>CM038471.1:47900237-48551046 GCA_021464415.1 Lonicera japonica
TTGAACTTCCATGCCCAATCTTTAGGAATTCCATGGAATGATTCATTGGCTCGGAATCTCTTTGTAGTTTTTGGAATAAGTAATTTGATAGCTTTTCCTTTAAACTTCTATGCTCTATCCTTGAATCTATGCGTATTCAAGAACTCATAATACTCCTGTATTGAATTGAATGGAGGGCTAGGCTGGATCACATCATTTTCTTTGAGCAAGGGTGGGAATTAATGTGTACAATCATCACCTAGAAGCATATATTCTTTCCACTGTCTCTCACTTTGCCTTTTGCATCTTTTAATAAAAACATTCATTCCACATAACTAACATAATCAATTGTCCAAGATAACACTTTTACTATGGTAACATAAGCAAAACTCTAAATTGGAGTTGTCTGAAAAATAAAAGTATGACTCCTTATTTGAGGCGGAGGGAATAATAGTGTTTTAGCTAATTGTCCATTGCTTTTGTGAAAAAGTAGTTTTTTTTTTCTCCATTTGATTTACTTTCCACAAAATTTATATTATGAAGTTTGTTTTCACATTGCAGGTACTTGATTTTCAAGCTTTCGAGGGAGGACATCCTTTTTAATTTAAGGTTGTAATCTATCCTAAATGTAGCTGTGTTGATATAGAGCAAATCTGTGTTTTTTTGTTCTACTTATACTCATTTTATTTTGCTTCAATCATATTTTGATCATTGAACTTCACTAATTTATGTTAAAACGTGTTTTATTGTATTTTTTAATTTATAAAACATGTTTTTGTTATCCTTTTATCCCGTTTAACATAAATCTCTATCACCGGAAGTTCCCCTGTTAAGTTGCAGCTCAAAGAAGTTGGCTTTTGAGGTTATTTCAATTTAATACGGTTGAAAATACCTTAAATTTCTACGAAGATGTTAAATAATAGCTTTAGATACTAAATTGAACTGTAGTTTACATTTCCCTCGGAGGTTTTGTTCTTCCCTTTGGTGAGTTTGCATTTACGTTAGTTTTGTTTTTTTCTAAAACAAATTGTAGCTTTGACACAAAATCCACAATTTTCTTTGGCTTTAATAATTTTTTTCCTGACCATGCAATTGTGACATGCAGGATCTCGGCTGATGCTTAAGTAACTTCTGGTACAGTTTTGGTTAGTGTGTTTGTACAATTCAACACAATATATGTGTTGTAGGATGCCATCTTGACTAGAATCTTTTTCTTTTTTTCCTTCTTAAAAAAAAATTCTTATGACAGTGTTGCTTTACATTGTCCTTTTTGAGTTTATATATCAATATTGAATAATTACACGAGTTAGGCCGTAGTGCCATCGGCACGGGTTACCCCTAGTATAAAATAACTCATCTCTTCTTATTTCTACAACCTCCTCCCTTCTCTCGTCTCTCTCAACCTCCTTTCTCCTTCGTTCTTCTTCTTCTTTCATTTTTTATTTATATAAAAGAGGGGGGGGGGTCACGACTTTGTCTCTCTCAACCTAAGTCGCTAAGGTCGGCGATTGAACGATTAATCGCCGATATTCACTGACTTTCCTCCGATTTCTTACCCAGGCGACTTCACTCTGCTGACCATGCAAAATCTAGTAGGGCTACCACCGACTGGCGGGCGACTAATTGGGGATTAGTTGGGTCCAGTCGGGGATTTTTAGAACATTGTTCTATGTGCAAATTGGCGCTCGTTTCGATGCATTATTTGCATCAGATGTTACCTACTGATCCTATTTATGATTGTAAATTGGCTGATGTATGTACTTTTTAAATGTTCAACATATATGAGACAAATAATATTTTTTGCATTGGGTACTGCGCTTTTCAACTGATCTTATATATTTGTATGATGTTGAATCCTCGTGGATTGAGTACTTTATTCATATCCTCGTGGATTGAGTACTTTATTCATACTTCTGGACATTAATAATTTGCCTATGATGTGTGAGGGGAGTACGTCGAGAAAGTAAAATTTCACCGGGACAATTCAAAGCCATTGATAGCCCCTCACAACATACATGATCTGACTTCCAATTTTGACCTTTAGGTTTGGGTGCTTGTAGTCTAATACTTATATTTTCTTCAACCATCATGTTTGTTTGTTCATATTTGTGTTTCACTATGTATGGTTTATTGGGGTTCATTCATCTTTTTCATTTTGTAGGACATAATCTTGTGAACCATTGATGCAGTTCAAACATGCAGACACTTGTAAAAGAGCAAGGTAAACTTAAATAAGTTTAATTAATTGCTGTGAGTTTACCCTTACATCTATTCGAGTCTTAGCTCTTCTGAATCATGTTCTGTTCTCACTTATTTTGATCTTGAGTACACAACTTCTAGTTTTATGGGGTCAGTCATGTTTTAGCCTTCGGACCTATTTTGTGTGGGGTTGGATTTCTGTTGCTAATTGGCGAATCTTACATTGATTCAGGAATTTTATTTCGCTCTTATCTGAAAATCCCTCGCATATATTCTGTCTGTAAGCGGTTATCATCCTCATATGGTGGACCTTCTGATCTGGATGGGGGAGCTACTTCTTTCGGTGATGGTGGTAATCAAGAAAATTTAAGGAAATTGGAGGGTTTTAGAAAAAGAGTGGAGAATGTGTGTGGTATCTTGGAGACCGGTCCATGGGGAACTGCACTGGAGAATGCTTTATCTGCATGTGGGGAAAACTCTCAGACAGAGTTGGTCATCGGAGTCTTAAGGAGGCTGAAAGATGTGAATGCAGCAGTAAATTATTTCCGTTGGGCTGAAAAAACAACTGATCGAGCACACTGTCCAGAAGCATACAATGTGCTTCTCATGGTAATGGCTAGGAGTAAGAATTTTGATTATTTGGAACAGATTTTGGAAGAAATGAGTGTTGCTGGATTTGGCCCATCTCCTAGCACGTCTATTGAGTTAGTTGTAAGTTGTGTCAGGTCTCAGAAGCTAAGAGAAGCGTTCAATCTTATTCAAACCATGAGGAGATTTAAATTCCGCCCTGCATTTTCAGCTTACACAACTCTAATTGGTGCTCTCTCTGCGGTCCGTGAACCGGATCGCATGCTGACCCTCTTCCATCAGATGCAGGAGTTAGGTTATGAAGTAAACGTGCATTTATTCACAACTCTAATTCGCATATTTGCAATGGAGGGTCGGGTCGATGCTGCTCTTTCCCTATTGGACGAGATGAAAAGCAACTCTTTTGATGCAGATATTGTTCTATATAATGTATGTATAGATTGCTTTGGCAAGGTGGGTAAGGTCGATATGGCTTGGAAGTTCTTCCACGAGATGAAAGCGCAAGGTCTCGTACCTGATGATGTTACATATACTAGCATGATAGGGGTTCTCTGTAAAGCTAATAGACTCGATGAAGCTGTAGATATATTCGAGCAGATGGATCTCAACAAAAAAGTCCCGTGTGCATATGCTTATAACACCATGATTATGGGTTATGGAATGGCTGGAAAGTTTGAAGAAGCATACAAATTACTCGAGAGGCAAAAACTAAAGGGCTGTATTCCAAGTGTGATTGCATATAATGGTATACTTACCTGCCTTGGGAAGAAGGGTAAAGTAGATGAGGCCTTGAGGGTCTTCGAGGATATGAAGAAAGATGCGGTTCCTAATCTTTCGACATACAATATACTTATAGACATGATTTGCAAGGCTGGGAAACTTGAGGCTGCTTTGGAGATTCGGGATGCAATGACAGAAGCTGGCTTGTTTCCTAATGTATGGACCGTCAACGTTATGATTGATCGATTGTGTAAGGCTCATAAACTTGACGAAGCTTGTTCTATATTTGAAGGAATGGATCACAAAATTTGCACCCCAGATTCGTTTACATTTTGTGCTCTAATTGATGGATTGGGCAGACATGGAAGAGTGGATGATGCTTACAGGTTGTATGAAAAGATGTTAGATTCTGATAGGATACCCGATGCTATTGTATATACAACCCTCATTAGGAACTTTTTTAAGGTGGGTAGAAAGGAGGATGGCCACAAAATCTACAAAGAGATGGTCCGTCGAGGAATTTCACCAGACCTGACCCTCCTTAATACCTATATGGATTGTGTTTTTAAAGCAGGTGAACCGGAGAAAGGGAGGGCCTTGTTCAAAGAAATTAAGTCTCAAGGATTCATCCCAGACATTCGGAGCTATTCTATTCTAATTCACGGCCTTATAAAAGCAGGTTTTGCACATGAAACCTACGAGTTGTTCTATGCAATGAAGGAACAGGGTTGTGTTTTGGATACCCTTGCTTATAACACTGTTATTGATGGGTTCTGCAAATCGGGTAAGGTGAATAAAGCTTACCAGCTTCTAGAGGAAATGAAGGTGAAGGGTCACCAACCCACTGTGGTTACGTACGGTTGTGTCATTGATGGGCTTGCGAAGATCGACAGGCTTGACGAAGCTTACATGCTCTTTGAAGAAGCAAAATCAAAAGGAGTAGATTTAAATGTAGTTATTTATAGTAGTCTTATTGACGGATTTGGAAAGGTGGGTCGAATTGATGAAGCATATTTAATTATGGAAGAATTGATGCAAAAAGGTTTAACGCCAAATGTATACACATGGAATTGCTTGCTTGATGCTCTAGTAAAGGCAGAGGAAATTGACGAAGCCCTAGTTTGCTTTAATTCGATGAAGGATCTAAAATGCACTCCCAATAACATAACTTACAGCATTCTCATTAACGGTCTTTGTAGGGTTCGAAAATTCAACAAGGCCTTTGTGTTTTGGCAAGAGATGCAGAAGCAGGGGCTAAAGCCTAATATCATAACCTATACCACAATGATATCTGGGCTTGCAAAAGCTGGGAATTTATTAGAAGCTAGTGGGCTCTTTGAAAGGTTTAAGGCCAATGGGGGTATACCCGATCCTGGTTGTTACAATACAATGATAGAAGGTTTAAGCATGGCGAGTAAGGCAATGGAAGCATACATGCTATTCGAGGAAACTAGATTGAAAGGTTGTAATATATATACCAAAACATGTGTTATTCTTTTGGATGCATTGCATAAGGCTGAATGTCTTGAGCAGGCGGCAATTGTAGGTGCTGTTTTGAGGGAAACGGCGAAGTCTCAGCATGCTTCAAGATCCTTGTAATATCAGCTTGTATTTTTCCTATTAAGCAATTGGGTTTCTGCTTTTCTACTTTGTGGTGATGGCTGATGCACATGGGATTATTAATCCGGAACACCAGATCAGCGTCTCAGTCTGCTTCCCAAAACCATATTTTGGTGGTTACATTTGGGAATGATATTTCATTGCTCCAGGTTTTTCTCACCTATTTGTATGTTTCTTGTGAAATGCTTGTCACTTCAATTATATTTGGTTCTGCTTGCTTCATCTTCATGTTTGATTCTCTTCAGACGTGAATATACACATACATGTAGCCATTGTTCTTAAACTATAGAGCAACCAAGCTGCCTTGTGTGTTTTGAAGGGGTAAAATATGTATTTTACAATAGTGTGTATTAAGTGGCTAATTTGCGACTTAAAATTTTTGATGAAAATTTTAAGTGGGAAAAATTAAGTTGTCACTTAATTTTTTTGGTTAACAAACAACTTTGTAAGTTTTCGTATATTTAAGTGGTGCTAACAAACAACCCCTCAGTTTTTTTCCCATTCTAGCATTGAACTCTCTCTGTTGCTAAGTTCTGACAAGTCACTAATTAATTGTTCATGTCATATTTCTTATAGGTGGAAAAGCCTAAAGATGCAAGAGTTGGCCTAAACTTTTGAGAGTCAAGTTTGAGATTAGGTAGGATCAGAGCTCTGCCCAAAGTGAAGCCCAAGCTGTTATCATGATGATCCCCACGGAAATGAAATCCATAGATGCGTTTGGCGTTGCTTTGTATTGGCACTTCCGAATCTTTTTCCCTTCTTGTAAAATGGAAATGCGAACAATAAAATTACAATTGATGATGATGAAAGAAGGATTTTAGTTTTATTTAATGTAATAAATGGAATTTTGCGAAGAATTAGAAGATACAACGGTATACAACTGAGTTCTCCTCGTTGCACTACCATTTGGACCATCTATCCGCTCTATCTCGTTTTGCACTTCATACAGTCCTTTCTTTGCCAAAATAAACGAATAGTCTCTTACAAGTCTATTTTTGAGCTAATTTCTTTTGCAAGGCCCTCAAGAAAGTTTTTTTTCTTACCAAACTAGGTTTCCTTGTCTTCTCAGCAATGAAAGGAGAAAAATAAAATAAAAAATAACTCTTATATTTTTCTATTTCTATCTTATGCGTCAATGTCATTTTATAATATTTCTATATTTAGTTGTTAATTTTTTTATATGGGTAGAAAAGTATAAAAGATTCGGTCGCTTGGTGCTCAATTTCTTTCCTTTTTAGCATTTATTTAGGAAGAGAGAGAATTAGTGGGTTTTATAATATTTAATGAGAATGTGCCATGCCATATTAGTAATTTCTACCTGTAGAAATGATAATATAAATTTCTATATGACTAACCTTTTACGTCATATCGAAATGGTTATAGAAAATCCTATCGGAAGCATATTTTTTCTATTTCTCTTTTCTATTATAGAAATTTGCGACAATTTTTTATATTAGAAAAGAAAAAAAAAAAAAATGCTCCAATGGAAATTTGCATAACTATTTAAGGTGAGTCATATGTAGAATTTCTATAAGTATTTTTAAATGTAAAAATTGTAATATAAATTTCTATAGGACATAAGAAAAAAATCTTATTGGATAGCATTAAAACTCGCTAAATATCTTTCTTCTTAATTAATAAATACAAGTAAGGAAGAAATGATATACCATTACAGACTTTCCTTCTCTCTCTCTCTCTTTTTTTTTTTTTTTTTTTTTATCTTTTTCTACCTATTAGTTTTTGTATCTGTGTGTTGCACGTGGTTTTAGTACTTAACAAATGTGATTAATTAAGTTCATTAATAAATACGTACATACTAAGAATTGAATAATTAGTATAAAAAAAATAATAACAAATAAACAAAAACATAGTATCAACTGTAAAATTTAATTAATAATTATAAGAAAATCATAAAATTAGTCAACCATAGAAAAATGTTATAGATACATGATAAAAATTGATCAGATATGTAAAAGAGTAATATATTTTTAATAAATTTTAGAATTGATAGATAGTTAATTCTAGTAGACGTATGTGGATTATTATGCACAGTATTACAAAATAATATAACACTCATAAATAATAGATTGTATAGTCTGATGATGTACAAGTTAATACTAAATAGCTTTGTAATTTTAATACAGTTTACTAAATATACATACTTGAGTTTTGGAAAACACTTAATTCAACACAATTTCTAACTTATATAGTTATTTCACCCAAGTAAAGTAGAGTTTAAATTTATTTAAAATACTAATAATGATATAAAAATATATGGAGTTATACACTTAAATTGTTTTATTTTATGTAAATTTTAAAATTTTTGTTTAATTATTTTAATCAAATAAAGTAGAGTTTAAATTTATTTGAAATACTAATACTAATATAAAAATATATGAGGTTATACCGTTTTACTTTATGTAAATCTTAAAATCTTTTGTTTATTATTAGGGAGTATATTTGTCTTCACAAAAATAGAAAAAAAAAATTAAGGGGCATATTTATCTTTACAAAAAAGAAAAAAAACACTTTTATTATTCATACTTTTATATATAATATAGTTGTAAAAATATTACTAATTAAAAATAATTTTTTTTTGAAAATACCTTAACACAGAATAAAAATTGCCAAAGTAAAGAAAGATGGCGTACAACTAAACCAATAATCAAATCCGTCTCTATTTTATTCATTCTTAATCAGCTCCTGTTCAATTACCATACGCATCCGTGAAACAACACATTAAGGTGGAAAACTTATGGACAGAGTCCATGACCTAAAAGAATAGGATTTTGATCTCAAGCAGTACTAATTTTCAAAAAAATCAAAACCAGTTTTAAGAATATAAAGTGAAGTGGTCCTGGTCCAGAAAAGATAATAAAGTTAACTGATCCATAAAATAAGAGATCTAATTCCATGGAAAAGGGAACTTGACTTCCGGTCGACATCTTTCAATCAGTTCTTAACGTTCCCACTTATAATTATGATATGTACATACATACAGATACATATATAAAGAGGAACCTATACAAGAAAGTAGGATTAAATTTAAAGAAGGATACATATATGTAAATAATAATAGTCCATTGCTAAGTTAAACAGTTGCAGGAATGAACAATATTGAGGAGGACTGAGAAATTACAATCAGAAGCCAGCCTATGTAAGAGCACTCGCAGTTCTAAGTGTTTCACTGTATATGAAAGGTTTAAAAGTCCCTTGCATCTGTTTAGACTTCCATTAAAACCTGATTTCAATAATTCAAAAGATTCTTCCAAGCCAAGCCTCTCTAGCTAATATTCCTTTCTTTGCCTTTAAGAAAGTCATTTTCACTTTAGCAAAATTGCCTTTCCTAAAAGGTAAGGGGGAAAGGAAATGCTCTTAAGAAACTTCCTCACTGAAACCACAAAGCAGCTAAAATAATCACGTATCTTTGGTTGGGTGGAAAGGAAATGCTCTTAAGAAACTTCCTTCACTGAAACCTCAAAGCAGCGAAAATAATCATGTGTCTTTGGTTGGGTGGAAAATCAACCCCACTCCCTAAGTAAAACACAATCCTTTTGTTTAAAATGACTAAACACACTTCCATTTTCCTCAACAGAATTTACGTGTAACCAATGAAAGAACAAGCCTCTACCTCGTATGGTTTCGTGATACTTGAATCAAAATCTTTTCTTTATAATAAGGGCCAGGGGTAATAATAGGAGGGACAAAATATTTAGCGATTGAGAATAAAAGATTCTTTTGTTGAATAGTAACTTCAGCAGGAGATACGAACTAATGAATGTACATGCGAGCAAACAGCATGAACTTGGAACCACTCTTTAAACAAGGGCCAGTGCAACGAAGAGATGAACAAGGTGTCTCTTATCTCTGTTACAAATTGATAATACAAATCAACTGGACAAACAAAAAGTAACCAAAATGATCAAACTAATTTGCACTAAATCAATTTCTACAAACATCCAATCAAGCCCCATACACAGAAGAATCAAGAATCCTTGGAAATTCAAAATGAAATGCTTTAAGTAAATCATAGGTTCAGAACCATAACCATTCATATATAACATTCGAAATTCAAATAGAACATTCCCTAAATTTCAGCTAAACGAAACCCTAACTGAATGCACTTTGACACATTCGTATGTACATCCAGATCCATAGACACAAATAAACCTAACCAAATCCCCAAATTACCCCAACCTACTCCAATTCCACCCGATTAAATCAGATGAGGCTATGCTTCAATCCCAAACCATGCTTTCCATGGAGCAAACCAGGCCTATGATAATAATAAGCCGACTTCTTCGACTTGTTAATCTTAGGGTAAGCTTTTTTCCCAAATTTCCTCATCCTTTGCCTCCCGAATCGATCATTCACCCACTTCGGCACCAATTCATCATCCAAATCATACTCCTCTTCCTCCTCCTCTTCATCATCGCCATCTTCATCTTCATATTCCCCTTCGTAATAATCATTACTAATCGACTCCACCACCACCGCCACAACCGGCACCGGCTCACAGGGATCCAGCACCGACGATGGAGATCCGAAGGAATCTATGCCTTTTGACTCGAGATCAACAATTTGATGAGCATCAACCACATCGCCATTCTCATTATCGGAGGTGGATGAATCGAAAGAGTAGGTAGAATCATCATCGGAAGGGTTGATGATTTCCCAAGAGGATAAGTCATCATTGTTACCGATGATATCAACATCATCGTCATTAACTGCAACTAAGGTATCCGCCATTTTCACCGCTTTGAGTTTTCTCTCTCTACTTATCATTTTCAACATCTTTTTTGTTTTTTTTTCCCCTTTACTTTGTGGTTCTGCTCTGTTTTGGAGGAGAGCTTCAACGCGTAGTTATACCAAAACTAACGGATCCTATTGGGCCACGTGTCCATGATCGGGTTTCATTGGTGTGACGTACGTGGCAAGCTTGGCGAAAACTTTTTATTTTTTTATTTTTGGTATACTTCCGAATATCCCCCACAAACAGCGGTTAAGTTGTGCACTCAGATGAGAGATTTGATTTGGTTTACAGGATGGTTGTTCAAAGGTTCCTCTTTAAATTCGTAAAATTGTATGTATCATGTGATTGTATATGGCAATTTGAAAATGTAGATTTTTGCTATATATATAATTATAGTTTTCAAGTGCCTTTTTTTAAAAAATTATTATTTTTGAAGAGTTAATTATCGTTTAATATATTGTATTTGTCATTAAGTTTTAATTTGTTTATTGTATTTTTTTTCTTGTAAAAAATGCATTAAACTTTTTGTTTAGTTCCACTTTGGTCATACTTATCCACACTGTCTTTAGTCTGTTAATTATAATTCGACGTGGTAACTCAAACCATTATTCTCTCTTTATATTTTTCACATTAGTATGCCACATCAGCGATCCACTCACTCCTTAACCATGTGCAACTCACATGGGACAAAATTTACATTTAAAACAATTAGCAAACACAAATCGGCAAATTGATTTGAGAGGGAGAAATAAATTTATCCATCCGAGTGTTATTCCCCTTTCCCCTTTTGTACAAGAACCCTAAATCAATTTGAGAGACCTTTTATTGAAGAGGCCGTACATTGATAGTTGACGAGCTCTTTCGAGTAAGTATGCATTCATTTTTAAGCTTTATTTTCATTGACGTGGCACTACATTATTTGCATTGTTGCTAAGGCTTTTCGGTTTTGTATAGAAAAATGTCAGAGAGATCTTCCATCTATCATTACCCGTTTGACCATTCTAGCAGTTCTATTCCATTTTACACTCCCTTTACCCATTTTGAGGTAAGTTCTTCACAAATTATTTTTTTTCCATAATAAGTTTTTTTGACAATGATATTTTTTTTGTAAATTAATAGGCAATGTCACATACCTCTATGAACTCCTACTTTATATGCGGATGCGGTCATGCAGCACCCATAATAGTATCATGGACTAAAAATTCGGGAAGGAGGTTTACTGGCTATAAGAACTACAAAATTAAATCATGTGGTTTCTTTGAATGCATTGATCTTGAAAAGCAACCACGTGAAAGAATCTATGAGTTTTACTGGAAGATTTAATAGTTAAAGCATGAACTTAGACAAATGAAGGTTGCTATGAAGTTGATGGAGAAAAAAATGAAGACTTGCAGAAAAACATGCATTGTGAAGAGAAGATGAAGATGGTGTGGAAGAACAAGTATGAGAACAAATGCAAGGATGATGTAATGAAGAATAAATTTCTTGTTATTATTGTCATTGTTGGGCTTGTTTTAAGTTTATTTATTATTGTCTTTGTAGGTTAGGTTTAGTTATGTAATGTGATTCTCCTAGCTATTAGTTAGCCCATGTAATGTAATGTTGTTGGCAACTTTTGGCAGAAAATATAATGAAGACATTATTCTAACGAATATGGCACCTTTTGAACATACTTTATATATCATGAAAATAAGTATAAAATTTTAGTAAATATGTATCAAACTAAATAGATAATTGTAACAAACCAATTACACAGAAGACAAACCAAGTAGATAATTGTATCAAAGAAACCAATTACATAAAGTTTGCAAGTACATAATTGTATTAAAGTCTTACACAATTAGAAAAAGTCTCACACTATCACAAAAGACAACCAAGTACATAATTGTATCAAAGAAACCAATTGCATAGAGTTTGCAAGTACATAATTGTATTAAAGTCTTACACCATCCTCACAATAAAAAAAGCAGTTTTTAAACAACACCAATAAAATTAAAAAGTGGCACTGCTCTTTATCCATCATTTATTCTTCAAACCCAGAGTTCTTGCCCTTGTATTGGTTATAATTGCTGATTTTGTTAGAGTCTTTTACCTTGTATTGTTTGCCACTGCAGTGATTTCTTTCTTACTTTGTGGTGTTTTCTTGGTGGCTTGATTTGATTGAGTGGCCGGGCATGCATTGCTTAATTGGGGTTTTTGGCTTTGAGGTTTCTGATTTCTTCATTCTCTTAATTGAGGAAGATGAATACATTGCTCCTGATCCAAGTTCAGTTAATTGCCTTTTTTAATGTCTTCTTATTCAGTTGTACAGGTGCTCTTATATGCCTTGGCATCTGTCCAAGAAGCTCAATAGCACATATTTGCAGTGTTAAACACAAAGTGAAATGTATAAACTAAAATGCATAAACTGAATAAATACTGATTGCACAAGAAACATACCCTAAAAAATGTATTACCACTTTCAGGAGAAATGTAAACTCCATAGCCATTAGGCACACACTCTTTTCTCTTTGTCTAACACTGTTACACAATACATTAATACTTAATATTAAAACTTAAACATTAAACTAGCATGTAGATAAAAGCACTACAATTACCTTTAAAGGCAATTTTTGAGGCCTAGAAGATGTCCTAACTGTTTGGTCCACACTT
This sequence comes from Lonicera japonica, assembly GCA_021464415.1. Lineage (NCBI taxonomy): Eukaryota > Viridiplantae > Streptophyta > Magnoliopsida > Dipsacales > Caprifoliaceae > Lonicera > Lonicera japonica. The sequence goes on from CM038471.1 coordinate 47,912,749, forward strand.
ATCTGGCTACCACCTGTTTGGTTCCCTTTTGAAGTATTTGCTCCATTATTTCTTCGTTGGCTTACCTGAAAGAAAATGTATTACACATTAGCATGTAGTGGTTATATTGATTACCTAAAATTGAGTAAACAAAACAAGATAGTTACATTAGCTGGACTTTTGCATGTTTTCTTGTTGTGACCATACAGATGGCACAGCCCACACTTCATTTGCCCCACTCTCTTACTTATTTCATTTGCATTCTTCTTCTTTGCTTCATGGGACTCTCTATACCTCTGATGCTTTGGCCTGCCTGGTATTCTTCTGTGTGGTGGGGGCTTTAATTTCTTAAAAGGCTGATTTTTCCACATTTTTTGACCATTTAATCCTTTTAAGTAGAAACCATATGCTTGTTTTGTGGTTTCAACTTTGAACTAATGAGAAAAATAATTATCAGGATCATTTTCATGTAGTAGATTACACTAAAAGCATGAGGGCATGGGATCCCACTCAATTCCCATATCATACATGTGCATGTCTTGTCATTAAAATCAACCACATATCCATTAGGACCATTCTTCACCTCAAACTGCTTATCCTTATTGAAAGTAGTGGTCCAATACCTTTGTATGTTTTTGTTTTTCTTTAATATAAATCTAGGTTTATAGCAGTATACATCATCCCACCCATTCATTATATCTCTCCTTTTTTGCATCCTCACAATTACAGCCAACCTTATATCTTCTAATATATAGATAAGAGATTTTGATATAGCCTCAACAAGAAAACCATTAAAGGTCTTACACATATTGTTCTCCATAGCATCACAAATAGCCTGTCCACCAAAATAGGCTCTGGCCCTTATATGTGGCTTTTGTTTCATTAAGTAAACACATGCCTTTTTATTCATTTTTTTTCCTCCATTATATCCTCAAATTCTTCCAGGGTTCCAAATTTGCAGGCTTGCCAAAACAATAATTTAAATTCTTTACCACTATATGTTTTCCTAAAGTTGGCATATATATGTCTAGCAGAACATGTATGCTTAGCCATAGGTAAAAAGTCTCTAATAGCATGTACAAGGCCTTTTTGTTGGTCAGACAACACAGTCAACCCTAAGCCAGTTGTGATATCTAAATCTTCTTTCACCAACTCAATAAACCAATCCCAATTACTCCTGCTTTCAACCTCCACAACAACCCATGCTATTAGGAACATGTGATTATTCCTATCCCTCCCAACTGTAGCCAATAACTCACCATTACAAGAACTCTTTAAAAAACAACTATCAAAGCTTATAATCAGCATACAACTTGCTTTCCACCCTTTTTTCAAAGTATCAAAACATATATAAATTCTTAAAAATGTTGCAGCTTGGGTTGGATCAGGCCTATCCACCTCTACACTGACTGAACTACTTGGATTGGACCTGAGTATCTCACCAGCATAACCCCACACCTTTCCATAATGTTCCTTCAATGATTTTTCAACTTCACCTAAAGCTTTTTGCTTAGCTCTGAAACATTGTGTTTTTGAAACAATTACTAAGTATCTCTCAAGTGCATCAACCATAAAATCCTCCATCTTTCATTTTGGATCACTGACAATCTTCTTGTTGTATGTTTTGGCAAGCCACTTAGAGTTTACAAGTCTTGTTTTGAAATTCTTGATACATTTGTGAACATTATTTAATGATTTAATTTGAAAACTATTTTTAGTTTGCATGTGATTTACCCACAACCTCCAAAGGCAACTATCAACACACAAAGCAAGCAGATATTTCCTACTATTCCTCTCGAACCTAATTGGGTATCCTTTGGATACTTCATAATGGGTTAGGAAATATTTCAGTTGCTTAGGGTTATTAAACTTCATCCTATTTATAGGTTATGTTTTGGAAGGGCCAGCTTTCTTATCAAAGACAGGGAATTTTGGTTTGTATCTAACCCCACCCTCCTCATCACTAGAATCTGGAGTCTGATACTCATCAGAGTTAGAGTCTGATCCATAATCTACCGCTACTCTTTCTTCAACCCTTTCTTTAACCCTCTCCTCTGTTTCTGTAATTTTTTTCTTACCTTTCCTATTAAGACTTTGTTTCGTAACCTCAATTAATTCTTCATCTTCTCCCTTACTAACATTATCTAGACTAGCAATATCACTCTCTATCTCATTCTCATCATCACTATCAGTCTCAGTCAGATCCTCACCAACAATTTGTTAACTCACATTCTTTTTAGTATGTTTAGTTTCCCCCACATTGTTAACTTCAGTTTGAACACTTACACTTACACCTTCAGGTTCTGTTTTTACATTATCATGCTCAACATACATCTCAATACCCCCTATCAACCTTACACATTCCAACATACCAGGTATATCTTTATCAGTAAGTATCTATCAACCTAAGACCAATTTCCATGCATTTTCTAGGATGAAGGTAGAATAATTTTGACATATTTGTGTAACCTAATTCTTCTACCATCCCCTTCAATTCAAAATATGATATCTTATCCGGATCAACATGGTAAAAATAACTTGTACTACCACCAGAATAAAACAATAATGGATGGTTAACAAACTCCCCCCATGATTCAAATGCAAAGCAAATTTATCAGTCATTGCATGAAATGAAAACATATATAGTATTGTAATTATTTTAATGTACTGGCAATAAATAAATTGAAACCTTACATACGTAAACTAATGATAAAAAAACTAATAAACAAGTCATATGATTGTAAAAATATCCCATTCAAATAAATATTATATATTAAACAAACATTTAAACACCACAATGCACATAACACAATAAGAGAAGCTGACGTTTGCAAGATTCACAAAAAAGTAGGAATTAAACATAGAAAAACTTACTTCTTTTACATAAAAATCGACGATTAAACTCTATTATTACTTCGATTGCCACCGAAATAAAAGGGATTTAGGACTTCTCTATTTGGGATTAGGGTTTCTCTCTCTAACATGTGGTTTCTGATTTGGGAATTATGGTATTAGGGTTTCTCGAAATCTAAAATTGTTTAAGTGTAAATTTCATCCCATGTGAGTTGCACGTGGTCGAGGAGTGAGTGGATTGCTGATGTGGCATATTGAGGTAGAAAATATAAATAGAGAATAATGGTTTGAGTTGCCACAGCGGATTATAATTAACGGACTAAAGACGGTGTGGATAAGTGTGACCAAAGTGGATTCAAACAAAATGTTTGATGCCTTTTTTACAAAAAAAAGTACAATGCACAAATTAAAACTTTGTGGCAAGTACAATGTACTAAACAATAATTAACCCATTTTTTGAATAATAAATTTTAAATATTAAGTATTTTTTGGTTGAAAATAACACCATCTTTTATTTACGACTAATGGTGAACACTATTTTATTTACCACATAAGGAAGAGTTATTTTTGTTTTATGGTGTATTTGATTCATAGAAAATTCAATGCATTTCAATCTATTGTGTGTTTTAACATATATTTTGAAAATGTTGGTTAGTATAAAAAATGATAAAAATCAATTGCACCATTTTTTTTATTGTTCTGTTAATTTACATTAAAATATGGAAAAAAGGTAAATATAAATGACGCCTTTTCATTCATAAGATCAGCCATTATCTTTTATTTTTCTTGCAAACTAAATCTTCCGGTGTCACTTTATTATGCTCACCGGGAAGTGATTATGAATTACGCTGGAAAGGAAAATTTTAGGCCAATCAAGTTGTGTAATGAAAATTTATTCCATGTGATATTAACTTTCATGGGAGAACAATGCATTGGTCTAGATGTAAAGTTAGCTCGGTTCTACTGGTGTAGCCAAAATTTTTGGTTAGTGGGATCATTAAACTCTCACTAACTATAATTATTAAACTATCAATGAAGAAAAAATGGGGATGAACATTGCTACTTGATCCAAAAAAGTATAATCCAAGTGTAAATGTTATGTATATTACTAAAAATGTATTTGTGAGCAATTCTTGAACATTTCTAGGGGACATGTTTTGACCTAGTCAGGTGCATGTTACAAAAATTATAGCAAATTATGATTTAAACCAAAATCCTGAGGGTTTCTGTATTCAGACCTACGATTTTAGTGTTTGCCCCAATTGTTGTGGAACTAGCCCACTTTGTATAAATTAAAAATATTTTATATAAATCTTGTTTTGTTTTCCTGTTGTATTCCTAAAATGCCCTGCACTAGTTCTTCTTAGATTTCTGCCATCGAATAGTTCAAATTATGTAATTCAGCATTTTTGGGGATAATCTGTTTTAACTTATGGGATTTGAGGCTCATCAATGATATAGGTAATTTAGGGTAATATAATTGTTACAATGGTTCATTTTTACCAATTTTTATTTGAGATTACTGTTAATATTTAAAACAACGAAGTAAAGTTTGGAATTAAAGAAAATTGTAATTTAGTTGAAAAACTATTTGTACACAACCTCGTAACAAAAAAAAACTCGATTTCCGCAACTCACTAAATAAAAGGTTATATTAGAGTTGTGAACCTTACCAAGTTAGTTCGCAAATATAATATATACAACAATGGTATGGTTTAGTGGTTTAGTCAACAAAATATCTGATAATGTATACATCTTTAGAGTGGTTCTCAGTACACAAAGTAGATATGGACGGATGTATATGGTTATTGGCTAAGTTTTTTTTTATTAGTCGAATATACACGTCTATTCCGCCGAATCTAGCGAGAGTTGAATAAAAAAAAACAACATTAGATCTTGGATTCATACCTTTGATTTTGATTGTCTAAGAGGTACATAAGATGTGATATGTGATATGATCGTATTTTGTATTATTTTTTTTTAAAATTTATTCGATTAAACAGAGGGTCTTTGGTTCGATCACAAGTTGTACTTTATTGTATGAACGTGTTTTAATTTTATTTCCATAATATCTTTTTGAATATGACTATCTTTTTATTTTTACTTATGTGTAATATTCGCTATTAATATGTCTTCTAGATGCTCAAAATTTTAATATTTGATATTTTTAATATGCATTTTTTGTTTTACTTGTGTTTAATATTTACATATGATACGTTTTCTCCTAGTTTTAATATTTGATATTTTTAATATGATTGTATTTTTTGTTTAACTTGTGTTTAATATTTACGTCTAGTACATCTTCTAGATGTCCCGAGTTTGAATATTTGATATTTGGAGTATGACTATGTTTTTTGTTTTACTTGTGTTTAATATTTATGTTTAATATGTTTTCCTGACGTCCCAAGTTTTAACATTTAATATTTTTAGGGTAAAAAACACTAAACCCCCTCCAACTATCACTTTTTTGCACTAACCCCCCCATCTTTTAAAAGTGACACTAAACTCCCCTAAACTATTAGATGTTATCACCTAACTCTCAAAATTACATAAATGCCCTTGTACAAAGTTGGGTAAAAAAATACTAAACCACCTCAAACTATCACTTTGTGCCATTAAACCCCCCTGAACTATCACAACTTAACACTTTACCTCCTAATTTATAAAAGGACATTTATTTACAAGGGCATTTATGTAATTTTGGGGGTTAAGTGATAACATCTAATAGTTTAGGGGAGTTTAGTGTCACTTTTAAAAGATGGGGGGGTTTAGTGCAAAAAAGTGATAGTTGGAGGGGGTTTAGTGTTTTTTACCCATATTTTTATTATGACTATGTTTTTTTGTTTTACTTCTTGTCTTCTAGATAACCCAAGTTTAATGTTTGATATTTTATATTAAAATACTGCAAGTCAATTTCTTAATTTTGTAGTATATCTTTATGCTAAAGTAGCTACTAATCACCAAAAGTTATCACTTGTAGTTTATATTTATAAAAGCGAAAATTAAAAACTTTTAAAATTTGAATTTAAAATTGTATAAATTGTAAAAGAAATCCTACACGCCAATAACAACTAAATTTTAAGTAAATAATAAATTTAAATATGAAAAGTCAAAAGGGTAAGATGGGAAAAACATAAAAGGAAAAAAACACAATAAAAACGTTTACAAAAATATATATTTAATAATTATCTACTATTTTGAGCCAATTACTAATTTTCCAATTTAAAACCCAAACAATTTAAATTCTTTAAGCTAAAAACATAAAGCCCTAAAAGTTAAGTGGGGCCACAACAACCAAATGGCCACGTCCCTAATTGGTCCTAACACCTCAATCAACGAGCACACAGCCACACAACCCAATGCAACTTGACATATCAGCATGCCATTTTATTATAATAACATACAAAAAATACTCTTTCAATTTTAGGCACAACTTACACTCGAGATTTCCAAAATTAAAAAGGTGCCTTTACAATCCAACCTTGATGCACTCTCACATCAACATACCAATTATGTATTTAGGTAGTAGTAGTAGTTCACTTATACGGAGAAAGATACATTTTATTCCATGCTATATTATTTGACATACATATTTAAAAATAAACTTCGATCAATTAATATTTCATTTTAGAAGTCACAATGCGGGTTTTTGAGAGGAGGCCGTAGCATTGACTAGTTGATCATTACCAGCTAACATGCTACCAAGTACCTTAACAGATCTTTCCAAAGCAGCAGCAGGTAGGCAAATGGGCACAACCACCACATTCTCACCTTTGTTGTTCCTAAATTCCATATAAAAGTTGATGAAACCTGGGATATCACCCACCTGACCCATAGCCAGCCCACCATAAACCGCTTTGCCCCACCCGAAATCCACATCCCTATATCCGGCACGGGTGTTGTCTGAGACGAGCCAGTATCCTGTAATGTGAACAGGAGGTCGCCCTCTGGTAACCATCAGATCTGCCACCGATCACTAGCTCCAATGCATATCCTAATGAGTTTTGAGATAGTTTTTTGACGGTTGAAATGGCCGCAGGGAAAACAAAGGCATTGCTGTAATAACCGGTGGGAAGCGACATATCTAATATTCGTCGTGCATTGACGAGACATAGGAAACATACCTGTTGCAATTATAATAAATATTTTACTAAGAAGAAAAAGGAAATATAAAAATAACATACAATTTTCGAACGTGAAACTGCTAGTTCGCTAATTCACCAATGTGACTTGAACCACAAAACCTCTCAAGAGTCAAATAATTATTTCACTTAAAATATATGATAAATACATATACCTCCTCGTCCACTACACCAAAAGACCTTATACGTAAGTGTTTTCAACACTTGCAAATGCCATCTATAAGTGTTAGAAACACTTATAATTTGACCACTTACAAAATTTAATAAGTGTTCATAACCTTTATTAATTCTCATGCCTTAACACTTTTTGTAAGTGTCTTGGACACTTACTCTCCTTGAAAATATTAGTGTCTTCAACACTTAGTAATATAAATTTTGTAACATTTTATAACACTTAAAAATCAAATGGTTTACCAAACTATATATGCTCAATATACAAATTTGGTACAGAATAATAAATTCACATCAATCTACAATACAATAAATTCACCACTAATTAATCTACAATACATTATTTTTCTTCGAAATCGTGCAAACAAACTCATCAACCTGTAGGACCTAATTTCTAAACAACTTTTTGAATCTTAAAAAGTCAAATGTTACAAATAAACCTAGCCATCAACTTTCCTTCCACTCTTTTCCTTTCATTTTTTTTAGCACAAGTCAAGTTGACCTAGAAATGGACGAAAGCTAAGAAGTCGATCCTTTATTAATACAAGAAAGAAAACAAGTACAAAATTTACTAGGGCTACACAAAATGCCTCAAAATATATTACTAGGATTTCCCTGCCGTATATACCATAACCCATGTCCACCAACTTGTCTACCATTTCCACAACAAATGCGCTTCAATGAGTAGAACTGGGAAAGTAGAGTTCAAACCCACCTACTGATATGGAAATAAAAACAAAAACAAAATTAAGGGCTTAGCAACCTAAATTGATCAAAGCAAAAAATTTACCATTCAAAGATCAATTCCTAGCATTCAAGTATCGTACCTTTTTCTTCCATCTTGTTCAAAAGCTGAAAAATCACTAGTAGTATTAATACTCCCTAACATCTATTCACTTGAAGTTGGCCTGAAAAAGAACAAATTAAGCGACCAAATGCAAATATGACTAAGGTGCAATCCCACTTCAAGAGAAAATTAAAAATTTATAATATGCATTATCTCCACAAGATTCTGGTATACTGACCACATGCTTTCAGGCTCTTTCTTCAACTTTGCTTCTTGTATATTGCTCTCCAAAAGCTACAAAATGGAGTGGCATACAAGTCATTTGTAAGCATGTGAATACTCTTATGCATGTATAAGATATATTTGAAGGCAATGGTGTGACAACGCCAAAGACAGGCGATTAATACGTTGAATGTGAAACATTTGGATAAGTGTTTAGGGACGAGCTTGCGATGGGCCAAAAATTCAGTGAGACCAAATGTGAAAGACCGATGGTCCACATCAACTAGTAATGAGGCGATGGTGTCTTTAGTGTCGGCCACTTCATCATACTCGTGATGCGCAGATGTTACTTGTGGTGGGTCCCTAGCGCTAAGTAGTTCCCTCTGCCACACAGGTTGAACTGATAGGGTACGTGCCCCACGCGCAATTTCACCTATGGCCGTCATGAATTGTACTAGTCCTGGTGCATCGGTCATGGTGTGGTTTAGGTGTAAAGCGAAGATAAAACCTCCGCATAGAAGACGTGTAACCTGCAAAATTTAACACTATTAATTGTTAGTCAACAAGGTTGCTTGAATTATTCCAAGAGGTAGTACAAATGAATTTGAATCGAACCTGCATTGTATTTTATTTATTTATTTATTTTTATCCGTGTAACGTACAATACTATTAGTTTTTTTACCTGAATAAGGAGCAAAGGAGAATTAAGTATCCCATTAGAGCCAGGAACATTGTAAAGGAGCTCCTCCACGCAAGGAAACGGCAGGTGAATACCTCCCCAAACTGCTCCATCCTAATATGCGCGTCCAGGGGCGTAGCCAGAAATTATAAGTGACCCGGGGTAAGAATTAAACGATGACAACGTTAAAATATAACAAATCAAAATACAAATATAATATATTCAAATGCATACAAAAGATACCAACTTTTTATATACGTTGGAAGTATAGATATGAAATATTCAAAATTATACAAAAAAATATAATAATTTTCCCTTATATCTAGCCATTTACGCCATAAATACAAACAAAAAGACATAATAGCCTATCGTAATTGAAAAAAATGAGGTGGGCTATACACATATATTTATAAATAAAATTTAAGTCTACCACTAAAAAAATTTAAAAAAAAAAATTAGACCCGGGCTACAGTCCGGGGTAGCCCAAGCACAGCTCCGTCCCTGTCCGCGTCGGCCGCTTCGATGAACAAAACACCTTCGCCAGTACAATCTACCAGAAGCTTGCCGTCGGAAACTTCCCTGAGCAGACCGGCAAACGGGTAGTAAAATACGAGTGCCTCTGCAAGCGTGTCTCTAATCACCTTAACCGGATCACTATTAACATTCTCCCTGTTATTAGGATAAAATATTATTACGGGGATTTAAAATCGAAGGGTATGTTGATCATCGATGTCGGATAATAGTTTGAATTCATGAGGGGTGGGCTTAGATGGAGCTATTAGCTCTGGTTCATGCTTTCTTACTGTGAACATTAAGCTAGGAGTCACTTTCTAGGCCATTTTTATGTAGTTGAAAAAGATTGTATATATGATATGTAGGAAATTAATGAGATAGGGATTTTCGGAGGGAGTTTGTGGTTCAATACGTGGGTTGTAATATAATGTGGTGTTAGAATTGCTGGAGTTGCTATATATTTATAGGATTAGAAGACTATGAAAAGACACGTCTAATTTTTTCCATGCCTTGAAATTTGCATGTTTATAATATTTTTTTTCCAGTCTACGTAAGAGTGAAGAGTCCAGTAAACCAATTTGGCAACACATGCATCAAAATTGATTTTATTTTTAGGTGATTTTGTTTCTATCCATTATATTTATTCATCATATTTTGTAGTTAATTAATTCACCTTTAAATCATGAAAATTTTGTACAAAGTTTCACAATATTATCCTTTTCAAAATTGATAAGTATCCACTAGTTAAAATTAATTTATAATTGTATAAATTTAGATTACATTTTAATTAAGATTCCTAATCGATTAGGGATAGGGCTTACAGCTGTGCTTGAATTGATTGATTTGAAAATATCAATACGTATTTTTTCGAAGAAACGTACAAACCCTAAATTGGAAGGGAGGGTGTATAGAGCATACATACATACATATGTATATATATATATATATCCTCTTGGTTAACGGTCTATCGAGCATATATATATCACCATTAATTCCCGGCAGGCCATTAACAAAACGAGGTACACCTACTTAGGGTTATTTATTAGTCCCTTGCACTTTAATTGAAATACCCCATAATTAATCTATAGTTTACACAAGGCCTTAATTATACACACGTACTAACATATGTACACAAATTTAATTGTCAATAGTACGTAAAAGGACTTTGCATCCACAAGGTGCATTAGCATAGAAGTTAGAATTACATATATATATATATATATATATATATATTACGTTCAATTATGACAAGTATACTCCCTAAATAAGATCGATGGGGGATATATTATTAATTTTTCATAGCACAAAATTATAGGGCATGATTCAAAATAAAGAAAATTACATCCAAATATACAAAGGAAAAGAAATTGAATTGTAAATATATTATTATGTGTAAGATAATAATGTAGTTAGGAAGAAGGAGGCTAGGGGGAAAGGGGCATGGTGATGTTGACATGGGAGGAGCAAAGGAAGAAGGAGGAGGATAGGGGGAAAGGGGCATGGTGATGTTGACGTGGGAGGAGCAAAGGAAGAAGAAGGAGGATAGGGGGAAAGCGGCACAGTGATGTTGAACCGGAAGGAGCAAAATGGTTTAAATTTTGTTTTTGATATTTTACTTCAAATTAATTAAGATTTATCTATTGTTTAATAATATTATAATCTAAAATTTTATAGTGGTTGCACTTATTAATTTAGTGGATATTTAGGTATTAAATTATTATTCAAAATAATATTTATAAAATTAAATTAATAATATTTTTTTGTTAGTTTATCCATGTTCATGGATTAACTTAATAGGTAATGCGGATTAATTTAACAGCGTTGATAGATTAACTTAATAGCTAATGGGGATTAACTTAACAGCGGGGATTAATTGCAACATATGTTGGATAGAAACAACATCACCCTTATTTTTTTAGGGGCTACTATTGACGCACACCAAAATATTGTTTACACTTTAACATTGGCTCGGCTCCTACGCACCAAGTATGTGCACATTTACTCGACCCCTAAGCACCGAACTCAGTTCTTAAGCGCTAGACCGAGCCAATATATTTTTTTTGTACCCAAAAATGGCTAGGTCCTAAGAACCGAGCATGTGCACATATACTTGATATTTAGGAGTCAAGTAAATAGGACGTAGTGTTAGAAAGTGTTTTGGTGTGTGTCAATATACAACAACCCCTTTTATTTATAAGAAGGCATCAGAATTTATTCTGGAACAACTTCAATAAATGCCAAAAAAATAGATGGTCATATTGATGTAGACGCAATTGCACATGATATGCAGGAGGGGTTGTATTAATTAAGATTGATAAATGACTAATGAGTTTACGGCAATGAGTATTGGATTATGCATGCATATCTCATCTATCGAAGACATAATGATAAGCTTGTAAACTAAAGATAATGTAAACTAGAGATACGATAAGCCTTGTAAAGTAGAGAATACATTCTATGCTAATCTACTATCACTGTATTGTGTATATATACGACAAGTGGTAGCTAATTGAGAATCATCAAAATTAAAGTAGAATTATAAAATCCCACTGCGTATTTTGTTTAATTTGGTATTAGAGCAATTCAATGGCTGAAGAATCCATCACTTCCAAGTCATCGCTTGCTAATGGCTCCTTGAAGTTATATAGATATTAATTTTAGACATTTTTTATGTTTATTTTTTTATTGGAGATCGAAAATACTCTTCAAATCATTAGAAGCTGCGAGAATTGAGAAATACCTTTCATACTTCCTTCCAGGAGCAGACCTAGGGTGTGTTTGCTTTTTTTAACTTTTGATTGCTGATTGTTGATTACTGATTGCTTGCTGAGTACTAAATGCTGAATCCAAACTCTGACAATACTGTTTGTTTTTTATTTTGAATAAAGTTCTGAATTTTAAGTTTTTGTATAAAACAATGATTTAAAATTAAATTCAGCATTAAGCATTCAACGGGGCTAATAAATCTTAATGATGAATGCTTAATCATTAAAAAAAATAGCCGTTGACCTCTTAATAATTTAAAAAAACAAACACCATATGGTACCTTTGAATGCTTAAAACTCTTTCATTAAGTATTCAGAGGTAAAAACAAACACCTCCTTAGTATAGGCTTAAAATTTTGTGTAACTTTTTTTTTTTTTAATATATACAGAATTATTTTAAACACATGATGCTTGTGAAACTATAATATATATAATACTCGAAAAGACATGTTTAACAGAAGGCATGCCTGCCATAGTGGGTTAGGATGGTTTTCACATCCTAGTGTCATTTTTTTTCTTATGTAGCCAAAATTTCCTATACAGCCAATTTAAATGAGCAACAAAACTATTTTTTTTTCTTTTTTCAATTTTTAGTCTTTCTACAGTTTTTAATAAAGGAGGGTGAAATTGCCTTAAACACTACAATTATAAATAAAAAATGTATGCTATTTAGACATAAATGTCGTATAAAATGTCTTGCTATATTGAGTAGAAAGGATATCCAAACTGAAGACTCATTTCTTGTTTTGTGACCCTAAATGTAGAGTCCAATTTGCCAAATGTAGGGTTTGCCCTTCCTTTGTCATTTCTACTTTTCTTTATGGGATATCTCATATTAATAGTCTAAATTTTTATTTTTTTTAATGCAATCAGTATATCAAATCTTAAAATAGAAAGAAATACCTGTAGGTAACGTTGGTTCTATTTTTTTCCTTTTCCTTTTTATTCAATTTTTCTTCACTCATTTTCTTCTCTTCATTAATTTTCTCACTTTTTATTAATGAAAATATACAAGAATCGAGATTCCGAAATCTCAAATCAAATACAAACTTTTAGTGTATTTTTTTTTGTTTTTCTCAACATGTATTTTACAGATTATTGTATGCAATTCTAAGTTTATTGTAATAGGGAAAAAATATGAATAATCCTTTTTCATGTTAAACTATTTTTTTTAACATGTAAAAGTTAAATTGTAACTAAGGGTTGTGAAACTTTTTGCATTGAATAGTTCGTCCATCAAATTATTTTGACAATTATTATCGTGGTTCTATATTATTAGAAATTATGCCGTAATATTAATTCCTCGCAACATGAGCATTTACTTATAATTATATGTTTCGGTCACAAAAGTTATGAATTATTTTGCCATTAAATAATTTTGTGAGTTACCAACAAAGTTTTTTGTTACTAAACATTCCTCCTATGGAGTCATACATGTTTCAATAAACTCACCCTACCAAGGGGATGAGTTGAAAGATTTTTATAAAATTTAGTAGGGTGAGAAAAATATTCTTTCAAATTAAGGTGAGAAGTATGATTTAGTGGGTGTATTTAAAATAACCCATTATGAAGTGAAAGAATTTGTAGTGTCAAAGTCTTACACCTTTACGCAAATGTGATTAATGTTTTAAAGGGAGCCCATACATGCGTGAAATTCATTATTCCAATACTACACTCGGAAAACTTTATACTCCCTCTTTATAGTCTCATTTCTCATTTTGATGATACATTTCAAATTTATAATCTAATTATTCTATTTCTTAAATATAATCAACATATTAAATTTCACAATAAAAAATATTTTTTTATTCTTAATCAATAAGTAGTGTTACCTTAAAAGTTAGTCACACTAATATATAGTTCCACTTGATTTTTCGGGACTTGTCAAATTAATAATTTTATTTATCTTTTTAAACATAATCACTTTACCAAATATAACAATAAAGAGTAAGTTGAATTTTTTAAGCGAGTGGATTAGCCTAATTATAAAGGTATCCACATAGATGCGAAAAAATTTAGATTTCAAGTCTCACCCGAAATAAGAAGAGCTTCCTTGTTATTTGTAGTAAATGAAAATTCCTTTATTTATTTATTTAAGAAAAAAATAGTATATTCTTGACAAGTAAGTTAAAATTGCAATTTTTACCAAAGTATCAAAACCAAAATAATCGTATGTAATAACATTGTAGAGATTAACTTTTCACTTAAAGCCAATTCTTAATGGAAAAAATTAGAATTTGGTCCCTATATTATTTTTTGTTTTTTCAAAGCTTGCAATTCTTGATTTTTGGTATGTTTATGGTAATGAATTATCACATATATTTAAATACTTTAAAAACAAATTAGTGGACGACATCTTAAAATTTTCTTTTCGACTTCCTAATGGCCAACTCTTCTTGCGCAGAATTTGGATAGACAAGCTGTTTTAGCATTCCTCCAACTAGGGTGCTGTGCATTCATGTGGACATTTCCATCCACACAATCCACCTTTCCATATTTTATTTTATTTTATTTTTAGAAAAATGAAAAATCTTTCACCCAGCAAGGTTTCGTTGGAATTGGCTTTGTACCACACCCCATCACAATCACAGATTTGAATGATATATAAACATGATTATCACGCGTTGACCCGGTTGCAATATTCATTATTGAATTTTTGTTAGAAAACAATCTATGTATCAGGATAGACCACACAAGTTCGAATTCCCCCTAATTTAAAAACTTTGGGAAAATAATGCTTCTAATGGAAAGTTCTCGGCTGGGTTTCGTTTTATGAATTAAGTACGGACACTTTCTTGGAGGCCACGTGTTGTGCCTAATTGTTGTTAGACACTCTGACACTCTCTCCGAAACTTGAATTTAATTATAGTCTCTAATGCTTGATAATTGATTTAGATGGTTATTACTCCTAGTAATTCTTCATTGCATCATCAATTGAGGATAAGGCACGCAACTAAGCCACTTTTTATATTATCCTTTTATTTTCTATCATTTTATGGAATAATTTAGTCTATATATACTTTTTGATTCTTTAATTATGGAACAATTTAGTGATCATGTTTTAAATATTTGGGTTATTAATGCAATCTAGTTTCATTTTATTGAATTTTTAAATACTTACAATATTTATTGCATAATTAATTAATTAATTAATTAACAACGTGTCCCCCCACGTGTCGTGTCTTATATTTTGAAAAATCTTACGTGTCGTGTCGAAATGCGTGTCGTGTGTCTAGTTTATGCTTAATAAGTTTCGTTCCATATATTACAACATGTGGACAAAAGGATAGACCACACAACTTCTCCTTTTTCTTTTATTTTTTTCTTTTCTTTTGTTTTCTTACTTTCTCTTCTTACTTTCTCTTGTTATTTTCGAAATGCGTGTCTAGTGTTTTGATAGGCGTATTTTCGTTCATTTAGTTAGCTACTTCTCATTCGTGGACTTAGAATCCAAATGTTCTCACGCGTCACTTTGGTGTTATGGATAAAATCTGAAAATTTTGATTTAATTCGAAACTAGTTTGAGTAATTTGGTGCGTTACTAGGAAAATATGGTGTACTCTTGAATTTTTTATTTTTCTACTTCCCTTATGTTTGGTTCATCGACCTAGGGAGGTCCGAATTGAGTTTTGTCTTTTTCAATACGTCATATAATAGTTATTAAATCATCATGTAAAGTTTCTTTAAATTCGGACTTCATTTAAGAATTTTTAAGTATTTAGTAGAATCGAATTTCCTTCCTTAAATGTTAACAATTTCTACAATTCTCGTTTGTGGTTCCGGAATATTCAAACTACCAAATTCAGTTCCGTTTTTTTTGTCATGTCATAAATATGTGTTAGAAGTAATCTGGAGCGTTTCGTTACGTTCAGATTTGAAATGAGCAATTTCATAGGCATTTTTAGAATCGGAAATATTTGTTTAACGTTTTAGATCAGTCAATTTTGGAGACTCGTAACTTTCTCATCTTTTATCCAAATACCACTCCGCCAACTCCTATAGCTTCATCATATATCCATCTACAACTTTCGTGTTTTGGCTGAAAGCTAATTCACACTCCTCGTTGGTCAAAAGTGAGTGTGAAACTAGCCGATCAACCAAATCTGATTTTCTGTAGCATCTTGGCACAGCGCTGTCTTCAACGGAATTCTACTATTAATTTGTCCAGAATTTGGTGTAACATCCTTCAGCAAAGTTGTAGAGTTTTGAATTACCTTTCCGTTGATATAAAGATCATCCCGATCGGAGTTCCGAGTAAAAAGTTATGACCAAAATACAAACAGTAACTCCATAACATCGTTTATATTGCCTTGACCAACTTTGACCCGTTTTTAAACCTCTTCCACCTCCATTTCAGTCCATTTTTGACACAAGTGACCTCAGAGATATTCTAGAGAGAGAGTGGTTCTTGGAGTAATATTGGGGGTTCATAGCTTAAAATTGAGAGTTTCATACCGAAAACTCAGATTTTTCATCTTCTTCGCCTTCTCAATTCATTTTCGGGCTTGCATGCTTGATGTGGGGGACCATTTGAGCTCACTCCAGGTCATCCATCCTCTGTTTTTCTAGTTTCCAGGTGGGAATCTCCCCTTTTCTCTCATTCTTTGAATATATTGCTTGCTAGAGAGATAATCTAGCTTTTCGGTATCAAAATCACCATTTTCTCTGCATGTGTTAGGACAAATTGATATTTTTATGATCTGAGCTTGCATTTAGATGTTTACAACACTAGTTATGATGTATATCAAGGTTGATTATCATGCATGTTGGTATTTTTGGACTGTTTTGTGATTTTGGTACCGAAATGACTAGAAATCAACCCATGTATGTCTAATACTCACTAAACTACATGTTTTCTTAAATTTCCAGAATATTATGCCTTCAAATACATGATTAAAGCCTGTTGTTAGATATGCATGTGGTGATTTGTGAATTTTCTAAGGTCTAGTGTTACCCCCACTTGCTAGTTTAGATTAAACTCATGAAATTGGAAGATTTAACAAATGTTAATACAACGCATGGATAACATGAGCATGTAAATTTAATTCTGAATATGCATAATATTTCATTGTCTCTTAAACTATGTTTAGACATGTTAATTAGTGTGTTGTTGCCTTACCAAGTGGTCTAGAACTACATTTAATCGTTTTTCACTTAAAAAGGGCATTACTTGAATGAAGAGTATAGTAATGGTGCAATGCATGACTTGAGCAAATCTGAGAATTTTAACCATTAATTGATGGTTTTTACTAAATTATGGTGTTGGTCCTTTTTTTCAAGATTATACAAAGGAACTTTGTATAGAAAGATAGTATGATTTTGCCAAAAGCAGTATATTTAACCCCTGAAATGGCATTTGTATTATTATTGTGAAGCTAAGAAATTTATTCATGAGAATTGTTGAGATAATTGTTTTAACTTTATTCATGGTTATTACTACTTTAATTATTAAAATAAA
The DNA here is from genome assembly GCA_021464415.1 of Lonicera japonica. NCBI lineage: Eukaryota > Viridiplantae > Streptophyta > Magnoliopsida > Dipsacales > Caprifoliaceae > Lonicera > Lonicera japonica. The sequence continues at coordinate 47,930,318 of CM038471.1, forward strand.
TCCCTGGGCATTACTATTACAGTTCGATATTAAGACATTGAGATTGTTAGAACTGGATAAGCACCGGTATAGAAATGCTTATTATATATTATTGCACAGACCCATGAAAAGATGGGGTGCCATAAATCTGGTTACCAGTGCACTGACCCATGGTAAGGTGGGGTGCATTTGTGGTTAGTATATTCCGTCTAGTACCGGTATTAGGTCGAGGAGGATGAGGAGGTGGGTGAATTGTGTTATGAGCGGTACAATGGGATTGTACCTTAGGATATGGTTGTTTGAGGTAGGTTAGTATGTCGGGACAGACCAACTTATTTTTAATTGTATAAGTCATTGACTATTTTACAAGCTGAACTTTTATAACTATTGTTCTATAACATGAAACTTGTAGACATTGGTTTATTGCATATGCATTGCATTTTTTGCTTCCCCTATGGTTCCCACTGGGCCAGCATTGGCTCATTCCCTCGTTTCTCATTGCAGGTTCATCTTGTAGCGCTATGTTGGGTTCACGGGGAAGAGTGTGGGATTTTCATAGTCCTCTGATACCATTGGTCATATGTAGTATTTTCTCTTGTTGTTGGGCATTAACCGCTTGTAGCATGTGTCTATTTAATTTGTAAAGAGATGGTTTGTAATTATTTTTACTTTGGAAAACAATTGGGATTTGTATTGTAATATTTTTTTTCTTTTCCATGAAGGATTTGAACTTGTAAAGTTGTATTCTTTAAATTTTTCAACAGGATTGGTATATTGTATATACAGAGGCATCATGCCGAATTTTCTTGAAATTTTAGAATTTTAAACAATGTTGCGTTTAATCCTATTAATTTGCCTATATTTTTAGTTGTTATGAGAGACAACATCCGTTAACGACTGCTTTTAAAAGGCGGGTTGTTACGATAGTAATATACCTTTTTATTCAACAACATACATACATGTTAACTAATAAAAGAATTTCACCCACTTGTCCCCTACGGTACAAAAAATCACAAGCAGGTGAATGGTGGAAAAGCCCTGTCAAATAAATAGAAATAAGAAAAAGAAGGCAAAAATTATTTCAAGAAAGAATTATTAACATATTCTCCTTTATTATCTGACCGAAGAATTTTAATGGTGCTATTATACTGTGTGTGAATTAGATTGCGAAAAGCTTGAAAGGCTGGAAAGACTTCGTCTTTGATTTTAAGAAGAACTACCCATGACAGTCTTGTACAATCATCAATGAATAACACAAAGTACCGCATACCAGAATCAGTGGACTCTCTAGATAGCCCACAAACATCAAAATGAATCAACTCAAAAGAGAAAGTACTTTTATTAGAAATATTGGGAGAATGAGTAGCACGGTAACTCTTGGCTAAGACATAACTTTACAAGTTTCACAACGTAAAACAGACTTATCAACACCAATAAACAAAGTAGGCATAATTTTTTTTTCATGATACCGAACGAGGAATGCCCTAACCGGCTTTGCCATAACTAGACTTCATTTAATTTGTCAGAATTCGAAATCAAAGTGGCGTGGGACGGTGCTCCTAGTCTCTCCCTGGCGTACGTCTGATCCAGATAAAAAAATTTGCCCTTCAAATACCCCCGTCCAATCACCTCCCTGGTTAGAAGATCCTGAAAAAGGACATACATGATATCAGATGAATAGATCCCCGTTGTTTGGGTTCATCAAGATTGACTTTTATGTTCAAAAACGGCAGTCTTCATCTTATGCCACTCGGGCGGGCTCCACGACACCTAATCTAAATAATCCTCGTGTTAGGCTAAAAAATTACGCCACATGTGAGGGGGGTGTGTTGAGACTATAAATCCCACATTAAAAAAGTAGATTCTCATAAAGTAACATATAAGATCTAGGGGCTACTCCATCCATTATCAATTGGTTTTAGGTTGGATGCTCTGAAATCTAACATAATTGGTAAAACCATCCACTCTGTCTAGATTGTGAATAAAACAAAGAAATGCTTAGAAATCTTATGATGCGTTTTCGAAATTAAGAAGTAAGACCTTTTTCTCTTTGGGATGTACTTGGGTATGAAGTTTCCTTAATGGTGCATTTTATTTGTTTACTTGGAAAATAATCAAATATCTAGAGTAAAAACGGAAAACTAAAACCTTGGGGAAGTGGTTCTATATTTACATGAAAAAAGGAGAAAATTAGGCCAATCAAGTTGAAATATGAAATTTTAGGCATTCTTTGGGAAAAACTGTAACGTAGAATGCCCTACTCACATCTCCGATGCAACCATGATTGGAAAAAAGATTGAAAGTGCAACACAGACCACAATAAGTTGGAAAAATCTACCTTTAATTCAAATATGCATAATGACTTATGAAGGTGTTGCGGCAAAAATAGGGAAGACGTTGTGAAGGTGACGATGCTTCACATCATTATAGAAGATCTCTTAGACAATCCCAACATTATCTTTTTTGTTTCCTAAATTTACCTTTCAAGTTTAAAATATTTTAACTTTGATTTAATAATTTATTTTTAATAAAAGTTATATTGTTAAAAAAGTATTCATCAAGAGGCAAGAACTATTAAATAATGTCAAGTACAATCTTACGGACAACACACCATTATTGGTGTTCTTTAAGACTTGACAAAGAATTTTATTGTCTTATAAGAACCATGCATGGCCATATCATACTTGCATGTCTGTGTTCTTGATAAATTAAATCGATTTAATTTATATTTGAATTGGAAATGTTCCAAAAGTCCGTCTAGTGGAATATAAATACTTAACATCGATGTACGTGGGAACAATGCATTGGTAAGGGTGCGCGTCTGCACGAGCCCCAACACCACAATCAGTGCATGCGCTCCCCAATGCAAGGTCTCACATCAGCATGTCACGAATGTATGTTAGATATTTTATCTCCCCGTCCCGAAATTACTCTTAGAAGACATATTGTACTCTCAGAAAAATATTACTGGGGATTACATGAGCAAAGTTATTATGAAGAATTGAAATTAGAATAGGGAAAGAAAAACTTAAAAATTCACATACCTTCTAAAGAGGGCATAAACTGCACTATCAAATAAAAGCAAAAATTCTATCTGCCTTTTTTGAGCGATAAATTAATTGGATACTCCGAACATGCAAGGGAACACGATTTACACAATTGTAGATGGTGCATTGAAAGTCAGTACCACTAAAACGATGCTTGAGAAGAATAGGGTTCACATGTGTGAATGTTATGAGTAACTTACAACAAAAATGGCGCAAGGAAGAAGCATGGTGGCGGTTGTTGATTCAAATTAAAACAAACTTTACATATATACATGAGAATTTGTATTTTCTGTTTCTTTTTCTTTTATCTCTTGCATTCGGGCCTAAGCACATTTGTAACAATTAAAAATTGATAGAACTAATTAAAGCACCCTCTACTCAATACTGATTCAAAATATATCTTTTTCAGGCACTTGAACACATAATACAGTTTTCTGGTAAAAGATGAGTATACCGATAATACATAGCATATGCAAGCTATTATGTTCATCGAAAGTTTGAAACTGATAGCGCTTTGTGTGGCAACAAAGCCAATAACAAGCCATGCAACTTGAGACCATTATCAGAAACAAAAATTTGAAGATATCTATCCACATAATATAGTAGGGATGTCTATCACTAGTGGTTTTAGCATTTCTAATGCAACCATTAATTAATTAGGATGCATAGTTAAGAAACATAAAAATTGCTTCCAATACAATTATTATTTATTAATAATGGCCGTGGAAATAATGCGGCAAAAATTAAAATTTTGTAAAAGTGACTATAATTTTATTAGAAGGTCTTTTAGATAACGTAAAATTAATTACATGATTTGAAAATATGACTCGAGACCTACCAAATAAGATCTATATTTTGTATTACATTTATTAAATATTTTTTATAGATATTTTAAAGACGATTCCATAGACAACATTGCAGAAGATATATATTTCTAGAAACTTAATTATGAAGAGACTTTTTTTGTAGACACGTTCAATTTATTTAGCGTCATTTCAATTTTGGGTACCAAAGTTTGCCATAATTAGGCTTTGAGTACCAAAGTTTCTAAAAATTGAGCTTTGAGTACTATTTTACAGCATCCTGTGAGCCAACTAACGCTGATAGTTAACTCTCTATAAATTTTTGTTTGAAGTACCCAAATTGCCCTAAGCAATTAATAAACACTCTTACAAAATAATTTATCTCCCAAATCACGATCAAAAGAAACAGAGATCAGAAAGAAATATAGAGAGAGAAAGAAGAAACATCCCGCATTCCTCCATCGCCACAACAAACAATCCACTGATCCTCACCGTCCTTTCCATCTCCCCCACATACGTTGCCGGAAAAAAGAAAATAAACAATCACTTCAATCTGAATTTGATTCTCATAAGGAAAGGAAAGGAAATGAATAGAAAAACTAAGGTAAACGAAAATGGAGAATGAAACAAGTGCATAGATTGAAATAAAAGGAGTTTTAACTCATAGTAAAAAGTATGTTTAGTATAACCTCCTTGGAGATCTATTCAATTCGAGGTGTCTTCCAAGTACGTTCCTCCCATTTAGCCTGTTGGTTGTGGTGCTTATGACATCGTTTGGTAATCCTCGTCCTCCTCTTTCTCTATACATATGCGGAGAGTTCACCATCAAAACCCAATTTGATTTTGAAGCTAGGGATTCCCAAAAATTAAAAACTGCTTTTCTATGTTCAAGAAAAGAAGAAATTGGATAAGGGTTTAAATTATGAAGGATGAAATAGTAAAATTGATGAAACCCCAATTGAGTTACCTCCCTCTTTGCTGCCGTTCACCCAATGCTTTTCTTCTCTGATCTGTACTTAAGATTTCTTTTGATGTATTACACACAAAACCCCTCTTTCTGTCTTTATTTTTATTTATATTGTTTCTCCCTCTAGAATTATTATTTGTATCAATTTTTGGTTTGTTCAAATTGATGGAGAATTGCGGCTTGATTTTAGAGATGAAAAATGGAAGAATTTGAATTTTTGAGTTTTCTCTCTCGAAAAATTTTGGGTTTTCTTTTTTCCTTTGTAGAATGATCAGGGTTGTTGAAATTAATGTCGCTGGTCGGTGGTGTTGACTACATTGTCATCACCTTCATTTTTATTATGATTACTCGATCTTTAATTGAATGAAATGGATTGCTTTAATTAACGAATAATTGGGTATGTGTATGTATATGTGTGTATATACATGCAGGGAGATTTAGAGAAGACAAGGGATGAAGGAGGAAATGATTAGATTTTATTGAAATTGATCAAGAAATTTACAATGTTGTTATCAGAATTCTAATTGGAATTGAAGATTCTGATGTTAAATAAGGGTATTTTTGTCATGTTTGAGTTAACGGTCGATCATGTTTAAGTTGAAGAATAGTGTAAAATGCCAAAATGGTACCCAAGGCTCAATTTTTAAAAACTTTAGTACCCAAAGCCTAATTACGGCACAACTTTAATACCCAAAACCCAAATGACCCATTTATTTATGTGTTGGAGATGTTAATCACCTAATGTTCAACACTATTTCATTTATATTAAATATTTTTAGTAAAATATTAATATTTATATAAAATATTATAATTTCAAGTAGTGGACGATTTATTTACCACCAAAGGTATACACTATTTTATTTAACTCATATGATAAGGCATGAGTTATTTTTGATTTATGGTGTATTTGATTCATTGAAAGTTCAATACACTAGAAATTATTATCAATTTATAGTGTATTTTAATATTAAAATTTTTGAGAATGTTGATTGGTATAAAAAAGAATAAAAATCAACTGAAACACTTTTTATTTTACTGTTAGTTTGCATTAAAATATAAAATATATATATATATATATATATATATATATAATGTATTTTGATTCATAAAACCAATCAGACATATTATCATATATTTTTTCTTGTAAACTAAATCTTCCAGTTTCACCTTATTATGCTCGCCGGTTTTAAATTAAGAAAAGAAGAACAATTTGACTTTTGATTTATTATTAGTAATGTCAAGATGAATTAATTTCATACTAATTGAACGAACGGTATGTGGAAATTTCAATAAGAACCATAAACTAGTCGGAGGCACAGCAAAAACTTAATTCAAGCAGCACCTTTGCTTATCATTTTTTAACTTTTTAGCATTCATGACACAAAATTAACACAACTAAGAGTTTGACAATTACTTCTTTGTTACGAGGATTAAGAGGGTGCTTAATTTGTTGGCACCAATGCGTATTAGTTTAACGTGTAATATGCTCTCCTAACTTGATATCCATTGTGTCAACAAAAAAAAGTTGAAAAATACACATGACATCTGCAACTGCAACACGTACACTAATTTAACAGCACTTTCTAATAAAAAACATGGTTTTTTTTTTGCGTTAACAATTACATTAATTTTAAACAAGAAAATTGCTGGGCAATGAGAATTAAGAGGAATGTAATATAAACAAAACACTGATTTGAGTAGAGTGATGGAACACATCAATATATACTAAGTATGCTTGTGGAGTAATTTTTTGTTAATTTTGTTTTGATATATATTTCCCGAATCATTTTGTGCCTATAAAATTTATCTCACAGTTAATAAGAGGGAAAAGAATGCATTGACTTACGCAAAGCTTAAGTTTCGTTTTGTATATTACAACAGATGGTCACAATTAATGTCTTTATTTTTTGGGCTTCTTTTTGATTACTTCTACTTATAAGGTAGAGACATGGGTATATTATCAGCAGTATTATTTATGTGAGTTCATTTTGTAATTTTCCCCAACTTAGATAAAATTATTTATAATTTTTACATAAAATATTAAATTTCAATTAATATCTAACAGTAGACAGGGTCACAATGCGGATATAATTCGAGTAAAGGTTGTACTATTAACCAATTGGTCATCATCAACTAACATACTACCAGGCACCTTAATTAACAAATCTTTCCATAGCAGCAGCAGGTAAGCAAATGGGCACAACAACCATATTCTCACCTTTATTATTCCTAAATGGCACGTAGAATTGAAGCTAAGCACAACATTAGATCTTGTAAATAAAATAATTAAAGATACATTTTAGGCAAGTCACAATGCGGATTTAATTTGACAGGAAACCGTACCATTGACCAATTGATCATTACCAGCTAACATGCTACCTAGTACCTTAACAAATCTTTCCATAGCAGCAGCAGGTAAGCAAATGGGCACAACAACCGCATTCTCGCCTTTATTGTTCCTATATTGCATATAAAAGTTGAGCAAACCCGGGATATCACCCACCAGACCGGTAGCCACCCCACCATAAACCGCTTTGCCCCACCCGAAATCCACATCCCTATATCTGATACGGGTGTTGTCCGAGACGAGCCAGGATCCTGCAGCTTGAAGAGGAGGTCGCCCTCTGGTAACCATCAGATCTGCAACTGATCTCACATACTCAGTCGTAACACTTGATTTTGCCTTCATCACTAGCTCCAATGCATATCCTAGTGAGTTTTGAGATAGTTTTTTGACGGTCGAAATGGCCGCAGGGAAAACAAAGGCATTGCCGTAATAACCAGTGGGGAGCGACATATCTAATCTGCCTCGTGCATTGACGAGACAAAGGAAACGTACCTGTTGCAATTATAATAAATATTTACTATGAAAAAAAAATTGAAATATTATATATATACAATTTCTGAACATGAAACTGTTAGTTCACTAATTGACCAATGTGGCTAGAACCACATAACCTCTCAAGAGCCAAGTAATTAGTTCACTTAAAATATATGATAAATACATATATATATACCTTTTCGTCGGGGTCTAATTGTAAGGCAATGGTGCGACAACGCCAAAGGCAAGCGTTTAATACGTCAAATGTGGAACACTTGGATAAGTGTTTAGGGACGAGCTTGCGAAGGGCCAACAATTCAGTGGGACCAAATGTGAAAGACCGATGCTCCACATCAACTAGTAATGAGGCGATGGTGTCTTTAGTGTCAGCCACATCATCATACTCGTGATGCGTACATGTTACATGTGGTGGGTCCCTAGCACTAAGCAGTTCCCTCTGCCACACAGGTTGAACCGATAGGGTACGTGCCCCATGCGCAATTTCGCCCATGGCCATCATGAATTGTACTAGTCCTAGTCCATCGGTCATGGTGTGGTTTAGGCGTAAAGCGAAGACAAAACCTCCACATAGAAGACGAGTAACCTGCAAAATTTAACACTATTCACAATCAGTCAACAAGGTTGCTTGAATTATTCCAAGAAGTAGTACAAATGGATTTGAATCGAATCCGCATTGTATTTTATTTATTTATTTTTGTCCGTGTAACAATACTATTAGTTTTCTTTACCTGAATAAGGAGCAAAGGAGAATTAAGTATCCCATCAGAACCAGGAACATTGTAAAGGAGCTCCTCCAAGCAAGGAAACGGCGGGTGAAGTGCCTCCCCAAACTGCTCCATCCTAACATCCGCGTCTGCTTCAATGAATAAAACACCTTCGCCCGTACAATCTACCACAAGCTTGCCACCGGAAACTTCCCTGAGCCGACCGGCAAACGGGTAGTAAAATACGAGCGCCTCTGCAAGCGCGTCTCTAATCACCTTAACTGGATCACTATTAACATTCTCTCTGTTACTAGGATAAAATTGTATTACGGGGATCTGAAATCGAAGGCTTTGTTGATCATCAATGTCGGATAATAGTTTGAATTCATGAGGGGTGGGCTTAGATGGAGCTATTAGCTCTGGTTCATGCCTTCTTACCGTGAACACTAAATTAGGAGTCACTTTCTGGGCCATTTTTATATAGTTGAAGAAGATTGTATATATGATATATAGGAAATTAATGAGATAGGGATTTTCAGAGGGAGTTTGTGGTTCAATATGTGGCTTGTAATATAATGTGTTGTTAGAATTACTGGAGTTGCTATATATTTATAGGGATTAGAAGACTATGAAAAGACACGTTTAATTTTTTTGCATGCTCTGAATTTTGCATGTTTATAATATTTTTTCCAAGTCTGCCCATGAAGGGACCAGTAAGCCACTTTGGCAAACATGCATCAAAGTTGATTTTTTTTATTTTTTTTCTAAAAGAATGCATCAAAAATTATTCTGGAACGACTGTAATAAATACCAAAAATAATAGAGTAAAAGACGCGATTTTTTTTCAATGAATTTTGTCAAGTTTTTTTTTTCTTTGGTTCGAGAGCTATTCCGATCCACGGTGTTTAAACTAGTTTTTGCACATTTTAACTAATTCATTCGCAGTGCATGACTTTCGTTTGCAAAGCATTATGTTGATAACTCTAAAAATCGATATTAGAAACAAAAAGTTGACCTCAAAATTGTCCGAGTGACCAATCTTATCTTTTCTCCCTTGAATTTTGCATTTTTGTTACATTTTTCCCTCGTTTGCGCAAGAGTGAAGAGTCCAGCGAGCCATTTGGCAAACATGCATCAAAATTGACTTGACTTGTGCAGTACCTCGAGATTTCCCATAATTCGAGTGAATTGAATAATTTTTTGGGGCCTCCGAGAACTTCCTTATTTTTTACGTAAGTAGTACTTAAAAGAAATACGTTCTAAAATATTTGGTAGGAAATTAACTACAGATGGCCCCGCTCTTGGCACCGGCCCGCAGATGAGTGGACTGTGGCGGGGTTGTATTAATATTGACAATGACTATTGACTTTATAAAAATCACATTTTTTTTTAATCAGCAATAATGAAAATCACATATTTATATTTTGAAGTAAGTACATTTCTGATTTATATTTATTTTTTAGAAAAGAAAAAATTAACCACGGCTTTGATTGCAGCCACATGCAAGCTAGACACGCGTAATGAATATTATGAATGAGAAAAAATAAAATATTTGATAAGAATAAAATTTAAATTTACAAATGGAATAGATTTGGGCACACGTAGTGAGTATTATAAACGAGAAAGAATAAAATTTAAATTTATAAATGGAATAAATTTACTTGTGTACAAACATTTTAAACACCTTTCCTGCTAAAATAAATTATAACAAAAGATCTACATGCATGCATTTGTTCCGTAGAAGTTTAGTGCTCTTACAGGGAAAAAATTTTGAGAAGAGCCTCAAAATCAATTTTTGCTTTAATTGTTCAAATTTAAGGTTTGTTTAACTGCTCCTTAATTTATAAATCAAGTTATTACAATTATTTGATTTCTTACTTTCAATTGCATAATAATCAGAGCCAGTCCTGACTGTTTTGAGGCCATGTTCGAAATCTTAAAATGTGCCATCTTATAAATAAATAATTAAAAAAATAAATTAATTTTGTTTAAATGATAAGACTTCACATGCCGCCAAAAACGCATTACAATTGCAAAGAACCCTGCAAAAAAACGACGATCAAATATTTAATTCTCTCTTATTGTTTTGAAATCAATATAAGTGAAAGAAAAAAATATTGGTGACCCTTTAATTATCTAGTATAGTATGAGAAGATTGTGATTAGATTTGTGAAGGAAGAATTAGAAAAGAGCTGAAGATGTCGTTTCCCTGTACGTACGCTGTTAGAGTTTCGGAAACTTGAGTTATTTTCTAGGAAATTTACATTATAATTTTTTTTCTTTTTTAATATATATATAGAGAGAGAGAAATAAAATATTGATTCTCCTCTTAATTTTTGGAATCAAGGCGGTCGCCCTACCAGCCTTACCCCAGGGCCAACTCTGATAAGAATTAATACTTGGTCCCAAAAAGAAAAATCAAAAAAGAAAGAATGAAAAGTGCTAAATGCTAAATGCTAAATGCTAAATGCTAAATTTTAAGTCAACCCACATACACGTTATTGAATTACACGAAGCTACATGTCCACTTCTACAATTATAACATAAAATTTGTGACATTCAACCTGAAAAATCTTATCTATTATATCCCAAGACAATTCTGACTATTGTCTCATCGATAATCCTTCACATAAAAAGACATGTTAATCTTACATGCTTTTATTCAAATAGATTCTTAATATATTTTTATATCAATATTCCCCTAGATATGCGCAAAATATAGTTGCTTTGCTATGAATTCCATTTAGGAACTTAAAATTCCTACTGTGATTTATATTTGCAATTTATAAAGCTTAAATTTGTGAAAATAATACAAATATTGTGTGTTAGTTATTGATGTAGGGTGCTCCGGCCCTTGGAACAAGGTTCCATACTGCCTAAAAGGCTGAAGGCAAGAGCCTTTATAAGGGACAACAAATTCTAGAAGCAAAATATAAAACTAAACATACATCAAATCACATGTTGATATCCAGCAAGAATATTGGTCAGCTATGCTCCCCCAAAAAAGTTCCCAACTTCAAAACCCGCCCGCAAAAAAGTTAGGGTGGTGATAAATGCACTCTCCTTATTTTTTCACTAACACCCTCTTTATTTTACACTCTTCATTTTTATAATTTTTATCCCAAACACTCCATTCTACCACCTCCTAAGTTAAGAAACATAATTATGTTAATACTCTCCCATTATTGGAAAGGTATTTTCATTAGTACTCTCTCAACATTGAGCATCTGAAACTCCATCAATAACTTAAGCTACGACTCATTTTTTGAGATATACTCGTCCAATTTATGGTGAGTAAATGAAGTACTACTCTCCCATCATTGGGAGAGTATCTTCCTTGGCACTCGCTCGACATTGATCGGGCATCTAGTACTTGAATAACAACTAAGGCTCTTGGCCTTTTTTTGAGATATGTTCGTCCAATTTATGGTTATTGAGTATGGTAATACTTGGCATTTTTTTCATTTGTTTCTTTCGTTTTAGAATATAATTGTGTGTATGTATATATGCATGTTTTGAATATATATATATATATGTGTGTGTGTGTGTGTGTGTGAATATATATGTGTGTATGTGTATATTTTGAAGAAGAAGAATAATAAAGGGGAGGTGAAAGAAGAAGAAGAAGAAGAAGAAGAAGAAGAAGAAGAAGAAGAAGAAGAAGAAAGAGGAGGTGAAAGAAGGTGGAAAAGGATAAAGAAGAATGTGGTGAAAGGGGTGGTGAAAGATGGTAGAATTGCTTTGTTGTGATTAAGAATTAATTAATAAATTAGTAAAGAGGTAAAGAGGAGGGTGGTATAGATAAATTTAATTTGTTAGATTAATTAGTTGAACCATTAATCTAGGGAAATGATATTAGCACTCCACATTTGTACAAAGGCACTCTAAAATCATTTTTAATGACATAAAAAGTGTCCTAAAGGATCTATATAAGTGTCACTAAAAATGATTTTGGAGTGCCTTAGGACAATTGTGGAGTGCTAATATCATTTTCCTTAATTTATGCATAAACGTATGAAACTTGAGATAATGGGTTATAAGGTCTCGCTTCGTACTATTTTATAATTGTAAGGACAAACTCATGTTTGATAAAGGGAAGTGGTATTAATTTCACAATTTAGTTTTACAATAAGAACACTTTTCATAATATTAATTTATTTTAAGAAAAATGATAAATGCTGATGGACAAAAATACCCCTAATATAAATATCTCTTATCATAGACACTACTTTCTATAGTAATGGTAAATGAATTTGCCCTTCCTCTCGCACAGAAACTTCCAATACCTCATTTCTTTCCCTAGATTTCCATTCAACCATCAAATATTCCTCTATGTCTCACCAATGATCTCACATCTTCCATCACCACCACCACCCCACCCACCCACCCCCCCGACTCTCCGATCATATCACCGTTCTTCTTTTTTTTTCTGCAGGTACAATCATAAAACAGATATAACTTTTAATTGAATCGTTGAATTTGGCTAGTTTTTGAATATGTTGTTTAGAAAACAAAGTTATTTTTATTGCGTGTAAAATAAAGATGATCAAAGGTTGTTTTGCTATCGAAGTCGACCAATTTCGATAGTCCAGCGGGATTTAAAAAAAAACTGATCGCAACTCTTTTTTTTAACGAACCTTACATCTATCCATATATATATACATATAAATAAATTGAGTGGATGAAAATCTCATTAATTTTGTTGTTCTTTGTTTTGTATTGGTACTAAAACTATTTAGCACATTTTGGTTGTCGTCATGTGTGTTGACTGGTGGTGCTAAATGTATTTAGCACATTCTGGTTGTTGTCATGTGTGTTGATAGGTGGTGAAAAATGCATTTAACACATTCTGGTTGTGGTGCTAAATGCATTTAGCACCTTCTGGTTGTTGTCATAGTGTTAAATCTGTTTAGCACTAATTTTAATGAGACGTGAGATGTTATAAGGAAGGGGCATTAGTGTATTTTTTGTATAGTATCCTTAATTTACATGACTAATTTATAAGTATCCTTTATAATTATGTTATTATTGGAATGAACACTTATGCCCAATTGCCCCATGAAACTTTAAGGGTTTTTTTATCTATTTTTTTTTTTGAATTTTTTGCTATAAAACAGGTAATGTCAATATTTTACAAAATAAGCATGAAAGTTGAAATAATACATGTATTTATGCATTTAGGATTACCATTAACCCTAATAGATTTATGCTGAACATATATAACCTAATGTTTTATTGAAATGCCTGCTAAATATTTTGTGCTCTGTTGAAACTATAGTGTGGAAAAAATAGGTCTCCAAAGATCTTTGTTTACATTAAGGTGGCAATTGGCAAGAGGAAATTACTGATATTAGTAAAGGTTATAGATATAATGGTGGTACAATTAGAGATATAGCATGTGTGCATGATGAATCTATTTCTTATTAAAATCTGATAGACATAGCTCACATTAGTTTCCCAGAAACCCAAAAAAGAAAAGCTAAATGTTTATTTCTTAGCTGACAACGTGAGGTCGGGGATTGATTGTGATGATGACTTAAAATTTCAATGGAAGAACATATCAACTGATGTTGGTGGTGTCACACATTATTACTTTGATGTATCATCACAATCATGTCTTGTGCTCTTTCTAAGCTAGATTTGGGGACCTAAAAATCATGTATTGATAACTTAGACAGTCAAAGAAAATTTAGACCCCGTCTAAGAAAACAAAATAAACTTTAAGAACCCAAAGCTCTTGCATTGTTAGTTTGGATAGTCCCGCGAGAAATACAAGAAGTGCAACTAAGATTATGTTGGAAAGTCCAAGGAGTGCATCAAAGCTTACACTATCAAAGAGAGGCAATAATCAAAACCATTCTAAGACTAAAAAGAGGGCTGGTAATAAGCTTTATGTCAAAAGAAAACATGATTTCATTTCTTCATTGGGAATTAGTATTTTGTTTACATAAACATCATACGTATGCTTCAACTTTGGTTTGTTACACTGATTTTATATGTATGAATTCAATGTTGTTTTAGTTCATGAAGATTATGTTGAAAATGAGGACAACATGAAACTGGAACACTGATGATGTTGGCCTAGAGAGTATTGAAATAGAGCATGCTATTGGCCAAGAAAATGATGAAACAAAGCATAACGGTAATTTTTTATTGCAATATTTCATAATGGTGTTGTATTAAGATATTAACTTAAGTTAAATGCATATTCTTTTTCTAATTAATAATTGTATAACAAAACAGAATCTAAAACTAAAATAGAGCATGCAACAGCTGAAACAAAGCATGCAGGACCTAAAAAACCTTTAGTTGACTTTTACATGCCCACTTCTTTCAAAGGTAATTGTGGGAATCCGGACCCGCGACTCGAGAAGAGTCCTCGTTCTTAGTTTTCTTTATTTTGGATAAAATGAAAAATACTTGTTTTGTAGAGTCGCCAGTTTGTTTTACGAAAAAACAAACAAAAGATTGTACGAAGGTCAATTCGAAAACGAATTATCTTTCATACGTTTAAAACCAGAAATTGATTGAAAATATACTTTGCTAGGGTTCGGGAACTACGTTACGAATTGGGAAGGTGTTAGGCACCCAATTCGCCCTTTCGGTCTCTTAATGGATCATGTATTTAATTCCTATTTTAGATATCTTGCAAGTAGTTTGAATAGTTTTCAGAATACTCCTTTCTAGATAAATTCAATTTAAAACAGTATTTTGAAATCAGACTCGAGCTTTGCGAGCGCCTACGTATTCATTCGTATAATGAAATCAGAGTCTCGTAGTTCCATTTGTTTGGAAACTGTTTTTGTATTTTTGCTTTGTTTTGAAAATGTGTCAAAACGGATTTTAAATTTGTTGTAAAACTTAGAATGGACTAGCTTAGAAAACAGTGAACTTCTTTGCAAGTTATCTAATTTTTTGTGTTAAAAATGAATTTAAATGCAGTATTGAAACTCAGAAAGGTTGTAGAAAGACGTACCTGATGCGCTTGAAGAAGAAATGAGAACCTTGCCTTGCTTGCTTCTCTCTCTAGAACTTTCTCTCTCTAACTTTCTCTCACTGGCCTTCTCTCACTAGAAATTCTTTAAGAGAAAATACTCCCCAATAATTTTGATAGAATTTCATCTTACTAAAAACACTAGTGAGTGTTGATGCCTAAAATGAAAGCCCAAAGGTCCTATTTATTGGTCAAAAATGCAGAAAAATGGCCTGGGTAGCCGCGCGGCTAGGAGCCAGCGTTACGGCTAGGGAGGGCTGCGGCTAAGGCATGCGGCTCGAAGCCAACCGTACGGTTGGTAGCCAACTGTGCGGCTAGGGTATGCCCGTCCTAGTAAGCGAAGTGGCAACATGGTTGAGGTAGATTCCTAACGCGCTCGAAAATCAGGGTTTTTCTTAACGGTTTTCTATATGCATGATGACTCAAGACTTGATGCGAAAAGCTTGTTAAGTTCACACGAGAGTCGTGGATTGCGGTGTTCACATTAATCTTTTTTCCTTTCTTTTCAACAGTTACTTTTACATGCCCACTCCTTTCTCCTTTGCTTGTTGATGCTTGACTTATATTTTCAATTTCATCAGGTCCATCAATCCATTTGAATGCCCTGCAATATGGTTGGCCTTTGCATCTCAAAAATCTATATCCGTGACTTCTCCGGTGTGATGACCAGAAAATTCTCATCTTCTCGGGACATCCTTCAACACAAGGAAGATCCTTCCATGGACAAAACTTTAACCAATGACCATTCTCACCATAATAGAAACGGTGAGTTCTACTTGCCATTCTCCAATGAACTTTGTGTGTATAATTCTTCTTTTTGTGTTTTTCCCCTGTTCTTGCTAGTGTGGGACTGTATTTATAGCACCCAAATTATTGGACTTAGGCTCCGTTTGATTGCAAAGATAAAAAAAAAAAAAAAAAAATTCTTTGTTTGTGTGAGAAGATAGAAAATAAGGTGAGAAATGTTGCTCATTTTATAAGTAGATATTCTCCATCCTTTTATATTTTTGGTGAAAAAATTTTCCTCATCGGCAAGAAAAAAAAATTCTTCATGAAAAAATTTTAAAATCAAGAGAATATCACCCCTATCACTCAACTTTTCCATCTTTTCACCAAAACTAACTCAATTCATTTTCCTTTTCCACCTTGCAATCAAATGGAACCTTAGTTTCCAACGGCTAGTTCTAAATCATCACACAACCATTAGATTATTTTGGGGTAGTGTGGTCTTTTTGTTTTAACTTTTAACTGAGACTAATATTTTAAAGTAACAACAGGGTGCGAACCTAAAGAAAAAATAACTGAGGGAACAAACTCAAATATCACATATAAACTTAGGGTGCGGTGCAAACTCAAAATTTCTCAAAAAAATGCATCGACTTATGAAATGCTTACAGTTTTATTTTGTATATTACAATATATGATCACAATTAATGTTTTCCTTTTTTTAACGTAGAAACATGGGTATATTATGAGTGGTATTATTTATGTTAATTCATTTTGTACTTTTTTTAAGAAATGCAAACTCAAATATCACATATAATCTTAGGGTGCGGTGCAAACTCAAAATTTCTCAAAAGAATGCATCAACTTACGAAATGCTTACAGTTTCGTTTTGTATATTACAATATATGGTCACAATTAATGTCTTCCTTTTTTTAAGGTAGAGACATGGGTATATTATGAGCGGTATTATTTATGTGAATTCATTTTGTACATTTCCCCAACTTAGATAAAATTATTTACAATTTTTACATAGATTTTTAAATTTCAATTAATATACTAACAGTAGACAGGGTCAAAATGTAGATATAATTAAAGTAAAGGTTATACCATTAACTAATTGATCATCAACTAACATGCTACCAAAGCACTTTAATAAATCTTTCCATAGCAACGGCAGGTAAGCAAATGGGCACAACCACCATATTCTCACCTTTATTGTTCCTAAATGGCACGTAGAATTAAAGCAAAACAAAGTCGGGATCATACCCACCCGACCCATAACTAGCCCACCGTATTTAGCCTTGCCCCACCCAAAATTCACATCACTAACCTGACCCGACCAGTGTCCATGATAACTTAAGACCCTGTAAGTGGTAAATGAGGTCGCCCTTTAGTAACCATCAAGTCTGTCAACAATCTCACATGCTTATTTGTGACTTAATCTTGTTTTTATCACTAGCTCCAATGCATATGCTAATGAGTTTTGAGATAAATTTTCAGCAGAGAACAAAGCTGCAGGGAGAACAATGGTGTTGCTATAATTGTTAGATCTTGTTGGCTCTAAATAACCATAAACTCTAAGATCGTTCATGTCGTATCACCAAGAATCAAAAGATTAATATGCGAAAGTGTACCTGAATCCATAGCGTGTATTTGTAGCCGAGTGGTTAGCCTTCCAGATCTACACGTATTTCTTTAGATAATCCTTTAAGTTTTTTCTATGCTCTCTGTGATGATGGCGGCTCAACAGGGACAAATTATGTACGTATAATCTGCGAATCATAACTATAATACATAGATAGCAAACCCTACTATCTATTATGTATTTCTATTTTAGCCCATTATAAAAATAGAAATTACCTTTAATTATCTACACATTAAAGGCCGACCCTTATTAGATATATTTAAGCCCAAATAACTTAAACCTTAGTTGATCATTTTTATGTGGCTTAACCATATGACAGCCCACAACAAATAATTATTTCACATATAAGCCTAATGTTGGATTAAGGATCCAATAATCTCCCACTTGGGCTATATATGTAACCTTATAATTATGTATTGTAAATTGAGCTCATATTTGCTATCATTACTGAAATGTATCTGTATCAAATTCGGTCCATCAATCATATCAATATAAGATTAAAGTGGCCTTTTTTACAGCTATTGTAACTCGACCCATCAATGGTCACATATGTCGATATAACTGAATGACATATATCATGATGTGGATGTGTAGCATGAAAATTTCATGCAGTGTGATCTTAACATGCCTATTTCCAAGTAGTCCTCCTTAAGCCTTAGTGAGATCAAACCATATCCAAAATCAGAGTGTGAATAAACCAAAACTTTATTTCTGTAGAAAATAACTTTAAGATATCCTTAAACTGAAATAACCAAATACATGTTTATGTAGTAAAACACAAACATTACAAACTCCCACTAAAATTTAATATCCTGAAAAGACATGACACCCATACAAGCAGTGTGCTCATGAAACACTTTGGGTAGCAATCCTCTAGTGAGCGGATTCGCAACTGTGGAGTTTATACCAATGTGTTCTATAGACACCTGTCTACTCTGAACTATTTCCTTAATAACTAAAAAACTTGATGTCTATGTGTTTAGACTTCGTCAAGGCCCTGTTGTTAATGGAATACAAGATATATTTAATTATATCTTTGCACCCTACAAAATCAGAGTCAGTATACCCAAAGATCATAAGCTGATCTAGCCTCTAATATGTGAGCATGTGGTCCTTTTATTTTTTATAAGTACCACAAGACCTGTTTTGTTGCTTTCAAATGGTTTATTCCTAAACTGCTTAAATATATGATTATCATTGCAACAATGTATGTAAAATCCAGAGGCGTACATACCTAAATATACATCAGACTCTATTCTGCTGATGCATAAGAAATCTTTTGTATTTTATTTTTCTCAAAATCATTCTTAGGGTACTGAATAAAATTAACCTTATCTTTGTTAACCACAGGGGTATCACATGATTTGCAATCCTGCATGCCATATCTTTTGAGAACCTTTTCGATATAACCTTTTTGTGATAATCCTAAAGTACCCCAAGAGCGATCTTAGTGTATCTGTATGCTTAACAAAAAAAGAGACGTCACCAAGATCTTTCATCTCAAATTCTTAATCAAAAATCTCTTGGTTTCGTGTAATATCCAAAACAGAAATTAAAATCAAATTTCGTATAAAAGACAGTATAATAAATGTCTCATTAAATTTCAAATAAAATACAATTTTTAACAATAATCTAAATTTTTTTTAATTACTTCAACTTGAACCATCTTACCATTGCCTACATATATGTGTCTTTCACCATCATTTGGCTTTTGGCAATAGAGGTAACCCTACATAGACACACTAATGTGAGTTGTTGCACCAGAATCTATCCACCAAGTGTGTGTTTAGGTAACGAAGTTAAATCAACCTCATAACAAACCAAATTAAGAAACATACCATTCTTAGCACGCCATACTTGAAAGTTGGTGCAATGCTTCTTTATGTGCTCTTCAGCTCCACAAAAGTAACATCAGTACCTTTTAGTTCGCCTAAATCTTGTTTCTTTTGTGGTGCTGTATCTGTAACTTCCTTTTTTTTCTTTCCCTTGTCCTTGCTTTTAGAGGTTGAGGCAATTTGAGAAGTTTCTACCTTATCTTGCTTCAACCTTTCCTCTTCCTAAACACAGTATGAGATGGGCTCATTCAGAGATCAAGTCTCTTTCTGACAATTACAACTTACCTTAAAACCGGCTAAACTGTGTTAAAACAAAAATCAAAACTATATGCACTAGCAAGTCCTCATAGAGTTCTAGTTTAAGTACTCTTAACTTGAAAGCAAGATGAGACTCTCCACAATGTACTCCCTGACATTGCCTTTGCCCTATACCTCATTGAAATTAAGTGTGTCTAGAGCGTATTTATTTCAGCCTTCTCATTCTTGACAAACCTCTTTTCAATGTCCTGAAAGAATTCCTTAGCCGTAGTTATCTCTTCAGATATTGTACCCTTAATGCTTCCGGAATGGCATTCTTCATAATCATGGCATATATGTGATTTGATTCAATTCCACTTTTCTTTATCTTTTCTCTCATTAAGAGTAGTTTTTTTTATCCATAAGAGATGGGAAAGGATCAACCCTTAACGCAAAGTCAAGATCCTTAATTCCAAGAACTATCAAGAAGCTCTCTTGCCATGATATGAAGTTCATGTCATTTAGCATAGGAATATAGTTTATGTTAGCAGTAATATTACCTGAAGTCTTTATTGCTAAATTCATAGAAAACAATAATAAATAAGACAAAACAAGCTCACATAAGTCTTTAAAAAAAACATAATAAATTCAAATAAGGGTAATTCCCATCTCAAGATACCGGGTGCTCCATTAATATTTCATCTTTGGACAAAAATACTAACTTGCAAGTTATATCTTGTTATAGTAATGAAACACTGATAATAAGGGTATGTCAAATAATAAATCTTCCTTTGGACCGATTTATTGTTCACATGAAAAAAATGAATAATTATCACATGTTTATTACCATAGGTGTACATGCAATTCTGTTAAAAGCAAACCTTCCTTTGGGCCGGTCAAAATTTACATACGTTACAAGTATACAACCATTTATAAATTAAAATAAATTAATTTTCATGAGAGAGGTCACTTTGGCAACATGTCACTTCAATTAATTCATCTCAAAATATATATATGTATATACTTAATTAAACCAATATTTGAATTTAAAATGGTTAGGTCAAAGTTTATTGGGTTATAAACCTATATCCATATCTTAACCCATATAACCCAAAATTTAAGCACTTAAAATTTATGTATCCATGCGTACCCATATAATACTCAAAATCCATTCCAGCACGCTTACTAGCTTATATTTGTATATATCTGTATACACAATTTGCAGTATTAACATATTCAACAAAAAATAGATACACGTCCAAAACTGATCACACACACATATATATATATAATCCTTAAATATACATATGTATGTAACCTTAGATATATATATATATAAGGTACTGCCGAAAAGAATAATAAAAAATAAATATCATGGATGGTAAATCAATATATATGTGTAATGATTACATATATATATATAAGTAAACTCTTTATGAAATCAATCCATGCTGCAGGTTTTTTTTTTTTTTTTAATCCTATCAACATATAGATATATGTCTGCTATAAACTGAATCCCCATATATATTGTTAGAATCATAATTAATCTATCAATGTCAAAACCATGAGTAAATATAAAGAGATAAATAAAAACGAAATATATACCCGACTTGATAGATAAAGATTGATCAATGCAACATGCAGAATGAAGTTTTATCGGGTTCGTCTTCCAATCGCTTTCCTCTTTGTTCTTAAGTTTTCTCTTGAGAGGATGAGAAAAATGAATTAGGGAGAGATTGGGGACCATAACCCAAAGTATATATATGGCGGTTGGCGGTTGCCAACTTTTCACTATTTCTAATTATGCCCCTCATAGAATTAGAAATTGCCCATAGGTATCTACACATTAATTCCATGACAAATATATACCCCGAAGCTTACTTAAAACCTTAATTTAGATCACTTGAATTTAGGCTTATAAATGATAACACACATTAATTATATACATGTGTGGTTCCTAATTGTATTAATATAAAACTAATCCAACATATACACAATCAATACATCTGAACTTATAAATAATCCATACCATTAACTTAAATTAAATCACAGTGCATATATATTAATCAACCAATCAATTAATCGGTTGTCCATCATTATATGTATCAAAAAAAAATATAATCCAAATGACAGAATCTTTATAATTAATATAAAGAACCTTACATATATGTATACATAACCGAATTAATTAGCAGCTCATCATATATGTTTTGTAAAGAGTGCATATACTTTATAAATAAATGCATCCTTATATATATGTACCGAATTGGCAGAATCATACAACATTCAATCCATATGCTTTATATAGATATATATTATTATATACAACCTTATGCATCTGCTTGATCCTACCGAAATTTATGTATTTATTTATTTGATAAACTGCATAGATAACTGATAATAATTTTCAAATCCAATAATTTTAAAAATAATACCAAAGTTATTAGATTCAAAAATGTGCAAAATAATCATGGATTGAAAATAAATTCAATTCTCAATGATTTAACATGAAGACCGCTCTGATACCACTTGTTAAATCTTGTTGATTCTAAATAACCATAAACTCTGAAATCGTTCATGTAGTATCACCAAGAATCAAAAGATTAATATGCGGAAGCATACCTGAATTCATAGCTTGTGTTTATAGCTGAGTGGTTGGCCTTCTAGATCTACACGTATTTCTTTAGAGAATCCTTTAAGTTTTCTCTATGCTCTCTATGATGATGGGGGCTCAACAGGGACAAATTACGTACATGCGATCTGGGGACCATAACCACAATATATAAATAGCAAACCCTACTATCTATTATGTATTTCTATTTTAGCCCATCATAAAAATAGAAATTACCCTTAAGTATTTACACATTAAAGGCTCACACCCTATTAGATACATTTAAGCCTAAACAACTTAAACCTTAGTTGATCACTTTTCAAGTGGCCTTAACCATACGACAGCTTACAACACATAATTATTTCACTTATAAGTCCAATGTTAGATTAAGGATCCAACAATAATAACCAGTATAGAGCGACATATTTAACCGGCCAAGAGCACTAACAATGCAGATGACACGTACCTCATTGTCAAGGTCTAATTGTAAAGCAATGGGGCGACAAAGCCAAAAGTTAGCACGTCAAATGTTGAGCACTTGGATAAATGGCTAGGAATAAGCTTGCGAAGGGCCAATAATTCAACGTACGGGACCAAATGAGAAAGAACGGTGATCCACATAAACTGACAATGAGACTACATGTAGTGTCTCTAGTGTCAGCCACTTCATCATACTCGTGGTGTGTACATGTTACATGTGGTACTAAATAGTTCCCTCTGCCACACAGGTTGGACCGATAGAATACACGCCCCGCGCTGTTTCATCTAGGGCCATCATGAATTGTAGCAGTCCTGGTGCATCACTTAAGATGTGGTTTAGGCGTAAAATAAACCCTCCACATAGAAGATGAGTAACCTATCAATTTTAATAGCAATTAATAAGGTTGCTTCTTAGTACAGGCGTGCAAATTATTGATTTGATCAAAAAAATTGATCGGACTGCCACATTCGATCATCAGCCCACGATCCGGCCTGATCTAAAATTTTGAGGAATCGGTCCGATCTCCAATTTGTAATTAAAATCAGACTGAATCGCCTTATTTCCATTTTTTTTTCAAAAAATTAATTTAAATATATTGTATTTATTACTTTATATTATAATTTAAAGCATGCCATTTTTTTAAGGAAAATGCTTTTTTTTAATCCATAAATCTTACTACATATTCTTATTGGATACATTAAATGAGTTGTACCATTGTTGTCTTGTGAAAATACAACCCATGTAATACATGCAAGTAAAAATAAGTGATAATAAATGTAACATCTCTCTTCTTTCAAACAAACAATATCAAACTTTGTTTTTTTCGTATATGTAGTCTTAGGCATACCCCTTTTAAATGTGGCCCAAAAAACTTATGACTCTAAAAATGGTCAGACATGAATAAACCGATCGAAGTGATCCGGTGCTTTCTAAAGCTATAATGAATCAGTCTAATCTGATTTCTAGTATTTGAAAATTAACTAACCCAAAAATGGTACAAAATCCCGATGGACCGGACCATGCCTAGGTTATAATCAATCATAGTCCTTCTCATCTTATTTTTTCATAAATGAAATCTAGTTTAAGTAATTCTACGTAGACATAAAAATTTAACTTAAAAAACTAATATGATCATATCAAAAGAAATAACAGTAGATCTTGGATTCACATCTTCAATTTTGATTAGAGGTACATAAGATATTGTACGATCGTATTTTGTATTAATTTTTTTTAAGGATTTATTAATTCGATTAAATGGAGGGTCTTTGGTTCAATCACAAGTTGTACTTTCTTATATGAATGTGTTTTAATTTTATTTGCATAATATCTTTTTGAATATGACTATATTTTTATTTTTACTTATGTGTAATATTTACTACTAATATGTCTTCTTGATGCCCAAAGTTTTAATATTTGATATTTTTAATATGTATTTTTTGCTTTACTTGTGTTTAATATTTACGTCTAATACGTTTTCTAGATACTCCAAGTTTTAATGTTTGATATTTTTAATATGACTGTGTTTTTTGTTTAACTTATGTTTTATATTTACATCCAATACGTCTTCTAGTGCCCCAAATTTTTATATTTGATATTTTTAATATGACTACTGTACGTGTTTTTTGTTTTACTTGTGTTTAATAATTATGTCTAATATACTTTCTAGATGTCCAAAGTTTTAATTTTTTATATTTTTATTATAACTGTGTTTTTTTGTTTTACTTATTGTCTTCTAGATAAACCAAGTTTAATGTTTGATATTTTATATTGAAATACCGCGAGACAACTTCTTAATTTTGTAGTATATCTTTTTCCTAAAGTAGATAAATCTTGCTTTAAAATTATTATTTTTGCACTCTTTTCGGCATGTAGCATTGCACTTCTTAGTTTCGTTTACCTGAATAAGGAGCAAAGGAGAATTAAGTATGCCATCAGAGCCAGGAACTTCATAAAGGAGCTCTTCCAGGCAGGAAAGGACTGGTGGGTGAAGTGCTTCCTGAACTCTTCCATCATAACATCCGCATCCGCCTCTAATGAACAAAACACCTTTGCCAATTCAAAAAGTATAACGAACTTTACATTTTTTTACAATTTGGGTAACTTACTTTATTTTTGACATTTTTGAAAATGAACTTTCATTTTGTTTTCATTTTAGTCACAAAATCACCAATAGTTCACTGTCAAAAATGAAAATTTGTGACCAAAATGAAAACAAAACAAAAGGTGATTGTCAAAAATGTTGAAAATAACGTATGTTACCTAAATTGTGAAAAAAGTGTGAAGTTCGTTGTACTTTTGATCATTTAGCCTATATTGAATTGATTACGTGATATGAATAATTCCAATGAATAGGGCCTTATATAGGCTTGTATGAGACATAAATAAGAATTGCAAAAATCGCCTAAATATGGAATATAGAATAAAGAGGATTTGGGGAAGATTAAGGAGGGTGTATTCAATTCAGATTTTAAAAGATTTTAAAATATGTGGATTCTTCTAAATCCGTAGATTATTTTAAATCTATATAGAGTCTAACATATTTTAATAAATCCATACAGACTCTAATAGATTTTAAGGAATGGACTATTTAGCAGTTCTATATATTTTAATAAATCCATTGATTCTTTTAATTACAATAAAAACATCAAAGGATAAATAATAAAAGAATTTTGATTCCGACTTTAAAGTATTAAGTAAATTATAAATCCGCCACAAATGGTTCGGATCGAGTCTAAAAACCCAACGGATTGGGATTTTTTTGCCCTTTTTATTCGATTTTCATCTTCTATCTAAAACAATTCATAAAAAGGGGAGAAAAAATCAAATAGGTGAGATCTCTATAGTTTCAGAAGAAGTTGACTAATTGAATAATTAAAACTTTGAAAGTAATAGTATCTTAAAAGAAAATTAGGCTTTAAATGGAGTGAATGAAGTTGAGCGACTTAAATAAATTATAGAAACAAAGAAGAAATAATACATAGGATTCGGAAAAATAATAGGTTTTAGGTAGAGAGAATCGAGTGGAAGGGTATAATTGATTATAGAGATAAAAAGAAATAATACCTAGGGTTTGGGAAAAAGATGAAAAAGAAATCCGTGTAAAATCTTCTGCTTGAAGAAAAGATTTATTGGTGAATTGGTTATTCATAAAAACACTCCAAAATCTATCAATTTATAAAATGCTTCAAAGTTTATTAAGTTTTGAATACCATAAGATTTTAAAAATCTATTTTTAATCCTAATTGAATACCACAAGATTTTAAAAAAAATTAAAAATCCTAAATGAATTCCATAAGATTTTAAACCCATTAAATACCCATGGACTTTCAAAATCCAAAAAAATCCTATAAAATCTAAATTGAATACACCCGAAATGAAGTCTTAAAGTGGTGATTGTTAAAAGGCAACTAAAGTTGAGGCTGATGCAGTTGTCAGTGAGGATTCCAAAGGTGATGCTTCCTTAGCATAAAGGGTTGTTCGGCAAAAGAGCTATGGCGCACAGAGCTACACCAATTGTCGATGAGCTCGGTGACTTGTCTGGCATGATGGTGGAACGGTATAGAGGTGATCGATTACTTATTTGGTATGATGGTGGTTAGACACAGAGGTGTTCGATGACTTGTCGATTCAACAGAATGGTCAAGACAAGGCGGTCCAGGTTTGCTGAGCAACAATGGTGAGTGGGTGATCTTGTTACGATTAACCAAAGGAAGAATTTGAGTATGGTTTGGATTATGGTGCTCCACGATATATTTTTTTTTCAATGGATGATTAGGAGGAAACGATGGTGACGAAAAGGTTTAAAAGAAAAGGATATGGTAGTGTATGTTATTAAGTAAATGATGACCATGTTCTGACAGTGGGCTCACTAATTTAATTGGATGAAGGTGATGGGTGGCAATGGTGGTCCAACGAGCGATAATAGTTATCGCCCAACGGCAACAATGGAAGCTAGATTAAAATTTCATGGTAACCCTCTAATACCATGCTAGAATGAGAGAAATAATGAGTGTTGGGCGGAAATCAACCCTAAAGGGGGGTGAATAGGGTTTTTAAAACTTAATGTGAAAATAAAAAGTTTTCTAAAAATGTTTAAGCAATACAACTAAGCTAAACAAATATATCAAGGAAAACAAGCAAATCAATCAACCAAACCCAAGAGCAAGCAATAAAATATATAGCAAAACAATAAATAGCTTAAGTTAGAAAGATTAAACTGATTGAAGCCCAAGACGTTTTGTTCACGCGGTTCGGTTTCCTAAACCATACGTCCTCACTCGAATAGTCCCCCGAGAATTTTCACTAAAATCGATTTTCTTCTAAGTGAAAATTAAACAGTTACAAGTGTTGTTGTCTCACTACACTCCATAAGTATTGCTCTACCATAATACTCACACAAGAAACACTCTTGCTAACTTGTGAGATTTACCTCTCACAATACTCAACAAGAATTTACCTTCTTGTTATCATATGAGATTAACCTCTCATAAATAAATATTCTTAATTGTTTGGTGATACACACCAATGAACAATAACTCTCTCAAGTGTTTAATAAATACAATTTGAAACTCACACTAGAGTTATCTTGTTTGATCAAGATTTATAGCTCAATGAATGAATGATTGGTTAAAATGTGTTCTTGAATCTTTTAATGATGAAGATAGATGAAGAATATGTTTCTATAATGATTCAAGCTTGTCAAAATGTGTCTTAGATAGTGTATATATAGTCTCAAAAGTGATATAACCGTTTTAGAGGTTTAGTACCAAAAATGGTAAAAAAATCATAAATCCAATAGCTATATTCTAAAACATCAGTCAACTGAGCAAAGCTCAGAAGTCGACTGATGGACCCTTGGTCGACTGAGCAAAACTGCTAGTCGACTGATGGGCTTTATCCATCAGGCCAAAATTCAAATTTTCAGACTTTTGCAATGTAGCTCTAAAATCAATTTTAATACTTTGGGGACCTCAAAAATATGTTCCTAAGACACCTATTTTTCGGAAAACTCAAAATATTATCATTTGAATTTAATATGAATTTATTTGAAAACCAATTTTTGTAAGAATGATGTTTTCAAAGAAAATTCAATTCAAGCTTGTTTTCAATCAATCTAACAATGATGCATGAACATGATTGAGCTATAAAAATGATCAATTAAGAAACTTTACATAAATCCTATGCACTCACTCAATTGTCGAATAGTCGAGTCTTTGAAAGGTCGATTTGTTTTTTCAATTTGATCTTCATTTAAAACTTTTGCCTTGAAGCTTTTGCATAACTCTTTGATCTTTGTTCTCCATAGATTTGCATTGATGAAATTGATCTCCTTGACTTGTCCAATGCAATGTTGACTTGATCGAATATGGATTAAATGATCCTTGTCACGTGGCATGCTTTCTTCGTAAAAATCATGCTTTTCTTGAATTCATAATAAGATAATGAACTATAAACTTAATTCAATAAACAAGTTAAATTACACATGATTAAGTTATTGTTATTATAAAAATAAGATTAAGACCTACAAGGTCAACAGTGAGGAATAATAGTATATTGTACTGATATGAACCATTTTAATGAAGAATGCCTTATATAGGCTTGTACGAAATATAAATAAGGAATGCAGAATCGTCTAAATATGAAATATAAAAGATTGAGATTTAATTATATCAATAATTATATACCTAATATAAGATATTTATATATGTTAACATTATTATTGCTTTATTACCATTGGTTCATTGGGTTGATGCTATGCCACTCCAACCAGCACCTCCGCCACCACCGCTCTCCAAAACTTCAACGACTATTGCCAATTCTATGAATAGGTCCCACGAGCTCTAGGAAGAATTTATGTACAATGCAAAAATAAATTCGCACTCAAATTTATACCTTTAATTATTTGTGAATTTATTGTAAAAATAGATTTGCACTCAAATTTTTACATCTTTAATTGCATGTGGATTTAGTGTTAAAAAAAATCTCTACAATGTAATTATGTCTCAATTTGTCTACGGATATAGTGTAAAAATATATTTGCACAAAAATCTATGACATTACTTAATTGCTTTCTTGCGGATTTAGTGCAAAAAGAGATTTGCACACAAATTTGTATCATTAGTTGCTTGGGGATTAAGTCCAAACAAATTCGCACTACAATCTTTATTATTAGTTGCTTTCAGATTTAATGCAAAAATATATTTGCAGTACTTGCACTGGAACTCCAGTAAGGTCTCAGCACTTCGATGGTGGTTGCAGAGCTCAAGTGAAGACTCCGGCAGTTGTTGTTGGAGCTCCCACGGTGCTTGCTTGATCTCCAGCGGTGGAGGATGGTGGCGGCAACGGGTGGCCGGTGATTAAAACTTTTTGTAAAATAAAAAAAGAAATATATTGAGAAGGGGTTTTACTGTTTTAGGTAAAGAAAAAGAAGTAAGCTACTGTCCTTACTTTGAAATGAAAAAAGTAAGGTCTTCTTCCTTTAGATATAATTATAAATGGAACCCTTCTAATACATTGCCTAGTATACCATAGAGAAAATTTATAGGAAGTGATTATGAATTATGTGGGAATTTGTTTGGCCAATCAAGTGTAATGAAAATTTATTCCGTGCGAAATTGACATTCATGGGAGAATATTGATCTAGACCAAGAGTTAGCACGGTTCCAATGGCGTAACTAGAAACTTGGTTAGTGAGATCATTAATCACTAATTATAATTATTTAATTATCAATAAAAAAATATTAAGGGATGAACAACATTATTTGATCCAAAAATTAAAGCACAATCCAATCTAGTAGCAAATGTGCACGTTATATATATATATATATAATATCATTCAAAAATGTTTTTGTGACACAATTTTTGAATATTTCTAAAACATGTTTTTAGCTAGCCATACGTATATTGTAAATATTAAGTGAGTCCCACAACAACCAAAGTGGCCAGGTCCCGGCTTGGTCCCATAACTTCATTCATTGTCCACACACATCCATAGCCATTTGACACATCATCTTGCCTCTTCTTTTACTCCAATAGCATAACAACAAATTCTCCCTTAATCATACTTAAAATTCGAACTCAAGATCTCCCGGCGCACTTTTGCAATCTAAATTGTCCACGGGCTCTCACATCAACATGCGACTTATAGATGTAGGTGGTTGTTCATTATTGTGAGAGAAACATACATTTTGTACTAAACTTTCACCAATATTCATAAATAAAAATAAAGTTCAATTAATATTCAATTGTGGACAAGTCACAATGCGGACATAATTTGACAGAAGGCCGTACCATTGACCAATTGATCATTACCAGCTAACATGCTACCAAGTACCTTAACAAATCTTTCCATGGCAGCAGCAGGTAGGCAAATGGGCACAACCACCGCATTCTCACCTTTGTTGTTCCTAAATTCCATATAAAAGTTGATGAAACCGGGGATATCACCCACCTGAACCATAGCCAGCCCACCATAAACCGCTTTGCCCCACCCGAAATCCACATCCCTATATCCGGCACGGGTGTTGTCCGAGACGAGCCAGGATCCTGTAATGTGAACAGGAGGTCGCCCTCTGGTAACCATCAGATCTGCCACTGATCTCACATACTCATTCGTAACACTTGATTTTGCCTTCATCACTAGCTCCAATGCATATCCTAATGAGTTTTGAGATAGTTTTTTGACGGTCGAAATGGCCGCAGGGAAAACAAAGGCATTGCCGTAATAACCGACAGGGAGTGATATATCTAATCTTCGTCGTGCATTGACGAGACATAGGAAACGTACCTGTTGCAATTATAATAAATATTTTACTAAGAAGAAAAAAGAAATATAAAAATAACATACAATTTCCAAACGTGAAACTGCTAGTTCACTAATTGACCAATATGACTAGAAGTCTAGAACCACATAACCTCTCAAGAGTCAAGTAATTATTCCACTTAAAATATATTATAAATACATATATACCTCCTCATCGGGGTCTAGTTGTAAGGCAATGGTGCGACAACGCCAAAGGCAGGCGGTTAATATATCGAATGTGGAACACTTGGATAAGTGTTTAGGAACAAGCTTGCGAAGGGCCAACAATTCAGTGGGACCAAATGTGAAAGACCGATGGTCCACATCAACTAGTAATGAGGCGTTTGTATCTTTAGTGTCAGCCACTTCATCATACTCGTGGTGTGTACATGTTACATGTGGTGGATCCCTAGCATTAAGCAGTTCCCTCTGCCACACAGGTTGAACTGATAGAGTAAGTGCCCCACGCGCAATTTCGCCTATGGCCATCATGAATTGTACTAGTCCTGGTCCATCGGTCATGGTGTGGTTTAGGCGTAAAGCGAAGATAAAACCTCCACATAGAAGACGAGTAACCTGCAAAATTTAACCCTATTAACAGTTAGTCAACAAGGTTGCTTGAATTATTCCAAGAGGTAGTACAAATGAATTTGAATCGAACAGCATCATATTTTATTTATTTATTTTTGTCCGTGTAACAATACTATTAGTTTTCTTTACCTGAATAAGGAGCAAAGGAGAATTAAGTATCCCATCAGAGCCAGGAACATTGTAAATGAGCTCCTCCACGCAAGGAAACGGCGGGTGAAGTGCCTCCCCAAACTGCTCCATCCTAACATCCGCGTCCGCTTCGATGAACAAAACCCCTTCGCCAGTACAATCTACCACAAGCTTGCCCCCGGGAACTTCCCTAAGCCGACCGGCAAACGGATAGTAAAATACGAGCGCCTCTGCAAGCGCGTGTTTAATCACCTTAACCGGATCACTATTAACATTCTCCCTGTTACTAGGATAAAATATTATTACGGGGATTTGAAATCGAAGGGTATGTTGATCATCGAAGTCCGATAATAGTTTGAATTCATGAGGGGTGGGCTTAGATGGAGCTATTAGCTCTGGTTCATGCCTTCTTACCGTGAACACTAAATTAGGAGTCACTTTCTGGGCCATTTTTATATAGTTGAAGAAGATTGTATATATATGTGATATATAGGAAATTAATGAAATAGGGATTTTCGGAGGGAGTTTGTTGTTCAATATGTGGCTTGTAATACAATGTGTTGTTAGAATTGCTGGAATTGCTTTGTATTTATAGGGATTAGAAGACTATGGAAGGACACGTTTAATGTTTCCCGTGCCTTGAATTTTTTACGTTTATAATATTTTTCAGAAGTCTGCGCATGAAGGGACCAGTAAGCCACTTTGGCAAACATGCATCAAAAGTGATTTTATTTTTATTTTTTTAAAAAAGAATGCATCAAAATTTATTCTGGAACGACTTTAATAAATGCCAAAAATAATAGAGTAAAATACATTTTTTTTATGCCCTGAATTCTGCCTTTTTCTTCTTTAGTTCAAGGGCTATTCTACAGATATTTGGATCAATTTTCGCACACCTTGACAAATTCTCATTCATAGCGCGTAACTTCCATTGGTCAAACATTATTTTGACAACCCTAGAAATCAATATTGGAAGCACCAAGTCGAGCTCAAGATTGTTCAAGTGGTTCATACTTTTTATTAGATCTTTTTTAGTTTGCCACCTCAATAATATCTATAAATTGAGTTACCTCCGCTTGGTTAATCCTTTGAGTCCCTCCCCATTTTGTTTGATGGATAACTCAAAGTATTAGTAAAATATGGGTATCTTAAATTATGGGTATTATTGAGGGGATAACTCAAAAAGATTCTAATTATACATTATGAACAACTTATTGCAAAGTTTTTTACTTTCGCAATACTATTAATTTATTTTAAAATATGTCATTCATAAAGTATCACAAACCATAAATACTAACACCAATTAAAATTTATTTACTTTTTTGTTTATATATTATTTAAAATAATGAAATCTCATTCATTATAACAGAAAGTATTCAAATAATTATTTATTAAAAAAAATGCAGGCTCATGTATTTTTCTAATAAACTAAAAGGATACAGGTATATTATTTATTTAAATGAAAAGTCTCATTCATCTTATTACATGTATTAATCAAATCAAATAATTTGTTCAAATAAAAATATGACCTTGCAAAAATTAAAAACATAAATAACAAAAATAGAATAAATAACTATATATTTATAGCGAAATGATCTTTAAAGATTATTAAATTAAAGTTTCTATAATTCAAAATAAGAAAAGAAAAATGAAAAATGAAATAAGAAAATAAAAAGAAAAAAGAAAAAATGTTGTATCTAATTTATGTGGTTGTTGTATTCCACCCATTTATACATTTTATTGTGATGGTTGTAAAATTATATCTAAAAAAATTGGATCATTTAACCATCGTTTGTATAAAAAAATCAAGAAAAGAAAATTTAAACCCATCATTTTATGCCTCATTTTGAACTTCTCCATCTTAAAATATTTCAATTTGATACGGACTTTTTTTTATCTCTTTGTTTCCTTTTTTGTGAAAGAAGAAAAAATAATTTACCATCATTTTTTAACTAATAGTTAGCAAAATAAAGAGTAACACCAAACTATTTTTTAGTTTTCTGTAAAATTAATTTAGATGTAGGTATAAAAATGTGATAGCATGTCTAAATAATTAGATAATTTATAGTGGATATTTTATTTATTTCGTAAACTGAAAATAAATTTACCAACAATTATTCAAAAATATTAAGACTTAATATATTAACAAGAACGATGCTAGTGAAGGAAAATGTGGGTGTGGGTGTGGGTGGGTGTGTGTTGGGGGGTGGGGGGGATTGACCCCCCATGGTATCTAAGTGTAATTTGATCCTAAGAAGAGCTCATTTGATTATAGGTTCATATCGGAGTTTAAATTTTATTGGCTATTTAAAACTTTAAATTTCATTTAAATCCTCCCACATGCTCCATTTCATTCCTCAGATCAGATTTCTTCTTCTACTACTTTTTTTATTTTGCTCTTCACTCTGTTTTTACTTTTTTATTTCGCTCTTCACTTACTTAGTTGATTTGCACATGTGCCTCAGTCGGCTCCCTTAGTTATCTTCCATGTATCATTGAATATATTTTTTGATATTTCTTAGTATTAGGTGTATTTCATTATTAACATTAGGTGTATTTATTGATTAATATTATGTCTATTTCTTAATATTAGGTTTATTTCTTAATTAATTGCCTAATATTAGTTCTATTATTGATTAATTTCATAATATTAAGTCTTTGTTAGATTAATTGATAGTGATTGCTCAATATTAGGTTCATTTCTTAATTAATTGCATAATATTAAGTTTATTTCTTGGATAATTGATTAACTGCGTAATATTATGTGATTTAGGTCTAATTTTTTTGTATTCTATTAAGAAGGAAAACGTCTTGCAAAACCTTCAAAATATGAAATCCCTTAGAATGTTAGTAATTTGTATTATTAATACTATTATGTTTGAGTTAAAATTTTATGACTTTAAATTTATAATTTTATGTGCTTTAAATTTTAACTCCTTGATTGAATTCCTGGCTCAGCCACTATATATTGATAAATGTCAATAATACTACACACCATAATAAGATTACCATACCATATGAAAGACATTTAAAAAATACTCAATAGAACCTAATTAAAGGCTTGTGTTCATATATTTTAATTATTACCATTATTATGTCAAAAAATATTTCAAAACGAAAATGGATGTTCAAAGTTGAAATTTTACTAATTGCATGTGTAACAGTTTTCTCCGACTTGTTAATGTAATGGTACTTATTTTTTTCTTAATATTATTATTATTATTAGGGAAAAAAAATTTCATTTAATTATTATATGATATTTTATTTTTTATTTCACTAAAGGGATGGATAATATTAAAATATAATCATATAATAAAATGTTACCCGATAATAACCGGTTTATTTTACTAAATTAATTATCGATAAATATTTTATTTGTTAATATTTCTCATATGAGAAGATTTTTGTAAAGATAATTTATATTTTTTGATATATACATAATTGACTTAGTGTAAAATGCATTTCAATAGGGAGTTGGAAATATATAATTAAACAATCTAATTTTGTAAATAAATATTTAATTTAATTGATAATGTTAAACTAAGAATTTTGGTAGGTTTCAAAAACTATTATATTTATGAGTGAATTAAACAAAATCCATCATTATTATTTATATTAAAAATATGCCATAATAACTTTGAGTCGTTAGATCAAAATATAAACATCCATATTAAATCTTGGCCACTAGTTGAAAGCATAAAGAGTCCTTCAATATCAACACTAACCTGATTTATTAATAGATTATACAAATATGTATATATAAATAGGCAGAGCTAATAAGGGAAAAGCGGGCCCACTTGGTCGTGAAGTTTTTTTATTATATATTGGGGGTGTTTTTTGAAAAAAAAAATTATATTGGGACTTATATGCAAAAATATATACTTTATGGTACCTATGTATAAGAAAATTAAAACTTTCAATAAACCAAACCCACAAAGCTCTTCTTTCACACTCTTGAGTTCTCTCTCCTTGACATCTCTCTTTCTTTTACTTCTCCGCTAAGCTTCTCCGCTCTTTCACCTCCACGCCGACGCTACTCCACCTCCACTCCTCCATGCCGCCGCTGCTCCACCTTAACTCTCTTGCTGTTTTTTTCTCCACCATGATCTCCTCCACTCCTAAGTAATATTTCTAGATCTAATTTTCAAAATTATGAATTATATTATTTCTTGATCGATTAGTTGCATTAGATTAGTCGTATTTCTTTATTAATTGCATAATATTAAGTGTATTTCTTGAACTATTGATTATTTGATTAATTGTTGAATATTTTGTAATTTAGGTCTAAACCCCTAATAGTTAAATATTAGTTCTATTGTGATTCAGGACTATTTTGTGATTTAGGAATTATTGCAATACTTTCAAAATATGAAAAATGTATAATGTTATTGTAATTTCTCGTAATTGTTCACATTTGCTATTTTAATTTTATGAACTATTATTATTAATACCATTATGTTTGCATTAAAATTTTAAGATTTTAAATATTATTTAGTGTGCTTTGAATTTCGCCCCTACTTAGTCTAAATCCTAACTCCGCCATTGTGTGTATTAGTGTATATATGTATCTATGCATATGCTCTCTTTCCTTCTTTTAAGTCTGCTTACAAAATTAAATATCGATAATGGAAGTTAATTTTGCCCACGTGCCTCTAATGTTTTTTTTTTGGTTCCCCACGGGGTGTTCGGGCCAGCTTTCGCGCACCTCGACTAATCCCCGCTCGCGGTTCGTGGCTGCCGCTGGCCAAGCATTATTTTGACAACGCCGGGGTTCGACCTTGGGAGCTCCAAGTCGACCCAAGGTTGTCCCAGTGGCAGCCTTATACCACGTGCCTCTAATGTTAGACATAATATATAAAGATGAAAGCAATGAAGAAAAGAATTAATTTGCACAGTCAGATGGGTAGAAAGAAATGGTAAACAATGTAATTATTTAAAAATAGGTGGGGCAAGTTGAATGAAAAAAAAAATTTGTCCGAATAAAATGCAAGTTTCCCATAATTCAAGTGAATTGACTGATTTTTTGGGACAAGCAAGAAACCTTGAAATTCTCAAGTCAGTTTTAAAAATGTTCCGGTACCAACTTTATATTATTAAGCTAAGAAGTTTAATTATTTTTGTACGTAACTAATACTAAAAATAAGTACATTCTGAAATGTATGGCAGGAAACTACTGACTACACATGGCCCCGCCCTTGGCCCCGTCCCGCAGATGAGTGGACTGTGGAGGGGCTGTATTAATATTGACAGTGACTCGTAATATACCGGTTCACATGATGGCCCAATTTTTTCCTCCGGAATACACTAATCAAGGGCCTAAACTTTTGTATGTTGCTCCTCCCACCGTTAAGGTGGCGGTTGCTAAGGATATATGATAATGTAGTTGAGCTCTGTCGCCCCTTTTGGTACCCAAAAAAACAAAAATTGACAGTGACTATTGATTTTATAAAAATCACATTTTTCTTTTTTTGCTGGCCGGCAATAATGAGAATCACATGTTTATATTTTGAAGTAAGTACATTTTTCTTTTATACCTATATTTTAGAAAAGAATAAAATTAATCACAGCCTTGGTCGTCGCCACATGCTAGCTAGACACGTGTAGTGAGTATTATGAGCGAGAAAGAATAGAATATTTGTTAAGAATAAAATTTAAATTTACAAATGGAGTAAATTTTCTCGTGAACAAACATTTTAAACGCCCTTTCTGCTAAAATAAATTGTAACAAAAGTTCTAAATGCATGTGTTCAGTAGAAGTTTAGTGCTCTTACAGGGAAAAAAATTGAGAAGACCCTGAAAATCAATTTTCGCTTTAATTGTTCAAATTTAAGGTTTGTTTAACCGCTCCTAATTTATAAATTAAGTTATTTCAATTATTTGATTTATTACTTTCAATTGCATAATAATTAATACTTGATCCAAAAAAAAAACAAAAAAAAAAGAATGAAAAATGCTAAATTTTAAGTCAACCTGAAGACACGTTGTTAAATTACACAATTACAACATAAAATTTGTGACTTTCAACCTGAAAAATATTATCTATTATTCTATTATATTAGGGGAAAATGTGTTTGTTTTTTTTTCTTTCTTTTGTGTGTGCGCATAAAATTATCAAATTAAGATATATTAAAAAAAATTCAAAAAATGTAAACAAACTTGAAACAAGAACATATTAAACATGGGAATGTTCCATTGGAACCACGTACTTTACCCGCTGAACTAAATGTAACCGTGGCTCTTAAGCATATCAAAATATGTAATATTGTACGCGCATTGAATATGCCACAAATTATAATTTACATATAATAACACCCTTTCTGCCGGAAGAACCTAGCCTATATCATTCTCCGGGTGGGTTATATAGTATAGGGGTTTAGCTTCTCCTAGACAGATATAATAATAAAAGTTCTATACTATGCTCTCAGCGCCTATGCTTAACACGGCTCCCATGATAGTAGCAGAAAACAAGTTGTGGAGGTCCCTGAAAACTAAGACCAAAATTGAAATAGCCCATCAGAAATTCAGAATAGATAAATTCAATCGATCACAATTATTAATTGAGGTAGACTAAAACTAAATGTCAGATCAATAGACGCTGGAGCCGATCAAACGCACTAGGGATCCACTTCCCTAAAAGACTAATTAATTGCATTTGGCAAAGCAAACGTTATGTCGGCTGTACCACCAAAAAAGCAGTAGAATCAGAGAAGGAAACTAATACGCAAAGAGAAACAACCAAATATTGAGATACACTAGACCTATCATTTATTAGCCGGGAGAATTATCCTCGAACAAAAGCCTTTTTATTTCTTGTGTGTGATAGTTCTTATCCATTCATTATCGCAAGATTAACTCATATTACATATCTTCATTATTGTGAGCAAAGGATCTAAGGATTTTTTAACCTTACAGTTAATCTCGTCTGTGAGAACGACAATAATATTCAACTCACATTGCTCTCAATCAATCTCAACCCATAAGAGTGCTACAATTTTCATAGTCTGCTATCGTGGAAAATCCCGAGACAATTGCGACTATTGTTTCATTGGTGACCCTCACATAAAAAGACTATGTACCTCTTACGTCTTTTTATTCAAATAGATTCTTAAACATATTTTTATATCAATATCCCCCTTGATATGCACCAAATATAGTTGTTTTGCTATGAATTCCATTCAGGAACTTAAAATTTCTAACGTGATATTTGCAATTTATGAAGCATAAATTTGCGAAAATAGTACGAAGATTGTGTGTTATTTATTGTTGTAGGAAGCACCCTTGGAACAAGGTTCCATACTGACCGAAGGCAAAAACCTTTATAAGGGGCAACAAATTCCAGAAGCAAATATAAAACAAAACGTACATTAAATCACATCTATCTTCACCCGCAAAAAATTATTTAGCCAAAGGCGGCGGCTTTGGCGAGCAAAAAAGAGCAAACCAAAACTTATATGTTGTTGGTTCTGTTGTGTTTGGCATCTGGCAGTGCATTCAGAATTGGTACAAGCCTAGTTTTGCACCTGGGTGCAAAACCAGGCAGAACACTCAGAATGGATGCAAAACGTATTTTGCACCTGGGCGGGTAAAAGGTAACTTGTCTTATTTTTTACTTCGTATAAATAAAAAGGTTCTTTTCTATTTTCGTAAGATTTGAAAGAGTGTTGCTTTGTTAGAGTGAAAAAGAGAGACTTGTGCTTAGCTAGGGTTTAGCTAAGGTGAGAGGTGATCGTTGGAGGTTTGTTCCATTGATCTAGAGTAAGAATTATTGTGAGAGAATTGGTGTAAATTATTGGTTATCAATAAAGTTGCTCCCTCTTGGTGGAAGACCCAAAGGGTTCCACAAAAATCTGGTGTGTTCTTTCTTTTGCTTTGCTCTTGATTGTCATTAATCTTTATCTTTCATCCATTGTTGCTTGTTATTGTGTTGGCCATTCTTGGTTTGAGTAAAGATCCTATTGCTTGACGGTTTTCGCCCGCCAAATGTTCGTGGAAATTCCTGAAAGGGATATCTCGAGTTTATTGGTGGATTTAAGACTTGATTATTGTTCCCACGTTCACAACAGGTTCAACACCTAGGCATGACAAATTATTTTTGCAGCAAATTGGGCTTAAATGCCGAGCTCATCAAACGAATATGTCGAAATCATCATAACCTAGCTCATAAAACCAAGATGCCTATCTCATCAAAGCAAGATGCCAAACTCGGAAACTACCAAGGAAAAATGAATCATCCTAGAATATCACCATGTCTTCTTCATTCTTCACAAAGCTTTCTACATTACATAAAGCCTACTAATATCACGTCACTTTCAAAGATTCTGCACTAAACCTCTTAGAATGCAAATGAACTACTTGTCTAAAGCAATACCAAGGACGCTAGAAAACATTGAGGTAAATTCAAAGCAACGACGAACAACAAAAAGACACCCAAAGACCTTCTACGAGAAAATACCCAAAGCCCTTCCTAAAAAAGGCACCGAAGACCTTTTACGAGAAAGGCACTCAAAGACCTTCAAAGAAGATGTTCTTACTGGTTAAGCTTTTAACGCAAAAAGTTGCCAATTAAGACCTTCAAATTAAGAAGGCATCCCTATTGTTTAGATTTTCAACTAAAAAAAATTGTTAATCAATGACCTTACTCGGCAGGCACCTAAAGACCTTCTCAAACAAAGGCATTAAAGACCTTCTTTAAGGCGCACAAAAGATCTTCCTAGAGCAACCAAAAACTTTCTTCGAAAAGACACACAAAGAACCTCTTCAAGGCACCCAAAGACCTTTTTTGAGGCATTGAGACCCTCTCTTAAGATAACAAAGCATCTGAGTTGCCTAACCACAACCAAGTTTTCGAAGAGTTTAACCAGCACAATTTGGAGATATTCAAGCTCAGAGCTCAATTCTCTGCCAACACACTGAAACTAAGGACAAGATCCCCAGGCTCAACAAATGGTTTATCTTAACCACTTAGGGGGGAAATAAGGGAGACTAAATATACAATATACAAATGGTTAATCAAGTATTGCATTTTAGAGATAGTTTCTTAATCAAACACTACAATATGCAATTTGTAAACCCCCAATCTTATACACTATAAATAGGAGAGGGGTAAACCTTCACAAAGGATCACATTCCTAAGAAGAACTCACATGCATTCATTCTCAATCTCTTGTACTTACTTTTTCATTGCTTTTTAACAATAGTAAAGAGAAATCACAATGAAATGGTGCACTTACACTGGGCCTACCACTACTTGGCTAGGGAAACCATTCTTAAACAAGAGCCTCTCTATTTCTTGTGTGTTCTTGTTCTTATTTATTCATTATCGCAAGATTAACTCGTATTCCATATCTTCATTATTGTGAGCAAAGGATTTTTTTACTTTACATTAATCAATGGAAATATAGATATTAGAATATATAGATATGGTATTATAATATATAGATATGGTAGTATATATTTATATGGTATATGTATAAATGGTATAGTTGACTACCACCATAATTCCTATAATTATGGGATATTTTTTTTGTTTCCATGTACAGCTCATTCACTCCCTATTTAAGGGACCTTTGTACTCATTCATAAGATCATCAATATAAGTTATTCTCTCATCTTTCTCTCTTATAGTCAACATGGTATCAAAGGGAAACACAACCACAAAACCCTAGCCGCCCCACCACCACCACGCAAACAACCCACATATCACCTTACAACACCATCCTAAACCCTAAACCTATCCTACAACACCCGCAGCCACCCACACACAATCGGATCAAACTTCTGTGCATTCGTCCATTGCCTACATACACCCAATCAAACCAAAAATCACACCAACGTCCTCGTCTTCAATAGACGATTCAGAATCCGTTTGAATCACCTTCGTACACCCCAACACGCGCTCTCACGCGTCGCCAGTACAATCAGATCTCCCGCAGCGCTTCGTCCACGCGCCTCCGTCACTGCGCCTGCTGCCACGTCATCCCTAGCGCCACGTCAGAGCCACGTCAGCTGCCATGTCAGACTTACTGCCACATCATCAGCCACGTCACCCAGCCACGTCAGCCCTACTGCCACGTCACCCTGACCCCGTTGACCGTTGACCAACAAAAACCTTTCTGGCATTTTTCGACGTTCTGAACACAGCCGCGGCCTTAGAATTTCCAGATTCAACCCCGATCACTAGGTACTCTGTCTTACTTTAATGGATTCCAACACCACTTTAATAACAAAGGATTCCCCTCTCATAATTCAAACTGAGGGCTCCTCATTTAATATCAGCCTCCTACTAGATGAGACCAATTATGATATATGGTCTCAACTCATGGAAATGCACATCGCGGAGAAACAAAAATTCTCCTTTATTCAAAGTTCAGCCTCAATTCTGAAAGAAGGAACACCGGAGTTCGATAAATGGTACCCTGATAATCAACGAGTCAAACGCTGGCTCTTAATGTCCATGAAACCAGAAATCATGAAACGCTACATTCGCATTCCTACAGCACGAGAAATCTGGAAATCATTGTCTATGGCATTTCATGATAGGGCTGATGAACTACAGGTTTTTTCTCTGAACCAACGGGCTTTTTCCGCCAAACAGGGTGGGCGACCAATATCTGAATTCTATGGGGAGCTGACAGAAATATTCAGCGAGTTGGATCATCGTGATAAGGTAATTATGGAAAGTCCTACTGATATAGAGTCGTACAGGAGGTTAGTTCAACGCTTGAGAGTCCACATTTTTCTTGCCGGGTTAGATAATGAACTTGAACAAATCCGGGGTGAGATTTTGCGAAAGGATCCGATTCCAAAACTAGAAGAGGTATATGCCCTGGTTCGTCGTGAAGTTCTTCGACGACAAACAATGAGCCCAGCAACAGAAACTGTGGCTATGGTAGCCCGTAATCAAGCCCCTTCCAATTTCAATTGGCAAAATTCAGAGAAGCGATCTGGTAACCAGCCAAATGACTCTCGGGGCTCCAACTCCAAATACCCTCCATGCTCTGTATGCGGACTTACCGGACACTCGAAAAAGGCTTGCTATGAAATCGTTGGTTATCCAGATTGGTGGAAAGATACTCGAAATCAAAAAACATGTCCAAACACAGAGGGAGGTAACAAACAGGCCTCAGGCTTACTCACCACCACAGGTACATCAGGTATGGCTTTAAATTCTGTCTCTGTTTTGAATAATACATGGGTAATTGATTCTGGTGCCACTGATCATATGACATCTAATTTAAACATGATTACTCCTTTAATTCCATCACCTCAGACCTTTGTTTCCACAGCCAATGGTGCTCCAGTTCCTGTAGTAGGAAAAAGGATCAGCCAATCTATCAGAAACCCTAAACATAAGCTCTGTCCTAGTAGTACCATCCCTAGATTATAATCTATTATCTGTTGCTCAAATAACTAATGCCCTACACTGTATTGTCATATTTTGGCCTTCTCATTGTGTTTTTAAGGACATTCAGACGAAGCAGACGATTGTTTGTGGCGTTAGGCGCGGGAAATTATACTACTTGGACCTGGAGTTGCACAGTACAGATCGTTTGCACAAAGCCTTGAACACTAGTACATCTGAAAAGAAAAATGTCGATGAACTTTGGTTATGGCACCGTCGGTTAGGACACGCATCATTTAATTACTTAAAGAAACTATTTCCCAGCTTAATTAATAAAGTTGGTTCTTCTGTTTTTCATTGTGAGACTTGTGAACTGGCTAAAAGCCATCGTACCTCATTTAAACCTTCATTAAATAAAAGTTCAGTTCCATTTATGATTATTCATTCTGATGTATGGGGTCCATCTCACATTTCTTCTTTAAGTGGTATACGATGGTTTGTCACATTTATTGATGATTGCACTCGAACGACGTGGGTTTGTCCCATGAAATCCAAAAGTGAAGTTAGTAGCCTATTCCAAGGATTTCATAAATAGATCCGTACACAGTATAATGCTACGATTCAAATTCTTCACAGTGACAATGGTGGTGAATATATGAGTACAGAGTTACAGGAATTCTTCAAACTCAATGGGATCATTCACCAGACTACATGTCCTTATACACCTCAACAGAATGGGGTTGCCGAACGGAAAAATCGTTATCTGTTGGAAATAGTTCGGGCATCATTGATTGGCGCTAACACGCCAACCTCATATTGGGGCGAAGCACTGTCCTCGGCTGCCTATTTGGTAAATCGCATTCCCTCCGCTACACTTGATTTTCAGACACCCTTCGAAGTTCTAGCTAAATTTGTCTCGGCCCCTGCCGTGTCCAATCTTCCTCCCCGGGTGTTTGGATGTGTCACATTTGTCCACTTACCAAAGGAACAACGACATAAGCTTGAACCTCGCGCTCTCAAGTGTGTCTTTATCGGGTATGCATCTTCTCAGAAAGGGTATCGGTGTTATCATCCTCCTACACAGAAACTGTACGTCACCATGGACGTTACGTTTCATGAAGA
Source organism: Lonicera japonica (assembly GCA_021464415.1). Taxonomy (NCBI): domain Eukaryota; kingdom Viridiplantae; phylum Streptophyta; class Magnoliopsida; order Dipsacales; family Caprifoliaceae; genus Lonicera; species Lonicera japonica. The sequence continues at coordinate 47,974,173 of CM038471.1, forward strand.
AAATATGTACTTTGACAGGACTAAACTTTAGGGTGAGCACTATAAGGAAGTTCAGTTATTTGGGAATGTCAATGATGAGGAAGAGACAAGCTCAATAACGGTAGTACCACCATTAACCGCCGAGACAATAGAAACAGCAGAAATCCTTTCAAATAAAGTTAAGTCGTCTCAGTCTCTGCATAACGCAAACAACCAATCGTCTACTTCAAATATCCCTGAAACTGAGCTCTCCCAGGTATCTCCTTCTATTCCTATAAAGAAACTTCATAACCGAACAAATAGAGGTATACCTAAACCCACATATGACCCAGATTTTACCAGTAAAGCCAAATATCCCATGAGTAATTATGTGTCATATGACCAGTTAACTGCATCTAACAAATCCTTTGTGAATCAATTATATTCTGTATCTATTCCTAACAGTGTGCAGGAAGCCTTATGTGATTCTCAGTGGAAATTGGCAATGGATGAGGAGATGAAATCCTTGTTGAAAAATGACACATGGGAGTTAACAGAATTACCAGCAGGAAAGAAAAAGGTGGGTTGCAAGTGGGTGTACACTGTGAAATTTAAAGCAGATGGTACAATCGAAAGATTCAAGGCGAGATTAGTTGCAAAAGGCTACACACAAACACATGGGATTGATTATCTGGAGACATTTGCGCCAGTCGCAAAAATCAATACAGTGCGAGTGTTACTCTCATTAGCTGCGAATTTGGACTGGCCTCTACAACAGTTTGATGTGAAGAATGCCTTTTTAACATGGGGATTTAGAGAAGAAAGTATATATGGAGTTCCCACCTGGATATAAGATTCCGGTTGAGCATGCAAATAAAGTCTGCAAATTGAAGAAATCTTTATATGGGTTAAAACAATCCCCTAGAGCTTGGTTTGGGAGATTCGCGAGATCAATGCGAAAGTTTGGGTACAACCAGAGTAATTCTGATCATACTTTATTTCTGAAAAGGAGCCATGGGAAGCTTACAGCTCTTATTGTCTATGTAGATGATATGGTGCTCACAGGAAACGACCCTCAAGAACAACAGGCATTGAAGAAGCTCTTATCTCAGGAATTTGAGATAAAAGATCTTGGAAACTTAAAGTATTTTCTGGGGATCGAGGTGTCTAGATCATCAAAAGGCATCTTTCTATCTCAGAGAAAGTATGCTCTAGATTTACTGAATGAAACCGGGATGTCTGCCTGTCAACCATCAGAGACTCCAATGGAGGAAGGATTAAAATTAGAGGTCGAACCAGATCAAGTACCCGTGGATAGAGGGCGTTATCAGAGATTGGTAGGAAGATTGATGTACCTCGCATATACAAGGCCTGATATATCCTATGCATTGAGTATCGTCAGTCAATTCTTGCATAATCCAGGGGAAAAGCATATGCAGACAGTTATGATGAATATCAGTTACCTTAAAGCAGCTCCTGGAAAAGGAATTCTATTACAGAAAAATGAAGATATTCTGAAAGTTGAAGGATACACTGATCCTGATTGGGCAGGTAATATATGTGACAGGCGATCTACTTCAGGGTACTTCACATTTGTAGGAGAAAACTTGGTTACTTGGAGAAGTAAGAAGCAAAATGTAGTATCCCGATCAAGCGCAGAAGCAGAATATCGAGGGATGGCAGTTGGTATACAAGAGCTATTATGGTTGAAACTGCTACTGACAGATCTCGGTTTTCCTCCAACAGAACCCATAGTACTATATTGCGACAACAAGGCAGCGTGTGATATCGCACACAATCCAGTTCAACATGATAGAACAAAGCATGTTGAAGTGGATAGGTTCTTCATCAAAGAAAAGTTAGAAGAGAAAGTTATTTATGTCCCTCATGTACGCTTAGTTAGCTGACATTCTCACCAAGGCCGTAACAAAGAAGATATTCACCAAGTTAATTAGCAAGTTGGGCATGTTTGATATATGTGTGCCAACTTAAGGGGGGGTATTAGAATATATAGATATGGTATTAGAATATATAGATATGGTAGTATATATTTATATGGTATATGTATAAATGGTATAGTTGACTACCACCATGATTCTTATAATTATGGGATATTTTTTTTGTTTCCATGTACAGCTCATTCACTCCCTATTTAAGGGACCTTTGTACTCATTCATAAGATCATCAATATAAGTTATTCTCTCATCTCTCTCTCTTATAGTCAACAATAGATAATACTTATTTTTTGATAGATAAACTCGACGTTCCTTATGAGCCAATAACATATATTTATAATTAAAGTGAAGACATTACAAGTAGAAAGGAGGGAGGGGTTAGAACATGCAGCATTTCAAATGGAAAGTGCAGAGTAATGTCATACCGCCGCTTAAGCTAGAAATTGAATGGCATGAGGTTTTCATTGCTCCATTAGACTCTTCAAAATAATGATGCACAAAGACAAAGTTACTTTTGGCTCCTCAAAAGTGAAGATTGAGATTGGAGTTCTTTTTTAAAGTATGATGGTTTTGAAACATATTTAGGAGAATAGGGCACTTTGGAACTTAATTGGGGAAATGGGATTCTTTTAAAAACGCTAGTTTGACTAGCGTTTTTATGGTTAAAAACGCTATTGCACAAAGCGATTTTAAAAAAAAAAATCGTGTTGTAAAAACGCTGGTATCTATAGCGTTTTTATGGTTAAAAACGCTATTGCAAACAACGATTTAAAAAAAATCGCATTGTAAAAACGCTGGTATCTATAGCGTTTTTATGGTTAAAAACGCTATTGCAAACAGCGATTTTAAAAAAAAAATCGAGTTGTAAAAACGCTGGTATCTATAGCGTTTTTACGCGAAAAAACAATTTTGTCCCTAGCGTTTTTACGCTTAAAAACACTAGCTCAACTAGCGTTTTTAAGGCGACCACTTTTCACCTCTTTTACCCTAACAGCAGGCGGCTTAAGAAATATACCGCCGCCTGCTCATCCGCTGCTCACCTGAAACTCTCCATTTTTAATTAAGCTCCATTCTCATTCCACTTCAAAAACATTCATTACACTCCAAAACCTCCATCTATTTACTTGAAAAGAAGAAGGTTAGTTTATTATAAAGTTGATTTTTTATATATATATTGTTATATTTCACATAATATCAAGTTATAATGGGAAAGAAATATGTTTGATTGTAATGTATATATGTGGATTTATGATATAGATTTGTGAATTTATGATATAGATTTGTGAATTTATGATATAGATTTGTTGATTTATGATATAAATTTGTGGATTTATGATATATATTTATAAATTTATGATATAGATTTGTGGATTTATGATATAGATTTGTGGAATGAATGTATGTATGTATGTTCAGTATTTATTTTCTTTGATAAATTTATTTTATAATTTTAAAGAATGTATTTGTTAGTATAAATATAGAAAAATGATATTAGCATTTCATGCTTATCCTAAGATACTTCAGTCTCATTATTATAAATATGCTTAAAAATAAAAGTTGAGTACCTTAAGACAAAAGTGGAACAAATGTTTTACATTTTTTTCCTATAAGACAAAAGTATAAAAAAAATCTCTATTTTTTGCTAAATATATTACATTATAATTAATTTTTTTTGTGGAAGAGATGATTTACAATTTTGAGTAAATTATTTATTATCATATTTTTAGTAGGGCTTTGTGTTAAAAAAAGTGTTTATCATCATATATTGTATATCTTAGCAATTTTGAGTATATTATTTATTATCATATTTCGTATGGCTTAATTTTTATTATTTTATTTTGAACAATTATTTAAGTATGTTGAAGATTTTATATATGTATTTATTTTAATAAGAAATGATTTTTATGTTAAAGAATGTCTTTATCATCATTTATTGTACGTTTTGGCAATTATAAGTATATTATTTATTGTCATATTTCGTATGGCTTAATGCATAATTTTCTATTTTGAATATTTAGTCAAGTGTTGAAGAATGCGTATATGTACTTATTTTAACATCATATATTGTACATGTTGACAATTGAAAATATTGAACTTATTATCAGCTAGTAATAAATTTGATTAATTGTGTTGAAGGTGGAAAATGGCAAGCCGACAAGTTTTTACGCTTTTATATTGGGGCGGACATATTATTAACGGAGAGCATGGCTATGGTTACGATATTCCGCATAAAAGTGGCATTATCTTAAATGAAGATATTACCTACTCGGAATTAGTACAAATTATTTATTCTACTATGGATGCGGACCGATCACCTTCGACGCTAAAGATTTTCTGTAGATGCCCAATGTTTGTGTCTCCAAATACTTGTAACTACTTTATTCATGAAATTAACGATGACGGAACCTTACGGTTTGTAATGGGTACTATTTTCAATGCTTCGTTTGTCAACGTGATCGAGTTGTATATAGAAAAAATTGTCCTGAATTATGATGTAGGGGCAATTGGAGAAAAATTTCCATTGTCTGGGTCGTACAGCTCACCATCAGCGACACAATGCACTTATATTTCTAAGTTGCCGAGTAGTTCGCAGCCATCACGAAGGCTTGAATCTGGTGGGAGTAAGAAGAAAATTTACAATTCGAATCTACCCACAACCAAGGCCATTTATGACTGTGGAGATGGTGGCCCTGAGGCCATGTATGACTGTGGAGATGGTGAATATGATGATGCCACTGGAGAGGATACGGATTGGGGCTCAGATTCCGACAGTTTTACAGAATCCAGCGACAGTGAAAGTGATGAAGGGGAAGAATCGAAGCAGTTTAAGCAGGTTACTGAAGATATACCATCGTTCTACACACAGTATAATGTTACTTTTGTGGACCAGGAGTTGACGATGAATGAGAAGTTTGAAGATGAAAATGAATTGCGAAAGGGGCTGACGTACGAGACTAAAGATGAGTTGAAGATTGCCGTAAAACATTTTGCAATTAAGAATGCAAATGAATTTATCGTCGATGAATCAAAGGCAGGTACATGGGCAATTAGGTGTAAATTGCATGAAAAAGGGTGCAAATGGCGGCTTTGTGCGTGTAAGAGGAAGAAAAAACACGGGCAATTTGAGATAACCAAGTACGAGGGTCCCCACACATGCACGTTTGATCGTCTGAAATTAACTCACAAACATTTACACTGTAAATTCATTGCTAGCAAAGTAAAACACTTGGTTAAAGTTGATCCAGGCCTTAAGATTCGCGTTATCGTTGCATTTGTTAAGGATAAATATGGCTATAAGATTTCATATTGGAAGGCATGGAATGCGAAACAAAAGGCTATTAAAAAATTATTTGGCAATTGGAAAGACTCTTATGCTATTTTGCCCAGATATTTGGTCGCCATTAAGTACAACAACCCACGCACAATCCACGAGTGTAAAAGCAAGGTGTATGATGGGCATTATCGTATTTTCGACAAGAACTTTTGGGCCTTTAGTGCGTCTATTGAAGGCTTTATGCATTGCCGACCTGTTATAAGTATAGACGCGACACATCTACGTGGTAAGTACAATGGGAAATTGTTTGTTGCAATGGCCATGGATGCCAACGAAGGGATATTTCCACTTGCGTTTGGATACGGCGATGAGGAAAGTCACGACACATGGAATTACTTTCTCACGCGACTTTGGCATTATGTCGTGAAGGGAAGAGACGGGGTATGCTTGATTTCTGATCGCCACAGGGGCATTCTTTCTGTAATTAATTCCCACCCACAATTTCAAGAGCCGATGACGTACCATAGGTTTTGTATGCGACATGTCCGCAGTAATTTCACAAGTAAATGTAAATCAGATGAAACGTTAAGGATCTTAATGTGGAAGGCTGCTACTGCTTACTGCTTACCCAAATTCAATAAGTACATGGACATGATAAAAGAATACTATGAACAGCAAGAGAGCGAAGGAAAGAAACAATGGAGGTGGCTCAACCAAATTCCCCTAGAGAAATGGACTTTTGTTCACGATGGAGGGTTTCGATATGGGATAAAGTCGACAAATATTTCGGAAGTTTTTAACGGGGTTTTAATTGGAGCCAGGTCTTTGCCTGTTACTGCGTCGGTGCAGATGATTTTTCATCGCCTTGTTTCGTACTTTTGTAATAGAGGCGAGGAAGGGAAACAAAGACTTGCCAATCCTGAGCTGGATCACACGCCATTCATGGCGACTAAATTATCAGAGGTTACGAAGGATATCAGCAAATATATTGTTTACAGGCATAACAATTCGCAGGGAATAGCCTCCGTCACATCAGCTAAAGGAAAAATGAAGAATGTAAACATCGAGGAAGGCACGTGCAGTTGCGGTAGGTGGGAAATTTATAAATATCCTTGTGCACATGTCATGGCGGTGTGTGCTGAACTAAGGGTAGATCCGAAGTATGTAATTCATCAAGACTTGAGTCTTGAGGCATACGTAGCTACATATTCTCGTACTTTGTATCCTGCTTTGCCAAGTGAATTTTGGGAAACCCATATGCCTGATACCGGTGCAGGTGTTTTGATCCCTAATCCAAATTTGTTGCGTCAGAAGGGTCGTCCATCTAGGCGCATTCATAATGAGATGGACGTAAGCGATCGTCGAAGAAACAACCATTGTGGAATTTGTGGGGAGGCGAGACATGATCGAAGCACTTGTCCTCGGAAAAAAAATAAACAATTGTTGTTGCCTTATAAGTAGACATGTTGCCCTTTTTGTATTTTGCTTATCTTTCAGTATTAATAGTTTATGTTACTAGGATTTTCGGTTACTAGTATGATGTATTGTTACTTTGCACACTGCGTATATTTTTATTATGTGTTGTATTTGTTAAATATGAGTGTCACCCTTTACCAGAAGTATGTCAACATCCACTATAATGATGACAGCTCATGCATAATGTATTATCACATGTTATTATGATATTTACGTGCCGTTATGACTGTTGACGCATAGTACGCCCTTATTTAAATTTGAATTTAAAGTAATAGACATCATTGTCAGCCCGTCTTTGTCAGGATAACTGTTAATGCATAGTGTACTGTCACATTATGATAAATTAAAGCAGCGTATTGTCATCTCAGGAAGGCATTTCAATTTTGAGCGTAATGACACTGCAATGTATTGTCATATCAGTCACGTGAATATGTACTGTAGCAAACCACGCCTATGTAAACATTATAAAAGCATCATATGTAAATAGGCTGTTTTTTCATATCACTCTCAATCAATAATGGCTTCTTCAAGCTCAAACAATAACCAATCTAAAAATATAGATGAATTCTCAATACCTGACGCAATCTTGTTGTGCGAGGCTTGGAAACAAATCACCCATAATGGTAAGTGGTGTGAGCGGGATAACCTGCGAACATGGGAGCAAATGGCTGAAGTTTTCAATTTGGCACCTAAGCAATCAAACTCCTTGTGGAAAGACAGGGTTGTGATGCCTGCTCAACTTGCAAGCCTGTGGGCAAAGGTTGAACCAGCGGTGAAAAAATTTAACCGGTTTTACAATGAGAAGGAAATGCCTACTCCGCATCCTAAAATTTCAACTTTATCTCCTGCAAATCGAGGCCACTACCTCGCGAAACTTTACGGAACTTTTGAAAGAGAAACGGTAAAAAAAATACCTTTTGCAATTATAATATCTTTTAATCTTGAGATATTAATTTTGACGATATTTAATGCATAGTTTTTGATCTTGTATTTCCGGCAGCAAGAACACGCATATCTCATGTACTTGGTGGAAGAATGTGTCAACTTCCCATATATAATCTACTGGCAATTTCTTAAGGACTCTATCAATTAATATTTTATTGTAATATGTAATATGTAAGTTAATGTTTTAATATGCTTTACTTTGAATCGTGTGTAATGTTTTTATTTTAACAAGCGTAATGTTATATCCTGAAAGTTTAGTTATGTAATATGTAATATCATTAGTATGTAATATTATTCGTATGTTAAATGCGTGGGTTGTTTATACTCTAACAAACTAAAAAAAACTTAAGAAAGTTTAAATTTGTAGATTAAATATTACAATTTTTTTAATGAACCAAAACAATGCAGTCACGTGAATATCTTAACATTGGTATTGAAAGTTTTCATCTCAGTCCCTGTTACTTATTTGGAGGCAAGAAAACTTTTTCAGTGATTCGTCATATGGCAATGAATGAATAGTCCAATCTCAAAAAAAATTTCAGTGATTCGTCAATTCACTCATTTATCACATAATAAACAATTGAATGTATCTGAGGAGAGGGGTTGGCCCAGTGGTAGGCAACCTCCACCCTTGCCTTGAGGTCAAGGGTTCGACTCATGGGGTGGGAGGGGAGGGTTTTTCTTTATTTTGTAGGATTAAGGGAGAGACTTAGACCTCCCTTAATTTTAAAAAAAAAAAACAATTGAATGTATCTATAAAACCACCTATCACTGCACCCTGTACATTTACTGTTTCAAGCATTTGGGATCAAAATAAAAAAAAAATTCGTCAATAGTTATATAAACCCATTGTCTAGGTGGAGTGTATCCATTGTCTAGGCACATCATAACCACTGTATAAACCCATGCTTGTCAGTTGTTTCACTGTTATATAAGAAGTATGTGAATGTACCACTCATCTCACTCCAATCTCACCATATATGTTCAACTATATGGTTTAACCTTTTCTTATTATAAACAAAAATATGAACAACTCCACCTCTCCAATTGATGATTTGGTTCCAGTTCTTCCTGTAGAACTTCAAGGAGAAATACGAGCTCGATTAAGGAGGAATCGAGCTCGTACAATAATAGCTATGTGCCAAGACTTGTTATTAACACCACCTCCTCGGCTACTTCGTCCAAAATCTTTTCTATATCAATGGCCGAATCTTGAGTTCCCCTATCGTTCACCGCTGGCGTTCGTCCCTTTGTACTCATGGACGCCTTTGTTCTATGTCTATCTGTGGTATTTGCTAAATACTTATCACATGCCTATTGTCTTCTCACCACATTTGTATATTACATGGGATAAATGGGTACACTACGACTACACTCTATTTGACAAGTTTTGGTTTGAAGTGTTTGGTGAACATTGGAGGGTGGTTGCATCCGGCCAAGGCTCACTGCATCCATTGCCGGGGCCAATCGATAGACATGTTCTTTTGATAGCAAAGTTCAACTCGAATAAGCCTCTAATGGAAAACGGCATTCATGAAGCAACTCAGTTTGAATGGGTAACCAATGCAAATGGATCCTTACACGGACATGACCCAGAGGACTTGCTGAACAATGTATGTCAAACTGCCATGTGGAGAGCTGAGTCCTTAAGTACCGGTGTCGCATATAATGCTGAAGAAATGGCAACAACCCCTGATGCGCAAATGCAAATGGAAACTAATTGAACTGAGAGAAATATGGCATCCCGTCTTGGTGGAGTACTACTGCTTATGTAATGATGTTTAATGCATTTTTCGTATTTTGAGTTTTATTGATGTCTTGTTTACTATGTTTGTGTTCAATTTTAATATTATGTAATAGTATTTCGAGTTCATTTTTAATTCGTCTCTTGTAAGATATTTCATGTTACTAATATAATGATCTTGATTTGCAAAAGTTATGACTGTAAAGAACGTATTTCTGAAACTACCTATCACAGCACCCTGAACATTTACTGTTTCAAGCATTTGAATTCGAAATACAAAAAAAAATTCGTCAGTAGCTATATATCAAATAGTTTGCTACAACCCAGTGTATCATCTAATCAAGTAATATAATTAAGCAAAACCAATATCCATGTAACAACAGTAATAACTGACATACAACCTGCTACAACCTACTACGTACCACATCTAGGTTTTTTTCTCTTCCTCTTAGGCCTCTCATCTCTCTCAACCTCTGTATGGATGTGTGCCTGTACACCCTCACATCTGCCCCTGTCCTTCGCCCTACCCCTCGGTCTACCCCTCCCTCGACCTATACCGATAGGTATAGCAGGTACATCTATAACATGAACTGTCGCCAACTGTGTCAGTCCCTCAGCATGGTCCGTGGGTGTAAGTGGCGATGACTGTGAATGTACCACCGGAACCTGCTGCGACACGGGTGGTGATGTAAATGATGACTCTGTCGTCAGGATGGACATATAATGACCCATGTCGAAGCCCTCAAATATAGTAGAAAGTGTAGAAAAGTCTGTCGTACTGGGCTGGGATAAACTAACGTGCGGGGTGAAGATAACGTAGATGGATGTGATAAGATGGGGTCTGGTGGCGAAAAAAACGTATCTGTCAATGATAGTCTAGGGGGTGATGGGGAATAAAAAGTAGTAGTACTAGTGGTGGTGGTGGTCGTGGGTAACGAAGTAGTAATAGTAGTAATAGTAGTAGTGGGCATGGGTAACGTACTAGTAGTAGTAGTAGCAGTAGTAGCAGTAACAGTACAAGTAGTGAGCTGTGATAATATAGGGGGCAATGGAGAAGAAAACGAAGTACTAGTACTACTAGTGGTGGTCGTGGGTAGCATAGTAGTAGTAGTAATAATAGTAGTGGGTAAAGTAGTAATAGGAGTAGTAGTACTGGGCTGTGATAAAGTAGGGGCTATCGGGGAAGAGCTATGATGTCTAGCGGTAGACGGACCAGCATGATCTGAATCTAACGTAGGCTGTGATGAGTCAGCGGCACGTGCTGAAGATAATGTAGCAGGTTGTGATGAGTCGGCGGCACGTGCTGAAGATAATGTAGCAGGCTGTGATGATGACGCACCCTTACTGGGTCGCCTCTGACGACGCCGAGCGGGGCGTGGGATCGGGTCTGGTATAGGTGCATGGACCACAAATGGATCAACAGATAGCCTGAACTCTTGTCGCGTGTTAACAAGAGCAGTATGTGCCAAGTCAGATATCGCCTCCGATGTGGAATCTCATGTGATCGACCGCAATGGATGGTTCATAGCCAATGCATATATCTTCGCAAGCGCGTCACCCTGTACCAGTAAAAGTACTCTATTAAAGTCTTAAAAGATAATTCGGTAAAAACAGTTATGATATATAGTATTGGAAATTGAGTTTACCAGTATCTTCAATGTAATTCCTACTGGCTCAGGGCCGAACTCAGGAGGATGCTCTGGTGCCGCAAGTATGAAACGCTGAGTAATGGTGCGAAACCAAACCATGTAAGGATGGTCGTACTGAATCGGGCCCTGCAACGCATCTGCTGTAACGACATGCTCATGTCGGCGGTCCCAAAAAGCAATGAAGTCACGGTGATGCTGCGTCCAATCAATAGGATCTCCTCGCCCCCTCCCCCTAAGATCTGTATCGTGCAGCTGCTCACTTGTGTCAAAATCGACTGGAATATTTTGTTCTAAACCAAATTGCCGCATCACTCTATCGGGGAGGTGCCACTCCACAATCTCAAAGTATATTAGGGGTGAGCGGGTCCGCCATATAGCCTGGCCAGTAAGACAATAGGGAGGTAATGCTGCCATAACATGTGCGGTGTAGGGCTGCCAGATCATCTGAAAATTATATAATACAACTTATAAATATATAAATTTACAGTAATAATAATAGTTCAGCGTAAACAAATGACAAAGTTGTCTAAAATTCGGCAGAGTTTCATTTATTTTTACAACATTCCAGAATTTTAATATTCACCTGTTCAATAAGTATATATAACTTAGCAAACAATTCAACTCCCAATCAATCCAGACGTAATCAAAAAAACAATAATCCAACGTAAACAAGTGGCAAAGTTATCTAAAATTCGGCAGAGTTCCGTTTGTTTTTTAAACATTCCAGAATTTTAAGTATGACCTGTTCAATAAGTATATATAATATAACAAACAATTTAACTCCCAATCAATCAATGTTAATGTCATGTATACTCCCAATCAACAAGTATATGTTCATTATCAAACAATTTGAAGTCGCAATCATCCCGAAATGAACTTAGCATATAAATAAACTAATTTGTCTAAACATGCAAGTTTGTCCAACTTAATAATTAATTGATTATAATTAGAATAACCTGCTCTGCTCGCATTCGATCTAGCTGGTCACTATAGTATGTCAAAACATGTATGGGAGTTCGCTCAAGTGAAAACCTCGTCCGCCACCTATATTAAGTAAATGAGGTGTGTGAAAAATGAAATTGTGTCATATATTGTGAACAATCTTGTTACATATCATCAAACCTGCATCCATGTGGTGGTCTATCAATCGAATGAACCACCTCCTCCTCAGCAATAGCTATATCGACTCGTTGCGGCCGAAGGTGGGACAATCTCTCCCAAGACCATAGCTAACACAAATTAAATCACAATATATTATCGACTGTCTAAACTTTATAATTGAACACTCAAAATTATAAACGATCACCTTAATACATACCTGCAACAGCATCAATGGACCAGCAATCTGCTTCGCTCTAGTACGACTGGCTCGACACATCTCTCTATACAACACCGCAAGGGCGGCGCTCCCCCAACTATAACTGCCCAATTTTTTTAAATCCTGAAGAAGTGGGAGTAAGGACACTTTGACAAATGCTGAGGATTTGTCCGCCAAAATAGATTCGCCTAGTGACTGAATAATCCACGCACGCGTGTATCGCTCCACCTCAACATCCTCGGCATCATGGGCAGGTATGTCTCGAAATGTATTAGCAATCCAAGATAGTTTCAACTTTGCATTCCGGAAAGCATGGTCTGGTGGTCGGATGCCCAATACACGCTCACAAACGTCGGCCGGTGGGGCATCTAATGGAGGGGCAGTAACAGCGTGGCCATCAATTGGTAAACCGAGCAATACCACGACATCTTGGAGTGTGATAGTGCACTCTCCGACCGGTAGATGGAATGTATGTGTTTCCTGCCGCCACCGCTCAACTAGAGATGTAATAAGAGCGCGATCATACTGAATATGACTTATACGGTACACTCCGTAAAATCCGGTAAGTAATAATAAACGCTGGACCCTCTCAGGTAGGATAACACGCTCTCCATCGGGTCCCATAAACTCTGTATCGCTCCTACGTGGCTCCAACAAAGTAGGGTCATTGCCATCCCATATAGCGGAAGATCTGTGCTGGGCCTGTAAGTATAATACACGTCGATCATGTGGACCAGGATCCATTGACGAATACCTGTTTCATGTACGTGTCCATTAGATATAAACTAATAAAGAATTCATATGCAATAGTACATTTGTGTATATATGTTAATAAATGAAGTCTAGGATTCATATCCATAGTTATAATTCAAAAGTTTACTGCAATATTGTTATCGGTTTAATTTGTAATAATGCATAATTAGTAGAAACTTAATTAATTTCTTTATTTCTAATAAAATGATCTTGGATAAAATTTATCTTCCTACATGACTTTGCTACTATGGGAACATAACTAAACTTTATTATTTTCAACCCATCAAATAAAAAAACTCAAAACAAAATACCATTGAAGAGTTTGTATATTTAAAATTTACCAATAAAAAAATTTATATTTTAATTTTAGATGTAAAGTTATATATAAGACCAAAATTATAGAAAAATATTATAATGGACTTTCCATACTCTTATTAAAAAAAACTCACATTACTCTTAAATCTATTTCATTTTTTCTAGCGCCAATACGTAGCTACAAATTTGTTGTCAAATAATTGTAGATGTAAAGTTATATAAAAGTTTGTTTTGTTATTATCAAGTAATTGTCACAATTTGTTTACAAACAAAAAATAAATGTGAACCCTTTACATGTGTTTTCAAAATTTTTAATTGTAAAATTACATAATATTTTTTTATTATCTTTTTTCACCTTAATATAATGAAAAAAATATACAATTTGAAATTTGAGATTAAAAATATACTTGATGTGTGTTGAAATTAAAATAGGTGTTAAAATAATTCATATATCTATAGAGTTTCAACACTAACAACCGAGGGCGGAACTGGGCCCTGGCCCAGCACAATTTTTTTTTTCCCACTAGTTATATAAAAAAAATACTATTAGACCAGTAAATTCTTTAGTCCAGCCCACAATTAGTCCAGTCCATCTTTCTCAACCTCTCTTGAAACGGGAAAAAATTATGAGCTAGCTGGCCCACACCACTATACAAGAAAAAATAATCAAATAAATTAGAAAGTTTTGTGTTGTTGTCAAACTAGAGCCTCTCTCTCTCAATATAATTTTTATGAATACTAATTTTCTTCCATAAAAAAAATTACATTTAACTATATTATTTTTATTTACAAAAAAATTCATTGTAGGAATAAACTTTTTGCTTAAAAAATTGTCATAAATTTTTGTGTTAATTCAACTCACACCATCGAAAAATCCTGGGTCCGCCCTGACTAACAACCACTACAAAAGCATTACAATTTTAATGCACAAAAATTATTTAATTATTTGTGCCATCGATAAAGAAAATTACATATATCAAAGCTAATTAAATTCCGTCAATAAATAAATAAGTAATTTAAATAAACAACCCCTTATTTTCTACACATAAATTTTATATGGTCTGCGCATTATCTTTGGTCATCAACTCATACACTAGTGAAACACTATACAATCTAATCCGCTCAACCATACTATAATCCAATCATCTAAATTCAAAGCATGTTCTCAAACACATACATATATACATACAAACGTACATAAAGCACCGACCAATATTCTAATTCAAATTCACCCACATTATATAGCAAAAATTAAAATCAAAAAGTATATATAAGCTGTCCATCGCATACCACAAAGATTAAGATACCTGGCGCGCGACAATGACGAAGAGGAGACAGGCGGCAGACCAAAGGAGGGAGAAGGAGGCGGAACCGGCGGCGGGGGTGAACGGGGAAGGAGGAGGAGATCGGCGGCGGGGGGGAGGGAGAAGGAGGAGGAACCAGCGGCGTGGGAGGAGGGAGAAGAAGGGGGAGGTCGGCGGCGAGGGAGGAGGGAGATGGAGGAGGAGGAGATGGCCGGACGGTCGGCGGAGGCGGAGGCGGAGCAGTAGCAGAGAAGAATGAAAAAGAGAAGAAAGAGATGGGAAAAAGGGAAGCTGCGTTTTTCCTTGTAAAAACGTTGTCATGGTTGGCGTTTTTACGTCTTTTTTTAAAAAAAAATTTTTTTTTTTTTTTAAATCGCTTAAAGGACCAGCGTTTTTAAAATAGCCCCATTTTCCCAAATAAGTTCTAAAGTACCCTATTATCCTAAATATGTTTCAAAATTAACTTAGTTGGCAAAAGAACTCTCCATATTGACGTTTCTAATCATTGATAGGCGTGAGAAACTGAGAAATATCTTTTTTTACTTCCTTTATCTTAAGTTGATATTTTTACTTTTCTTTTTAGGATATTTAAAAAATTTGGTCTCATTTTATTTTTTAGACACAATCAATAAAATATATCTCATGATAAAAAAAAAAAAAAAGACGTGTATGTGTGACGAGATGGGTTGTGACCACATACTCTGTCTGCAGGTTTTTATTATTCAAATATTATGTAAATTTTTAAAATATTTTGAAACCATATTATAACTTTTAGTCAAGTGATAAATAATTATTTCTTTACTACTAAATTTATATCTTTCTTACTAGGCCTGTCAATAGATTAGATTTATATCCAAATGCGACCCGTTTAGTCAGATATAGATTGAGATTTATAATCCGTATATCTAAATCCGATCCGAACCTGTTAGTCCTTTGATTAATAAATCGGATATGGATTTATGCCAATCTGATCTGTTTGTATCCGATCCGATCCAAGATACACATTTATGCTTAAATTTATTATATTTATATTTATCACATTATTATTAATACATTCATAAAAAATAAATATAACCCAAAAAGTATTAAATAATTTCTTTTTACAAGAATGGAATAAATTTGACTGTTATTAAGTTCAACTTTTACATTAATTTAATTATTTTTTATATATTTACAAACAGATATAATCCAATCCGAACAAATTTGGATATGGATCAATATTTTAGTGATCCATTACATGATCCGATCTGAACCCGGTCCGAAAACTTTTTCAAATATAAATTTGGATTCACCTTGATCCGATCCAAATCCATTCCGTTGATAGGCCTATTTCTTAATTTTTTTTTAGTATTTGCCACGAGTTATCCTCATACATGCACAATAATCACATGCATTTATTTATTTTTAAAAAAAGCTTATGTATTGATATTACATATTGAAACTGTTTAAGCTTAACCACATTTACAAAGAGTTATCCCTTCCAAACATAGCTAACCGATCAGCAAATTGATTTAGCCTCCTCGTAACAAAAAGATAGCCAAACTTGATCCATAACTTCAAGTAGGTGGCGGAAAAGCACCAGAGTCTCCGAATTGTTCCTCAAAATCATGTGAAAAATGGCTTGAGAATCAGTTTCAATATGTATTTGAGAAATGCCCTTCGATAAACCAGGTTTTAATCCTTCTCTTATCGCCTAAAGCTCAGCCGTATTGTGAGAATTGATGCCTATATTAGCAGCAACTGCCCCAGTAATTTCTCCGTCTTTATTTCGGATGATTGCACCTATTCCAGCTTATTTAGAGGAACATGTAATTTCAAAGTCTGACATAAATTTGATTAACGTTTTAACGGGTGCCCATATATTTATAAGATAAAATATGAAAACTCCATTTGATAACAATATAGAAAATAATAATAAAAAACTTGACTTGCGTAAGAAGTTAATAAATAAGTTGAGCCATTTGATAAAATGCTCTTTATCTCATGTTTATTTTTATTAGTAGAGATGTCCTCCATCTTTCATTATTTTTTGTGAAAAAAGATTTCTTCCTCAACTACTAAAAAAAAAATTCTATTAAAAAGTCATAATGTAAGAATACGTCTCAGCACACATCTCAATTTATTTTTTAACTTATCACTAAAATTAGAGTTAATTGCACTTTGCCCCTCTTAACTATAGGGGTAGTGGCACTTTGCCCTGTCAACTACCAAAATTAGCAATTAATGCTACCAACTATTCAATTTGTTGCACTTAACCCATTTTAACTGACGGGGTTAAAAATTTTAAACAATTTGGGGCTCAAATATAATTTTATATAAATTAAGACACAAAATGTAATTTTTAATTTTTGTCACCATTCTTGCACATCATCTCCATTCACCTCTTCTTCAACCTTAAACCTTTATCACCATTTCCGGTTACTCTCTCCGGTCGTCATCTCCGACCACCACCATCTCCGGCCACCTCCGAAAATCGAAGAGGAAAGAAATAGGGTAGTAACGCATATACAAGGGTAGTAAAATCAAGAGGAAAGAAATGGAGAAAAGATGGTAAAATCAAAAGGGAGAAAATAAAAAAACCCATCATCAAATTCTTCTTTTTAATTCATATTAACGCATATATAATATATACACACATGTGGTAAAATAAAACTGGGGAATTAAAATGAAGAAGAAGAAGAACAGAGCAAATTGAAGAAAACCCATCGCCGATCAACACCTACATCATATATTTGATTCTTATATATATACATATATATATATATATGTATGTATAGCGTTATTATTGAGGTCTCTGGCTTTGCTTTCAAAGATCATCACCACTCTGCTCTTCCCTTTCCAGCACCATAAAGGACCCAATAGAACATTCATGGATTTAATATCTCCATGTAAGATTCTAGGCACAGTCATGGTGTAAGTAGGCAAGTGCGTGCGCCACACCGAGTATAACCTTGTACCTAGCCTCCGATTCTGCTCCTCCCTTGTATATGCGTTACTACCCCTATTTCTTTCCTCTTCGATTTTCGGAGGTGGCTGGAGATGGTGGTCGGAGATGATGGTGGTCAGAGATGACGACCGGAGAGAGTAACCGGAAATTGTGATAAAGGTTTAAGGTTGAAGAAGAGGTGAATGGAGATGATGTGCAAGAATGGTGACAAAAATTAAAAATTACATTTTGTGTCTTAATTTATATAAAATTATATTTGAGCCCCAAATTGTTTAAAATTTTTAACCCCTTCAGTTAAAATGGGTTAAATGCAACAAATTGAATAGTTGGTAGCATTAATTGCTAATTTTGGTAGTTGATAGGGCAAAGTGCCACTACCCCTATAGTTGAGAGGGGCACAGTGCAATTAACTCCTAAAATTAATTATTTTTATTTTTATTTTTATTTTCGGGCTCTAAAGTAAAAGAGTTGCTAGTGTCAAAGTCTTACACCTACGCGTGATTAACATTTTAAAGGAAGCCCATGCATGCATGAGATTCATTATTACAATACTACAGTCGAAAAACTTTACACTACCCCTTTATTAATTGTTGTTCTCAATTCTCATTTTAAATTTATAGTCCTATTTCATTTTTTTAATTCAATTAATATATTAAATTTTATAATAAAAAATAATTTATATTTTTGATCAATAATTAATTTAAATAGCATTAAGCGTCATAACTCCACCATTCCATAAACATAATCATTTCTCTTTTTAAACGTAATCATTTTTACTCCACCATTCGGCACTTGTCAAAATAGTAATTTTATTTCTCTTTTTAAACATTATCATATTACCAATTATATAACAATAAAAAAAGTAAATTGAATTCTTTGTGCAAAGTGATTTAATCAAATCATAAAGGCATCCACAAAGATTCAAGAAATCCCAAATTTAAATTTCACCCGGAATGGAGAGAGCTGCTTTATTATTGGTAGTAAATGGAAAAAAATATGTTATATTCTTGACAATTAAATTAAAATTGCTATTTCTACCAAAGTAATAAAATATGAGTGAGTACTTTGTATAAATTAACTTTTTACTTTAAACCCAGTTCATAATGGAAAAAATAAGGATACGGTTTTCAAAAAATATTAGGATGTAGTCTGTACTTTTTTATATCTGACAAGGAATCATATGTAATGTATCTATGATCAAAAAATCACATATATTTAAATATTTTATATATCTAAATTCTCTACTTAAGCAAATAATATGCACGAGTGACCTAAAATTTTGTGTCCTAAAATTTTAGGTCGACACGGACTAAACCCTAAAAGCTCCATCCTAATGTACAACTCTTCTTGCTCGGAATTTGGATAGACCAACTTTTTATACAAAATTACTCCAACCGGGGTGCTGTGCATTCAGGTGGACATTTCTATCTACACACTCCACGATAGTTTATTTTATTTTTTTTTGGAAAAAAAAATTTAAAAAACCTTCAGCCACCACCGTTACGTGGGAAATAACTTTGCACCACACCCTATCACAATCACATAATCTAATGAAAGGCATAATCAACCAGAAAGATTGGCCCAGTAGCATAAATTATCATTGAATTTTTGTGTGGGGAATGATATATGTATTGGGATATCCAGAGTTTGATTTCTCCTAATTCAAGAACTCTAGTGGCCAATGGTATACAAAGCTCTACCAAATAGAGATTAGTCCTACATACAATGTAGTGCAAGAACACCGCATGGGGGAACGGTGCACCAAAGACATTAATTCAAACAGTATCTTCTGTGCTCAAAAAATTAGTACGGGAAAAAAATTGACTCCCAACATGATATCCACAACTGCAATGTGCAATTTAACACTTCTAGTACAACTCATATCCTTTTCCATTTAAGAATCAATTAAGTTAGAATCTAAACAGAAAAAACTGCTAGCCAAAGAGGAGCTTCACAATTAATACCCGAGGGAAAATAATGCTTCAAATGGAAAGCTTCCAGTTCGGTTTCATTCCGTATATTACAACAAATGGACAAAAGGATAGATCACACAATTGCTTCTCTTCTTTTTTTACTTTTTGGATGCTTCTATTTATAAGGTAGAGCCTCCTTTTCTTTTTTTCTTTTTCCACTGTTATTTTACAACCCATTGGGAAGAATTACAGAGCCAAAACAGTAATGTACCTTTTTTTCAACAACTTACATACAAGTTAACTAATAAAAGAATTTCACCCAACCACTAATCCCCTACGGCACAGAAAATCACAAGCAGGTGAATGGTGGAAAAGCCCTGGCAAAGAAATAGAAAGAAGAAAAAGAAGGCAAAAATTATTTCTAGCAAGAAAAATTGGATTTCAGTATCAGTATTCAATAGGTAAAACCATCCACTTGGTCTAGATTGTGAATAAAAACCAAGAAATGCTGAGGAATCTATACAGCGTTTTCAAAATTAAG
Source organism: Lonicera japonica (assembly GCA_021464415.1). Taxonomy (NCBI): domain Eukaryota; kingdom Viridiplantae; phylum Streptophyta; class Magnoliopsida; order Dipsacales; family Caprifoliaceae; genus Lonicera; species Lonicera japonica. The sequence continues at coordinate 47,994,265 of CM038471.1, forward strand.
AGGTAAGGCCTTTTTCTCTTTGGTAATTGGGTTTGAAGGTTTTTTCAACGTTGCATTTTATTTGTTTACATGGAAAAGAATCGAAACTCTCAAGAAAAGATGGAAAACTTAAACCTAGGGGAAGTGGTTCTATGTATACATCAATAAGAAGAAAATTAGACCGATCAAGTTGGCACAATGGAAATTGATTACATGAAATTGAGAATTTATGCAATCAGAACCACCGAAGATGAAATATGAAATTTTGTGCAATCTTTGGAAAAAATGTAACAAAGAACACCCTACTCACACCTCCAACGTAACCATGACCAGATAAAAGGACGAAGTGCTACGTATAAGGAAAATGTTAACATTATAATATGAAAGGAAAAACTAACATCCTGCATGAGAATCTGTGCCTAATGTAATACATGTTGGAACCTTATTCTTTCCACGGAAATTTTCAAGTTTGGACTGGGCATTTTTATGACTTTTTTTTGTCGTAAAAACATTCCCAATGTTTTTTACGACAAAAAAAGGTCGTAAAAAGGCCCGATCCGTACGAACTGGTTCGTACCAGAAACGAACTCATTCCTTCCATATATAGATCTTTAACATGTGCCCTTAGGGCACACATTAACATAACCCAATATATATTATACATACAATAAGTTAGGAAAAAAAAAGGATATATGTCTCCAATGTAAATATTGGTAATGACCATGAAAGTGCTATAACAAAAATTAGGATAGACATTGTAAAGGTGACACTCTACTATCTAGAGGGCCTCTTAGACAATCACCACATATTGTTTCCATAATTTTTTTTCCAAGTTTATAATATTTTTACTTTGAATTTATAATCTGTCTATAATAAAAATTGTAATGTTAAAAAGTATTAACCAAGATCTATTAAACAAGATCCATATTTATTATAATTTTTTCGCTAAAAGAATTGATGAATAATGTCAAGTACAATCTTATATACAACACCATCGGAGATATTTTTCTAAGACCTGACTAAAAATTTTAACTCATGTTGTAGGAACTATGTCTATAACATATTAACATGCTTGCATTTCCATGTTCTTGATAAATCTAATTAATACTTGCATTGGAGATGCTCAAAAAGTCTGTCAAGAGGAACATAAATACTTGACATCCATGTGGGAACAATGCATTGGCAAGGTCACCACAATCAGTGCACACACTTCCCAATGCAAGGTCACACACCAGCATGTCATGTATCTATGTTAGATATTTTATCTGCCCTCACCCAGAATTACTCTTCTGGAAGACATATCCTACACTCAGAAAAATATTACTGGGGATTACATGAGAAAAGCTATTATAAAGACGTGAAATTAGTACAGTAAAAAAAAAGAACTATAAATGCAAATACCTTCGCTTAGAGGGCGTAAACTGCACTATCAAGTAAAAGCAAAAATTCTATCTGCAATCTTTGAGCGACAAATTGGACACTCCGAACATGCAAGTGAACAAGATTTACACACTGCAGAAGGTGCACTGAATGTCAGTACCGCAAAAACAATCCTTGAGAAGAATATAGTTCACATGCGTGAAGGTTATGAGTAACTTACAACAAAAATGGCGGCAAGGAAGAAGCATGGTTGCAGTTGTTGATTCAAAACAAACTTTACATACATGAGAATTTGCATCTCCATTCGGTTGATGCATGTGTTCTTTTTCTTTCATCTCTTGCATTCGGGCCTGAACACATTCATAACAATTAAAAATAGAACTAAAGCACCCTCTACTTGATGCTTCTCAAAATCTTTTTCATGCTCTTGAGCAAACTGATACAATTTTCAGGTTAAATATGAGTATAAAGTGTATAATGATATTATATAGCGTGTACAAGTTTTTATGTTCATCGAAACTAATAGCCCTTCCAAGTATGGCAACAAATTCAATAACAACCAATGGAAATTGATAACATTTTCAGAAACAGAAGCTTGAGGATATCTATCCACATAATATGGGAGGGATGGTTTTGAATCTCCCGCAGAAGTTCAACAAAGTCAATAACAAGCCATGGAACTTGAGAACATTTTCAGGGGATATCTAACAACATAATATAGGACGGATGGTTTTGAATCTCCAACAAAAGCACCCCCCCCCCCCCCCCGGCTTTCTTTTTAAATACCCCCGAAAGGTCGAAATCTACACACAATCAGAGCAAATCTATATATCACTAATAATCTTTTGTATATGTAGGCTCCATTTGACAACAAGAGGGAAAATGATAGGAAAAACAATTGATTTGTGATGTTCTCAAACTTTTTTGCTTTCTCCATGGAAAAAATTTCTGAGTGGTGAGGAAGAAAATTTTCCACAGAAAATAAAGGATGGAGGACATCTACTCATAAAAATGAGAAGTAAAGCATTTCGCATCACTCACTTATTTTCCAACTTCTATGGTTTTTCCCACCATTTTCCATCTTGTTATCAAACTGATCCATATAATATAATTTTCTGCATGCATATTACAAAAATAGACAATAAGCTAGCTGGAAGCAGCGTATTGGGTCGCCGTAGGCACGGTGCATGTACTGTAGGCAACAGTAATAAAATCGCATGGACAAACTAGTGATGGAATCACGTTTTTTATTGATAAATAGTGAGATCAACTCACTATTTTAAACAAGTTACCATTCTCTGTAGAAATTGGGAAAAACAGAAATAGTGAAAGAAAATCACTATTTTAAGGTAAAATAGTGGGAGCGAATCACTATTTAAAGCAAGAATAGCGATCACTTTCTATTTTAAAGCAAAATCACAAATACTCTGGTTTCACAAACAACCTCAGTTCAAGTATTAATTTTTATCAAGGAAGAAAGGTGACACACAGCTCGTGCAATAACATGTGGGACAAACAGAAATGCATAAAAACAGCTATTTTACCTTCAAACGGGCAACAAGGGGTTCCTCCTTGGGAACATCAAGAGCTAGTTTTGTAACATCAAAAACTTGCCTCTCTTTAAATAAATCCATGCCCTCACCATCATCTACTTTAAGATCGCTTACATAATCTGCCCCATCATTATGTCTCTTGGAAGCATTCAAGTCATGGACCGACCCCCCATCTTTCTTTAGCTGAGCAACAAGAACCCACATGTTTGCCAGATCATTTTCCAAAGCTGCCTCTTTTCTCTTTGCCTCTTCAACCTTTTTCCTGTATTCATCTTCTACATATTCCTTCTCAGCCAAAGCCGCCTCAAGGACCGCCTCCCTTTGTTTTCTTGCCTGCAACTCCAATTTCAAGTCTTCTACGTCAAGGCTCCATGATCCAAATTCATCACCGGCCATTGAACCTTCATTTGCACGGCCAGAGAGTCGGCCTTTTCGACCACCTCTTGTGCCATCACTGTACTTGCGGTTACCACCATTGCCAGCACCTCTAGAGTTGACCAACTCTCGAGTAGATAACAGTTCTTTTTCTAGTTTTGCATTCTGTAACGAAAGCTTGGTGACTTCACCAGCCAAATTCTTTAGTTCAACGGCGGCAGCGGAAGCAAGTTCCTTCGCATAAGAAGCTTCTTCAGAGAGCTTTTGGTTCTGCACGTGTAACCCGCTGTTTTCCTCTAAAATCTGAACATGTTCTATCTTTCTTTTCTCATTCTCAATTTCCTGCTTAGGGGTAAAGCATCCATCAAATTTCTAAAAATGAACTATTTTGCTTTAAACTAGCATTCTAATGAAGTCAAACATGCACAATTAAAGCTAATTAACATCTAAAATCTACATGCACAATCGAATAAAGATGCCCAATTTGGAAGCTAGATGTTTTAGCAATCACCTGAAGCTGAATTTTCTTTCTCAACTCATCGATGTATTCTTCAGATCCACACTTCTCAGATGGGAGAAAAGATCTGTCACCACCAGCAGAAGCCAGCTGCAGTTCAAGGACACTTATTTTCTCTTGCAATTCCTTGTTCTCTGAACACTGGCCATAGCAAAAGACATAACAACCTTAATTTCACAGGGTAAATGGAACATTTAGATGTGTTTAATTTGTATGTACTGTGATTCTTCTAGCAGTTCGTTACGCAAAATGACGTAATAAAAAGGTGATCGCATTGGTTTAGGGTGACATGATTTCCACCTTGGTGAAATGTGAAAAAATGACACTCACTCAGCATTGAACTTTCTTCGCTAGATTTTCAGAAAACTGCACTATTACTGCCTACCATTCATTATGAAAGTAAACAAAAAATAAATATACTCAGAATAGGTGAAACACATTTCATTTTTGACCCGGGTGAAAAATATTTTACCTTGAAAAAGAGAAGCCTAAGAGAAAATTGTAGTTTTTACCTTGTTCTGCAGTTGTTCCTGTAGGATACGATTGTCTGCAGATTTGATCTGCATCCATAGAACAAAATTTTCTAAAAAAATAGGTGTTCACATGGATTACTGGGAGCAAAAGGAAGCCCTAGATAGAATGCCATTAATAGATAGCAAGTAGCTTACAAATCAAACTTTTAATTTAAGTTTTCTACTAAAGAAGAACCAAAAACAGACATAATGCTCTGAACCAACAAAGAGAAATTTATTGGTCCACTAACCTCTAGCTCAAATCCCTTTTCATTACATTGGGTCATCAATCTCATCACTGTCTGTTGTAAAACCAGAAACAAATCACATAAATGTTGAGAAATTTGCCAATGATTATAAAAGTGCCACTTGTTTTGGGGACCTAGGAGAGGACAATCACAAAAAACGGAGAGATGAAATTAAAGAATACCTGCTGCATATCAACCAATGATGTGTTAGCAACTGATGCTTCACCACTCTTAGTAATTCGTTGTTCTAAGACTCTCATTTGCCTTCTTTTTTCTTGGATCTCGCGTTCCAAATTCTGAATCTGTGCATTAACAAGCAGGAAAATCCAAAATTAATCACAAGGAAAAGGACATATTCTAAAGGCAGGCAATTCATAAGTTATGAAGTATAGACTATCCAAAATGAGTGAAGAGTATCAATTCATAAGTTATGGAGTATAGACTACCCAAATGAGTTTAGAATTGCACCAGAATCAAATCCCTATGACTGAGATTCACTCCCATTGAGTATGATTTAAATTAAATTATTAATTTTGCTGGGTTCTTCGACACTTAAAGAAGCCTGTATATTTGAACTACTATAAAATTTTAACAATGATGTGTGCTGAGTTTAAAACTAATGTTCAAAATGTATAAGCCAAAGACAAGCTACAATGAGAAATATCGAATCATAATTTAGCTATGAAGAATGTGCATGTGTGTGAGAGGGAGAGAGAGAGAGAGGCATGTGAGGAGAGACTAAATGTGGTAGTCACAGAGAGATAATAAGCAGCTAGAATGAGGCAAGTCGAAGCATTATGCCTTTCTATCACTTGAGACATGCCCACTCTTGTTTCCATAATTTGCACAAACTCATACCCAAAAGGTTAGCGGATAATCAGGTGTGACATCTGGAATAAAATATTGGGCATATGTTAGGATATGGATGTCTTAATGGTTTTCACCGGCTAGGGTTTCCTAATTCCACCAATAACTGAGATTATGGAGGCTTTTAACACCAAAGATTGAAATGAGACTGCAATTCCATTTTCAAGTCAACACTGCTGAGCCTAGTGGTAAGGCTCTCACCCGAACACCGGGAGGTCCTGGGTTCGAATCCTACATGGGGTGGGGATGGGGAGGGTTTTCGTTATTTGTAGTTAAAAGGGAGAGACTTAGACCTCCCTTTTTAAAAAAAAAAAAAAACACTGTTGATGAGAAATCTAAATAAGAAGCAGAAATACCCTAATGACAGAAATTAAAACAAAATCTGCTACTTACAATTACTGCATGTTGCAATGTTACCTTCGATCAAGTCTTCATGACATAAAAATATGAGAAATTTAATCCAAAAAATAAATACAGTGTTAGAAGAATCTGTAATAAAGAAGGATATGCAAAGATGGCTGCAACAACTTCCTAAAACCGTAGTGGACCACAAATCTATAATCTATTGTCCCTCTTATTAACCCTATTTTGGTCTCTTAGTGAAATCACAAAACAACAACAACAACTGCCAATCAAACAGCAGGAATGTAGGATCACCCAAGGAAAAACAGAAGGCCTCTTGGACTTCATATTCAACAAACATCATTTGTGTTAGATTAAACAAAAAGGAGACAACAGTCAAAAGGCTACAGCCTGCTTGGTTTAAATTACTTTGCCAAAAAACTCTGATGTCTACCCATTCTACTTGAGAAAGAGGTTATCGAGCATAAGCAGATTTGACTACAACCAAGTGCCGCTGATATAATGGTTAGAGAATATCATTATTAAAATAAATTATAAGCCATATGTCCTCCCAATTGAAACTGAATTAGGCAAAATAAAATGAAGTTTATCCAGGGAGAACTAAAGAAATACTTGGGTTTTTGAGCCCTCGGGATCATTCACAGACTGCTCCACTAAACGCTTCAAGGTGCTACTGCTGAATGCAATCTCTCCTGCAAGCATTTTAACTTGCTCTGCAAGAAGATCCATCTGATCTGACATTGTCAATCCACCCTGCAATTGAGCAAGAAAGAACAGAACTCAGTTTAGATGCTAGAATTATAATAATTTAAAAAACAAACTATAACATTTTACGTGTCCTTGACTATAGTTTCTTTTGGAAAAATAGACTATAACCAGTCAAGCCGGTAATATCAATTGTAATTTATACATCTTTACATTGATCTTTCATATATATTGCTTATCTTCAATTTATTTATTTTAACCTGCTAACCCCAAACTAGGGCATTAGAGTATCCATTCCAAAAACAAAAATATAAAAAGAGGGAGATGACAGAAGCCCACTTCCAAGGTTTAAACAAAAGAGGCATGAAGCCATTAACAAACTTACAAAAGAAAGAAAAGTGGATTGTCTTGTGGACTACAAGCCAAAGCTTGTGGTCCATAAAGCAATACCGGTACATCAAAAATGCAATGAACAAAAAAGCTGATGTAACAAACGCACAGTCCTCTGATGTTCCAATACCAAAAACTCGTTGAAAAAAAAGCTACACGTGCAGCTTCTCTTTCTCTTATCTTCAATTTAATTTGTAATTTAATTATTTTCTGTGAACTATATGCATGACATAGACATAAGCAAATTAGATGAAAAAGATAATGGGATTGCATGGATATTCTAACATATAAGATTTCCACGTCACTGCTGCAGTCAAGTCCACCATCTCAATTCGCATTTCCTGAGTCCCAAGAAAATTGACCGTGACATGACTAGCTTCTAATACAAAAAGCTGTTAAAAGGGGAAGTAAAGATGGGCAGAAACGTACTGTTGGCAGTTTTGAACCACAGGAAGAACCACTGATAAGTTCACCCGCATGAGTTGTTTCAGTAATTGTACTGCCGGCTGGTGATAGATCATCATTCCACTTGCTGGAAGATCTTCTATGATTAAATACATAAGAAGGATCTGATGGAATTCCCAAAACAGAAGGTGGAGAGCCTTTCTGATTCTCGCTGTCTATTAGCAAAGAACCATCATGCATAACATCCAACTTCTGGAAGAAAAAAAAATCAAAAATCAGGTTCAGGTTCAGGTTTTCCTAGGTGAATTGACACAAAAAAAATATAAAAAATGTTTTAAGAGCGGGGAATTCTAAACAAAAGTTATGCAGAATTTATCAAGCCGAAGGCAAGCCTTTCAAATTTCATATTAAAAGTCAAATTTTGCTTGGAAGTGTTTATCCGATAAGAAGATCATCATGCAAATGCTAAAACTACAACAGCTTTAGGAAAAGTGAAAAGTAAACATACAGAATAGCTCAAACCATATATTATTTAGATAATCAAATTGGAAAGGGCAACTTTACATCGTCCTCCCCAACAGAAAGACTGTGTTGATGGCTGGAGATGTCACTCAAATATCCAGGGATTGTATTTTTTGAAGAAACAAGTATTAGCTTGGTTAGCCTCTGGATTCTACTCATTAGAGCAGCTTTGGCTTCTTCCTCTTCCTCTAATCTTGACTGCATTTTTACTTGTCCTTCTTCCAACTATCAAACAAACAGCATATGCGAACATTTAGAGGTTAGACAGTCTCAGTCAGTAAACCTAAAGGAACCAATACTAATATATTTAATCGCAATAGCTTTGTCTTCACACTAAACATCAAATGTCAAAACAATATAATCCGAAAAATATAGGATTCAGAAGAAAAGAAGAGTTAAGAAAAACCTTTTGTCTTAAGCTCATAATCTCCTCAGGGTGGACAACAGCAAGCATCCCCTGCTTCAGCTGATCAAGTTCTTCTTTAAGGATTGAAATTTCTCTTTGATATTTCTTAATCAAAGACTTTTCATCAATAATCTGGAAGAAATACATTTCAAGAACAAGCACAACAGTAAGCTAAAAGTGTTAATTCTCGTATATCGTCTGCAATAAATATAATATGCTGGTATCATTACAAACCTTATTGCGTGAAGCATAGATTTCAACACGCTTTGCCCTGCTCGCAAATTTTAATGTGTTATGAGTTTCTTCCACATTACTAGATGCAGGAGTAACAGTGCATATAAGCTGGAAGTGAGAAAAACAAAAGAGAGAGGTGTCAGATTTACTGCACCGTGATTCGTTTTCCCCTATACTGCATTATAAGTACATAACTCAGGTAAACATCAAAATTTGACAGAGAAAAAAAACTTGCATTTCCGGTAAACAATCTGCATAACAATCTATATATTGATGCCTTTTCCTCATACTTACTGAAACATGTCCATGACCACTCAGTGAAGATTGCAACAGCCGGGTAAGTTTAGAGTCTCGATATGGAACATGAGACGCCTTCCCTTCACTCAGTTTTCCAATTACCTTCACATCATAGATGAAATAAAATTATCCAAATGAAAATAGTACCGTTTGTTATGTAATATCCTGAAAGCAACTTTGGCTGTAATGTTACCTACCCACTACCACAAACTCCCAAAACAAGTATAACATACAAAGAAACGCAGATATGGCTTATGAACTACTTACTCCAGGTGTGGTGGGAGATGATCAAGAAGAGATATACATATACAGGAAATGACTAGTAAAATCGTGTATAAATTAGAGATTCCTAAGGCACTTACAGTTCCAAGAGTTAAAAGACTTTTGTTTATGTAAGATCCTTCTTTTCTCCTTAATCCAGTTGTTTCACTTTTGGAGCTCTCTGATCCAGCGAGATCAATTAAATTCTAACATCAACAGGACAAAAGAAAATATTAAGCTACATTATGAACAGGATGTATATTTATATCTGGTGTCAAACGTATAACTAATGATTAAATGCATACGAGCTGAGAAAAGATCACTCCGTCATATTCGTCACCATGGGCACTACTTTCAATCATCTGCAAGCAAATAAATGGCTAAGATAAAACTGAAATACAATCTGAAACACAAGATATGGTTCCTAGAATTGCTACAGAAATAACAATGAGGGAACAAAACAAATGTGGTCATAAAATTGGGGTACTAAAGAAAAGAAATTGATATCCTCTTATGGTAGAAGTGAATAAGTAACGCGACCACATCTCATGAAAAACGGATAATGTTATAGATTAAAACCATAGTCAAGCAAGTGAACATTTGGAAAAGTTGGTGAAGAATGGTAAATGAACAAGCAGGAAAATATCACAGGACTGCACTTCCCTATCTAGTTAATAGCCCTTGTAGTTCTTAAACACAGACGAATACATTTGAGCCTTGGTACAACTCCACTTCATACTGTTTCCCAAATTTCGAGTCAAGTTTCAAGTGGATCACAGACTCTCCCTTCGTTGCTGGGAACCCGAGTGTACATTCAACAAAATCAATGTGCAAAAAAGGAACAATGGAGTAATAATTTGGGATGGAGGGAGAGTAAGACACTCTTCAAATCGTCAAGCCAGTTTGAATCACATCTAAGCAATAGCTCACGAGATAATTACTTCATACACAAGATATTTTTTTCAAGGATAAGGAAAATCGCAAAGCATGTTCAGTTAACCATAGTATTCCCTCCCAATTATAGATCTATGCATTCGTATTCAAGGAATATGTAAACCATTCCTGAAGAAAGTTACTCGCATACAGATTCCCCCTTTCCGACAGACAAAGGAGTATGCTACAACTAAAAGGTGCTTTAGAGCAACTATCTTATTCTGACACCTGTCATTGGAGAAATAACAGCGTATACAAGGGAATAGTATATAAATAGTTGAGTGCATAAAACATAACTATTTCACTTTCCATTAAGGGCATGTAACGTTTAATTGAGTAAAGAAAATTAGGAACACATACCAATGTGAAAATTGTATGACTACGGCTGCTGAATAGATTAAAATTGTTCGAACCGACATGTCGGTGCTCTGCCATTAAAGGAAAATGATAAAAATTAGTACAAATATAGCAAACATTAAATAAGTCATGGGCTTAGGACCCAGAAGTAGGGGCAGCTATTTGGCCAAATCCCACTGAGTACCTTCCCCAGCAGCAATAAAGGAAAGAGCATGCCCAGGAGATAAAACAACTTCTTCCTTTATGCCCTCAACATAAGTACCCTGTCAAAGCAACAGATGCGACCCAGCAACATTAAGTAAAGCAAGAGGTTCTTTTTCAAACAAAGATAAGGCCAGAGCTCTCAATACTCAATTATGTTAAATTTAGAGGCAAAAATGTAATCTCGGACAACCTAAAAACAGTAATCCTGACACTGAGCATTTTTAGGGTGCAGTGGCAGAGCTTGAAGGAAATGAACATCCACAGCAACGAAGTCAACTTATTAAATTTTTACTTACTAGAGAAACGGTGGAAGTGGAACAAACGAAAACAAATGACTGAACAAGCAAACAACCCCAAAAATAAATCAATCATCTAAATATATAGTGAGCTATGATAGAAACCTGTGCATCTTCTCTGACACGCAGATTCTGACCAGTTGGATCAAGCAAGTCATTTATCACCTGATATCAAAGGTATATATGGTGGTATAAATAAGAGAACTATCCCCTTGACAATAATGTAGTTGCAGTTAATTAAGGATTAATGTAAATTTTCATTATAAAAATATTAGCTCGAATACACCCGAAAACAATTTCAAAGTATTTTGCTAATCCCTTTGCCCATTGTTCAATTTTCAAAGCATTACTTACCTCGTTATAGATTTCAAGGTATGATACACGAAGTAAGAACTCCCGACCTGGCGTCTAAAGCAAGTAAAAAAAAAATTAGTCTTCCATACTCCAACCACAGGCAAGCTCACCTAAAATGAAACAGTACAAGAGATGCATACAAGGGTGTATATATTGCTACAAGCTGAGCAACATCAGTGCATCGTTAAGATCATATATTAAACCAACAGAATGTCACAGACAGCGGAAAAAGTTGTAATAGATTGTCACTCTTCAAAACCTATGGCTACAAGTTTTGCAAGCAGCTTACATCTTGGATAAAGCTGAAGACGTCCTTTATCGCCAATGGTATTACACCTGGAGAATTTTGATCTCCCTGGGAAGATTGGTATGTGAAAAAGGTTAGAATAAAATCATAGAAGTGGCAAAAATGGTTACAACATCTGAACATGTATGCAATATCTTAATGCTTATCATTCATACAAGATACATTATACCCACTCACATGCAAATATTAAATGATATATATATATATGATTCTAGATATATAGGCAGCCATGCTTCTTTGAATGAGACAAGATACATTATCACCAGTTACAGGCTTATGAAACAATAGTGATAACTATAAGAAAATTGAAAATTAGGTAAATACACAACCATCTTCCTTGAATGAAAATACCAACCATGTAGGGACAGTTATTCCTCAACCAGTCAACCATATTGCTCAAAGCCTCAAACTGATCCGCTTTATATTTTTCACTCTTTATGACTGAGCTATTGCATTTCATGGCAGTAATATGCACAGTAGAAGTTAGCACGTAGCTACTGAAAAGTTCTATTATGCACCCTCTTGTACAGTTAGATGACAGAAACACAGCTTCCTAAAAGGATCTCTTGACATTTAAGTATTTAACTTACTTCAGCTTATGCATTTCTTCCATATAGCTTCCGTAATTTATTAAAATTCTTGGAAGTATTTTATGTTTCTTTCCATCTGATATGTGCAGTCAAAGTAACAATAACTTTTAGAATAATTAGAACACTAAATTGCATACAGAAAGGAAACATATCACGGTCAGAAAATAACTTACATGCATAGTGTGTGTCTTCCCACTGCTTGTAACTCCATAAGCAAAAACAGTTCCTGTGTGACCGAAGTCCAACATTAGCTTAGGAAGCAACCATGTTATTCAATTCATCAACTGAGGTAGCAAGAGAACTATCCAAATGCCATTAGTAACTTTCACATCAATTCAGGAACTGATTAATTTAAGGCTGTAAGCTCTTTACGATAAGTGTTGCACAGTTTTAAGCACGTAGCACTTCAATATGACTTAGAAAAATTCAATGCCAAAACAAATCACCGGTTTTCCTTAACCTTAAAGCAAAGAGTGTCATAGAACTCAGAAGTTGTACATAAGATGCCATACCGTTTACACCTTCCATTGCAGCTTTGACGACAGGTCTAGCAGCTACTTCATAAACTTCCTGAGTTGCTGTAGACTGTCCAAAAACTCTATCTGCCAAAGATAATTTTAAGTCTGTAACACTGAGCCACTGACCTCAAAATAACAGCTAAGTTGGGCAAAAACCGTAATAAGCATTATCAGAATTAGCACAAGACATTCAAATAATGAAAAAGAAGGCCAAGAGTAGTACCAAATGCATAAGAAGTCAGGGGATTGTACTCATTCCGCACAATTTTATCGCTGTCGGCATACCACGCAATCTCATCCCCCTTCTGATTCTCCCGTTCACTACCGCCACAAAATCCAAATAATTCCAAATTCAAATCGCATTATCACAATTCACAAAAACACAGCATCACACCGCTATCGCTAAACATTCAAAAATTACTCCAATCCAAAAGCCTACAGATCTAAACAAATTGACTCAGATCTAGCATTACCTCAGAGGCCGAAACCGAATCGTCACCGAAATACTATCTCCCGATCTCGACATATCCACCGCCTCTCCAATCATCTCCTCCTCCGGCGGAAAACCTACCGGTGTACGCCCCCCGTAGCCTCTCGAGTACGCCGAATCGCTCTTTGTCCGGCTCGGAGTCATGGATCTGGAACCAGTACCATTGCCGGAACCGTAAAACGAAGTCCCCGACGACGAGCAAGAGCGCGGAATAAGCTTACCGTTCATGAACGACGATGAAGAAGAAGCCGAAGAGTACGGACTCGACGGCTTCTTGTAGCTGAATGGTGAACTACTCCGTCCTCTAGACGAAGAGGCCGCCATTGCTGGAATTCACTCACCAACCAACCGAATCAAACCAATAGCTATCGAACAAAAGATAAAGATTGTAGAGAGAGAGAGAGAAAATGGAAGTCGAAGAAGGAGAGAAAGAATATGTATGAGTTGTTCACATGGCCTCTAAAGCGAATAACATTGTTCGAATTTTAAGCGTAGTGAGAGAGAAGCTGCTGCTGAAGCTGGAGAGAGAGAGAGTTTGTAACTTGTTGTTTAAGACAAATGAGAGTTGCAGAGTTAATTGAGAGGAGAGGGATCCCTAATGACCGAGGGGAAGTGGGGGGAGACTAGTGAGAACGACGGGCGGATTGTTTTTGCGTCGGTCTTAATAGTTCGTAAATGTATGTACTTTTTTATTATTAAAAAAAAAAAAGGGAAACTTTTATATTATTTTAGGGAAGTATTGGGTGTGGGTTGAGGGTGACTTCAAAAAGAAAAGGGGAAAAATGGAGACAAATGATTTTTTTAAGCAACTGGCGGGGTGTGGGGGCTGACGTAGTGGGTGGTGACGACGTGGAGAGGGTGCGGATGTTTTCGTCTTTTCAATAAATTGTTTTTATTTGAAAACTTGACACAGAATGAGCGGGAATAACCGTAGCCACCGGCGTCACAAACACTGAAGTTGGTGGAGTAATACTAGTAGTTCGTCAAAAATAAATCTCATTCGATTATTAGGGAAAATATATTAAATTTATCTGTGATTTTTTAAGTTAATGGGTTTCTTTCTAAATTATTTTATCTAACACCATACTTTATGTATCATTATCCGTTTTTACTTTACTTTGACATGATTAAAAGTTGACTCATGTTTAAGCAGTGGCGGAGTTAGAATTTAAGATCGGGGGTTAAATTAATACGTTTTCAAAAAGAATTGCATGTACTTTCTTTTTTCTTTGAAATAAAGCAAAATATATTATTAAATTAAATCACTAGCAATAACATCCGAAATAAAAGAGGGGCAATACTCCCACTCTTGCTAACCAGACATAGAAAGTGAGGCTCGAGTAATAGAGTAAACCACCACATTCGCTGACCTACACACAAATGCTACCTGACAATTATGAAGAGCCAACAGTAAAGCCTTACATTCAGAAATAAGAATACCAATGCTAGACAAGTAAACATCCCCAGAGCACATAGCATTGGCCAAAAGCTGACTATCTGTTTCAATGATAACATCCATATTCCTTTTACGAAGGAGCCAGCTTAATACTTCTCTGAGCCCGATAGATTCTGCCATGAAAGGCGCAAAACGACCTGTTAAAGGTCCTCAAATTGCTGCGATAAAAGACCCAAATTCGTTACGAATAACTGCTCCAAATCCCATCATATTCGGGTCTGTTTTTATAGAAGCATCTACATTACATTTTAGAGTACCTGCTGTTGGACGTTCCCATTTTACCATGCTTCGATTACCATAAGAAGCTGCTTTGGGAGTTGATTCACGAACAGAGCGCCATTCCGCAAGAGCGATGGCAGCACTCGTTACAATGCGCCACGCAGGTCGAGACACTTGCTTCCACACGAGGTCATTCCAGTTTTGCCAAATTTTCCGCATAATGCACACCACAAATTCAAGGCTTGCTTTAGAATTACGGGCCATAATACAATTCCACCACTACCAAAACTGAGAGATATGTAGCTGGGGCAATGCAAGCCCAGCATGTGCCCACACATGCACTGAAACAGGACACTGCACAAACAGATGATATGCATACTCCTGCTCTTGTTCACAGAAAGGACAGAACGTATCAACATTGATTTTTCGAGAAACCAAAGCCATTCGAGTAGGCAACAAACCCACTATTGCTCTCTATAAAAAATTACAAACTTTTGGGGGAACATTCAGACCCCATATGGTCTGCCAATTAACAAGTGAAGGAGCAGGAACCGGTTGAACCAAATTGAGAAGAAAGTTATAGCCCGACTTTACGCTATACGAACCTTTAGCTTCCCACACCCAGAACCACGAGTCAGGCATGTTGTTATTAGGGATCGAGACTGCTAGGATCTCATCACGGTCACAAGCAGTAAACAAAGCACTAATCAACTCAACATCTCATATTCTAGAACCCGATTTGAAAAGACCATCCACCATAGCTTCCCTCAATTCTTCCTAACGTTCAATTTCAACAAATAGATTTTCAGAGTTATTAAACCAAGGAAGACCCCAAATACAAGTCAACAAGCCATTACCAATACATCGCCGACACCCCTCTTTAATAAAAGATTGACTTTCGAAGACGCTACACCACACATAGCTGGGATTATTACCTAGTTTGGCCTCCAAAAAGGACGCATCCGAATAATACTGAGCTTTATAAATTTTCGCACAAATAAAATTTGGCGAATTGAGGAGTCTCCACCCTTGTTTGCCCAACAAAGCCAAATTAAACAGACGAATTTTCCGAAAACCTAATCCACCAAAACCTTTTTTCACACAAAGTTTGTCTCAATTCTGCAAATGAATGCTATTTGACCCATATTTTTTCTTACCCCACCAAAAGTTGTTCATCATTTTTTTCCAAATCATCACAAAGCGAGAGAGGAAGCAAGAAAACACTCATTACATAACTGGGAATCGCTTAGACAACTGATTTTAAAAGCACCTCCTTCCTCGCTCTCGAGATGTTCTTATTACGCCACACGGCTAATCTCTTAAAAGCCTTCTCCTTCACATATGTAAAAACCTCTGCCTTATTTCTCCCCACAAACGCTGGTGCACCTAAATATTTTCTCTTATTATCCTCCAAGTTCACACCCAACATATTACAGATATTCGCTTTCACATCATCATCCGTATTAGCACTAAAAAGAATAAAAGATTTAGAAAAATTAATCATCTGACCTGACACTTCCTCGTATTTCTGCAGGCAGCTCTTCATCGTACTACAATCAGCTTCTGTAGCTCTAAAAAATAAATAGCTGTCGTCCGCAAAAGATAGATGGAAAATATACGGAGCCGTTCTTGAAACTCTACACCCTTGAAACAAACCCATGTAAGTTCTGTCATGAATGATAGATGAAAGACCCTCTGCACAAATTAGGAAAAGGTATGGGGAAATCGGGTCCCCCTGTCGAAGGCCTCTAGACGGAATAATCGATATAATCTCCTTCCCCTCTTGTCTAACCACGTACTTGACTGACTTCACAAACAACATCACCAAGCTAATCCATCTGTCTGCAAAGCCCAATTTTCTCACCATCTCTTCCAAAAATGACCACTCTACTCTATCATAAGCTTTAGACATGTCGATTTTCAAAGAAGACAAGCCTACCAAACCCTGAGTTTTCCTCTGCAAGTAATGCCCAATCTCAAAAGAAATCATCACATTATCAGTAATTAGGCATCTTAGAATAAACGCGCTCTGGGCCTCTGAGATAATAAAGTCAAGCATACCCTTCAACCTATTAGCCAGCATCTTCATCATCACTTTAATAATAACATTACAGAGAGAAATAAGGCGCAAATCCGTAATACGGTCTGGATTTTTAGTTGTCGGAATCAGCACTATAATCGTATCATTCAACCCATTAGGAAGAGTACAATTATTTAAATAATTCAAGCACGCGTCCGTTATCTCTTTACCCACTTCTTGCCAATAGGACTGATAAAAACAAGGATTGAACCCGTCTAGGCCCGGACTCTTGTCTGGGTGCATCATCTTTATCGCTGAAATTACCTTCAAAGCGGTAAACGGCTTCAATAAAAGATCATTCTGCTTCCTGGTTACTTTTGGCTTCACTGTTGCTACAATCTCCTCATTATTGCTATTATTCGAGCGAAATAAGTTCGCAAAGTAAGACTGAATTAAATCAGCCAGACCCGAGTCCCAAGTACGCTTGATGCCCTCTTCATCTATCAAAAAATTAAACGAATTTTTTCAGTTTCTCGAAGATGCATACGAATGGAAAACTTTGATGCCCTCTTCAGCCAAAAGACTTTTGCTCATTGCTTCCAATAGATCGATTGTTGTCTGAGGATTCGATTCAGCGACTCCCTTTCTTCCTCCACTTGTAATTGAACATCCAAAGCCCTAAACACTGACAACTCCTTAATCCGACGACAGCATCTGCTGACTTCCCCCTTAAACTTTTGTCGAACACCCTCCCCCCAATGCTGCAGTGCTTGACCACACCGACTCAGTCGCTCTGTAATACTGATTTGGTCTTGTGCCCCCCAACTGGTTTCGACAATTTCTCTAAAGTTCGATTCTAGCCTCCAAGAGTTCTCAAAACAGAAAGCCCTCTTCTGCATCACTATAACAGAGTCGAGGTGAAGAAACAAGGCTGAGTGATTGGATGAAGAGACTGAGATGTTTTCAACTTCTACCATAGGGAATTTTGAGAGCCACTGAGAGTTAATTAATGCATGGTGAAGCTTTTCCTCTACAAAATTAAATTTGTCCCTGCTTTTTTCCCACGTGAAAACGTGACCTTTAAATTTGACCTCAATAAGTTGACTGTCTTCTGTTACTTCTCTAAAACCATTCAGTAAATTAATTGGATGGGGGTCTCCACCTTTTTTCTCCAAATGTGATAACATGTCGTTGAAATCTCCGATGTAACACCACAGTAAATTCGTTTTTTGAGATAAGTTTCGTAACTTGTCCCACGATTCCCTCATTCTTTGGTGTTCTGGGAAACCGTAAAAACTTGTAAGACGCCAGTTCTCCAAACCCAGTAGGCAAATAATCACATCAATAAAATTAGCAGAATGCCCAATAAGCTTAATAGTCTCCTTAGTGCGCCACATCAATGCCAACCCTCCACCATTATTTATACTTGGAATAAAGCAAAGAC
This sequence comes from Lonicera japonica, assembly GCA_021464415.1. Taxonomy (NCBI): domain Eukaryota; kingdom Viridiplantae; phylum Streptophyta; class Magnoliopsida; order Dipsacales; family Caprifoliaceae; genus Lonicera; species Lonicera japonica. The sequence continues at coordinate 48,012,467 of CM038471.1, forward strand.
CGGGATAATTAATTTTCTTTTGAACCCGCTCCACCTTTTTTCACTGAGCTTTTGCTTCCATTAAAAAAATAACATCAGACTTCTGTTTGGACACAATGTCCATAAAGTCACGAATTGTTTTCAGGTTGCCCAAGCCACGACAGTTCCAGCTTATGATCGTCATAATGCCAGGTGGGTTTAGACCCCTAAACCCGCCTTCACATAGTTTTTTGAACCCTGCCCAGATAATTTCATCGGATCGTCAGATATTCCATCTACTTGGGCCTGAATTGTAGCCAGCCCATCTTCCTTCCTTCTTCTTTTGGAGTCCATTACTATTAATAAATTGGCATCCTCTTTTTCATTCAGGCCCAGCTCCTTAATAATCCCATCACTTAATTCCGAATCATGCTTATTTAATTGGTAATCTACCATGGACCCATTATCCGAATTGTTTCCACGAATTAAGGAATGTTTTTTGAAAATTAAATTTTCCTCTTCCCTCCCCAATCTATTAGTTGACATGATCCCTAAATTATTGGGATTTCCAAGTCTAAAACTCCCTCCCAAGTTTTGATCCGATAAGTGCCCATCCACAATTACACTATTACCCTTATTCACGCTGCCCTCACGCACCGCCGATCCACCACCATATCCTGCCATAGGTTGCCCATTTTTAGTGCTGCGCCAGATCCAAGGATCCCCCTCAGAATAAGAGTTCTGTTTGGTTGGTGCTCTCAGCCAATTTCCAAATAATCGTGGAACATTTTTGTCCAGAATGTAAATAAAATATCACAAAACTTCTCAGCATGGCCGATTATTCCACAGAAAAAACAAAAGTTAAGAAGCCTTTCACACTTGAAATTAACCCATGCTTCGGTCTGGCCTGCTTTTTTAACCTTCATTTTCCTTGGTAGGGATTGAGTTATGTTGACCGACACCCGGATCTTCATATACGTTCTCCATAAGCCATTAAAATTATTAGGATCTGAATACCGGTATTCGCCAATAAAATTTCCAATATCTGTTGCTACCCTCTCTAACATAAAACCTATTAGTAGGTCATAGACCTGCACCCAGAATTCAGCATGAGTAAGAGCCACTTCATACGGGTTTTCTTCTGCTCCTATTTCCTTGAAAACAAACAGGAGCTGATCAAATGTCCACGGACCGTTGTTCTCCACTCGTTTCAGATCTGCTTCGTCAAAAAACTGATATAAAAATAAATTGGGTGCTAACTCCTTCATCCAAACTCTCATGAATGGGCTCCACACAGCCACCATCTTACTCTACATCGCTCGAAAATTTATTGGCTGCTTTGTTTGAAAACGGCCGACTATACTCCATTTTATCTCTTGATTCGTTAGATCTAGGCTATTATCTTGTAGATCTAACTCACTGCCTCCATTGTCTCGCAACCCTAACCGTGTGTAAAGAGCTGCCATTCTTCTAGCCGTTTTGTCCGATTCCATGACTTCACCTTTACTCAAAAGAACTAAAACGGTATCTAAAACAAACAACGCTAAAAAACTTTAAGATATACACTCAATCCTGTCAGATGAATAGGGAAAATCACCAACCTCTCATAAGGAGGAAAAAAAACAACCTCTCATAAGGAAGAAAAAAGACGGCATTATTGCATGTACTTTTAATAAGGTTAAAATTAAAATACTATAATAAAATACTCAACATCTTATATGTCAAAAATCACATTTTTAGTTATAGTATTCCCCTTTGAAACTTCATATTTTGAAAATACTTAATAATATCTTCATTATCAATAACTTCATATATTAATCTATAAGCCAATTTTTTCTTAAAAACATCTTACTATATAATATTCAATTTTTTCTAACCCAATATTAAATCAACCTCAAAAGATGAAAGAATAGAAAAAATAAAATCGATGAACTGCAGCACCAAACTAAAAAAATAAAAAAAGCCCTAAAAAAAATAATTGTAGTGTTAATACCTATTCTCATATTACAAAAATCCGCCCCAAATTTTTTACACTGTAAAATACACCTGCTTCACACTTAATTACAAAAATAGGCCTATGTACTTGTACAACTAATATCACACAGGCCCCTCTTCCACTGAACAAAAAGAATTGCACAAAAGCCCCCTAATACATACGTTGCCGCACATAAGCCCCCACACTCAGTGAAAATTTGTGAAAAGTCCAGGCGGGGCCATGTCCCAAGGTGGCTCTGCCTCTGTGTTTAAGTAGAAAGACTCGCATTATCACTTTCGTAATTTAATGAATTAGAGTTTACCCACTTATTTAGACTACAAAACTTGTTAAAAAAAATGAGGATGATAATCTTTTCTTAAATATAAAGAATGATATTCAAAGTTAATGAGAAAATGAAATAAAGAAATAGATGAGAGAGAAGAAATATTTTTGAGAGAAAATTTGAAAAAAGTACGGAGTATAATTATTTTGATGATAAATTATTTATAAGTAGTAGATTTTAATATATTTTTTAAATTACACAGCATTTTTCACGTAGGTGATGTTTGCTGTTATCAAGATTGCCTTAACTCTGACCATTTTAACAAGCACCTTCTTTTTTGGATAAACTAATTTGTGAAAAAGGTGAAGAGTTTTTATGCTGTGGAAATGAAATTGTTGGTGTCACAATTGAATTTGACACTTCGCGTTTATATAGTAATAGATAATATAAGAAGGGAATATTAAAGTTATATTGGTGTATTCTTCAATACATATATATCAGTGTAAAATTTTAAAAAAATAGAATAAAATTACATTCATTCATCATTTTGTTCTTAAATTCGTAATGTATCAAATCCTTCATTAAATAATTTTTTTTAATTTTGTTTATCAAACATACGAAGTTTAAAATTAATCTGTATTTGTAGTAATATTACTTAATTTTTGTAACATTCATAATTTAATATAGAATATAATTATTATGAAAGATTTCTACACCTCCAATTAATATAATTTTTTGCACGCATATTTAAAATCTTATAATTGACCAATTCAATGGCTGGATCGATGAACTAAAAAATTGAGAGAAAATTATTGACAAGGTGTATAGCTTCTTTATTTTACACTAAAAGCGTAACTTAAACCTTCCACAATATAATATATATATGATAACTAATTGTGTTTTCAAATTTAAGTGGTGTTTTGATTCTTAATTATAGTAGGACACTACCTTTTTAACTTAATGAGAAGTATACACTTTTAGGCCATCTTTAGTGGGTAGTGTAAAAGTGTAGTGTAAAAATGTGTATTTAGCCTAGCAATAAATAAAGAAATGCACCGGAAAAAAGGTAAATTAGGCTTGCACGATATATGAAGTGACGGGGTAATTTTTTTTCTCTCCCACGACACATGATGTGTCGTGGCATGTAAATTTTTTTTTTTTTTTTTTTTTAATGTTTTAAGGCTTGCACGACACATCATGTGTCGTGCCATGACAAAAATTGTCTCCCACGACACATCAAGTGTCGTGAGAGCCTTCTACCCCTGCCCCGATGCTTCCTTTATCGTCCGAGCTAAAATTTTGTCCCTTGCTAAATATACCTTTGCTTTACACTTTTACAATTTTATTTAGCTTTTTGCCTTACCCAATAAGACAACAAAAAAGTTAATTATGCATATTTAACCATCCGGATGGAGATGGTCTTATAACCAAGAAATTACGGGCTTGTTTGGTTGCTCTTTTTTTTTTTTTTTTTTCTCAAAATTTTAAAAACACAACTCAAAACCAACTCTACTTTCACACTTCCCAAAATTTATTTCACTATACTTTCTCTCTCTAATTTTTTTTTTAAAACGCCATAACTTTAAATTCAAAAATCAAAAAATAATAAAAAATATATATTTAAAACCTATTTATCGAGATCTATAAAATAAGATCCATTGTGACTATTTTTTGAAATTTTTTATGCGTTTTTTTCATTGGTTGAAAAAAAGTCAAACAAAACCAAATTCACTTTTCAACATAAAAACTCTAACTCAAAACATTCAACCAAATACCAAATTTTTAAAAACTTATCTAGAAAACTTATCTAGAAACATTAACCAAACAAGCCCTACGGGTTTAAAATCAAAGAGACAAATTTTACTGTGTAATTAAAATATACATACTTTAAAAAGAGCTCAATTGTAACATACATTCATATTTGAACCCCTTCAAAGTTAAATTTAAACCCGGGACAATTTCAAGTCCCAATGTAAAAATTACTTACGTTTTGTGTAACTCAAAAATTTCTTTATAAAAAAAATACTATTCTAGTAAATTGTATTGGTATAGAAGAGCTGAAAAATCTTTCAAACGCCCTCAAAATAAATATTATGGAATTGAAACCTTTTCTCACCTTCACCCAATTTCATGTCGGCTGCAAAACACACCTAAACATTCCGTATATGAAACCTAAGAATTATGGTATGAAGCACAATATAATGCCATCTGGTATTTCTGAAAACCCTACGTCGTCTTAATACGAGGGGTTTGATAGCCTGCATCAACCACCACATCTATCTGTTTTTATTGCATTAATAATTTTGTCTTGATTTGTACAAGTGGGGGTTCACTGTTCACAATTTATTTTTGGTATAGCACCATTTTCTAAACCGTAATATTGTTTCAAGCATATCAATAAATAGCTGTCGAGTTGATTTTTTAACTTTCGACCCACCCAAGAGTTTAGTTGTAATTTTTTTTTATTAAGTTTCATGTGAAAAGCTTTTATAAAGAAAATATATATCTTTACTCACGGTCTTATATCCAGTTGGCATCTTCTTTATTCTCGTAACTAAAAGATTCAAGGTTTGACTCACATGGATGTAATTGTTGAACTCCATTAATCCATCCTTAATGTAATAGTTATATGTTTACCTTGATTGTTGATTTATTCATTATTATGTAAAAAGAGTTGTATTGTATGGAAAAAATGTATATTGTAAAAATTATCGCTTTGCATCAAGAAAAAAAAATGTATGTCCTTTCATCAAGAGTCACTGAAGCATCATATTACGTGGGTTGTTAAATTAAAGCTTAATTCGTGCCACTCTTTTTTTTTAAGATATAGTCGATGAATTAAATTTTATAATACCAAACAACTTGCATTCCAAACTTTTAATTAATTTGAAACTAGTTCATTTATTTAGGGCCTTTGGTTGCATAAATTGTCTACTAAATTTGTTCATTTATTTAAAATTTATTAATGGAATGTTTTAAATATTTAAATAAAAAATTAAGAACATTAGAATAAAAATATGCTCTAAATTCTTATATATTAGTTAAAATTCAGTCTAAATTCATCAACAGAAAGTGCAAACACTTGATCTCTTTAACATTTAAAGTTGGAATGAATTCTATAATCTTAGAATTAAACAATTTCAAGTTTTATTTGAAATAATTTAATTTAAGTTTTCATGAATAAACTTGAATTATTATATTTACACAAGTGATGAAGCTTACATCACAATCAAATACAAATAAATATAAAGATTGTAAATCGTAAAAATCAAATTCACAATTTATAGAAGCACCACACGGGCCCTAAATAAATGAGAAAGTTGAGGTGAAATCTTAGTTTACGATAGAGACAGTACAATAGGTCCAATTGTCTAAAGGCATCCAAAAATGTGAGAATCCAAAATTCAATAGATCCAATTGTCTAAAGGTATCCAATAAAATGTTAGAGAATCCAAAATTTTGATAAATATAGCGAAAATAACACAGAGAGAGAGAGAGAGAGTCCAAATTTAAGGAGAGCCAAAATCCAAGTTTAAGGAGAGCCAAAAATTATGAACAAAAATTATACTTTTAACTCAATTAAATATGAAAAATATAAATAATGATTATGAGGCGACATAATAAATACTAGAATCTGCATAATAGATATTGCATGTGCAATATTATACTTAATAAACACTTTTAAAACATGTGACTGTCATATGTTAGAAAATAAACAAAAAAATTCTTCCTCAAGGGTATTTTGATAATTAAATAGATACCAAAAATTTCTAATGCACATAATTAATAATATATATAAATTAATCGGAGATGAAAAGAGCGCAATTTTGTAATTAAGTCAACCCAACTCAACCCATGCACCTTACTAAAGTCTTAATATATCTCCCCATTTTTTTTCCATGCGCTACCCATGTTGTTGAAGAATTCAGCTATAGAAAGAAGGGTGTGTAATAACATATTTGACAAGTACTTAACAAATTACACAAATAATATATAAATTCTCATATTCCAAGTTTTCTTAAAATTTATGTTAATTAAAGTGAAATAATCCACCGAAGAGAGGATAATGTAGTCATCTAATTAATCTTTTCTAATTCAAATAAAGTTTAGTCTTTTCATAAGTTTGTCTTGATATCGTATTGGAACAGTAAACAAGTTATCATAGTTATAAGATTGACAAATTGACATAAAATGAGGAGATTATTTTATTATATATTGTTTTCCTCCTAAAGATGATTATTGCGAATGTTGAAGTAATAATTACTTAATTGAAGTAAATAGTAGTGTAATACAAAAGTTATACGATATGCCATCCAGCAAAATCACAACCATTTTATTAATAAGATATCCTTTTTTAAGATATTACTACTAAAAAAATATTTTTTTATTTACAATTTTTACCTCATATTCTTACTAGATGCGTTATATAAATTATACTTTTATTATATTTTATAAAAATATAATTCATATAATATATATTAATAAAAATAATTAATAAAAATATCCAATAAATATAACATTGCCCTACTATAACCTTGATGTCCTTGCCTGGTTGCTTGTAAATTGGAATGTTGCCTGTATGAAATTTCTTGAAAGTAACGATATTTTAAGAAACAAGGAAGAGATCATAGATGCTATCTTAAAAGGCTCTTGGATCTAGGCTCTAGGCAAAACCCACTTATGACTAAATGTTAAATGAAGCAATGTATATTTAAAAATGTATTGATTGACTGAAGTCTCTCTGGAAATTCGCAACAAAAGAATCATTATAGAATTCAACTTACTGGAGTAACCAGTAACCTATAGAAACATGATATTTTGTTTTGGAGCAATGCTACTTAGTTAAAAAAAAAAATTTAAAAATTGTGATTCAAAAATAATTTTCAATCTACTACTTATCACTTTCTCTCTCTCGGGCTCGAGTACATATGTGTAGTTCAATTTTGTTTGGGCTACTTTTTTGTTTAGAAAACGGTCTATCAAAAGAAAGCAAAAAATTTATGGCTTTATTTGCTTTGAGAGGAATGATGCGAAATTAATTTGGGGTGGTGATGTTGACACTCCCAAAAACACTTGGTAACACTCTCACTTTAATTCGGTCATTCGCAACCGAGTAAAGTGTTTACTATTCGGTTATTGAGGACCGAATATAAGTCTATATACTCGGTTTTTGACAACCGAGTAAGGCATTTTCAAGTTTTTTTAAGTTTATATTCGGTCATTCGGTTATTGAGGACCGAATGAAAAGTGGGAGTGTTTTCAAGAGATTTTGGGGGTGCCAACATCACCACCCTTAATTTGGCAAGGACTTGAGTAACTAAATGAAATGCTATAGGGTGTATTGATGTTGAGATTACAACCTCAAACTAGGGAATTATTTCTAATTGAAGGATAAGCACTCTGAGTCAGGGAACAAGCTCAATAGGGAAGTAGGTGGGTTGGAGGAGATGCGAATATTTGAATCTACTTTCTTGTGAATTTAGGAGACATAATTAATGTATCGAATCTTACGAGACTAAACAACTTTTGTTTTGAACCATTGATTTACCTAGAAACAATAGTAATAACTCATATCCTACCTCTAGGGTGCTACTCCCACCCCTGGGGTCTCTTGGTGTTGGCAAATGCTCCTAACTACGGTCACAAATTCAACCTTTAGGGCCATTTAGTTTGAGCTGAACTTTAGCCCATTTCTGCTAAAACATAATTTAAGAATGCAGATATTAAAACAAAATTAGTTAACAAAGTTCAATGTCAAATAAGTTAAAAATACTTTCTGCTTAGGGTAAACATATTTCAACCCAACAAACGGACCACCATCAAGCCCCATCATTTGGATGCTCTAACTATGGTTAGAATGTTTTATGGTCGTAGGAGCACATAATATTAACAAATTTCCTTGAGGTAAAATAACGCGGCATACAAAAAGGACAAGTGGAAAAGTGAAAAATACCCGCACTTTGTCATTTGCAGTGTGTCGCCTCAGCTTGAACTTTTCTTAGTTGAATAAAGCATGTTGGTTTTCTTAGACTTGAACACGGCCAGCACTGTGTCATCCAAGAGTATCCAAGCACCGCTACAATCTGAAACTATGCATTTCTCAGCTTCCGAGATTGATAGTGAATTAAATCATCAAAGGATGCCATCTGGTGAAATGAGGCGATGTAGAGCAATGAAAAATCAAGCCTGAAGAGACGCATAAGAGATGTGGACTTGCGCATTTTTACCCTTGAAATGCTGCCAGTGCCCACCAGCAACCTGGCAAAACCACATCCTCTTCTGCTCAAAAGCTGGCACGAGAGCGAGAGAGAGAGAGAGAGAGCATTGTTACGGAATATCATTTAGGCTTTGTTTGGTTCGGGGTCATATTATTCTGTTCGACTTGTGCGAATTGGAAAATATGTTGAAGTCGAAAAACAATTTGTTTAGTGCTTCAGTTTGAAGATGTTGATATCAACTGACGCAAGAGAGGACGCTAAGGACACAAATTAAATTTCATACCAAAAGGAGAAAAGCACCCAAAGAAAGAACCCGGCTCATTGATAAACTAAAAAACTTCAAATCCCATCCAGCCTGCACAAACATACATACCAATAACATCCCCTAAAGGCAAGGAATACGCAAATACCCTCTTTTAATGAATGGAACTGTATTATTTAGGCAAAGCAACCTTGGAACTTGAAGAGAGAATTTTGAGCAGAAAATCGGAAAAGTTAAAACAAACATACCAATAACGTCCCCTCAAGGCAATGAATACTAGGTGCCACACACAGCGCAATGAGGTATGGAATTAACACTCTGTGCATCTGCATCGAGGATAATTTAGTAAAAGATCAAGGAGAACCAGATGATATTTATATAGATTATCTTTTCTTCACAAACTTAGAATGCATCATTCATCCTTACAGATTTTCTGAGTATTTGATGAAGAAAAACCCTAGTTATAATTTACACTCACAAAAGGAACATGCTGTACTACTGAATAAGAGGGATTCAAAGCTGAAATGAACATAACAATTTTGTAACTGGAAAATATGCCTTAATTTGTCAATTCCATTTGAGTCATTAAAATATGAAAGCAATATACCAATTACTGAAACTAACTAGGTGAGTGTGCTATGCAGAAAATACTATTATTGATATAAAATAGGGAAATGATGCCAGTTAAGCAGAGCATGCATTTACTTTAATGCTGCATCCTGTGAGAACTTTGCACAAGAAAGCCCAATCATACCATATTCACAACATCATTTTGAAGTGAAAAAATTGTGTATACTTCTAATAGGATCGAATATAAACATGGTTCAAAAGAAAACTTTCACAGAATTTTATTTTATTTTCTCAAAGAAAAATGAAAACAGAATTCACCTCCCGCATGATCCCAGCATCAGGTGAAAAGCAGCCAAGGAACAAGTTTTCCGATAAGCCCTAATATTGATCCACTTAACATTCCAATTATCAAAAGTGACTTCAGCTGCCTTTGTGCCTGTTGAATGGTGATACTTGAAATCATTCAAAATATTAGAAAGAAAATAATGGAGACTATGATACTAAACCCATGTACCCCCTTCCAGCCTACTAGAAACTTTTGCAAGTTTTCTCAACGCAGTGGCAACAAGTAGAACTAACAGTTAGTTCCATGATTGCAGTACCCAGCATCTATAGAAGAATATCACTAACCCTTGACAAACTCTGATTAACTCCATATATCAGCTCGGGCATAAATGATGGCTTGAGACAGAGGCTCACCCCATACAACAAACATGCAGTGCATTTGGACCATAACTTATAATAGTTGTCAATTTGTTCTGAATGAAAGAGGACATGTCCCCCTTAGTACAAATAAGAGGTTGAAGCAGATAAGAAAGAAACTAGATCAGGGGATCATTACTGGGGGAAAACTAACCTGATGGGAAGCTACAGTGTTTATGCCCATAGATGTTGCAAAATACACTAGTAGAGAGTAAAATGTCACCTAAATCTCAGATGCGCAGGTATAACCACATTAGAGCAGATACAACTAGAGAATAAAAAGGCCACAAACCTTAGCCATCATTGAATCACATCCACACAGATTGGTGCAGTCAATCCAATTCGAAGAGATATGTTAAGGTATGCTTGATGCCATGCAGGAAAGTTCTTGAATTAAGGGTGTGAGTTAGTTGATCCAATTTAGGGTACTACCCAGGTACTTTGATTGGTTTACATGGTAAAATACTTAATTCCTTGCAATTTCTTTTACTTGGAAAATATTTCCACAGAAAACAAAAAACTTGTGGTGTGCTTTTTGAATTACATAGGAAAGGATTTTACCATGGGAATAGATTTAATGGAAAATTATGCAATCAACTACTACTAAAGATTGGAATTATGATTTCTTGAGCACTTTTCCATGAAAAAGAGTGCAATCAAACATGCCCTTAAGAAGTGTGGCTTCTCAATTCTCTCTTCTTCCCCCTTATATTCTCTTCTTTTTCCATCACAGAGCAAGTAAGAGAATCAAGTGAGGTGTTACAAACCTTAGCCATCGTTGTTACAAATACTGGAGCAGCAAGCATGAATATCTGCAGCAGTTCACTGGGGGATGGAACACTGATGGCAAAACCATTATATCCTCGCTTGTTGAGAGCTCCAATCATCATATAAGCTGCAGGAACCTAAAACATATGCCAGTTGTTAGGCAACCGCATAAAATTTGGACAAACTGAGGGCATCAACAAGAAACTAGAACGAAGGTTATGAGACATTATAAAGTAAAATGCTTGTTCAGCATACTTACACTAGTTCACAAAGTTAATAATTAAGCTTCTCATGAATAGACAATTCAGCAATGATAAACCATCATGATTCCTCCTAATGCGTTGTGAGAGAAAAAACAATGTGCTAACAGGAGGATCTGTAATTCATGGCTTGCTGGCATTTGGGCTCGTTTGGTTCGAGATGGAAAGAAATTGGCATTTTAGATTCCAGGAAAACTCCTTTCCTGGCATTTGAAATGTTAGCTTCCTGCATATCTACAAGTCTTCCTGCAAATCCCTACAAACCCTCTCCTAACTTGCCTTTAAGATTTGTCATCCCTCATGACTTCGACTTGTTGAATTTGTTAATTGTTTCCTTGATTTCCTCCTTAATTATAGAGATTTGATTGTCGAATTGTTGTACATATAACTCTCTTGTAATCCCTATATAAAGGGATCATTTAGATCATTTGTAAAGATACAAGAAATACATACATATTTTCTCCCATTCTATCCCTTTTATCTAAGTTTAATATGGTATCAGAGGTTACATCTTAGCCACAAACACTACCCAGCATTATTCCTTTAAGCACATAATCTCCCAAAAAAAAAAAAAATTTCTTTTTTCTCCAAACAGAAAGTCTAAACCTTCGTTCATCCCGTATCAACACTTTAATCAATCACACCATACATCAAACTAATCCTCTCGAGGAGATGATTCAAACGCCATTCGATTCGTCCGATTTAGACCACTCACGCGCTCTCTCGTGCCAACTAAAGAAGCACGCATCCGCAGTACAACGTTCACGCGCAGCCTACTGCTAGTAAACAAAAATACACTAATTGTCACAGTTATAAACAGTGACAAAAAGATCTTGTCACGGATAAAATTCGTGACAAAAAAAGCAGTGGCTAACATCCTGTGTCACGGTTTAGAACCGTGACAAAAATCAATACTGACACGTGGTACGCCACATCAGCCTCAGTGCCACGCCAACTGCCATCTCAGTGCCATGTCAGCTACCACCTCGGCGGCACGTCAACGCCACGTCAGCAAGACCATTGATTGTTGACTGTTGCATTCACTAACTACCGTTACCAACCGCCGTTAGCTTTTAACGGAATATTCCAGACGCCATTATTTTTAACGGAATCTTTCAAACGCCGTTAGTTTTACTAGAATATTCCTAACGCCGTTAAAAAAAAAATCCAGCCTTTTTAACCAACTTTTAACAAATTAATACTTGTTCCCACGTTTTGTCAGCATCCCGAACTCAACCGCAGCCTCCGTTTTTGCCAATTCAGTTTCCAAGTCTCGAGATCAGGTTCCACATCTTATTTTTTATTTTTTATTTTTTTTTAATATTCAATTTTCACCATGTCTTCCGACTCTGAAATTTCTATTACCATTAAACTCGATAGAAATAACTATAGTCATTGGTCCATGTTATTTCGTAATTTTTTGAAAAGTAAAGGTCTTTGGAATTATGTAACGGGCAAAGAAAAATGCCCTGCTAAAACTGATCCCACATTTGTAGAATGGGATATCAATAATAATAAGATCTTGACCTGAATTGCCAATATTGTCAAATCATCTGTCAGCATACAGCTCAGAAAATGTGATACTGCAAAGAAAGCTTGGGATTTTTTGGCCAACCGTTATATCCAAACTAATTTTGCCAAAAAATACAAGCTTGAGCAAGATATACGAACTCTACAGCAATAGGCAGGGCAATCTGTATCAGATTTCCATTCTAGCATGTCAATTATCTGGGACCGGCTAGAACTTATGGAACCACAGTGGACTGTTGATATGCAATTGTGGGAAACCTTTCGTGAAGAGATGTGTCTCGTCCAATTCCTTATGGCTCTCAGGGACGAATTTGAACCAATACGCGCTACCATGCTTCACCGTAAACCTCTCCCTACCGTCGAAGTGGCTCTGACAGAATTAATTACAAAAAAAATCCGTAAAGGTATCTCTTCAACTATGCCTTCAGTATTCATTGCCGCTTTTTGCCCACTACTATAGTTTTACCGAGCCACGTCCTCCCCATATCTCCACCCGACCACCTAGAGGTTTATCACAAGTTCAATGTAACTACTGTAAAGAATTTGGCCACACAGTTAATACTGTCCCTCTCCAACTTCTCATTACATGAGAAGTTTACAAAAATCCTCCCACTCCGCTGCTACCTTTACATCAGCTGCTCTGCCAAAGTATCGACTATCCGCCTCCATCTGCATTTTGTCCAACTACCATTCCTGAGGTACTAATTAATCCTCCCCAGGTCAATCATACTGTCGCCTCTGCCTTCTCTTCTCTCACTAGTACATCAACCTCTCCCTGATTCCTTGATTCTGGAGCATTAAATCACATGACATTTGATCCTACCAACTTTGCATCCTCTAGTCCGATGCACTCATATCCCCAGATTCATACAGCTAATGGGTCTACCGTCTCTGCTAATCATATTGGCTCTATCAATACCAACAACAGTTTGTCTGTTCCTAATGTCCTTCTAGTCCCTCAACTATCTATGCAACTTTTATCTGTTGGACAATTATGTGATCTTGGGCTAATCATTTTATTTGATTCATCTAGCTTTGTTGTGCAGGACCGTTCGACGGGAACATCAGTTGGGACAGGCCATAGAGTTGACCGTCTATATGTGACAGACAGATTACAGATTCTTTCTCTCACTATTTCATCCTTTGCGACACTTACCACCAATCCCTCCCTTTTTATTTTCTGGCATTCTAGATTAGGCCATGTTTTTTTTTCCGTCTTCAGTTTATGGTTAATAAAGGGTTGTTAGGGCCAGCCACATTAAACAAAGATTCTTCTTGTGTCACTTGTAAGCTGGCTAAACAACCAGCACTCCCTTTCAATAATAGCACTACTATTTCAGTCTCTCTATTTGATTTTGTACATTCTGATATCTGGGGTAAAGCCCCTGTTACCTCTATGGGTGGGGCCTTATATTATGTTGTGTTCATTGATGATTATTCTCATTACACCTTGACATATTTACTTCGTTCTCGATCGATTTTTTTAAAAATTTACATTGAATTTGCCAATATGATTAAAACTCAATTTTCCAAAACAATTAAAGTTTTTCGATCCGACTCAGGCATTGAATATTTGTCTACATCTTTTCTTAATTTTCTTAAATCTTAAGGGACCCTTCCTCAATTATCTTGCCCCGACACCCCTTAACAAAATGGCGTCGCAGAACGAAAACACAGATATCTCGTTGAAACAGCCCGTACTATATTTGTCTCCTCGTCTGTCCCCTCAATTTTTTGGGATAAAACCATCCATACATCTGCCTTCTTCATTAATCACATTCCTTCTGTAGTTATCGGTAGTCTCTCTTTTTTCGAAAGACTATACGGTACTAAACCAGACTATTCCTATCTTCGTGTTTTTGGGGCCACTTATTTTGTGCTTCTTCTAAAACGATAACGCACAAAACTCACACCAAAAACGGCTCTATGCGTCTTCTTAGGGTATAGAGTTCAACAAAAGCGTTATCGTTGTTATGATCTAATTGCAAAAAGATTTCGTATCTCTAAACATGTCACCTTCTAGGAAAATACACCATACTACACCTTGTCTAAGGTTTCCGTACCTTCCATTGAGTCCCTCCTGTCAGTTGATCCATTCCCTAACTCCTCTGCCATTATAACCATTCATCCTCCGTCCTCTCTTTTCCCAGTTCCTGATCCAGCACCATTTCTTGCTCCTACCACTGATTCTGTATCAGGATGTCCATATATTGATGTCTCTACGTCCTGTTCTGACACTATATGCCCCATCAACGGTTCTATTTCACACCCGACTTGTGACATCGCCCACCAGCCAAGCTATCAGATTACCATTATTTTCTAGCTGCTATGATGACTCTTCATAAACCCACCTCCTACAGAACTGCTTGCCTCGATCCTCACTGGCAACAAGTTATGGCTGATGAACTTGCTACCCTTCAGATGACCAATACATGGGATATCACCACTTTACCTGCAGGCCAATTTATTGTTGGGTGTAAATGGATTTACAAAATTAAAACTAAGGCTGATGGCTCGGTTGATCGATACAAAGCCCGTCTTGTTGCAATAGGCTTTACTCAAGAATATGGCATTGATTATGAGGAAACTTATGCCCCTGTCACTCGTATGACCACAATCCGCACTTTAATCTCAATTGCCTCCATCCGCCAATGGACCATTCATCAGATGAATGTCAAAAAAACATTCATTCATGGTGATTTCTCTGAAGTGGTTTATATGTAACCTCCTCCTGGACTTCCTCATTCTCCTGGGCAAGTTTGCAAACTACAGCGTGCTATATACGATCGTAAACAAACACCCAGAGCTTGGTTTGAAAAATTCTCAACTGCTGTTTTTGCCCATGGATTCACTCAGAGTGTTTATGATTCGGCTATGTTCACACACTCCTCATCCCAGGGTATTGTTATTCTTTTAATATACGTTAATGATATGATTATAAATGGGGATGATTTGAATGGTATCCGTCGACTCAAAGCTTATATGTGTTCATGCTTCGAAATGAAAAATCTAGGTAATCTTCGATATTTTTAGACATTGAGGTTGATCATTCCTCTACAGGGTACTTCCTTTGTTAAGTGAAATATGCTTATGATATTGTTAACCGAGCTAAACTAACAGATAACAAAATTGCGAACACTCCTCTTAAAATGAATGTTAAGTTTTCTTCTTCAGATGGCACTCATCTGGCTAATCATATGCTATACCGACAACTTATGGGCAGTCTTAATTATCTCACCATCATCAGACCAGATATTAGTCATGCTGTTCATCTTGTGAGTCAGTTCATGTCTGCACCACGATCTGTTCACTTTGCTGATGTTCTACGTATCATCTGCTACGTAAAAAAGACCACACACCAAGGCCTGTATTTCCCATTTGCCTTTAGTCTTACACTACAAGGGTACTCTAATTCTGACTGGGCAAGTGATATTTCTGATTGTAGACCCACCACCGGCTTCTGCATTTTTCTCGGTGATTCTTTTATTTCGTAAAAAAATAAGAAGCAAACGGGTTGTCGCTCGTTCTAGTGCTGAGGCAGAATATCGTGCTCTCGCTCATACTATGTCCGAAATTATTTGGCTTTACTGGCTCCGGCAAGATATGGGCATTACTTTTCCAGATCCAACACCCTTCTTTTGTGACAATCAAAGTGCTATTCAAATAGCTCACAATGATATTTTTCACGAGCGCACCAAGTATATAGAAGTAGACTGTCATTATCTCTCCCAATGACATATTCAGTTACCACACATCTCTTCCGCTCTTCAACCAGCTGATCTCTTCACCAAATCACATGTGACTGCTCGTATTCATTTTCTAGTAGCCAACCTTAGCATGCTTTCCAAGCCATCCTGAGCTTGAGGAGGGGGTGTTAGCTTCCTACATATCTACAAGTCTTCCTATAAATCCCTACAAATCCTCTCCTAACTTTCTTTTAAGATTTGCCATCCTTCATGACTTTGACTTGTTGAATTTTTTAATTGTTTCCTTAATTTCCTCCTTAATTATAGAGATTTGATTGTTGAATTATTATACATATAACTCTCTTGTAATCCCTATATAAAGGGATCATTTAGTTCATTTGTAAAGATACAAGAAATGCATACATATTTTCTCCCATTCTATCTATTTTATCTCTCTAAGTTTAATATAAAATTCCTTGCCAATGTTTGGTTAAGACCAGAACTCTCTTTTCCTCACATTGAGTATAACTCGCAACTAAATCATTAAGTATAAAATAACATACTTAAATATTACTTTATTACAATGGAAACGAAAATGTTTGGATATTTGTTAAAAATAGGGGTAATTTTGTAAAATAAAATAGTAAAGGGTTCCAGGGAATCCTCTTAGCTTTCCCCCCAATTAATACAAGAATGGATGTAAGGAATTCTCCTTTCCTAGGAATCTTGGATTCCTTTTGAAGACTCCAACGAAACGTTGGAATCTTGAGTGAAACTTGGGATTCTATAAATGATCCAAAGAACGAACCAAACGGAAGGTACACACAGGCCCATTACTCTGTGATAGGTACAAGATCCATGACTCCAAAATACATCACATGCATATTTGTGCCTTAAATATTTAGGGCAGGTTTCATGCAAGTTATATAACAAAATATTCAACAGGCATAAAAGATAAGTGTCAGAGATAAATTCTTGCAAGAGTAATTTAGAGTATCAAAGCTATACACGCCCAAACAAACAATTGCATCAGAGTCTCAGTGACCAACACTAAACATATAAATTATTTATCATAGTAAACGAAACATTATGAAATATAATCTTACAAAATCTAATCCAACACAAGAATAATATTGCATTGCAACACAGAATACAGTAAACCAGTACAACCACACAGAACACTTCCATTCGAAAAGACTCTACCCCGTGAAATGTCATTAACACAATAACTTGCCGCATTTTCAACTTCACTTCCATGAAGAGTCAATTTGATGGAAAATCATCAGAATATGGCACAATCTATAATCACCAAAATATAAATGAGTAGTTGGGCCACGTCTCAAAATAATAACTTATGTAACTTTCACAAAGGGTTGGAATTAATTGCCCAAACAAAAAATCCTTATTCCATAGCAAAGAACCAACCAGAGTACAGTAAAAAAATGCAAAATGGGCAAACGTACAAAAAAGTAACAATTCCTATAAACGTAATAAACTTCAACTTAGCTACGAAAAGGCTTCAAGTTAACTAGAGAAAGGATTAAAGGGAGAGATAATAGCATCATCTTAAAGTAAAAAAATGAGAGGTTCTTCTTCAGGGTGTACTTGAAAACTGGAGTCCATATCAAGCCTTGGATATCAATCGGCACCATTTTACTCAAGTGACGATCAAAAAGAGGACAAAAATTGAATTGTGGCTGGCCCAACTATAGATAAGCACAGGAGCATAGAATAAATTAATTGACTAGATTATAAAACCCGGCCATTGATTTATATATTATTACGCGAAATGAATCTATATGTACATGAGCTTTTTGAGGAGGAAAGAATGTACGAAGAAGGTACGAAAAAACTAGGAAAGCAAATATAAAAGGATAGACAAAACTGCTCTGAAACCATGTTACAGAATGTTATCTTGTATTCTGTACCCCTCATTCCAACCTAGCCCATGGCCCTAAATCTTATGTTCACCTATATGTTTGTTGTTTCTTTAGTTGCTTCGAATTACTACTCTTATTTGGGATCTCTTATCGCTTGAACCTCAATGACAAGTCACAAAACCACAACTCTTAATGAAAGGAAAACAAGTTGGATGTTTATCAAATCTACTCTTAAGCTCCTAATCATATATACTGAAGTTAATTATAGCTGTAAGTTGTAAAATAATCAGCAATTAAGTCATCAAAATGGATCTAATATCTTTGAACCTTGCACTCTGAGCAACACATCCAACAAGAATTGCTGGCCATGCTAAGCCTCAATCTACCAACAAAAACAATTCCACTCACTTGAACAGTTACTAAAGCATATCAAAGAAAGACGAATATCATATAACCATGAAGGGAAACAGTTAAGTCCCATCGATAATTTCATACAGAAATAAAAGAACATATAATCAGTAATAACAAGGATTGAAGGACAAACATCTTACATCAAATCAATACCATCCCATCTGGACATACAACTCTTATGCAAGAACCATAATACACATATAGGTTTCCAGCACATCAAATACTGTACCTGTTTCAGTGAATGATCACAAATTTTATATTCTCTATCCAAGATACATCTTTGATGCAGCCTTTCCACATGCTACATAAGTCTACATAAACTAAACTCCATACCATTGTGGCCTACTAAAGATGAGGTATGCTTAATTTTACAAAATATACCCTTGCTACCTTGGCGGCCCTTTAAGAAATTGGTTTTACAAAGCTTATATAATTTCCCAACTCAAGACAAAATTAAAATACTAATATTGAGTTGCATATAACTAGAACTCCTATTGGGTTAGACTGGTGAACCTCTGCCAAACATCCACTAAAGTTGAGCTCAACATCTGATCATTGGTTTATACATATAGTCGATTGCATAAGGTGATGTATGTCAAGTTGTCTTTAACTTGCTTTTCTCTCCAACTGCCACAAATAAAAGAAAGGGAAAAAACCCTAACCTTGATATCTTCCAAGAATGGGCAATGCCTCTGAACCAGATCACTCAAACAAATCTCCTTAATAGTTTTCACATAAAACGGTAGACATTTGATGCTCGCTTTGGTTCACTGGAGCAATGGTGTGGTGAAGGGGGATAAAAATCCCACCACTGCTAGAGCTTAGGTTTGAACACTGACGGAAT
Organism: Lonicera japonica; assembly: GCA_021464415.1. NCBI lineage: Eukaryota > Viridiplantae > Streptophyta > Magnoliopsida > Dipsacales > Caprifoliaceae > Lonicera > Lonicera japonica. The sequence continues at coordinate 48,031,814 of CM038471.1, forward strand.
GCCAAGGTTGACATATGATAGTTAATTTTATGTGTTAGAGGCTATAAAGTGTTGAAGAGTATGATAAACATTGTTGGCCCACTACTTAACAGCTTAAACTTTTGGGTGAGACGGTTCTTAACATGGTATCATAGGTCAAGTTTTGCAAGGTCTCGGGTTCAAATCCTCCCGCTTGCATTTGTTTCCCCCTTTGTGTTTGTGCAGTATGCATGTTGTTTGTGCACGAAGTGCACCTTTGGTTTGGTCGGTTTGGCCTTTAGTTTCGTTTGTCTATCCACGTGCGAGTCAAGCTTAGGCTTTTAGGTGAGATGGTTCCTAACATAAAGGAAGGCGATGTATTGTAACAACCCAAAATATTCCATAACGATAACGGTAGTGTAATGGGAAGGTCCTTGGTATATATGTGGGTACAATTAACCTAAATTACAACTTGGGCTAGCCTTTTTGGGGGAAAACCCGGGTGGCTACATGTATATCACCAGCTCCCTTTGGGCTTAAGCAAATTTGCACAAATTTTGCCAGAAAATCTATAAAGAAAATCCAGTCAAGTGCCACTTTACAATGAACAAACATTTCCACTTCTATTTTCCCAAGAGAAGAAAGTATCTCAAATTCCTCAATCCCATGACCCATTTTTTAGCTCTTAAAACCAATCAAACTTCAAGAAAGCATGCAGTATATAGTCACTTTTTCCTATCTAAAAAATATTCTAAAGTTAATCAGGAACAAAGCAAAAAAAAAAAAAAAAAGAAACCTCATAATTTGAAGGATTACCCAGCATTAACATTAGAAGTGCGAATGGCAAAGTTCACTTAATATATAAATTAACCTGAATATATGTGTTTGCTGCAGGTATGATGTGCAGGTTCGTTGCCCCAGTGAAAGCTGTAAATGTAACAATGTATCAGTCACTAAATAGCACCTGCTGTATTAAGAGATGTGACATGAATGAATCTTCAAAGATAATCAACCACTCCACCAATACATTGTGTTGGAGTAAAAATCCTGAATAAGTCCTTATTACCCGTTAGTGCCCCTGCTCCCAGGCATCTTGTAAGGAAAAGCATTAACACACCACAAGTCAATCCACTAGAAAGCAAAATAGATATCTGATGCTGCACTTCATCTTTATCCTGCACCAATCTTGATTATTCAGCTATCGCAAGAAAGTCTATAAAGAGCTAGTATTAAGTGATTCTGTAAATTGTCTTAAAAAGGAAAGTGATTCTGTAAATTATAAGGCCGCATAAGCGCATAATTCTCAGACCAACAGCAAAAGAAGATCAGCCTTTGTACATCTACACCACATGCTAGGAGTTTGCCGTGTTTTTATTTAGGCAGTACCGGAGAAGTTCTTATGTAATATAAATCTTTGATTGGACTTCTTATTTTAAAGCATTTCATGAGTTACTTGAGCTCATACTCTATGCAATTTCATATCTCTCTATTTTCTAAATATTGCAGTATTAAAAAATTAGTCCCTAAAAGTGCTGGGCAAGAATTTTGGAACTTGAAGGACAGTGTCAGTGGAAATAAATCAGTATTTACAAATGGTTGGCTTGCAGCCGATGCTTTCCATATTTTCCGTCGAAATGAGCCATCCAAACACCTGAGGCAACGAGCTGGCGGGATGGTGCACCCCAACTCTAAATAATTGCTCAGTGGTAGCTGATATTGATCTTGTTTGAGTACCAAACTATGGTCCAAATTGAATCCGAAGCTAATGATTGAACTAATAAGACGTCAAAACCCATTCTACTGGCTAGTTGGCCTTTGCGTCCACAATCCACATATAACTCAACTTGTCAAATATCAATAAGCTAGGATACTCCAACAAATAATTTGATTTAATTGGTGAACTCAGTCCTTCAGAAGAAAACATTTGATGACTCAAGTTCCATGTGAAGAAAGATTTATTTCATCTACGAAAAGTTCAAAAATCACCCGCCCGTACGATAGCAGAGGAGCTGTAGAAGATGGAGATCAAAGCAATGACCCACAGATACCCAAAAGAAAAAAGGGTGGTCAAGTAGTGTTTACTTGGTGTATACCTTAAGTGCTCATTTGGTTCGAGTTTTGTTTCGTTCTCGGAATCCTAAAATGGTAATTTCACACTAGGAGATTCTTATAGTTCATGTCGAAGAGGTTGAATTATAAGTTCATGAGGCTCAAACTTTCCATGTGAAATTACAGTTACGGGTTCCAGGAACGCACAAAAGCTCGAACCAAACAAGAACTAAAGTGGAACTAAAATTTATGATCTTAAACATGTAATACTGAACTAAACTGGCTTTAAGAATAAGTTGAGGATGAAGAGATAATGTACTGACAAAGTGGCAAGTAATATATCAAATATGTGACAACACCACCTCAACTCTTAGTCACCTACATTGTTAGAAACCATTCATGCTCAAGCTTTAAAGTTATTTATGACCTCTGGAATATTGTTCATTAAGAAGAATCACAGTAATGCCGCACAAATAAAACCCTCAAATATGGTAATGGTGGTACTTTATTTTCAAACAAGAGTAAGGCATTCCCTACTTCCGTACTTGTATGACAAATTTGGAGTATGAACCACAGATGGTTAGGGGAAGCAACTTATAGAATGCAGTTATATTCTTCAACTTCACACATTTATCTACTTGACGAACTGGAAATGATGGCATGAAATTGCACAATCCGCTCAATGAATTTAAATGTTAAGTTTATATAGTTCAAATTTCAAATGGTATACACTAAAAGATCGCCATATATAGCTGTTGATTAAAAGAGTAAGGTGTTGAATATCATGATTCAATCAATCTACCTTACCTTGGTAAGGCCACTTTCCTGCCAAACATTTTGTATATATTGGATAAATAAGCCTATTAAAACAACGTAGAACACTTTGTGATTCAAAATCTAACCTTTCTGGCAAGTGAAGTTGCAATCAAATTCGAAGTAGTCGATTGAAAGGAACATAAATATGTAATTCACGTCATCACAAAGCACGAACCTGGCCCTGCATATTTAAAACGATTAATCAAACCAAACCCCAAAAAAAAGCAAAAAAAAAAAAGTTGCAGTCAAAATCACTTTGTGAAACTGAAAGAGATGGGAAATTCACCTAAAGCAACTAGCTTAATTGAACTCGACTGACCAACCACAACAGTGTCTATGAGACTTGTCAACGGTCTACATAACAATAGCCCCGTGGGTGGCCCCGAAAACTTCACAATCTCCGCCATCTGATTCCAAATACTCTCGTTCTTCGCGAATCCTTCTCTTTCATTCTGAACGACCTCGTTTTGGTCATTTTCACTCGTGATTACAGATTTGCCGTCTAAATTTTCTCGGCTTCGATAAGTATCATATTGGTTACGGTGATTATTAGTTTCCGCCGGAGAGATTTGGAGACCGAATGAAAAGCCAGAACTGCGATATTGATGTGAAGACGAGGGGAAAGATGAATAGGATCGTGACGTGAAAGTTGAGAGCTAAGTTTTTGAGGTCCATATTTTTGCCCTGAAGAAGCGGCAAGAAGGAGTCGGAAGAATACGTTCAATTTGTTATGATTTGCGTAAATTTATACTTCAACTGAGTTTGAGACATGCGAAATGTTTTCGCGCGCGTGGAATTTGGGATTGGGAACCTCCCGTAGTGCGAACTTTTTCTTACAATTAATTTAACTAAAGTATGGCTTAGAAGTCGGACCTCTGTATACCCTGGGCTAAGCCCAAATGCCTAACAGTGACGGTAATTATTTCGGGCCTAAGCCCAAATGCCTGAAAGTTGTAGTGAGATTTTTCTTATGTCCATAGTGTGTAATTCTATTTTCTTTGTCCTCATCCAACTATTCGAATTTATCTAGGGTATTTTTGAATATAGCTACTAAATTATTATTCTTACCTTTATAGAAAAGAATTTGTTTCTCACCCCACTAAATTTTATAAAAAACTTTCAACTCACCCCACTTTTTTCTCAACATCTAAACAATGTCTTAAAAAAATAATTTAATTATCCGTTTTCGTCAGTTGATAATCGTTTTGACTTATTTTCCACCGCCGGCGATTCAAGCATTGTACTCAATCCTCACCAATCCCATCTCCTAAATTCCACCTATAAATGACTCTTATTAATTGCTTCCTCTGTTTTTTCCTTTTTCTATGTATTTCCTCCTCTTACAAAAGCAACCAATTAATATAGACTTTTGTCATCCAAAATATGGACACCATTACAAAAAAAGAGTGTGTACCACAAAACAACAAAGTACTCGTAGACGAATCAATTTTTTAGCTTTGGTTTTTTAAGAAACCTACGGTTTAATTTATTAGTCCCATTGAAGTTAATTATTGTTTAGATCTACCCAATTCCAAGAAACCCTAATCTTAATTTAATTTGAAATTTTGAACCTCTAGTTCCCAACAGTTGAAAAGACAAAGCCATAGATTGTTTTGGAAGTGAGTTTCATTGATTTCATCGCCTTAACTTTTAATCCAATTTAATCCTCCTTTTTGGCAGCTTCTCGAACATAACTTTCGCTAAATAGCTCCTTAAAAGTTTGATCTTTGGAGCCGGTGAATTGTAGAGTGATAGGAGCACTTGTGTTTTGTGTGGATTGAATTTGTGGAAAGAAAGAGATTATTGGGTTGGATTTGTGAGGAACACATATGATTTTACTAGTGGTACAAAGAGGTGGAACATGCTAAAGCGTGTTTGGATCAAATACGAACCAAAATTTTGAAAATATGGTAGGGTGAGTAAAAAGATTATGTGGGTGCACACCCGTTATCTATTATTCGTGTTGGGCAAAAAAATAAAAAAATAACCTTTATTTGTGTTTTGAGCCTATATCACTGGAACAATGCTACTTAAGTTAATGCTACTTAAGTTATTAGATTTTATGAACAATTGATATATTCATGGAATAATATATTACTCTGTTATTATATTTTCAGCCAAGATTAGTTAATTTTTCACTCATATCTAATTTATCGATAGAATATAACAAAGTCAAAGTTTCTTTTTCATTATTAATATATTCGGTAGTGCCGTAGGAAGTAAACTTTAACCGTTAATTATCATTTATTTTAAAATTAATGCATTATCGTAAAGATCTGAAAGTCCAATACAATCTCCTAAGTTAGAGAGAACAGGCAACTTTTTTGATTAGTCAACAAGACATACCCTCTTAAATCAACCTTTATTTTTCTTATGTGGGAAAAAGAGAGGAAGTTGCTAATACAAACAAAGTGGAGAATAAGTATTTTTGTAAATCAGTCAGTCAAATATATCCCCAAGTAACATTAGCGAGGAAGGTCAATGTTTTCATGACAAATAACGTCGGTATCAAATACAGATAAATCTACTAAATGTTGACAAAAAATATCGATAACTTCAATCCATCCATTAAAATTAAATCTAGAATTTCTGTATTATAAATAAATTACAAAGAATATGCTATCAAATTACAACAAAGACGTCGGCCATTTAAAATTAATATTAAAAGAAAATAATGGACAAATGTGAGATATAAAAAAAATTCTCTTGTTCATTTGACAAATTTTAAGAAATTAATGGGAAAGGTGCAGAGAGGGTGTGAAAAACATGCATGATGCTTGATGTAAATGTAATGCTACAAATGGAACGAGTCCATCCCGGGCAGCTCTCTTTTTGATTATTTTTGGACGTGATGACTAACGACGACTAATTTGGTCCATACTGCCACTGTACTTCTGCAGTCATTGACTCATTCCACCGACTTCCATTAGTAACATACAGGGAAGGGAAGTACATGCGGCCTTACAATTATTTTTATTTTTGAATTTCTTATAAAAATTAATTGTTTTCATTTTTTTTTTTTAATATTGTTATCAAACGATTTTGAGTGTTATAAAAAAAATTATTTTATTTTTTGACGTGTCTTATGATGAGGGATTGGTTAGTAGCTAAGCTGTTGAGAATGATTAGTTCAAACTATTGATCTCACATGAAAAAATTGTATAACTCAACATGGGTATATAAGTGGAGTAGAGTCTCCACATAGTAACGAGGCATTTTAAGTTAAAACCCACACATGTGGCCCAAAGGTGTTTAAGTTGGGGACAATATCGTTACTATGTGGGCGGACCGGCGGTCACCGGCGGGCACAACAATTGGTATCAGAGCGATGGTGGATCTATGGACTTGTGAAGCAGTACCGGTAACAAGACTCGGTGGAGTCGAGCTCTAGAGCGATGGTGGATCTACGGACTTGTGAAGCAGTACCGGTAGCAAGACTCGGTGGAGTCGGAAGAGCTCGATTGAGCCTAAGGTGATAAGTCGCTACAAAAAGCGTCTCCGGTAGCCGGACTTGGTGGAGCCTAAGGTGGAGTTAGACTCGAAGAAGTTGGGGGTGGAGTCGCTACAGTTTTACGTACACCCGGAGTGCTGCTGTCAAGGTGGTTGTGCTAGGTTCCTCGAGTAAGGTAGGGGTGGAGTCGTTACAGTTTACGTACACCCGGGGTGCTGCTGTCAAGGTGGTTGTGCTAGGTTCCTCGAGTAAGGTGAAAGGGTGTACCCTCTACACCCTCGAGATGTGCATTGACCAATGGTGGAACGGTGGATTCATGGGGGTATATAAGTGGGGTAGAGTCTCCAAGGTATTGTTGAGTGGTTGGCTCAACCATTGATCCCACATGAAAAAATTGCCTTTTAAGTTAAAATAGTAACTTTTAAGTTAAAACCACACCTGTGGCCAACAATTTGGTGATCAAGTTAGGGAAGATTTATCGTTACTATGTGCGCGGACCGGCGGGCCCGACTATTTGGTATGCCCCGGGCCCGACTCGAGTACGGATAGGCAGGCAACAATTTGTAGTATCAAGGAAGATTTATTTCTTCGTTTACACCTTGCTCCAAACGTGATGTACTATATGATGCGTGAAACATCTGCCTTGAGGGGTACATCCATGAACAATCATCTCGACGGGTTCAAGATTTGCAGGGGTTAGACGTTGAGATTGATGATAAGGAGAGCGGAGAATCCAACTCAGATGGGGGATAAGTCTCGACGGGTTCAAGATTTGCAGGGGTTAGACGTTGAGATTGATGATAAGGAGAGCGGAGAATCTAACTCAGATGGGGGAGAAGCGATGAGAAGAAGAGGGAAAACCGGAAAAAGTCACAGTCGAAATCTCGGGGACCGGCTGACAAGAGGAAGATAATTTGTCACAAGTGTAAGAAACCTGGACACGTGCGTCGGGAGTGTCCAAATAGAACCAATGTGCGGTGGAGAACGCAAATGCGGTAACGGCACCAAAAGATGAGGACTTTGAGAGTATATTGGTTGTGACTTTTCGGGTTAGCTCTTTGAGTGAGTGGATCTTGGATAGTGGGTGCTCGTATCACATGTGCCCAAACCGGGAATTGTTTCATACCTTCACCGAGGTTGACGGAAACAAGGTTTTGATGGGTAACGACCATACGTGTAAAACGATGAGGATTGGTACGATCCGGCTAAAAATGCACGACGGGGTAGTACGTACTCTTCGTGATGTCCGGTATGTTCCTGATCTAAAGAAAAATTTGATCTTTTTAGGGGTTCTTGATTCCAATGGGTATCGTGTAATACTCGATGGTAGAAATTTAAAAATTCTCTCCGGGGCTATGGCTGTGATGCGAGGAAAAAATAATGGTAATTTCTATTTTCTTTAAAGAAAGCACAGTGACTGGGTTTGCTTCGGTTATGACTGAAGAGACTGACACGACGAGATTATGGCATATGCGATTGGGTCATGCTGGGGAGAAGGATATGACAGTGTTGAGTAAGCAAGGGCTACTTGAGGGTGCGAAAAGCTGCAAACTAGAGTTTTGTGAGTATTGTGTGCTTGGAAAACAAACTCGGATAAATTTTGGGACAGCGGTACATTGCACGAAAGGAGCACTTGATTATGTGCTTACGGATGTCTGGGAACCGATAAAGACTCAATCCTTGGGTAAAAATCATTACTTTGTGACTTTCGTTGATGATTACTCAAGGAGAACTTGGGTCTATTTCATGAAACATAAGGACCAGGTTTTTGATGTGTTCTTAAAGTGGAAGGCAATGGTTGAAAATCAGATTGGTATAAAAGTTAAAGTGCTCAAGTCAGACAACGGCGGGGAGTAGACTTGTGATCCTTTTAAGGATTTCTGCCAACGAGAATGTATCATTCGCCACTTCACAGTCAGGGGTACACCTCAACATAATGGAGTAGCGAAGAGGATGAATCGTACGCTCCTTGAAAAGGTGCGGTGTATGCTTTCTAATGCCAAATTAGATAAGCGATTTTGGGCTGAAGCCTTATCTTACGCTACGTTCTTGATTAGTCGTTTGCCATGCTCGGGAATGGAATACAAAACACCTATGGAGGTGTGGACCGGATCTCATGCTAGTTACGACAACATTCACATTTTTGGCTGTCCGGCTTATTATCATGTTTGTGATGAGAAAATTGACCCTAGAGCTCGTAAGGCAATATTTTTAGGCTCTTGTGATGGGGTTAAGGTTATAAATTGTGGTGTCTTCAAAGTAAGAAGATTGTGATTAGTAGGGATGTGACGTTTGACGAGGTGTCTATGCTCAAGATAACCTTGTCGACAAACGGTGGTTCTCCAATTCCAGTTGAAAAGGAGAACAAGGCGAGTGAGATAGTGGTGGAAACGGAAGTGACTACTCGAGTTAATACTCGGGTTACGGATTCGGTGGAGGAGTCCAACGAGAGGAAAAGATGACTCCCAGTGAGGATTCGGGTCAACAACAAATAATACCGTCTTTGGCTAGTGGAAGGGAGCCTAGAGCTCGACGTGCACCGGTTCGATATGGGTATGAAGACATGGTGGCATACGCATTAGTAGGTTACGGGGATGAGCCGACTTCGTATCGGGAAGTTATAGATTCTAGCGAGAATGCAAAGTGAAAAGCGGTTATGGAAGATGAGATGGAGTCTCTCCGAAAAAATCGAACTTGGGAACTTATGCGATTTGCCGAAGGGGAAAAAACATATCGGGTGCAAGTAGGTTTTCACTAAGAAAGACGGGGTTCTAGGGTCTGGTGTTCGTTTCAAGGCAAGGTTGGTAGCCAAGGGTTTGCGTAAAATGAAGGGGTGGATTATAATGAAGTGTTCGCTCTAGTTGTGAAGCACACCTCGATCCGAGCATTGTTGGCTATGGTGGCGCAATTTAATCTCGAACTTGAACAACTAGATGTCAAAACTGCGTTCTTACATGGGGACCTAGAGGAAGAGATTTATATCTCTCAGCCGGAAGGATTCAAAGTTATTGGTAAAAAAATAGCGTGTTCAAACTTCGAAAGTCGTTGTACGGATTGAAGCAATCCCCGCGTCAATGGTACAAGAGGTTTGACACGTTCATTATCGCGCAGAAGTTTACTCGGAGCGAATTTGATCATTGTGTTTACTTCAAAAGGCTTGAATCTGACAATTTCATCTATTTACTCCTATACGTTGACGATATGCTCATTGCTTCCTGGAGTTTGGTGGAGATCGACATATTGAAAGCTCAGTTAAGCGAGGAGTTTGAGATAAAAGATTTGGGTAGAGCGCGAAAAATTTTGGGGATGGAGATCGTACGAGACAGAAAGAGGGGACGATTGTGTCTTACACAAAGTCAATACCTTGAAAAAATGGTTGCTCGATTCGGGATGGAAAACTCAAAGCCAGTGAGTGTCCCGTTAGCACAGCACTTCAAACTATCGGCAACGATGGCTCCTAGTTCGAGGAAGAAGGCGGAGTACATGGCTCAAGTTCCTTATACAAGTGCGGTTGGGAGTTTGATGTATGCCATGGTATGCATTCGAACCGAACATTGCTCAAGCCGTGAGCATTGTTAGTAGGTATATGGCAAACCCTGAAAAACGGCATTGACAAGTCGTTAAGTGGGTTCTACAATATCTGCGGGGTACAATGAACAAAGGGTTGGTATTTGAAAAATCTGGAACGTCAACCATTGAGGGTTTTATGGATTCGGACTACGCTGGCGACCTAGACAAGCGAAGATCGACTACGGGTTACGTGTTTATATTGGGTAGCGGTCCGTTGAGTTGGAGGTCGATGATTCAAAGTGTGGTATCGTTGTCTACCATGGAGGCAAAATATTTTGCTGTAACGGAGGCGGTCAAGGTGGCCATATGGCTCCGTGGTTTAGTTAGTGATCTTGGTTTAAAGCCGGAAAAAGTGGTGGTGCACTGTGACAAGCAGAGTGCAATTTACTTGGCAAAGAATCAAGTTCATCATGGAAGAACCAAGCATATTGCTGTCCGATATCACTTCATTCGGAAAATTATTGAAAACGGTGTTGTAAATCTGCTTAAGATAAGCACCAAAGATAATCCGGCAGATATGTTGACAAAGGTTGTTCCGTTGGTCAAGTTTGAGCATTGCTCGACGTTGGTCAATATCCTTCGGTGTTGATGCCCCTTGGGGGGGGGCGGTCCTAAGGGACCGGCGGGGGTGATAATGTCTTATTTGATGATTTGATCATTGTGGAGTGCATTGGGGTCTTGTGGAACATCGCCAAGGTGGAGAATTGAAGATTTGGCTCTGTATAGGAATTCTATTTCTATTAGGTTTTATATTGTCCAATTATTTATTGGCTTTGTATTGTCCAAATCCTAATTGGATTTGTATTATCCAATTTGTAGTAGGATTTGGCTTTATGCAATCCTAGACCATATGATTTATACTCTATAAATAGACCCCTTGTCATAGGGTTTATTCATGAGTTGTGTTATATTGTTTACTAGCTAGATTAGAGAGTATATTTGAGAGATAATATTGAGAGCTCTAATTGGTTGCCAGGGTTTGTTTTGTGCGTTGTACTCAAAATTGGTCTCATCAATAATAGCTATCACCCGGTGGATTAGTGGCAGTTTTGCCGACACCACCTAATTGCTCGTGTACTTGGTTAGTTGTTTTTTTCTTTCATTGCTTATTATATTACTTGAATACCATTGGTGCTTGTTTCTTTAATTATTGTACGCATAATTGTCCGGTCGGTCCTACGCTTATGCTAAGGCTTGTTCTAGCGGTATCTTAGCACAACATAAGCCTCATTAAAGGGAACGATCAAACTTGGTGTGCGCTGCCAATTTTTTATTCTTAGCTTTCTCACGGTCATCCGTGTTTGATATACTAATAACAAGTCTAGTAATTAAGACTTCTTCATCCCATATTTAAGATAATCCACCTTCATTTCTTATTTTTAATATAAACAAGTTTTATGTACGGGAGATTTTATAATTTTGTTTTACTACAATTCAAAATATATACATTTTGAGAAATTAAATATAAATTTTAAATACATACATATTTCAACATAAGTAAATTTCAATATAATCATACTTGTAAGAATATTAGACATTACCATATTGACAATATAAAAGATATTATAGTGAGATAATATAAAAGATACTATAGTGAGATAATATACTATAAGTAAGAAAAAATATATATATATATATATGTCACTGTGTGAAAAAATATTATAGAGCATACAAAACTATGACATTGTCCTAAATACAAGAATAATTCGCCAAACAAATCGAAAATCTTACAACTTACAAATATCCAGAGCAAAATGAAAACTGAGTCTGAAAATGAAAGACCACTTTAAAAGAGAAAATTAATGACCCTGTTGACCACTTCCTTCGTAACAACCAATTTGTCCATAATAATTCTTGATATTATTGCCGCATTAATTGGAGATAGGGAAGTAATTGTTGGAAAAGTATTTTTTTTGGCCATCTTAAAAGCAATTTAATTCAAAACTGAAACGATCGGTTTTAAAAGATTATTACGGATTCATATTATCCTCCACAAGTATATAGAAGTGTTATACTTATTTGCTTAAAATGAACATAAGGTGAATTGTCACCCAAAGTAAGTTACTTGAAATAAAAATTAGAGAGTTTAAGAATGGGAATTCTTGTATCCCACATTGAAATTTTGTACAAAAATTTATGAGTTTATAAGGAATTATATCTTATAAGATTGTAAAGCTTATAGACACCTAAAGTCCCTACCATGCGCTCACACGGGGGTTGAGGCGCAAATCATGGATCGACAAGCTTGGTTTGTTCAGCTTAATGGTTGTCCCTTGTCCATAGTAAAATGTTTCAACACATTCTTTGTATAGTTAAATCGATGGAACTAATATTGCATCGGAGCTTTTCTCGATCTCGAGCTTTTCTGAAGTCTTGATTAATGCATCCATATAAACTGCTATTAAGAAAAATATTTTTAAGGATTTGTTTGTAAATACATATGGGCAAATGAGATTTAACAATTCTAAAAAGTAATATTCTCATTTAGTACTTGGTAAAAGATAAGATTAGTTACATTTCAAAATTAAAAATACAATATATTTATTTAATCAGTAAACACGGTACATAATTTTATATTACATTTTTATTGAAATTTCAAATTCCTCGGATATAATATTCTTTCATTTCTTTTTTATTATTCTTCAATCCATAACTTAATTTATCCATCATCTTATGGATTCCCTGAAAAATAATTATGATAAGAGTGAGCTTCAAAAGTCCCTGTGAGAAATACTCATTCTCTATTTCAAAGGTTAGCAAAATTTATACTATTAATAAAGCATGAGTAATGTTTTTTGGTGTGCTAGTTTAATTACTAAAATACCCCTCTATATTAAGAAAATAAGTAAAATACAATATAGGAATTTGAACCTGTGACTTTACATATAAAATAACTAAACATTACCACTTGGCCAAAGCCTTTCATTGGTGTCCATATACAATTTTTAGAATGTCCTACCCATTCTCTTTCCATCTTTACAATTTAGTAAATTTTCTTAAGTGGTGTTTGCTACATTCTCGAATTTCCCCACATTACTCTTATGAATTTCACCATTTATCTCTCTACACGATTTATCAAGTACTTTTGCTAAAAAAAAACTATTCTTCCTCTACTTCCGAAGGCATGTGGGAGATCTAATAGTACCATATAATATTTTTTTCCTCTTTTAAGTGTGTCAGAGTGGATCAATTCGGATAGGGACATATTCAAGTCCAACAAGGAGTAGCAATTTGTGTTTTTTGTTATGTTTGGCCTTATAGAACACGACATAAAGTCGTGTTATTTTTACGGAACATGACCCACCGAAATGCAAGACTACAGACATTATTACGGTTTTGGGTCCTAATAAATATGTTATAACACAATTTGAAACAATGATTTTCTCTCATTAAACACAATAAGACCTAATTAATATGACAAGACAATTAATAAATCATAGGGTCATAATAAACATGTTATAATACGAGTATAAATAATAATTTTCTTTAATTTAGACGCGATAAAACCTAATTAACATGATAAGGCACGATTAACACAACTTATCTCCAATTTTATGTCAATTTCGTTTTAAAATTTAAATACGAATATGACATAATACAATTTTGTGTTAAAAAATCTAGACACAAAAACCAACTCTTAACTCAATTTTGTATCATACTATTTGGTCATTTCTAAAATTGCCACCTCTAAGTCCAACCACAACTTCTTATTTTTTCTTTTTTTTTTTTTAGGGGGGAGGGGGTGATAGGGGTTCAAAATTTTCAACATAAACCTGCCTTAGGCTAAGCCAGGAAGGGTTTTGGCCAGGCATAGTTTTAGATAGGTTGGGTTTCAATATTTTCAACCCACTCATATATATACCCATTACCATCCTTACTAGCAACTACAAAAGAATTCAAATTTAATTTGCTTTCAATAAAAATATAAATATGGCAATTAAATCTATGAAAATGATATAATTTATATTAAATTAAAAGTTTATGTTTTAAAATTGACACATATACACCAAGTTAATTAAAAAAGAAATACTAATTTAATTAAGATAGGTAAACCTTTAATTTACACGCACTAAAACCTAATTAACATGATTAGACACGAACTAACACAACATATCTCCAATTTCATGATATGATTTCGTATTCATGTCAATTTAATTTTAAAATTCTGAACACGAATGCGACATAATATGATTTCGTATTAAAAATTCTAGACACGAATACGACATAATATGATTTTGTATTAAAAATTCTAGACACGAATACGAATTCTTAACTCAATTTTTTATCCTACTATCATGTTATTTTTAAAATTGCCACCTTTAGGTCCAGCCACAACTTTTTTTTTGGGAGGGGGTGTGGGTTTAAAATTTTCAACATAAGACATGCCTCAAGTTAAGGCAAGAATGGTTTAAGTTAGGCATAATTTTAGATGGGTTGGGTTCCGATCTTTCTAACCCACTAGCAATTGTACCCATTACTATCCCTACTAACATCTTTAAAGGAATTCAAAATTTAATTTGCTTTCAATAAAAATATAAATATGACAGTCAAATATAGGAGAATTAGATAAATTATATTAAATCAAAAGCTTATGTTTTAAAATCAAGACATATAAAGAAAGATAATTAAATAAAAAAAACTAATTACTAATTTAATTAAGACATGTAAACATTTATTTACAAAATTATGTTCATGAACATTTAAAGCAATTTTATAATCATCATTTGTTTTTGATAATCCTTAATGTACAAAAAATTGCAAAAAAGACATGTGTATAAGTCTATTTGTTTATTTATTACAGAGTTAGTTTTTCATGAAATAAACTAATTATATATTTACTAGCCTTTGGGGCACACTTTAAGTGTGTGCAAGTTCGAAGAAGTAAAAGACCAATCTTTACTTATATCTTACATTTTTTTGGTATAGTCTACTCAGTATAGCAAATTGCAAAAATAAACTATATATATCATTGAGCTTTGTAATAATGTTGCAAGTGTATAATTATATAAAATCTTAGTAAAACAATTTTAAATTGGACTCTGTAAATACTTTAGGAAAAAGAAGCACAGTATTATAGAGTAAATGGAAAATTAATTAAAGGGCATTCCATGGTTTGATTTTTAAAAAATTGTGTATTTTTTAGGGTATCTATAAGAACTTGCGCTTTCGATGCCCCCCCCCCCACGGCGGTGATTCCTTCGACTTCCCGATTGAGTTTGAAAAACGATTCGTTTTATTATAGAAAAAATGTGACAGTTTGTGGAGGAAAATAGAGTCGACGGTTTGTTTTACTAAACAAACAAAAGTCGGTATAAAAGAGGAACATTTATGGATTAAACGACCTCTTAAACACAATTAATGCAAAATCAGCTGATTCAAAGATTCGAGGATTAAGTTACGAATCGAGAAAGTGTTAGGCACCCAATTCGCCCTCTCAGTCTCTAAGTAAGATATGTGTGGAATTATAATCGAAAACTTGCATGTTAATTGATATAATCGTAAACCATCCTATAATTTTAGGGAAAACATGATTTTGGGGTAGGGATGGAAAGTATGTACTTCGTAATTTTCCCTTCAATTTTAGAAATAAGTGTGTACTACAGTTTAATAATTTAAACCGGCATTGACGAATCCAGTACTCTCATATTGGACATTTAGTTACGCACTGTAATTTATAAATTAAACCGGGTAGGAACGTGTATTGATTCCTTCGTAAACTGAAACTGATAAAATTGAGATTTTGTGAAATTAATTGATAAAAATATTTTTAAAAATGGTTTACAGTTAGTTTTATCTCCTTTGGTTTTTAAAACGGGGTTTAAATATGAAATATGGACTGATTTTAAGATAAACAGCAATTTTTACTTGCGATTGATCAATTTTAATTGATAAAATAAAGATATATTAAAAAATTAAAGTCGAACTGAGATAAAAAAATACATGAGAGCCTCCAAAATAGTAGAATACTATTTTAGAGCACTATCCCCGAAATCCTAGAGCTGATTGATACTTCAAATGAGGTTTGTGTACGTGTATTTATAGCTGTAGAATAATTAATGGGATGGGTCTAAAATTATTTGTCCGCGGACACGGATCTTTGTGTCCACGGACAAACACCTCGATTTTGTCCGTGGACAAACCCTTGTCTAATGTGCGACGATTTTTTTAATTTCGACCAAACAAAACATTGTATTGATCTGATTTTTTAACATGTTGTTAGCCATGTTAAGATCTACCTACTATTCAAATTTTAGAATTTTGGGACATCAGGAAGGCCTCCATTTGATTTTTTGAGTCGAATTCTCAGTTTTTTAAATTCTCGAAGATCCGAACGTCGGATCAAAGCTAAATTTTTAGTATGTTATTCCCTATAGGATTTTATACCTCTTCACACAAAATTTCATGATTTTAGAAAACTGAAAAGTATCAAAATGCAAAAAACGATAAAATCGACTAGGAGGGGTTGTCCGCTGACACAAACCCTCAAGGGTGTGTCTGGGCGATACACACCTCAGGAGGAATGTCTAGACGACACACACACACCCACCTTGTGTCGCCTGGACACACCTTTTAAGGTGTTTTTTCGTGGGTGGTTTTAGCAATTTTCCATTAAACGACTTATTGGATCGACCTTGATTTTTTAGTATGTTATTTCCCATCATATATCTTATTTATTGGCCAAATTTAAGCTCATTTAGACTTTGAAAATGTCGATTTTTTATTACCTGAAGGGTGTTGACCGCGTAGAGGGGTGAGCCCCCTACTTTAGCGAAGCGTGTGAAATGAATGAATATTTGCTTGGGACTTTGCCTTGGATTAAAAGGTTATGTTTGGAAAGATTGGGGATCTGCTGAGGATGTGATAATTAATGGTCTGCTAGAGAAATGAGAATTCCTACTGATTAAGATAAAGGCTGAGAGTTGATGATCTGCTAGGGATATGGGAACTCTTACTGGCGAGGATAAAGGTTGATATGAGAATTGATGATCTGCTGGGGGAGGTGACTCCTACCAGCTTGGATAAGGGCTGATGCGAGGGTTGATGATCTGCTGGGAAAAATGAGAATTCCTACTGACTAGGATAAAGGCAGAGGGTTGATGCTGAGGAAATGAAGAGTCTCTGAAGAAGACATAAAGAGATAAAGAAAGAATGTCTTAGTGTGATCGTTTTCTCATTTTTTTTAAAGAAATAAGAACTTTTGGCTGGCTTCTTCTTTTTTGAGAAATGGATCGAGTTACGTTATCTTAATTCTCGAATCCTCGTGCATGAGTTTTAGACTTTGCCTCTTGCTTTGCTTTCCATGGTATATTCTCGTGTCTACAGGATACGATTCTGCTTATTATTTTCTGACTTCGTGAGAGAAGAATTTTTTGTAATTGCGTTGTTTTATATTTTTCGATACCCTTATTCCATCTTGATTGTTTGAGAGGATGCGACTTATTTGTTTTGCTTTTGTATGGTCAGCAGTCCTTCCTCACCCAAGACGTAGCCTTGGGCCTTTTGGCCTAGCTGTTACTTTTGGTGTGGCTCTCGCTATCATCGCTTCATTTTCTGCTTTTCTTTTAATATTATTTTGGCAATATAGGATTTATTATCTTTTCTACTTTTTCAATTTTTTCTTATACCCACTTTGTTCCTTCTTCACTTTGTCAGGTTTTTTGAGCATCATCATCCTTTCGATTTGAGAATGTTTGCTTCAGAATTTTGCATTAGGCATCGTCGTGCTGTGTTTATAATTTTTGGTCTGAGAATCTTTGGGAGTGTATCTTGAAGACTTTTTAGAAGAGAAGAAGCTATGCTAAAAATCCTTTTGTGGGGCTTGTTCCCTGCATATCAGTTGCAAGACTTTTCTCATTTCAATATTTATTTCTCTAATATCTATTTAAAATGGGCTTTTTTGGTTTGAGGGAGAGAGTCTAGAATTTGCCTATAAAAAGGGCTTTAGTATGTGCCTGTAGAAAGGGATTAGAAATTTGCCTGTAGAAAATGCTTTGGATTGCCAGTGAAAAAGGACTTGGAATTTTCCTATATGAAGGGCTTTGAATTTGTGCTTGTAGAAAGGGCTTTGGTTTTGCCTGTAGCTTTGGTTCATGCCTGTAAAAATGGCTTTGAATTTATGCCTGGAGAAAGGAATTTGCATTTGCCTATAAAAAGAGCTTTGCATTAGTGCCCATGCCTATAAAAAGGGCTTTGGTTTGTGCCTATAGAAAGGGCTTTGGTTTGTCTGTAGAAAAGGCTTCAATTCGTGCATGTAGAAAGGGCTTTGGATTCGTCTTATTATGCCTCCACCGGGGGCTTGTTATCTTATCGTGCCTCCGCAGAGGACTTCTCAACTCATTGTGCCGCAGAGGGCTTATCATCTCATCGTGGCTCCCCATATGACTTGTGCTGAAATTCGACTATATGGGATTATGATGTGGTTTGACTCTCCGGGGAGATGATGCTGTGATTCAACGCTCTAGGAGGAATTATGCCGTGATTCGACTCTCTGGGAGGAATTATGACATGATCTTATAGTGATGATCGGGAGTGCGTTGATTGTCATTGTGATGGCACTGTGACTAATCATCGAGGTAAATATTGGGATGCAGTGGCGAAGCCTGTCTGGCAAATTACGGAGCCTAGTACTTATGTGTATGCATCATGTAAATGCTCATGCCATGTTTTCCTAAATTTCAAGTATTCGCATACTTCTTAAATCAATGCACCATTATTTTAAAAACTTGCTTTTGAAAAGGTTGTGAATCTTGAGTTACTTGATTTATGAAGTATGTTACGCTACTTGAAATTATCTAAGTGCACATGTATGCATGCAAGACCGACCATTCAGAGAACATAGCAACATTGAAAAGAAAAATATTGATTTTCGGACAATTAGTGAGTGAGTGCAAAATGATATCAATCATAAGAGAAATAGAGTGTTTTCGTCTTGGGATGCTGCTGATCTTGCATCATGTTTCTATCTTGACATGTTTCTCTCTACTTCTTGGGCCTATTAGAGTCCGTGTGCATTGTGTTTTTTTTTGCTCATACCCTCAGCCTTATGAAGATTACCACTGTTCTACATTTTCATGAGTGGATATGGATTATTCAGGGCCTTCGGTTGCTAAACCAAATGATTTCGTTGACTTGATTCTACCTTCAAAGGTAGAGTTTTTGGTTCTGCTGATAGGACAATAACAAGGTCGTGGTGGTGTGGGTAGAGCATCCTCAGTACGAATAATGAATGAAAAGACTGGTCTTTAGAGAGTTGTTCGCCTCTTCTTGTCGATACCCTCAGTGGATGTACCATCGGCACCTTTAATGTGTGTGAATAGTGGTGGTGGGACTAGTCTTCGGAGAGCTGTTCTGGTTTTTTTGTCGAAACCCATAGTGCATATACCCTCGGCACCCTTAGTGTATGTATCTTTGGTACCCTCAACGTATGTACCCATGGCACCCTCAGCGTGTTTATGGTAGCTTCACGCTCTTTGATTTAGATTTGTCGCCCATGTGTTTTCAGGATATGATTAAGTTTAAGCATAGATAATTATGAATTAGGATACTCAAAGGAAATGATTCGATTTTATTAATGAAATGAATTGATATATTGATAAGAAACTCATCATTCTACTTTTAACCCTTACAAATTCACTCCAATTTTCTCTCAATTCCCCCTGTCTCTAAGATGGTTCAAGTAAACTGGATTAATGATGTTTGCCTTTGCTTAGGGCTTTTTTCATTTAATATTTGGTGCATCAACGGGGCATAATCTTCCTAGAATTAATCAAGTCTTTGATAGCATGCTTCAGGGCTCAATAATTATTAGTGTTATGTCCGAATTCTTGGTGGTAAGTGCAGCGTTCATTGGCATTCCAGCCTAGGGGTGTTAATGTTAATCCGAAAACCTACCGAACAGACCGAACCGATCCGTAAAACCCCGAACCAAAAAAAAACCGAAACCAAAAATGAGAAAACCGAAAAGTTTGGTTCGGGTTTGGGGTAAGCTAGTTTAAAACCGAACCGAACCAAACCGAATTATGTATAAGAAAAAAAAATGTTAATATATACTCTAAGAGCACACATTAATTATATTATATTAAGAAAAAAAATGGCTTTTTATAAAAATATGTTCCTTAATAATTACATGTTGTGATAATCTTAAAAAAAAGTCACCTTATTATTGAATTAACTACACAAAGTTAAGATTTTTTTATCACATACATGGTGGTAAGATATTTCATCTTTTTATTTAATGTGTTTTATTCTTGTAAATGTACAAATAAAATTGTAACTAAATAAAAAATATAGTATCTTTATGTTTGCTCTTTGTTTCTAAAAAAATATGACTTTAATTTGAATATGAACCATTCTTACATTATTATTAGTACTACATTGTTATGTTAAATTGATTCAGAAAAAATGAAAAAAAAATATATGTCAAAACTGAATAAAACCGAACCGAAACCGAACCGAAAAGTTTGGTTTGAGTTTGGGTTTCGAAGATTTAAAAACCAAAACCGAACCGAACCGAACCGAAACCAAATTTTTATATTTGGTTTGGGTTTGGGGTACTTAATTTCTAGCCCGACCGAAACCGAAAACACTCCTATTCCAACCAAGGGGAGCTAGGTTAGGGGGTATACGAGGAGCTAGCGGCTACATAATACCCTCAGTTTATAGCGTAACTAAAGTTTGACTCAGCGAAGTCGATAAGCATGAAAAGGGACAGTGCTTCTTTCTACTGTTACTCTTTTCCGGCCCTTGTTCTTATGGATAATAGAAGCTGGTTTGCCTACAAGGACTTGAGCTTTGGTACAACCGGACTTGATTGATGGCTTGGGTGATCTTCTCGTATTGAGAAGAAATTTTCTTAGCCTCGACAGCTTGGGCAAGTTCCTCGTTGGTCTTATTGGCCTCGTGCATCAAGGCCTTGTATCGGTCAAAGTATTGATAACATATGCCATTTCGAATTTCGGGCTTGAAGTTCTTGACGATTATGCCCAATTGCTCTTTTTCAGGGATTCTGTTGACCAGTTGAGATATGCTAACTCCCTCCAGCGAGTGATGAAGTCACTGACATTCTCATCTTTTATCTATTTCGTCATCTTGAGATTCTTACGGGTAACTTTGAGCTCCTCGTTGGACTTATAATGTTTCATGAACTCCTTCATTATACTTTTTCAGTCGGCTACCCGGTGCTTCTCTAAACTCAAAAACCAACTATGGGCTGGTCCGATGAGAGTCTGGTGGAAACCTTGGGACAAGTGATCCTCTTTCAATCCTTATAATTGCATGGTACGGACATAGGCTCTGAGGTGCAGGTAAGTCGGAGTGTTCATCAAGAACTTTTCGATGTGAGAAAGTTTGAAACCAATCTGCAAACGGGCATTTGGGTATAGAGATAGGTTTTGAAAATTGACGATGTCATCGGCCTTTTCGGCCACCCTCTAATTTAGAGCTTTCATCTGATCTTTAAGCGTGGTAATGGCCTTTTTCTCTTTTGCTTGATTGATTAAGATTTCGGGGTATTGGTCATGGTTTAGATTTCCTTTAAGGATGGCTTAGGGATTACGATTTTGAAGGGGTTAGTTATGTTCAGGGTTCAGCCAGGTGGCTTCGGGATCTTGCACCGGTGGTACATCGATGTTGGCAAGGGGCACATGGGTTGCATAATTCTCGAAAAATTATGACTCGATAAAAAAATAAAATCGAAAATCACTTTTTAGTGTTTAGGCGAAAACAGACCGACAGCAACAACTTGAGAGCCCCGTGGACAGGTTTAGGGTAGGAATATACATTCCTGGGGTGCCTTTATAACCTTTCAATTTTTGAAAAGTTTATTTTAGAAAATAACTCATTTTTTTGAAAATATTTTTGAAAATCAGGAAGTTCTCTCTTCTCCTAGAGTTGCTTTTCATGGAAATAGCGATAGAAAAATTCTCACTAGCGAGTTTTAGTGAGGGATTTCTATGAACGAGGTTGGACAGCCACTGGCCGTACTTACCAAACCAAAAGTTAGTATGCATGACAAGGCATTTTGTTCATTAATCTCACGACTGACGGTCAAGAAAATATGCAAAAAATTCAAGTGTATTAGGCTAACGCATCATATATGCAAGCATGGTTTAATGGGTAAGGTTTAAGATCCCTCATATTTAGCTAGGTCTTGCTATATACCCTAATTGCGAGTACGTCAAGACCTTTTGATATACGCCTCGGGTACGTGAGTGTTCTCGTCACTCGATATACCTAAGGGGTGTTTTCGGTTTCAATCGGGGTAGAAACCAAGGTACCCCAAACTCAAACCAAATATAAAAGTTCGATTTCGGTTCGATTCAGTTTCGGTTTTTAAATCTTCGAAACCCAAACTCAAACCAAACTTTTCGGTTCGGTTTCGGTTTTATTCAGTTTTGACGTATGTTTTTTTTAAATCAATTTAAAATAAAAATATAATACTAATAGTAATGTAATAATGATTTATATTCAAATTAAAGTGATTATTTTTTAAAAACAAGTAGCAACATATAAATACCATATTTTCTATTTAATTACAATTTTATTTGTACATTTATAAAAATGAAACATATTAAATAAAATGATGAATTATATTTTCTATCATGTATGTGATAAAAAAATCTTAGCATTATGTAGTTAATTAAATAATAAATGCACACATTAATGACTATTATTTTAAGATTATGATAATATTCAATTAATAAGAAATATATTCTTATAAAAATGTCATATTTTTTATATTATAGTATAATTAACGTGTGCCTTTAAGTATATATCAATATTTTTTTTCTTATACATAATTCGGTTCGGTTCGGTTTAGTTCGGTTTTAGACTAGCTTACCCCAAACTCAAACCAAACTTTTCAGTTTCGATTCGATTTTCTTGTGTTCGGTTTCAGTTTTTTTCGGTTCGAGATTTTACGGATCGGTCCGGATCGGTTCGGTTCGGTCGGTCGATTTTTGAATTGACTTTAACACCCCTAGATATACCTCTGTTGGTACTTGGCTAAAGAGAGTGAAAATAATAGCTTTTAATTTATGTTGACCCGGACGAGCCAACTCCCTATTCACTAAGCAATATTTTTGGGTTAAATACGGTAATTTTACACTCGCGATAATGCTTTGATGGTAGTGCATGCAAAATAACAATTATGGAAGTATATTATGATAAGCGCTTTAAGATTTGTTAGAATACTTTCAATTTTAATTATAAAAAGATTTTTCTTAAACAATAATTAGTAAGAAAAGGGGAATCAAGGTATCCACCTAGATCACATCTATGTTATCCTAAACTAAGGCCGAAAAAAAAAACACGCAAACAAGGACGATTATCCACGTATATTCTACTTTTGTTTAGAGCCTAATCCTCTTAAAAATCTCAAGTAGAGTTAGCATTGTGAGAACCTGCGCTTTTCACGCCGACCCCCCCATAGCGGCAATTCCTCCGACTTCCTGGTTGAGTTTGGAAAACGATTCATTTCATTATAGAGAAAATGTGACGGTTTGTGGAGGAAAATATAGTCACCAGTTTGTTTTACTAAACAAATAAAAGTCGATATAAAAAAGGAACATTTATGGATTAAACGATCTCTTAAACACAATTAATGCGAAATCAGTTGATTCAAAGGTTCGAGAATTAAGTTACGAATTGGGAAGGTGTTAGGCACTCAATTTGCCATTTCGGTCTCTAAGTAAGATATGCGTGGAATTATAATCGAAAATTTACATGTTAATTGATATAATCGTAAACCATCTTATAATTTTAGGGAAAACGGGATTTTGGGGTGGGGATGGAAAGCATGTACTTCTTAATTCGCCCTTCGATTTTAAAAATAAATATGTATGATTTGAAAAAATAATTTTTATAATGATAAGTAACAAAACAAGTGTTTTTGGAAAGAATTAGGGCTTTTCGGAAGCTAATTCGATTTGGAATCGGATATTCGACAATCCTCGAGATTCGTTCGTCAATAGTGTACCACAATTTAATAATTTAAACCGGCATTGACGAATCTAGTACTTTCATATTTAATATTTAGGTACGTACTGCAATTTATTGATTAAACCAAGTACGAACGTGTATTGATTTCTTCATAAATCGAGACTGATAAAATTGAGATTTTGTGAAATTAACTGATAAAAATAGTTTTAAAAATGGTTTACAGCTTATACGCCTTTGGTTTTAAAAACGGGGTTTAAATGTGAAATCTAGACTGATTTTGAGATAAATAACAATTTTTACATACGATTGATCAATTATAACTGATAAAATAAAGATAGATAAAAAAATTAAATCTGGACTGCGATAAAAAAATACCTGAAAGCCTCTAAAATAGTACAATACAATTTTAGAGCACTATTTCCAAAATCCCAAAACTGACTGATGATTCAAATGAGGTATGTGCATGTGTATTTATAACTGTAGAATAATTAATGGGGTGGGTCTGGATTTGTTTGTCTGTGGGCACGGATCTTGGGATTTGTGTCCACGGACAAACCCATGTCTAACGTGTGACCGTTTTTTTAATTTCGATTAAACGAAACATCGGATTGATCTTATTTTTGAACATATTGTTACTCATGTTAAGACCTACTTACTGTCCAAATTTTAGAATTTTTGGACATCGGGAAGGCCTTCGTTTGATTTTTCGAGCCTAATTTTTGGCTTTTCAAATTCTCGGAGATCCGACTGTCGGATCGAGCTGAATTTTAATTATATTATTGCATGTATGATTTCCTACCTCTCCACAAAATTTTATGATTTTAAGAGTTCGGGAAGTATCAAAACACAAACAACGGTAAAATCGGCAGAGAGGGGTTTGTTCGCGGGGACAAACCTTTAAGGGTGTCTAAGTGACACACACCTCTGGCGGAGCGTCTAAAAGACACACACACCTTGTGTCGCCTGGACACACCTTTTGGGATGTTTGTTTGTGGGCGGTTTTTGTAATTCCCCATCAAATATCCTATCTACTGACTAAATTTGAACTCATTTGGACTTTGGGAATGTCGCTTTTTGATTACCCTAAGTAAACTCTCGATTTTTTGAATTTTCGGAGATCTGACCATCGGATCGAGTTGGTTTTTGGATATGTTGCTATTTTTGTCAATTTTTAGTAACCCTCAAAGTTTAAGGATGATCAGAAATGGGGGAACTCTCATTTCACAAGTTTCCAGGAGTTTGACGGTTTTCGGTTCCGGCAGTTTGTGATAATTCTTGTAACTTCTCGTCCATGTGTCCTTTTGGCTTATTTCTTTGACTTCTGTTAAATATATATGGTATGTGTGCATCTAGAAATGCTCTTGCTTGCATGCCTGCTCATTTTTATAGAGATCGGGATTCTTGCTAGGATCACAAAATGAGGTGTTCATAGTATCATATATTAATAAATCATTTTCATATGTATATGTATCTGTATATATATTTTATTTAGCTATTGTTTTGAATAACAGATTTATAATATTTGATGCCATTTGGTGTTTAATAACATTTTAGGTATTATTGCATGTATGTGAAATATGAAGAGGTTTTTTTCTCCATAAGATATATATATTATTTGCACAATTTATTTCTTCAATCTGCTACATTTAGTATATTAATGCTAAATTCTTTTAAGATTTATGTAAAGATTAGTTTTTAAATTTAAATTTTTTTTACAAATGTGTGTTGCCACTTAGGTTAACACCTTATTTAGTGTCTCTGTGCAATTATTTGAATGTCCTTACCATTTTCTTTATGTTTTTCCTCTTTCCTATTCCATCATTGCATACACGTAGGGTGCGTTTCGGAGGCTAATTATTAATTAAAAGTCAGGAAGATTTTTTGTCTCAATCAAATTATTATAATGCCCTTAAATGCTAAAAAATAAAAAATCAATTAAGAGACCCCAAGACCTTACGTATAAAATGAGTTTTACATTACATAATTATCTATATAATTAATTAAGCACAAAAAATATGTTCTTGGGTTTTTCAATTGAATTACTAAAGTACGTCCACGTGCTATAGAATAAAGAAAATTTAATTAACGGATTCAAAACCCAAACTTTATAAATAAAATGTGATTTACTTTACCTTTAATTAAACACAATAATATGTTACAAAAGTGTTGCAACTTGACCAAACCCAAAGAAGGAATTTTTTTTCCAATCAAATTACTAAAATACCCCTACGGTCTACAAGAATAAAAAAAATCAATAACGGCATTCAAACTCCAAGACCTTACAAATTAAATGTACTTTATTGTACCACTTAAGTAAACGCAATAATATTTACAAAAGTATTATAATATGACCAAATCCATTTCTTTGGCATCTCTATACAAATACTAAAATGTCTCCCTTATTCTTTTTCCCTATTTCTTATAAATAATAATTTAATACATTGCCGTACGTAGCTTTTACTGCATTCTGGAGTTTCTCTATACTACTTGCACGAACTCTCCCATTTTTCTCTCTACACCATTTATCAATTACTTTTGCTTAAAAAAATTTTAATACATTACTTTTGTTGTACTTCTTAAGATATGTGTGAGATATAATAATATTTTTTCAATTATACTAGAGTTCACCACACAAGCGATGCGTGTGCACAACGAGTAAGACATAATTCGAATCAAGACAAATTCGAGTCCATGTATAGGTGAAAATTTGTGCTTTTAGGTCATGTTTAGGCGACAATACACTACATGACAAAGAATAATAAGGCAAGTCACGAAATCGTGTTATTTTTACGAAATAGAAACATAACCTACCTAAAATACATCACGAGACAATATATATGATTATAGTTTTTGGGTCATAATAAATATGTTAAAAAATGAGTAGAAATATGAATTTCCTCTAATTTGAACCCTATAAAACCACTACAAGAGACAATTAACACAACATATCTTTTATTTCGTTTTAAAATTTATACACGAACTTGAATTTCATATCATTTTATTCCTAAAATGTCACCTCTCGATCCAAACACAATTAATTAATGAAGACAATAATTTTCAAATAACACCCGACAGCTAAGGCCAAGAAGGATTCAAGCTGGACATGTTTTAGAATAGTCGAGTTCGGATTTTGCAAACTTGCTTTACCAATGTGATCCCTACTAACAACTAAAAAAGATATTCAAATTAATTTTTCTTTTAAATAAAATATAATGAATCACATATAGGGGGGATTGGATCATGTTTATTTAATTGAAAGATTCTGATTTAATATTTACACATATAAATCTAAAGAGAGATAATGGCAAAAAAATTAATCACTATTTTAAGATAGCTAAACATGTATTTACATATCCTATAATTAGGAATTATTTTATATAATATGTAATATACATCAAACTAATCAAAGAGGACATGTAAACAATTTTATTTATTTAGTACATAATTAGTATTAATGTACATATTATTTTTTTGTCTAATTTATTTATTACATCATTGCACATATGTAGAGTGTGCTCTGGAGGCTAGTATTAATAAATCATAATATATATATATATATATCATAATTTAAAAGATATTTCAGACTAAGTTTTCACAGAATCATAATTATTGCAATAATTATTTCTATGATACTCCACTTCTAAGGTTAACGAATAATCCTTATTGACCAAGGTCTGATATCCAATTTTCAATCAACGATCGGTCAATAATGAAATAGTTTTACACAACGCTAATGTTCTGCACGCCACCCAATTACCCGAAGATGGTACAGATCAAATCATATAAGTGATTTTTCATTAAAAAATATGTCATCTTTAAGGATATTAACGCAGTCAATAATATACGGCTGAACTGCAAATGTATATAATAATATTTTACTTAAAGCCCTAAAATAAAGAGTAAGTATTACTCACCTTTCTGCACTTAAAATTTTTTTTGACACATAATTCTTGATCCTAAAAATTAATACTGATTTATAAATTAGAAACTTAACAAAATATTAGTTATTTATTATTATGTATGTGTGAAAAAAAATATATATATTGTACTTTCCCTAACTCATATTATTATTATTATTATTATTATTATTATTATTATCATCATCATCATCATCATCATTAACTATATTATTAATAAAGTGTGAGTAGTGTTTTTGGTGTGCCAGTTTAATTACTAAAATACCCCCTCTATATTAAGAAAATAAGTAAAATATAATATAGGATTTTGAACATGTGACTTTACATGTAAAATAACTAAACATTACCACTTGATCAAACACAACATTTGATTATAAAAGTATTACCATTTGGCCAAAGCCTTTCATTAGTGTCCATATACAATTGTTAGAATGCCCTACCCATTCTTTTTCCTTCTTTACAATTTAGTAAATTTTCTTATATGGTGTTTGTTGCATTTTTGAGTTTTCCCATATTACTTTTACGAATTTCCCCATTTATCTCTCTACACAATTTATCAAGTACTTTTGCTAAGAGAAAAAACTATTTTTGCTCTACTTCTGAAGACATGTGTGAGATCTAATAGTACCATGTAATATATTTTTTTTCCTTTTTAAGTATAAAGTCGTATAATATCATATAGTTACAATGGGTCAGAGTGGATCAATTCGGATATGAGCAGATTCGAGTCTAACTAGGAGTAGCAATTTGTATTTTTCGTTATATTTGGCCTCACACAACATGACATAAATTGTTATTTTTATGAAACACGACCCATTGAATACACAATGCAAGACTACATACAATATTGTGGTTTTTGGGTCCTAATAAACATATAACACAATTTGGAACAATGATTTTCTCTCATTTAACACGAGTATGAATAATATTTTTCTATCATTTAGACACGATAAGACCTTATTTACATGAGAAAACATGATTAACGCAACATATCTCTAATTTCATGACAATTTCATTTTAAAATTTAGACATGAATACGACATAA
Source organism: Lonicera japonica (assembly GCA_021464415.1). NCBI lineage: Eukaryota > Viridiplantae > Streptophyta > Magnoliopsida > Dipsacales > Caprifoliaceae > Lonicera > Lonicera japonica. The sequence goes on from CM038471.1 coordinate 48,060,558, forward strand.
TACGTTTTCTTGTTAAAAATTATAGACACAAACACAAATTCTTTACTCAATTTTGTATCATAATATCTGGTCATTTTTAATATTGCCACATCTAGGTCTAATCACAACTTTTTTTTGGAGGGGGGGCAGGGGGGTCAAAATTTTCAACATAAAACCTACCTTAAGTTAGCCAAGAAGAATTAAGGTCAGGCATAATTTTAGATAGGTTGGGTTTCAATCTTTCCAATTCACTTGCAAATGTAGCCATTACCATCCCTACTAACAATTACAAAGGAATTCAAATTGAATTTGCTTTCAATAAAAATATAAACATGGCAATCAAATCTATGAGAATATATTAGATAATTTTTATATTAAATCAAAAGTTTATGTTTTAAAATTGACACATATAAAAAAAGATAATTAAAAAAAATTAATTACTCATTTAGTTAGGATAGGTAAATCTATAATTTACAAGCGATAAAACCTAATTAACATGATTAGACACGATTAACACAACTTATCTCCAATTTCATGTCAATTTTGTTTTAAAATTTGAACACGAATAAGACTTAATACAATTTTGTATTCAAAATTCTAGACGTGAATATGAATTTTTAACTAAATTTTTTTATCATACTATCATGTCGTTTCTAAAATTGCCAACTTTAGTTCGTCCACAATTAATTTTTCTTTTTTCTGTTATTTTTTTTTTGGTTGGTGGGGGAGGGGGGGGGGTAGGTTCGCAATTTTTAACATAAGACCTGTCTTAAGTTAAGCCAAGAAGAGTTTCAGGTCAGGCATAGTTTTTGATGGGTTGGGTACCTATCTTTCCAACCATCTCACAATTGTACCTATTACCATACCTACTAACATTTACAAAGGAATTCAAATTCAATTTGCTTTCAATAAAAATATTAATATGGCAATCACATTTATGAGAATTAGATAATTTATATTAAATCAAAATCTTATATTTTAAAATCAAGACAAACAAAGAAAGATAATTAAAAAAAAATTACTAATTTAATTAGGACAGGTAAACATCTATTTATAAAGTTATGTCCATGAACATTTAAAGCGGTCTTATAATCATCATTTGTTTTTAATAATCCTTAATGTACAAAAATATTAAGCAAAGAAGACATGTACATAAGTCTATTTATTAATTACAGAGTTAGTTTTTTATGAAATCAACTAATTATATATTTACTAGCCTTTGGGGGCACACTCTACGTGTGTACAAGTTTAAAGAAGTAAAAGACCAATCTTTACTTAGATCTTACATTTTTTTTTGGCATAATCTACTAAGTATAGCAAATTGCGTAAATAAATTGTATATATCATTGAGCTTTGTAATAATGTTGCAAGTGTCTAATTATATAAAATCTTAATAAAACAATTATAAATGGGACTCAATAAATACGTTAGGAAAAATAAGCAAAGTATTATAGAGTAAGTGGAAAATTAATTAAAGGCCAGGCTAGGCCATGGTTTGATTTAAAGGGTTGTATTTCTCATGGTATCGTATACTAGAGTTTACCGCAAACGCGATGCGTGTGCACAACTGGTTAGAGAAAATTCGAATCGAGACAAATTGGGGTCCAAGTATGAGTAAAAATTCATGCATTTAGGTCATGTTTAGGCCCGACAATATACTACGTGACAAAGAATAATAAGGCAAGTCATGAAGTCATGTTATTTTTACAAAATAGAAACATAACATACCTAAAATACATTACGAGACAATATATATGATTTAGTTTTTGAGTCCTAATAAATACGCTATAACATAAGTAGAAATGTGAATTTACTCTAATTTAAACCTTATAAAACCACGACAAAAGACAATTAACACGACATATCTCATATTATGTTTTAAAATTTAGACACGAACATGAATTTCGAATCATTTTATTCCTAAAATTTTCACATCTCGATCCAACCACAATTAATTAATGAAGACGATATTTTACAAATAACACCCGCCCACTCAAGGAAGGATACAAGTTGGACATACTTTAGAAAGGTTGAGTTAAGATCTTGCAAACCCACTCTACCCATTGACATCCCTACTAACAACTAAAAAAGAGGTTCAAATTAAATTTTCTTTTAAATAAAAATATAATAAATCAAATTTACGGGGGTATTGGATAATGTTTATTTAATCGAAAGATTATAACTTAATATTTACACATATAAATCTAAAGAGAGATAATGAAAAAAAAATTAATCAACATTTTAGGATAGCTAAACATGTATTTACATATCTTATAATTAGTAATTATTTTATATAATCTGTAATATACACCAAACTAATCAAAGAGGACATGGAAATACTTTTATTTATTTATTACAGAGTTGGTATTATGATATATACTGTTTTATTTGTCTAATTTATTTATTTATCATTGTACACACACGTAGGGCGTGCACTGAAGGCTAGTCTATACAATTAATAAAGTGTGAGTAGTGTTTTTGGTGTGCCAATTTAATTACTAAAATACCCCATCTATATTAAGAAAATAAATAAAATATAACATAAGGATTTGAACATATGACTTTACATATAAAATAATTAAACATTACCACTTAATCAAATGCAGCATTTGGTTTATAAAGGTGTTACCACTTGGGCAAAGCCTTTCATTGGTATCCATGTACAATTGTTAGAATGTCCTACCCATTCTTTTTCCCTCTTTACAATTTAGTAAATTTTCTTAAGTTGTGTTTTTTTGCATTCTCGAGTTTCCCCATATTACTCTTACAAATTTCTCCCTTTATCTCTCTACATAATTTATCAAGTACTTTCGCTAGTATCGGCAATTTTATCTGTTCAAATGAGTTGTTTGTTTTTTCTGAGTTTCCGAATTGAATTATTTCTTAAGGCCTTTTTGTATATAATAGGCTAAAAGCATTAAAAAAACCGAAAAAACGAGTCAATGAAGAAGATATATTACTTAATGTTTAATCACGGTTTAAATTTCATTTGTAATTTTCAATTACTCTTACTTTGGATTATCAATAATAAGGGGTGTTCATGGTTTGGTTAACCGGACCGTTGACTGGCACGGCAGACCGGACCGAACATTTTGGTCCTTTAAATTTTGAGACCGGACCAGACCAAAAGGTTGGTGAAGACCAGACTGGACTAGACCGTATTGATCTGGCCGGTCTCGGTCGGTCCATTTGGTTATGGTTGGAAATTGTGGCTGGAAACTATGGGCGAAAAAAATGATCTACACACATCTACAAATCGATGTACACATTTAAAGAGGGAAAGAGGGTTACCAATGGTGAGGCGAATGTGTGAGATTGGCGGAGAAGACAGAGCATCGGAGGAGACAGAGCGCCGGTGGTCCGGCCGTCTGGGAGATCGTTGGAGAGAAAGATAGATGAGAGGAGTGAGGGGCGACTACCGTGTAATGGTGTGGAATGGCCCGTGGTGAGTGAAGAGGATGAGTGGAGTGGCCCGTGGTGAGTGAAGAAGATGAGAGAGAGAGAGAGAGAGAGAGAGAGAGAGAGAGAGAGAGAGAGAGAGAGAGAGATAGATGGAGTGAAGAGGCGGCTTGAGGTGAATAATGATGATATAAATTAGGTTTAGGGTTAGAAAAATATAAAATAAGTATATAAATTTTTAAAAAATAAAATTATATATATATAAATATAATATAACCAGTTTGGTCTGAAAATTTTTATAATATTTGTAAGCTGGACCGAAAACCGGACCGAATAATAACAGTCCACTAAATTTCAGATCGGACCGAACCGTTGTAGTTATAAAAGCCAAAAAAATTCTATATTTTGGTTCGGTCTGATCGGTCTGGTTCGATTTGTGCACACTCCTAATTAATAGAGTTAGTAAGAACCTTATAATTAAAATCAAATTTTCTTTGAAACTCGACTATCCAAGACAAAGGAAAATTATGTAGTATATTCAGAGAGAGGATTTATTGAGTGTTAAGGAAATATGATAAAAAAATTTACCCTAACATCAATTGATTGTGGTGTCAAACAAATTCAACACTAATCACGGTGAATAAAAGTGATTGTAGTATTAACTTCAGTAGATTTTAATATTATTAAGAATCTATTAAAGATAAAGAAAACAATAGGTTTACATGTATGATGAAATTAAAAATTTGCGGTGCTTGCTTTCGAATTAGCCTCTAAGAAGTGGGAACAAAATTAAATATAATAACCTACTTTCGCAATGACCGACCTCTAAAAAAAGATTTTTTTTTTTAACTATAATAACCTGTTTTCGCAAAGACTTCCAATTAACTGTTGAGCAATAGTGCTAATAACATGATAAAAATAGTAAAGACAGAGAAATAGAAAGAAGAGAATAAGAACAATCTTCTTATTTAAGTAATGTAAAATATAAGTAGGGATTTAACTCTATTTATTTAAGAATTAACCTCCTTATTTCTATACAAAACTAAAGTGAAATAAATTACACTATATATAACATGAGAGAATATATTTATTTATACCACAAGACCGACATGAGATAAGTTATATCACATTACACATGAACATTTATATATTGATATTTTACGACACCAGTAACAATTTAAAAAAAAAAAGGAAAAATGAATTAGGTGTTACAAAATATTTGGACATATTATTATAATTGTTAAAATAGTTTATAGTATGTTATTATTTGTAATGGAGTAATAATAATTCGAGTTCTCCGCTTATATTCCTTCCTTCTTAGAGCATCTCAAATAACAATGTGTAAAATTAATGTATAAAACTATGTGGACTAATAAATAATTGACATTTGGTTTATAAAAAGTTGTTTTACACATAAATTATACACATTTTTATTTTTGCTCAAATCATTTGAGCAAAAATAAAAATGTAATATATAATATTACAATGCCACATGTGATTTACAAATCAATTTTTACACTACCATTGGAGATGCTCTTATAATCTTTTGTAAAATTATGATGCACCAATTATATGGAGACACATGTAATATATAATATTTAATATTTTTATAAATATTTTTTATTTATAATTAAATAGTCAAAGTGGGTATTGATTTAAAGATCTTGATGAGTAGAATTCAAATATGTAAGTTTTATTACAAATATATTTTTAATTTTTAATTATACTATTTTGAAGTTTTTGTAAAAAATTAGAGCATCTCCAACCGTTGTGTAAATATTTTTGTGTAAATCCTATGTGTCAGGACACGTTTACACAAAACTTGAAGTGTAAAAAAAATATGCTCCAATGATACATTTTTAAACTTTTGTGTAAATTTTGAATGAACCAATAAGATAATTATGCATATTAGATATTATTTTATGCAATTTTTTATTATTTTTCTTGAATTTTGGTATACATAATATTATAACAACAATGGCTCTTGATTTGTTGGTCTTAATGAGTAGATTTTAGATATATATTTTTTATTAAATTATATGATTTATATTAAAAGATATTACATTTTAAAATATTGTAAAATAATTGAGAAAAGAAAAGGCTGATGTGGCAGTGTAAACTTGGGGTGTATTTTACACATTCGTTTTACAAAAAAGTTAAATTTAAAAGACTGCTGGAGCTCAAAATTTTTACAAGTTTTGTATATTTTACACAAAACCTAAATATACACTACTGTTGGAGATGCTCTTAGAGAGAGAAAATGACGAGGTGGATGTGTAAAAAACACGTCTATTTTGCACAAAAGATGATGTGACATATTTTACACAACACCATTAGAGCACTTAAAATTATACACAATGTATAAATTTTGTACAAATCTTTTGTGATATAATTTACACATACTTATTAGAGATGCTTTTAAACACGTAATTCTTTCTCTTGCCACACGTGATTAAAAATAAAGAAATAAAATTGCCTACATGATAGGGAAATGAGATAGTATGATTGAGCTCTTTAAGGTTTTATAACTCACGTTTCATACGTGTCCCGATATGCATAAAACGCACTTTTAAACCACAAAACCTACCAACCAAAACCAAAACCAACAAACAAACAAAATTGTTCCAAAAAAGGAAAAAAAAAAAAAGGAATAATAGAAAATATAGATATAAAAAACAGTTTTAAACCACAAAACTCACTAACCAGCCAAAGAAAAAGAAAAAATAAAACAGAAATGAGCACCAGAAAAAAATATGTGGATGAAAATAATTAAATATCAATTACGTTATCTTCAATTACAATGAGAGAGAGGTCGGTGCATGCAGAGTATCAAAGAGAACCTCCGAATAATATTGCAATTAACAAAGTAATTACAAGGCAGTGTTTGGATATAAGCGTCACTGACGATGACATTGTTACTTTTTTTTATCTTTTTATTTTTCATTTGAATGTAGCTGAACCAAATAAACAATGAAGCATTATAATTTAAGGCATATGTACTTCATTCTTGATAGTTAGGTGGATAAAAGGATACTCTAAATCGGAATCCGAAGAGTAATTCTTTGTTATTTCTATAAACTTAAAGTTCTAATTAAAATTTATTTTATACACAGAAAAAAATCCTGACCAGAATCAATTGATGTGTATCTTATAATTCATTTGATAATTTTTGTACTTATAAAGTTCGTATGTAATGAAATTCAATTCTAAAGTCAACTGAGAGTTCTTTAGTTCAAATCTTTTATGACTAGTAGTAGGTGTAGTTTAAGTTATACAAAATAATTAATTAAAGTGTACAAACGTTAGTCCAAATATTATTGATATTTGAAAAAATAAATTATTTTTGCATGTGTTGTAAAATGTTTACGCGCATGTTTGGTAAAAGTTGGTAGGCTAAAAATCAATCTCTTTATTTTGTTGTGCTAAAAGTCAATTAGTTTCAAACTTTAAAAAGCAGAATGAAAAAGGTCAAAAGGCAATTTTAATTGACATGCCGATAAGAACATCTGCAATATGTATTAATGTAAATTTGATCTACTAAAAATATAGATATATAAATATGTTTAAATATATGATTCTTAAGTGTAATTAAAAATCTTGTTTAAAATCAAATTTTTTAAAAAATCTTCCCTAATAGTGTTATCAAAAAATTGTTATTGACATCATTCCTCAAATTTTTTAATCCGAATCTTGTTTGATAGATCTTGACGAATATTTCTAATAATATAATTTTTATTGAAAATATAATTATAAAATTAAAGTTTTAAAAATAAAATATAAAAGTAAAAATAATAATGTGATACTTAAACATTATCAAGAAAACCCTCTACAAGAGGTCTACCCTCACAATATGTTCCCCTATTATTACAACCACACTTTTATAATCATTATCCATGTTTATATTGGAAATAATTTTTTTTTTGAGTCATTGTCTATTTAACTTATGTGATATTTTTTTTTCTCCAATTCATGATTATTACAATAGATTAAAAATTTTACGTTTTTGGATCATCAAGTAGTGCAGGTTGGACGTGTTCTCGCCTCTATCACATTTTCGAGTTTTTCGTTGAAGAAAAAAAAAAGATGGTTAAAAAAGTAGGAATGACGAAGTGATTTTGTTAAAAAAATTTTAAATCCAGACAAAAAAATAAAATAAAAAAGGTCATTGTCAATTTGTCACAACGAACAGCTCGCTTTCCGTCAACAATTAAGGCGGATTTAAAACCGCATAACCCACCATCCTCTCATCTCAATCGCGCACACTCGTCTTCATTCAAATCACACCAATACCGCACCTCATAATATTAAATTCAAGTCCCCAGGTATATCTATCTATCTATCTATATATATTAATGTACTCAGTTTCGTCTGATTCTACGCAGACGCCTAGTTAGACCAGACAGCTCACCTCACAAATACCTCAATTCTGATCCATTTCTCTTCAAAACTTCTATTAATCCGTCTTTCGATCTGTAATTTTTTGTTTTTGTGAAGAAACAGAGGATCAAATATGGGGAGTTTGGGAGCGATTTTGAAGAATCCGGATGATTTCTATCCATTGTTGAAGCTGAAAATGGCGGCAAGGCATGCGGAGAAGCAGATCCCTCCGGAGCCGCACTGGGCGTTCTGTTACTCTATGCTCCACAAAGTCTCTCGCAGTTTTGGCCTCGTCATTCAACAGCTCGGCACCGAGCTTCGTGATGCGGTACGTTTGTGATCTATATATATATATGTTTATATACGAGTTTTAATTATCAGAACATATTTGTCGAATTTGAATTGTGTGATGTGCGTGTAGTCATTCATGTAAGAAGTAACGATCCTATTGTCTGGCGGTAATGCTAAGGCACTTTATAATTTACGCACAATAGGAGATGCAGTAAGTTGTGATCTTCGTTTATTAGGGACTATTGATTAGGCGATGTTTGTAGAGTTTGAAATTGTATTACGTGTGTGTTGTGATCAGTTTTAAAGTTTTTAATTCTATAGCGTGTCGGTAATGGCTGAGTGTAGCAGATATACTGGATGTTAAGATTAATGCATGGTTAAGATTATGAGACCTCTGTAAGATGATAGAAGGAGCTTTCAATGAGTAGAACTGTTTTTACGTATCTTTGTGTTTGTGTCCTTGATGTATTTAAGTTTTGTTTTGGTTAACTAGGAGTCTTTTGTTATACTTTGTTATGACATTTTCTTAATGCACTTACATGTGTTGTAGTTGACCTCTATAATTTATTATCTCATTGAGCAGGTATGCATTTTTTATTTGGTTCTTCGTGCCCTCGACACTGTTGGTACGTTCTAATCCTTTACCCTTCTATGTTCCTTGGGATCAGAACACTCCCCTAAAGAAAGTTAATTCATCTAACTCTGGCATGTACTTCATTTGATAATCTCAGTAATATTTTGCTCGATGATTTTCTTACATGGCATCCATGTGAACATAAGCTTACCATATGAAGCTCCTATTCTTCTTTAAAATGGTGGTGTAGTATCTATCCATTCAGGTATTATTTGAATATAACATATATTTGCAAAGCACCCTAAGTGGTCTGCCAACATCTAGAAAAGAGAACGCTCGTGAAGTGACACGATTGATATGACAGACAAACTGGGAGAATAAAGCTTCATTTGTCTTCTGTAAAGAAAATGTCCATATAACCTGAGAATACATTTCAGGGGAGGTGGAATGCAAAATAACTTGGATCTAGAGCATTTTGCTTTAGAATTTATTATTTAACCACAAAAGAGTTGTTACTCTGTTGATTCCCATAGAATTCGTGAGAGAAATAAAAATTAAGGTTCTCTAGGTATATAAAAATGTCCTAAAGGGGCATATTATTTTACTCCCTCCATTCCAAATTAAGAGTCCACCTTCCTTGTTGGGAAGTTGCAAATTATGACCGATGTTTCTAAGATAATCTACTAAATCTTTTGATAGTTAATTAGTTTGTTCTTGACCATTGATTATGTTGAAGTCAGTGCCTTTTTAGAAGCGAGAAAGTCAAATTCTGACTCTTAAAATGGGAGGGTGTAAATCCAAAACCTTAACTTTCGGTCAGATTATAATGTAATACCAGAATGGCATATGAGATGCATCCTTTGTAATAGAAGAAAAATCTAGCTGTACTAGTGGTAATATCATGCAGAAACTGCAACACTGAAAACTAAACTTTCCCAACCACCAATGAAGTGATTGCTCCTAGAAGCAATGTTAGTACTCAATAAATGTCATGAACCAACCTTGGCCCCATCAAAGTAGTATGTTGGGAAGGATAAACTGCGCGCATACCTAATTTTCACTGAATTTGAAACAAGGACTAGAGTGAGATTTTTGTGTGTAAAAATTTACATGACTCTTATGAAGATTAGATGTATCTTATGTTATGTCAATATGCACGAGGATATCTTTTAAACAATACGGACCCTATACACATTTGGACAAGGACAACTTTTGCTGCAGAATGCAATCCTTATGTGCTCATTTTCGCATATAAGTTTTTATGTGCAAAGATGTTGGGTTGCCAAAGCAGTTGTCATAACAGGAATTCATTCAAACATCTTGAGTGATAATGATAATTATAAAGCACAGTTCTGTGTTTGACCTATCTACCGAGGTAAAAGTTTATCCGCTTAAGGCTGACAATTTATCAATGCAATCCCACTGAAAAAGTGTTATGTTCATTGTTTCTATTTTTATCTCCCCCCCCCCTAAAACTCTAGTCGAGGAATAGAGTGAAATTTATTATGAAGTACAATCCACGCACCCTACCCTACCACCTATAGGCAGCCGTCTGTCCTACAGACACCTGAAAAGGAACTGCAGTGATCTTCATTAGGGATCCTACAGCGATGGTAGAATCCCCATAAAAATCAAGCTACACAACTGGGAGTAGCCCTCCCATATAAATTGTCCTTCAAAGGGATTGATAAAACTGCCCCTACTAGGGTTTGAGCCATGCCCACTCTTGTAAATAGTGGATAGTGATACCTTGTGAGCTGTGGTTATTTCTGATCAGTTGAGAAGGTCTAGTAATATGTTTGTGTATAACTGTATATATATATATATATATGAGATATCTTAAAAAAATTTTTTATGTTCTTTTTATTTTGCTCCCTTACCTGGATGCTTATGTGGATGGAAGGAGAAGAAGAAGAATGGTGGGTTGGGGGCTTGGGGCTGATGTGTATATGTATGAGATATCGTAATTTTTTTATTTCCTTTTTATTTTGCTCCCTTACCTGGATGCCATGTAGTATTGTTAGCGCCAACTCAGACGGCGGTTATCCAACAAAAGGAATGACCAAAATGAAAACTAGCACAAATATGTTATCAGTTTTGTCCAAAAATGAAGAAGGGAGGGGAGATAGCTGTACGCTTTGAAGTGTTAATCTTTTCTGTTTCCTAATAATGACCAAACTATAAAATGGAGGAAAGTACATTGTACATTCTTGTAATTAACCCTTTAATTTTTAGGCACAACTTTTGCTGGTCCACATGGACCACCCATGTGTAGACGTGTTACTTCTACCCACTAGTAGATATTCATTTTTTTTGGTTCGAGATATTCAAATTTTTGTCTTTTTTATCATAAAAAACTAATTTTAATATTGATTGAAGTAGTATATTTCTGCCCATTTAATTCACACTGTTTTTCCCTTACAGAGGATGATACAAGCATAGCTACAGAGGTGAAAGTACCAATTCTCATGGCTTTTCATCGTCACATATACGAGCATGACTGGCACTTCGCATGTGAGTTTTTTGAACTCATTCCTGTTGTTGTCCCAATTTATTTTGTGTGGTCTTTTCCCTTTATCAGCATGCTGCAGACCACTTCCTGTGAGTTGTAAAACAAAAGAATTGAATTTTTTAAGAAACAAGAAAAGAATTGGTAAAGCCAGCCAACCCACTACTACAGACACAGATCATGCAAATTAAAAAAAAAAATGAGCAATTATAGAAAATTGTTAGGTGTCCCACAAATTAACCTTCTATCAAACTGAAGACTTTTTTCTTGATCAGTATGAACTATTATCAGATTTCCTTCGCATACATCTTCACATTAAGGCTTCTTTTTCCTTACTAGGACATTAAACCGTTGTTTATAGACAGGCATGTGTTTGATGGTATCCATAATGTTAACATTTGGCACAAACTTATGGCTACTTGCTGATTTTCTTCTTACTTTTGTTCTAAGGTGGTACAAAGGAATACAAAGTTCTCATGGATCAGTTCCATCATGTTAATACTGCTTTTCTGGAGCTTGGAAAGGGGTTAGTTCCACCAATTATTGCTTGCTAATGTTATAAACTGAAGTAGTGGTTTGAATATGATGTCATTCATGCTGAGAAAAAGATACCATTTTAAATAAAATAATTAAAATTTACTTGGACCGATAAACATTAGCTTTTCAAATTAAAATGTCAAAAGTTGAAGAATTTCACAAGGTGAGGCACTATAGAAATGATGGGCGTTGGTTTAGAAATGATGGGCGTTTGAACATATATTTTCCCCAAGAGTTACAAAGCCCTTTCATGAATGGATTTATCTGATATTTGTTTTTTATTATTTTTATGAAAGAAAAGGAAGGTCTAAGTCTCTTCCCTTTACTACGTAATAACGAAAATTCCCCCACCTAGATGAGACTCGAGCTCCGGACCACTCCTGAATTCGGAGTTTTAGATAATATGGATAACCATTTATGACCGTTCACTCTACATGTATCCATGCATCTAGAGTGGTGCCTCTGTACTTTGCTATGAAAGGTAGCCAAAATTAATCGAACTATTTTGCAGCTATCAGGAGGCAATTGAAGATATTACTATGAGAATGGGAGCAGGAATGGCAAAGTTTATATGCAAGGAGGTAATTTGTGAATATTATCCAACAGTAAATTATGCATATGTGATCAATAATCACTATATTCATAGTTTTTACTATTGCTTTCCCTAGTGACCATGATGATGCTCCAACATATTGTCACAAAAAGTTTTGTTCTTTCTTTAACTCGATTTTTCTGGTTAGTCGATAATTCAAATTAAATCTCCAGGAGTTTTAATTCCTATTGCTAATAAATTGTATTAGAACATTATGCATCCCATTTTCCAAGAAAGTGTAAATCTTGCAAGGATTTCGGAGCTAGGTTGAAATTGCAGATTATGTAAAATTTAAGAACAAGTTTATGATTGGTTTGTTATTTATGAGACAACTCTGGTTGTAGGTTGAAACAATTGAAGATTACGATGAATATTGTCACTTATGTAGCAGGGCTTGTTGGATTAGGCTTGTCAAAGCTCTTCCATGCCTCTGGGGCAGAGAAATTGGCTCTAGATTCTCTCTCCAATTCAATGGGTCTATTTCTTCAGGTATTGCATTTAAAATGCATCAAAACCAGTGCTTTAACTCCTCAGTCTTTCTCTATGTTTGGATGTTTGACTCTCCTTGCATCATTTGCATGCAATAAATCCAGAAAGCAAATATTATTCGAGATTATCTCGAGGACATAAATGAGATACCAAAGTCACGCATGTTTTGGCCTCGCCAGATTTGGAGTAAATATGTCAACAAGCTTGAGGTAAAATTTAGTCTTATCTATCTGTTAAACCAATTACGTTGAAATCATAGCAAATTGCATATTTTCAATTTCTTGTATTTGTTATAATTCCTTGTATTGGTTTCTTTTATGCACCTTAGGACTTAAAATATGAGGAAAACTCAGTAAAGGCAGTGCAATGCTTGAATGACATGGTCACAAATGCTTTGATACACGTGGAGGATTGCCTTAAGTACATGTCCGATTTGCGAGATCCTGCTAACTTCCGTTTCTGTGCTATTCCACAGGTATATATATACATATTCATAATGTTTGTAAAATAGTTTTAAACTTAAATATTCATAATATAAGCAATGCCTTTATGTAGCGTTGAATCTGATTGGGTATGTGCTACTTTTTCCAGATAATGGCAATTGGGACACTAGCTTTATGCTATAATAATATTGAAGTCTTCAGAGGGGTAGTGAAAATGAGGCGTGGTAAGTTTACTGTCTTTTCTCAATATACTTGGTCATCTTCTTGTTCTCTATTCTGTGTTGTTCTCATGTTGTGGTTCCCTGTTCTAGGTCTTACCGCTAAAATTATAGACCGAACTAAAACAATGTCGGATGTCTATGGAGCTTTCTTCGATTTCTCTTCTCTGTTGAAGTCCAAGGTACATTGATTCATACTTACGATATATATGTATATATATAAATGTTTTAAATAGCGATAGCGCAAGCAATAGCATTTTGGTTCCGGAAGCGCGTAGCGCAAATAGCATAAGTTGTTCGGGACTCCAATAGCGTAATAATTAAAAAAATAATAATAATATTACACTAAAGAACATTAGTAAAAATTCATTAAAACACTTCAAATAACAATAACACAAAAATTATAATTCAAACACATCATGTTCTAAAGTTAAAATTCAAACACATCAAGTTCTAAAATTATAATTCAAATACATCAAATTCTAAAATTAAAATTCAAACGCATCAAGTTCTAAAGTTTAAACTTTCAAATGATAAACATGAGGCTAGGGCTCAAGAAATACCTTGTTCAGCCACCAAATAAAACGAGCCATCAAGTTCTAAAGTTTAAACTTGCAGACATTGTTCAAGTAAAACAAGAATAGGTTCAGCCACCAAATAAAACGAGCCTAGGGTTCAGCCAACAAACGAAACAGCCTAGGTTCAGCCGATAAACAAAACAGTCTAGGTTCAGCACTTCAGCCACAAACAAAACAAAACAGTCTAGGGTGAACTACAGCCACAAACAAAACAACAAATTAAACGAGGCTAGGGCTCAAGAAATACCTTACGTAAGGAGAGTGAATGGGAGGAGAGACGATGAATGAACAGAGGAGAGGAGAGACGAATGAATGAACAGAGAAGGAGAAGCAGCAGCAACGACGAACGACCAGTGTTTTCCTCTGTTTGAACGGCTGTGAGAGACGTTGGAGAAAGGACAACAGAGGAGAGACGACGTTGGAGAGAGGAGAACAGAGGAGAGACGACGTGCCTGGGAGAATCGATGGCTGGAGGATAACATAACGAGCTAAGCCTTCTTAACTAAACTCATATATTTGACCTAGCTTTCCACTCTTCTCAAATAGCGTACGTTTTCTCCAAAAAAAGGTGAATAGCGTATGCTATTCAAGCTATAGCGTGCCACGTCATCAAAACATCCACGCTTTTTATTCCCTACGCTATTCTTAGCACGCTACGTAGCGTATGGGAAAAAATTTACGCTATTCAAAACACTGATATATATATATATATGGGAGCAGGTTCAACTTATACATTGTGTAAGAATAAGAAGTTCTACACCAGTAATACCTTATTCTCTTTTTCAGAATTCATTAATTCATGTTGAAGCCGGATGCTTTAAATTAAATTATTTACTTACTTTATAAATTAAGAAAAAATTGCGCATACTGATCGAATGGATAGCCTCTTATTGTTTTGAACACAACGAAAACATCTTAACTATTGATGAATCCAGTATATAAATTTGATTAACTGTAAAACTTCTAAGATTGAACCTTACCCTACATGTAGTATACATAACATATGTCATAAGATCTGCTATGGCCCGACATTCATATTCATATTCATATATATATACATGTAGGTATTCATACGCAAATATGACCTGCATAATTAAAGATTGAACAATTGCACCAACATAATATAGTCTATTGCAAATTTGCAACTGATCTGCCTTAAATCCTCGTGTGGTTCCCAGTATTTAATTTGTGCTGCGTTGTTAAATTTAGGTTGATAAGAGTGATCCCAATGCTCCAATAACATTGAGCAGGCTAGAAGCAATTGAGAAAACTTGCAGGGACTCTGGAACCCTGGCCAAAAGGTTTGCTCGTTTTCTTTCTCTTGTTCTCACCCCTTTTGACAGGAACCCAGTTGATCTAATTTCTTTCTTTTTTTTTGGTTCCAACTAGAAAATCTTACATAATAAAGAGCGAGGCAAGAAACAACTCAGCTCTGGTAAGCATTCATTATTTCATTTTTCGCTTTATGTTTTACGTGTAGATTATCTACTTGCAGTCTAAGTAGCATGGACACTGCAAAAGTTCAGAGATTGTGTAAAGACTATAGATATTGCGCTAATATGGCCCCAATACTCCAAAAGCCAAATAAGGATCTGTTGACTTAATTCTAAAATTTTGACTTCTGGACACAACATGGATATCGCTGTGGCTATTTGGAAACTTATTCTCTTAAAAATGAATGAATATAAGAGTAATTTTAAAAAGTTAAATGGTTAAGGTTTTTTTTTATGTTTTTATTTTGTACATTCAAAACAGAGCTGTTGGAGGACTCATTAGGATTTTATTCAATCTTTGTCTTGTATATTTATTTAAACCTATCATTTATAATCACACTTCAGTGCTTCTGCAAAAAACAATGTATAAAACAAAATAGTCCCACCTGTCTCGAATCAAGTGCCCACGTTTCCTTTTTGGAATGTCTCAAATTAAGAGTGTTGTCTGTTTGTTTGGACATGATCAATGTACCAGATCTCACTGTGGTAAATAATTTGCATCCTTCACCATTGGTTATGTTGCAATAATGTTTTTTGAAATAGTACAAAAATCAAAGTTGGACTCTTGATTCTAGATGGAGGGAATATATACTATTCTTTTGTGGTATCTGAACTCTAATTCTAGATTTGTCGTATCAGTTCCTGTTGTACTTGTCTTGGCAACATCACTTACAGTACACTATTACTCATCATTGCAGGTTGCTGTACTCTTCATTATACTGGCTATCCTATTCGCTTATCTATTTGCTAACCGATCGCAGAATCTGTGTAAGTTTTCCTCAGAAATGAAAATAACTACTAGCCAGAAAAAAGTTTCACGATTCCTTATTTTGCACCGCCTTTTTCATTTTTGCAGGATCGGCTTTTGTGCGGACCATGTTTGGTATTCATCACTAGCTGCACAAGCATGTTACTGGTTTTGATGAAACCTGTGCTTATTTTATCTATAGTGATGGTTAATCTCTTTGACGACTGTCCATTAAACAAATATGTAATGTGTAATTGTAGCTTTCTAAGTCCATAGAAAACCTCTTGTTATTAGAAGATTTACAACTCAAAATAACAAAAATGTGATGAGCCTGTGTGTAAAACTTGCATTTTTTTGGTCTAAATTAGAAGGAAATCAAGGGATGGATTTTATACTTTCTTTTAATGTGTGTGTAATTTCACTGTTCTATAATATCAGTCTACACAATTTTACTTTCAAATATATCATATTGAAATTTTCATTATTTTTTCCGGGACACAATCATTGTACCAGATTTTGCAAGAAAAATAAAAAAAATATCACTTACCATCAACTGAGTTACAATTGATGTTTTCTTAAAAAGTAATGAAGTCAAGACGATGAAGATGATTCTGTAACTTCATCCCGATATATCAAAGAGAGAATTGATAGTAAAAAAAAAAAAAAAACTTCATCAGCTCCTCTATTACGTGCATTAACTCCACAAATGATATACATACATATATATACATGAACAAACACAGGATGGTAAACAAATTAGTAGAATATAAGAACAGAAGTTGTATATATATATCATCATCATAACAAAAGCAGGCAAGTGTTTATCTTATATGCGTGAACAAACACATGCTCTCACTCTTGACTCTCTCCATGAATCGAAACTAAAAGGGCCAAAAATGAACGTTTAAATTAACAAAAAGACGGTATAATAATTTAGAACAAATCAGCGACTTTGCTAGCAAGAACACGTTCCCGTCTTTCAATGTATCCGAATGGGAACCAACCAGCTTTCCCTTTGCACTCACCTTCAGCCCAACCGTTGTTTGAGACCTGTTCAAATAGTATTATTAGTATGCCATGAATTATTTTAACTGCAATCAGAATAATGTCGAGCAGAAATCTAGAAAATAAAAGAATGTAACGGCCCGTCTAATTGCAAAGTTAGAAAATTGAAAAAACAATCATCTTTTAAGAGGAGTTCAAAATAGATGAGTGATTTGGTGAGATGTTCACCTTATCTCAATATTTTTCATGCAATTTTTTTATTACTCACTGCCCAAAGAATTGGATTCCCTAGAAAACTGAAGAAAAGTAACAAAACTTTTCACCAAATAGCTGATCTAATTTTCCAACTTCTCATAAAATTTTTTTTTTTTTTCAAGCATTTTCTAACTTAGCAATCAAATGCACCCTAAGTTGGCAGTAGTTTCTTTCGATTCATGGGGTAGGAAAAATTGGCCTAGATGGCCCGACCAAAAGATTGGCCTAGGAAAAATGTAAATGATTTGTAAGCCTCACTTTCTAGTTTCTTTCTTTATTCTTAAGGCTAAAGATTATTGAAATTGGGGTAGGCAATGGTCGAGGTCGAATAACTCTTTGTAGAATTATTTAAATATTATAATAATAACAAAAAAACGAACATGAAAAAATTGAATGTGAACTATAAATATATTTCTTTTAATTTCAGGCAAAGGTGCCAACCTTGCGGACAACAACATAGTCACCAATCGATAAATTAAGCTCCACACCAGATTCTGCTTGATACGAGTACATAACCTGCAATCAAACCGGGAAAAGAGGCATGAACAATGAAACGGAGCAGATTGATACGATTACATTAACTGTAAGTCTGTAACAAATTGGAAAACGTGCAATGTAACAAGAAAAAAGGGAACAACATTTACAAAGCCATCATAAAGAAAGAACGAAGAATATTGTCAATCATCAAAGCCGCTAGAGTAAATGACTTACTTCTCCAAGAATGTAATCTGAGCCGTCAGTTGATCCATTATACATTGGAGCAGTAAATACATTATTATTTACTTCTTCATATGGTGGAGGTGGGGGCATACTTTCCACACTTGGGATAGGAGCAGATTCAATTCGTTGTCGCTCTGATGTCATCTATCATCAAACAAAGCATAAATCTTTCTCAAATTCCGAAAACGAAATTTATTGCTGTACTTTTTCGTACTGTGGACAAGTGTGTTTTCTCTTTTCAAATCTCATTAACTATTCATAGAAAATTGTTAGAATTGACAATTATCTTTAAGAAAATAAACATGAAGTTTTATCAAAGGGGGTGGGTATTGGAGGATGAACTTCAACTAACAGAATATATATACTAGTGGTAACCCTTTATACATCGTTTGTCTCAACTCTTAAAAGAACATCTTTCGTCTAAGTCGCCCAATCTTTATCCTTCAGACATTTTTTGGATTAAAAAACCTTTCTCCCTTATTATATAGATATATGTGTGATAATACAGTTGCATACTGTACATATCAATGCTCTGTACGATGCATTACACCAAGAGTTGATCCATTGAGGCAATTTATTTGGGTTGCATCTTGTTTTATCCACCTAAACTTAAAGCTTAAATCTACTTTTAACAATTTTAAACTTTGCTCTTATATTTTGTTATAACATCTTTTTTTTAGCTTGTCTCCTCCTTTACAGGTTTTATGAATTGTTAAACATTTGAGACATTTACAACAAAACTGCATACCTCGCCTTCAAGCTTATCGAGTATTTGTACAACTCTCTGATGGTAAGCACGTTCTGATTCGACCTTCAATACAGGGCAAAACAACAAAGGGTAGATTCCAAATCTTATTTTATGATATATATGAGAATCTATATCTAATTCAACTACATTAAATGGGCATATTTACCATGGAAATAAGCCGCTGGAGTGTCAACCTCTGTTGTTGAGCTTCAACAGCAGCCATTGCTGCACGAGCTTCCTTCCCCAATATTTTCACATTTGATTTCAGATCTTGTAGCTTAGCCTCTGCTGCTTCAAGTTTCATAACAAGATCGGGATTGCCATTTGCTTCTCTTACCTTTGCTTGGCGTTTAGAAACTTCGATAGCCTATCTAGGTTCAAGAGAAAATTACAAGACATGTAGGAGAAACGTAACTGTTCCAGTTAATTGTGAGAATATTTTATTTCTATTGTATTATTGACAATAAGAGAACATCTATAGATACAAGTAGCAATCCTACTTAATCTAGGAAACTTATCTAAACTAGGAAACTAATGTACAATTAATATATATCTATACATAAATATTTAACACTCCCCTCAAGCTGGAGTGTACAGATTATATGTTCCCAGCTTGTTACAAATATAATTGACTTGAGGACTCGCGAGAGACTTTGTAAATATATCTGCTAGTTGGTCATTCGACTAAACATAACCAGTAGCAATATCTCCTGAAAGAACCTTCTCTCGAATAAAGTGGCAGTCAATCTCGATATGCTCGGTCCTTTCATGAAAGATAGGATTAGATGCAATATGGAGAGTTGCTTGATTATCACATATTAATTTCATCTGCTGAACCTTCATAAACTTTAGCTCTTGAAGTAATTGTTTCAGCCATATAAGCTCACATGTTGCTTTAGCTATGGCTCGATATTCTGCTTCAGCAGTGAATAAAGCGACAACGAATTGTTTCTTACTATTCCATGACACGAGATTAACCCCAACAAAAATGCAATATCTACTGGTTGAGCGTCTATCAGACGGACAGCATGCCCAATCTGCATCTGAATAGCCAATCACTTGAGTATGACCCTTGTTTTCATATAACAGGCCTTTGCCTGGCGCTCTCTTAATGTATTTTAGAATACGAATAGCTGCATCCTAATGGCTATCACATGGAGTACTCAAAAACTGACTGAGAACACTCATCGGAAACGCAATATCAGGACGTGTTATCGTGAGGTAGTTAAGTTTGCCAATAAGTCTCATGTATT
This sequence comes from Lonicera japonica, assembly GCA_021464415.1. Classification (NCBI taxonomy): domain Eukaryota; kingdom Viridiplantae; phylum Streptophyta; class Magnoliopsida; order Dipsacales; family Caprifoliaceae; genus Lonicera; species Lonicera japonica. The sequence goes on from CM038471.1 coordinate 48,080,766, forward strand.
TGCCTGAGTCTGATAAGGGTTCCCCCTGATTAGGTAGAAGCTTAACATTTGGATCCATCGTAATCTCTACAGGTTTGCAGCTGAACATGCCTGTTTCTTCTAAAATATCTAGGGCATACTTTCTCTGGGAGATAAATACGCCATGTTGGGATTGAGCAACTTCTATTACCAAGAAATACCTGAGTTTGCTCAAATCTTTTGTCTGAAAGTGATAGAATAGATGTTGCTTGAATTTTCGTATACCCTCCTGATCATTTTCGGTAATCACAATGTCATCCACATACACAACCAAATAGATGCACCGGTCGGAGAATGAGTGGTAATAAAATACTGAATGATCGGCCTCGCTTCGAGTTATTCCAAATTGTTGAACAACCGAACTGAATCGCTCGAACCAAGCCCGTGGAGACTGTTTAAGCCCGTAGAGAGAACGTCGGAGGCGACACACCAATCTAGATCTCGACTCCCTCTGAGCAACAAATCCAGGAGGTTGCTCCATATAAACCTCTTCTTGCAATTCACCATGTAAAAATGCATTCTTTATATCCAATTGATAGAGGGGCCAGTAGTGAATGGCCGTCATAGAGAGAAATAAGCGAACAGAGGCCATTTTGGCAACCGGGGAGAATGTGTCGCCATAATCAAGCCCATAAACTTGGGTATACCCTTTTGTAACAAGTCGAGCCTTTAACCGGTCTATAGCTCTATCAGGACCAACTTTAACGGTGTAAATCCAATAATAACCGACCGTAGATTTCCCAAGAGAAAAGGGCACTAATTCCCAAGTGCCATTAGAATGTAATGCAGACATTTCATCAACCATCGCTTGACGCCAACCTGAGTCCGAAAGAGCTGCTCCTACATTTTTAAGAATGAAAACAAGGGATAAGCACGACACAAAGGCAGTATATGATGGAGATAAACCATGATAACTCATGAAATTATAAATGGAATAAGGATTTCGAATAGAACGAATACCTTTACGTTTGGCAATGAGACGATCCAAGCCAGAGATCGGAACGGCAGGCGTGACCGGAGTAGAAGATGAGTCCACTGGGTCATAGGTAGGGTTGTCAGTGGTGGTAGGCTCAGTCAAAGGAGGTGGAGTAAGGTCGGTCGGAGGTTCGAGTGTAGGCGCAATAGTAGGCTCGGTGGGAGGCTTAGAAGAAGGGTTCGCAATAGGAGGGGGACGTTGCCAGCGATGATAGGTAAGCATAAGAGGTGGCGAGTCTACGGTAGGAGCCACTGGGTCAAGGGATAAGACAACCAGTGGAATAGGACTAATGTCGGAAAGAGGGAGAACATCAGTCAGACACTCAGCATGTGCAGAGGCAGTAAAGAATGGAGTCGTTTAAAAAAAGGTGACATCAGCTGAGACAAGATATCGCTAAAGATGAGGATAGAAGCAACGATAACCTTTTTGCAAACGAGAGTAACTCAGAAAGATACATTTGAGAGATTTGGCCTATAATTTGTCTTTCTCCGGAGTGAGATCGTGAACAAAACATGTACACCCAAAAACACGAGGAGGAAGATAATAAAGTGACTGACTAGGAAATAACAGAGAATGAAAAACCTGATTTTGTAAAACGGAGGACGGCACGCAATTAATCAAATAGCATGCGGTAAGAACTACGTCTCCCAAAAAACGCAACGGAACATGAGTGTGAACTAGGAGAGTACGTGCAGTTTTAATCAAATGTCTATTTTTTCTTTCTGCCACCCCATTTTGTTGAGGGTATGCGCATAGGACGATTGGTGAAGTATACCCTGAGAGGCCATAAAGGATTGAAAAGGGGCAAAGAAATATTCTCGTGCATTGTCACTTCGAAAAGTACGAATATTAGTGCCAAATTGAGTTTTAATTTCAGAACAAAATGTTTGAAATATGGAGAATAATTATGAACGATTTGTCATTAAGAATAACCAAGTACAACGGCAAAAATCATCAACAAATGTAACAAAGTAACTAAAACCCAATGTGAATTTAACACGACTAGGACCTCATATATCCGAATGAACTAAAGCAAAAGGTGACTCTGCTTGTTTATTGAGACGATTATAAAAAAATTACAAACATGCTTTCCTAACTGACAAGACTCACACTCTAAAGAAGACAGACTTGTAAGACTCGGCATCATCTTTTGTAACTTCTGCAGGCTAGGATGTCCCAAACAGTGATAGATGATGGCAGGTGGATCAACGGCAACACAAGCTACAGGGATTAGTGGTGGGGAGAGGTAGTATAACCCGCAGTACTTACATCTTACTCCAATCGTCCTCCCGGTGTTCCGATCCTGCACAAGAACCGAATTAGCAACGAAGGTAACAGAATAGGGCAATGTTTGGGTTAATTTGCTAATGGAAATTAGATTAAATGGACAATTTGGTATAAAGAGAACATAATCTAAAGATAGAGAAGGCAACGGTGTAGTTTATCTAATTCCTCTAACTTTAGTTTATGAGTTGTCAGCTAATGTAACAATAGATAAAGTACTAGAATAAGTAATATGAGAGAACAAATCCTTATTACCAGACATATGATCGGAAGTACTAGAATCAAGTACCATGGCCCAAGAAAGGATGATTGAGAAATGCAAGCAATATGATTACCAGTTTGACCGGTTGAGGCTATGGCTGATGACTGGTTGCTCTCCTTAAATTTCTGAAATGCAGTATACTCAACAGTAGGAACGGTCATAGTCCTAGGTGTATCCCCAAATGAGGGATCATACTGTGAAATGTTGGCAACCTTAAGTGGATAGCCATTAAGCTTGTAACAACGATCTACTGTATGGCCTAAATTATTACAATGAGTACACTTGGGGCGAGTTCGAACTCGTTGCCCGCCTTTACCATTCCGTCGAGGAGTCACTTGAGAGGCTAGAATAGCAGAATCAGTGGAAGTGGTAGATTTGCTTGGGATGCTTAGAGGTGCGGAAATACGAATTAATTGATCAAATATCATATCCATAGTAGGAACCCCAGGATTGGCCAGAATTTGATTGCGAACTGAATCAAGTTCAGTAGGCAACCCTGCTAGTGCAAGAAACATGAAAAACTTTCCACGATCTGCTTCTTGTTGCGTAACAGCAGTTGAGAGATGCACCAACTCATTAAATTCCTGCTAAAGAGTCTTGATTTGGCCTAGGTACTTTTGTATATCATGTTCCTGTTTCTTAATAGTCTTCATGCGAGAAACAACAGTATAAAGACGATTTATGTCATTCGAATAAAGTTTCTTTGCCATTTGCCATATTTCATAACAAATGCGATAAGGTCGGTACTGGCCAACAAGGTTTGATCAATAGATTGCCATAGAATGTTGCATAAAAAGGCATCAATTTGTTTCCATTGTGACTGTTCTTTTTCAGTAATATTAGTAACACGTTTTATTAAGTGTTCTTCAAAATCCTGACCCATAAACCATAATTCAACAGAGGTAGACCATGACATATAATTGCTGGGACCATTCAATTTTTCGGAACATATAATAGGTGTAGTCATAAAACTTAGAAAAGTTTTATTAGGGAAAGCATTACTTGGAGTACCCATTATAGATGAACACAAGTAAGGTTTAAAGGCAAAAAAATACCGGAACAGAACTGTGAATCAGTAGGAAACGAGACAAAGGAGAGATCTGGAAAATTCGTCATGAAAAGGGCAAGACACGCGCCTTCACGTGTGTCTGGTACAGTGGCGCGTGGATCTCACGCGCATTACAGTGGTGGCACGTGGGAGCGCGTGACGGGGTATTTTCCGGCAAGATTTCTGGCGTGTGGTCGTCTGGTGGTTCTGACCATTTCTGTGTGGGTGATGTGATGAAAAAGAGACATGATACACGCGAAACAACTAGGGTTTTAGCTGCTCCTTGGTTGTTGGAGGCTAGGGTTTAGTAATGTGATGGGTGGCTAGGGTTTTGCTGGAGTGACAAACATAGCAACGAGAGAAGGGGTTTTTCTCACTATAGCTCTGATACCATGTGAGAATATTTTATTTCTATTGTATTATTGACAATAAGAGAACATCTATACATAAAAATAGCAATCCTACTTAATCTAGGAAACTTATCTAAAATAGGAAACTAATGTACAGCTAATATATATCTATACATAAATATTTAACATTAATTATATCGTCAAACAACGTAAAACAATTTGCAAATGCCCTCTGGTATGATCTAGATAAAGAAATACTTCCTCCATCTCAAATTACAACTCCACTTTTGTTTTCGGGATGTCTCAGATTAATAGTCTCATTTCCTTTTGGTGAAATAATTAATGTACCAATTCTACAATAAATAATAAGTTGTATTATTGACCATTGATTCGGCTGAAATTAGTGTTTCCTTAAAATTCAAAGTCAAATTGTCTCCATCAATTTTAGATGAAGGGGGTATATTGTAAGAAGCAGGGAATCGCTTTAGAGATCAAACATATGAGGGTAAAGGGCCAATTTTATAATAAGTGGAAACAAAATTTGTCCAGGGAAAAAAATACATCGAAATAACATAATAAAATTAACGTACTTAAAATACCTGAGCTTCAGCCTCTTGTCTCATTCTGTCATATCGTTGAGCAAGATGTCGAGCATCTTCCAATGGAGCTCCCATTACCATTGCTCTTAATGGTTCTGCAACCTGGTAAGGTATGGAGCAACATATCAAGCACACCACAAGGACAAGCAAAAGATAAGCCTCCCAAATCTTAAAACAAGATTAAATATGCAAAAAGATAAGCATGCGTCTCATAAAGTTCGTAATTATTTATTACTAGTGTGAGACACATTATAACGCCATCTTGAATGGTAGTATACAATCTAAGGTGTAGTAATGTACTTTCCCATCTACCCCAAAAAAGTCCTATGTACAAGTATGCATAAGAAAATTTGGGAGCTTTAACATGTTTGAACACGGCATTCTACCTTTAGCGTCCTAACTATTGGCAAGAAACAAAAATGAAATTGCTCAAACCTGTGTACCAAAGGCTTTCAATAGATTGCCACGCTCCTTTTCCATATGAGCACGAGCTCGTCCAAAACTCACAGCGGCTCTCGATAATGTATTACCACTGGTGCAAGTATTTTCAGTACCATATTTCCTACTATCTTCTGACAACTTAGTTCCTGTTAAGAATACCAATATCAAAGCCCTGCACGTTGAGTTGAACATACTAGCAGATAAAAATGACAAAAGGCTTTGCAAACTCACCTATTTCAACTTGTTTGGACCCAGCAACTATATAACCTTCTACACAACGAACAATATCCCTTTGATAATGCTGGAAGTTAAAAGTGAAGTGCTCATCAACCCAGCAAGAAAACCAGTAAACTCATAACTAAGCTTAAATTCATACTGAGGGTGAGAGAGATTGTCAAAAAGGAACATATCAAGAGGAATAGTGGATTCCGCTAAAATTTGATTATCTAGCATTGCATAATCTTGTGAACACTGCCCTAAGATTCTTTGGACCTAACCAATATCTTCATAGCCAAAAACAAACAATACACACAAGAGGAATAAGCAACCTTTGCAGCACGTGTTGAAATGTACAACTTCTCGAGTTTCTGGTGTTGATGAAGTTCCTCATCAGTAACAAAATTATCTGAACCTCCATATCCCCCAGCCCCAAATTGCTTGAGGACAGCCTGAAATTTATGTCAATGATGATAAGATGCAATCTTTTCAGTTTTTCCCAAGGGTGTAGAAGCAAGTACAAGTTGACAAACGCAAGGACAAACTCAAGATAGATATTTTAGTCGCGGATAATTAAATGTGCAAACAAAGGAAAGCATTGGGTTAAAATAATTGACTAAATTGACCTTTGGATCAAGGGATCAAGATTTGAAAGTACACAGTACACACATCAGCATTTACTATTGAAAACAAGCAGCTTGGGGTGGACCCTAGGACTGTTGTAAATATATACATCTTTATAGTATGTGAGCTTGCGGTGGATCCTAGGACTGTTGTAATGGCTAAAAATCTACCTCTTATAAATCTAATGCTTATCAGCATATGGACCCTGGGATATGGTTTGTGGTCACTACAAAAGTCCCATCAACCCAAATGCTACACACTCCCAGATTCCCTCTCCCTAACTTTCACTCCCTTTTTGCAAAACAGGACCCACGCTCCCAACTGCTTTCTTTCCCCTCTTACACAAGTCCTACAATCTTTATTGAATCACGTACTAAAAAGGTTTCAGTCTAAACAAATATATTTAAATAAACAATGTTGTTTAATTATTTAAATAAGAAACAGTATTTGATAGTAAACTTGATTAGTTTGTTATAAATGAATTTAAATAGAATAATGGCTACAAGTGAACACAGGTAGTGCTTTAGGCACACATATTATATCTAGTAAACATATAAATTAACACTTAATCAAAGCTTCAATCCTTAGCATATGCAGAAAAAACAACTTTGACCATTGCTTATCTAAAGTCTAAACTCTAAAGTATAGGTTAAAACTGCTTGCATGCAATGAGGCAGTGAATTAATGAGTTCAAAACAAGGTTTAACGGTATGACTCCACAAAAAGAAGTAAAAAGCTTCTATGTACTTCATTGAAATGTTGAAAACGGTGCCAATAAAAAATGGGCGCTCTAATCCAATCAACGACAGTTTTAGTGCAACAGTTTCAATTCTTAGCAGCATGCCGATATGGCTTAAGCACCTTAGATACTGCATAACATTTCATTTCATTCCACTTCCACCATTCAAATCCTTATTCGATACATCTTGACATAACAAATCCATATCTCATTGCACATTGTTAGATTTCGAGCACAAATTCTCGCATTCTCACAACACAATCAAATGATCTATGCAGATCCACGGTTTAAGAAACAATGTGACCTAATGAATTATGAAGGAAAAAAAACGAGCGCTATAAGCATGCACACGCACGCACACGCGAAACACAACCGTCTAAATCAACGCAACTGAAACCATTTCCGCAAAATATGATCGTAATTCCAAAAGTTTCCATAATCAAATTCCTGAAATTGAAAATATATAATGCTTGAATATCTCAAGATAAGGCATAAATATATGTACGGTACGGGGATTAGCTATTAAAAAAAAAAAAAAAACTTTTACGAATCTTTGTGTTGACGCGATATTATTGAAATGTATAATGATCTGAGGGGAACTGTTTGGGCAATTTAATCACAATTTAAAGGATGTGCAGTCGTGCAGAGGCACGCATCATTTACTGTAAATATGAATATATATCTATATATGTGTATATATGTAGAGAGAGAATACTTGTTGTTGCCTGGCGACCTGTTCCTTGATCCTTGTGGCTTGTTTCCTCAGTGCTTCCATTAAAGAAACACAATAGAGAGAGAATGGAAAAGAAGAAGAAGAAGAATGACAAAGTTTTCTATTAAAAATTCTGCTTCTTGCTGATTTCAAATTCAATCTTTTTAGTGAAATTTAAATAAATCGAAATTATAAAATTCCATGTTTTGTACTCACTCATTTACTTTTTGGGTCATTTTTAGAGAAGGCCCTGTTTTGGGCCTATGAAGTTGGCTGTTCATTTTCAGTGCTTGCCTAGTTGAATAGCATGCATTGCACTTTAAGAGCTCGTTTGTTTTGAAAATATAATAAAAAAAATTAAATTTTTGAAAAGCTTTTGAATTTTTCTCTTGGCATATAAGATACTTTACTAATATTTAATTTAGACAAAAATTCTTCTTTCATGAAATACATATAAATTATTAATATGTTTTTTAATTTATAAAATTAAAAGATAAGTCCAAACAATTTTATAAAGGTAAAATTTAAGTTTTTATTTTTAAAAATTATGAAAAGTTATTGTATGTATTTAATAATAAAAAGAAAATAGTAATAACAAAAACAAAAAGTTTAAAAACGTTTTTTTTTTCTTTTAAAGAGAATATAAATGAAAAAAAGAAGTTTTGGTAAGTTAGAAGCACATTTTGGTCTAACAGGAAATTTTAGGAGAAAATATAAATAGATAATACTTAGAGGAATCTCCTATCCCCTTCCATTTGAAAGAAAGAACTTTGAAAAAATACTCCATTCTTAGAATGATACATTTTTAACTCAAAACTCAAACCAAATATCGGAATCCTTCTAAAATGGAATATAGCATTCCAGGAATGATTTAATGATTTAAATCTTGAACAATCGATCCCTTAACGATGTGTTTTGGTTAAAAAATTCAAAATAATTTAAATTACTACTAATTTTTATGAGAAATTAAAAAAAAAAAAAAGTAGTTGGATATTCCTTATCCCATTATGCTTTGCCTATTGTTGAGCCAGAAATTTAGTTTCCTTGCACCCATAACGGTTTAGTCTTTTAAAAGTTGGCTTTTTGTAAAAGAATGTGTAAAATGCACCCATAATTTACATTGCCATGTCAGCTTTATTACTTCTTGATTTTTCTATAAAATTTTAAAATATAATAATTTTAATAAAATAACTAATTTCAATAAAAATTACATATTTTAAATCCATGGTGATTATATATAAAAAAAATCAACAAAAAATTACATAAAATTATATACATGTATATCATATGTTGGCATCTAATTGGTTATTTCAAATTTTTCGTAGTAGATTACAAAAGTACTATTGGAGCAAATTTTTCTCAAGTTTCAAGTTTTTTATAAATATAAATTGACACATAAGATTTACACTTCAACTTTTACAAAATGACTGGAGATATTCTTTGCATACTAGTATTTCAGAAAAAAAAAAAAATATTAGAGTACTAGACTGTTAAAATAAATTATGTTTAGTCATGTTCCAAAAAAATAATGGGTTTACCGATAACCTTTCTCATTTTTTCTGACAAGTTCGACAAAATAAGAGAAATGGAAAAGAATTACATCAGCGTACAAATCCGCTCTAGGGACGTGGCCCGCGAGCAAGGAGATCTTCGAGCCAAAAAGCTTAATTTCATCAAAAAAGGCCACCAATCTCGAAGAGAAACTTCTCCCCCAAGATTTGATTTGCCAATTGTTCTTAAAATGCAACGTTCTATAAATTAAATACCTTTGTTTTGCTCTATAGTGAGCTACAATTAAAGAGCATCAAATTAATTTGATGATATCTTTCGTGTTTCACTTTTTATTTTTTTCCTCCTTTGGAATAAATTATTAATTGAAAATTCGCTCCCACAACCATGATCAAATTAATTGGTATTTGAGTGGAAGACTAGTAATGGGTGATTGAATGGAAGACTAGCTTGCTACGAAAGCTAGTCATGTGGCTTTTGGCCGCAACAACGTACCTATATATATATAGGCTATATATAATGGGTGATTGAATGGAATACTTGCTACGAAAGTCATGTGGCTTTTGGCCTCTGCAACTTATATAGGCTATAATTATACATGTGAGAAACCTAACCCACAAGTTAAGTGCGTTCACTGTATAAGGTTGCACTATCGATACATGCAACCATCTTATTTGGTAACACTTCAAGTTGTATGTTTTTTTTGGATCCTACACGATTTAATTGGTTCATGTCAAGTGAATAAATGTACACTTAATCATCCCCTATTAAGCGAGCAAGTATAAATTTACTCGGGCTATGTCTAACAGGTGTGCATGGATTTTAAGCTTATTGTCTTACTCACTTGGCATGGGCCGATTAAGTGTACATTTACTTACTTGAAAAGGGTTGAGTAAGTGTTGGGTCGGAAAAATAAAATCGATCGAGCAAGTGTACACTTACTCGCTTGACATGGGTCGAGTAAATATATTCATACACAATTAGAATATGGGCAAGAGGAGTGAGAGAGATTCCGGTGGCCGGTGATTATAAATAAATAAATATATATAATTGTCGTCATCAACAAACAAACAAAGTGGAGAAGAGAGCATAATACAATCATAATCGGAAGGAAGACATGAAGAAGAAGGAGGTAGTAGGGTTAGTTATGGCAACTGCTTTAACTTACCATGATGAAATGCCTTCACTACGGAAGAGAAGTGGTGGAGGAGTGGAAGGTGGTGGCAAGGGCAGAGGAGGAGGTAAGTGGGATGGTACTCATTTACGGGTGTTAGTAAAAGAAAAATAGGCATAGTTGAGTAGAATTAAGGGATGGGTTTTACCAAGTAAAGTAAAGAGTGTCAATAGTGTTACCCTATACATCTTTTGAATACAAAGCTAAGAAATAATAAAACCCGTTATATATATTAAAAATAAATAACGTCAACATGAACCAGTCCACTTCAACCCACCACTCTGATTAGTTTTCTAAACAACTATTGCATTCAATTTTGCTGAATTTGTTTACGCATTTGATGCACTTCTCATTTCTTTCTTGCATTATGCTTCTTTACAAGATCAATATGTTCAAAGTATGTGTCGTACCCGAGGGAGATCCAATTAATCAAGCAAGTTGACCTGTTTGACTATGAATCGAGGTGGTCATGTTAACCCTAACAAGGCGCGCCAGATATCCCGGTCTCATATGCAACATGGAAACCAGAGAGATTATGTTGAACGGCTTCCTTCAATTTGTTCCATGGACTACCAGCAGTTGGAAGACTAAAGGCCAAACCGCACATGCCCTAAAACAAACAACTTCCTAGCCAACTTTAATTTGTATTTCATTTCAATTCCGGAAGATTGGGAAGAAGAGCAAGACAGTCTGACAAATGTGGGACGAGATTAATTTGTATCTACACGACTCGGATTCAAGCTCCACTTGGCACAACTGTCAACGGAGGATAGCATTGGTCAGTTAAACTAATCATTGAAATTTTTATTCCAAATTACAACTAAAACTATGGATTTTTGACATAAGTGTAGATGCATTAATCCTTTAGAACTAAATAGCTTGTACACTTGAATTGCAAATACGCTGAAGTTGATGGAACATTTGAATCAGGTCAACTATATAAATTAATAGGCCGGCCGGCCTTCAAATAACTAGCACTTAATTAAGTTCAGCTTCATTCTGTTATTAATTTTCCTTTTTGTATTTTTTTGGGCAAAAGATGATGTATTCCAAGTATGAGATGATTAGTTAATTTCTACTCGTTCAACCATTACTGATTTACTGATATGGTCATATTCATGCAACAGCAAAGGGGTGCAAGAACACGAATTCATTTCTAAGCAACTAGTCACTTATTTAATCTTGAATATATAGGTCTACTTACATTGACAGAATACTGTGTTACATGAGAAGATCGATCTAATAGTAAAATTAATTAATGCTTTGGTCACGGAAAATATCTTTCAATTTTTTTTTTGGTCCAAACATATATAAAATTTCTATTTAGGCTTGAAAAGTCACCCAAAAAATAAGAATTTAGACTTGAATAGTCAATCAACTTGTATCTAAAGAGACCAATATATACTCAATACGGTCCCTAGCTAATTAAAACTCTACGTTTAACATTCATATTTTTTAAACATTAATTTTATCATAATTAATGGTGCAAAACAAAATTTATTCTTTATTGTAAATTTTGAATGTTGATTAGGTTTTAAGGAAATTTTTTTTTTCTTAATTTAAAATATTTTAAAATAGAATAAAATCACAATTTAAGACAGAAAAAGTAACTAGTTTGCTATATCATATCAATTACACTCTAGTTCAACAAACCAGGCTAACAGTTTATTAATTCAAAACTTTTGGAAAAAGGTATCTCAAAATTCACATGGAGATAGTATTATAATGCGGAGAGGTACTACAGCGCATGACATGGTGTGAGAAAGACTTTATACTAGATATTTTATTAAAATAAAATGGAAGATTCATGTAATTAATATATAATTAAGAACACCTCTATTACTTAGATCCCTTTCTATCTAGTTTTAGAAGAGCATGATTTGGACTTATTTGATTGGTACCAAAAATTAAAGAAAATGTGGCCCGGTTGTTGAACGGCCTCCCACCCATAACATAAAATCAAATTATTTTTTAATTTTATTATTTAAGGGAAGTGCTTAAATTATTCAGGGGGGCCCCGGGATAGCTAACATGTATGACACTTAGCTTGTCCACGTGTCGTTATTTATCACTGTGATGATAGAAAAAATAAGATGTTGCTTGTCCACTGTCCTCATATGTACTTAATTCGATGGATGAAGACAATTATAACTTAATTGTGTGAGACTTCCAATTTCTATAAAAAAAAAATAGATACCTATTACATGTCATTTACTTTGCTCTATAGGGAGCTACAATTAATTAAGGAGTGCATCGGATAATCTGATAATATTTTTCAGAGTAATGATGTTAGTATTTTATAAAAAATATTTTGTCACTTTAAAATTATTTTTAGTAACAACTAAATATATTAACAAATTCATATAAAGTATCGTTAAAAATAATTTTAAAAAATTAGAGTACTTTAATAAAATACTAATATTATTATGCTATCTTTCATGTTCCTTTTTTTTCCCTCTTTTTTGGATAAATTATTGAAAGTTCACTTCCAAACTAAGATCAAATTAATGGGTACGTATTTGAGTGGAAGACTAGTAATATGGGTGTTTGAGTGGAAGATTTGCTACGAGATTCAAGTGGCTTTTGGCCGCGCCGGTACAACTTATATATATATATATATATATAGGTTATAATCATACATGTGAGAAACCTAACCCACAAGATAAGTGCGTCCACTATATAATTTTTTGAATACATTGTAAAGCAATATAATTATAGTGTAAGTTATACACTAAAAATAAATAAAATTAACTTCACTTCATATACCTCTCTGTTTAAATCTGAATCTGCTATCTCCTGCCCTCGTACAAAGGTAAGTGACAACCAATTAAACGGCCTCTAAATAAATATTGCAGTTTGGCCGGCGATTTTGCGTAATTTAATTGTTTATGCCGTTGATTGATCCACATCGATCTCATTAATTTTCTCTTGCATTCAGCTTCTTTACAAGATCAATATGGTCAAAGTACGTATGTGTCATACCCGAGGGAGATCCAATCAAGCAAGTTGACCTATTTGACTATGGAGGTGGTCATGTCAACCCTAAGAAGGCCGTATTTCCCGGTCTAATCAAATGCGACTGCGACATGGAAACCAGAGATTATGTTGAACGACCTCCTTAATTTGCTCCATGCATATATATGTGGGCTGTAATGACTCGCACTACCAGCAGTTGGAAGACTAATAAGGCCAACCACATGCACTAAAACAAACAACTTCAATTCCTAGCAAACCATAATTTGAATTTCATATCGATTCAAAACGGAAAGAAGAGCAAGACAGTCTTAAAAATCGTGACAAATGTGGGACTAGACATACCAACTATCTACGCGGCTCAGTTTCAAGTTCCACCTAATAAAACTGTCGATGGAGGATATATACATGCATGCAGTTGTTTGTTAAATTCAATCATGCATTGAAATTTTTCATTCCAAAATATGACTAATTAAAACGATGAATGTATTAATTTTTGACCTAATTATAGATGCATTCCTTTAGAACTTACATACCACTTGTTCTAGCTAATAGTCTTTTTGGTAATAGGGTTGGCTGCCCCCCACCCTCGTCCTTTTGGCTTTATTAATTTGCTTCTGATAGTCAGGTTTGTTCCTTCGTCTTTTGTTGTTGAAAAAAATAAAAATAAAATCGAACGTGCCGAAATTGATGGAGCATTTGAGTCAAAGATGATGGATAGACAATGCGTATCAGCTAGTTAATTTTGGTCAAAGATGTAGTCCAAGTACGTATATATATGTATCAGATGACTAGTTAATTAATTTTTACCTGTTCAACCATTATTGATATGGTCAAATTTCATGCTGCAGCCTACAGTAAAGGAGTGTTAGAACAATAATTCATTTCTAGTCGACAAGTCATTTTTTTTTTTTTTGAATAAGTCTACTTATATTGACAAAATACTATATAACATGAAATAATCTATTACTATCATTAATTAATTGTTTGGTCACGGGCTATATCTTTCCATTTTAATTTAAGCTGAAACATATAAATTTGAATAGTCAACCTGGAAATGGATAGACACTACGCCCTTGTTTACCTGAAAACTTAAAACCCAATTTTTTTACCAAAAGTCAACTTTCTAAAATTCATTTCACTTTATTTTATCTTTCATAAAATTTTTAAAAACATTATAATTTTAAATCTAAAAATTGAAATTAGATTAAAAATATATATTTAAAACCTATTTATCGAGATTTATAAAATAAAATTCACTGCGACTATTTTTGAGTTTTTTTCATGAGTTTTTTTTGAATTGGTTGAAAATATTTCCAACAAAAACAAAATTTACTTTTCAATCTATATTCACACTTCCCAAAAATTCAACTTAAAAACTTAACTAAAAAACTCAACCAAATAGACCCATACAATGTATCAGCTAGTCTTAATTTGTAGTGTTATAATTGCCTGCATTTGCGATTATTCTTCCACTTTTCCATTTTTAGTAATGCAATAATTAATTTTCTCACAGTTAATGGCTTAAAATAATGCTTATTATTATCTTGAATTTAATATACATTGATTGTATTTTAAAAAAATAATAATCTTAATTTGTGATATCTCAAACAAATACAGTGAACTACGTGAAACGGAAAGGGTATCTAATTTTAAAAGCCAGAATATTAATTTAAGAGTTTTAATTAGGGAAAAGAATCTCAAATTCAAATGAAGAGCACTCTATTAGTTCACTTAACTATTAATAATTAAATTAAGGGAGAGACTGTAGTTAAGTGACATGGTTCGAGAAAGACTTTATATTATATTTTTTAATGTAAATAAGAGCACTCTATTAATGGGATCCTTTATCTATCTAGTTTTAGAAGAACATGATTCGGACGTATTTGATAACAGAAAGGAGAAAATGTGTCCAGGTTGTTGAACGGCCTCTCACCAAAAACATAATTTTTTATAACTCATAATTAATAATTTATAGCAAGTAGGGGTTGAGCACAGAGAACTGGGTTTATATTGCGTAACCGTCTGGATAACATATTAATAAGGCTCTTTAGTCAACCGAACATATATTATTTTTAAAGGGTATTTGGTTAAGCTTTTGATAATTTTTTGTATGGTTAATCTGCTGAATATGAAATTCATTTATTCGATCATTGAAAACACAATGCGTAGTTGCCAAGAGATTACATAATGCACAGATACTATTTAGTTTTTTCTTTTTGAATCTAATTTAATTTCTCAACATATCACGTGACACGAACTTGTTCGATATGTGTATTAAGTGGCTTGTTTAATTTTATTATTTTTGCACTGAGCTTGAGTGCCATTCAGGCACCAACCTATCTATGACATTAGTGGCCGAACCTCTTTATGTATTGTGAGAATATTATCTTAATTGCATGTTATTGTAATTAAAGATTAATTTCTACAAATCTAGACAGTTTCTTGATTTCATATGTCATTTTATATTTCTTCTTCTAAATGAAAGATAAGTAAAAAAATTTAATATTTTATTTTTTCACCTTATATGACTGCAGAAAAATCCAAAAAATATGAGACAGAGAGAATATAATTAAAAGCGGGGCTTAAACCCAACACTTTTATCACAATATTAATACTTTTAACCACTTGACTTTAATCTCTGAATCTGAATTTAGCTTGAGTTTTAAGATATATAAAAAATGATAAGAACGGAGAGATATATATTAGTAATAGTTATATAAAGTAGCCTAGTATGAGTCCAACGGTCAACAGACTTTAGTTGGTTCAACACGTGGAGTACCTTGGCTTAACCCCCCACTCTCATCAAATCTATTCTCCACTGCTGGCTCTTGTACGGCTCTGGATATTATAAACAAAACATGTGTCAAGATACATTAGATCATTGAGGTATAAAGAATAAATAAATTTGATTTTTTTTTGAATGAAGAGCAAATTGGTATTTTAAGAGGCCTTTTTTTTTATATTTTAAATGAATGTATTTGAATAAATTGAAATATCAATTACTATAATAAAACCACTCTTTATGGCACAAAAAATAATTTTTTGCAGTAAAATATGGGTCAATAATTATATGAACTTTGCACTAAAAATATGCCTTTTTATTTTTAGCCCAGAGAATTTAAATTATTTTGCTTAATTTAACCCACTACATTTAGAAAATTAGTAATTGGTTCAAATAAGTGGATAATTACTAAATATGCATTTTATGAATGATTTTATTATTATTTTTCTTTTATATTTTTCCCATCTTATCCTTTTTTGATTTTTCAAATTTAAATTTATTATTCACCTAAAATTATATTTAGAATATATATCTTTTAAGGATTTATATGCTTTTACATTCAAATTTTAAAATATTCAATTTTAAAATTTGTAAATGTAACTATAAGTGATAACTTTTTATAATTTTTAATTGTCATAGGATAAATATATATTATAAAAATTAAGAAGTTGACTTGCAGTAAATACAAAATATCAAAAATTATACTTGGAGCATCTACAAGACATATTAAACGTAAATATTTTACACCATGTACTAAAACAATATAGTCATATTAAAAAAGAGATCACACAAGTAAAACTAAAAATATAGCCATATTAAAAATATCAAATATTAAAAATTGGAGCACCTAGAAGACATCTTAATAGTAAATATTACATATAGATATAACTAAAAACATAGCCATATTAAAAAAAAATACATAATTAAAAATAAAATACAGTCTTAGGTCAAACTAAAAACATAGTCATATTAAAAAAAAGTACACAAGTAAAAATAAAAATACAGTCATATTAAAAAAGAAATTACACAAGTCAAGGTAAAAATGTTGTCATATTAAAAAGACATTACACAAGTAAAATTAAAAACAAAGTGGTATTAAATATATCAACATCAAAAATGTTAAATATGAAATAATGTAAAGAAAGAAGGTTTCAAAACAGTAGGAAAAAAGAATTTACTGACTATCTAATGAATGTTCTAACAATTATTATTCAACACCAAATGAAGCATTACTGGTGGTCCATCGGATTATATATTGCATGATCTCAACAACACACAAATTCAAAATAAAATTTTTGTATATCTTATATTTCGCCACGGACAATAAACTTTGACGTTGCTGATTGATCTCGTAAAAATATTTTTTTAATGCAATGTTCATCTTCGTAATGGAAGGTATGTGCCACCAAAATTAGGAGGTCAATCTTCAAATCCTCCATAAATAAACAAATAGCAATCTATAGAGAGAAATGCAGACTTTAATTCATTTGTAATATGTATTATTTAATTAACTTAAAAAAGAATCTTGGTAGAAATATATATATATATATATATATATATATATATATGCATTTGTAATAAATATCTATTATTAATTGTGTTATATATTGTCTAAAAATAATGGTGATAACAACATTATCATTTAATAAGGATAATTTAATCAGATTAATGTTAAAGAAGCTAGAATATTGTAAAAGAAAATTATTTATGAATTTTTGCTAAATAAAAACAAGTTGGGTTAAATCCTAAAAATTGGGCTATTAACTAATTTTTTAAATGTAATGGGTTTGAGTAAAGAGACGCTTAAAATTTTAAAGCAAATCCTAATTTGCTATAATTATATCTATATAGAATGTAGTAATTTTTTATTACTTGAATAAAGAAAACGCTAATAGATATAAGATTATAGAAAATGTTTTTTTATTTATGATTTTTATTATATATTTTTATTGAGTGTATTATATAAATTTTACTTTAATTAAATTTTATAAAAATATAACTCATATAATATATGCTAGTAAAAATATATATACACAATTTCAAATAAATGAGATGACTTGTGTGAAATAAAATCATCTTGCCCTACAAGAAATTATTGGTTACAACTGGGATACCACATCATTATGCTGATGTAGTATCACAGCCCAATAATATTAAGCCAAATCACCAGGTAAACCCATATCAACATTAACCAATGTACTAATAGATTTTTAAAACTTAACCCCGTTAATAAAAGATAATTAAAAAGGTAAAAATTGAGAAAAGTCCAACTTACCAAAATTGGCGCCTATATTTTCTCTCCTTTTTCTCATATTCGTCTTCCCTTGTTGCCTACTTTCTGTGCCTCTTTTTTTGAACCAGAATACTCTAATGGATACCACATCATTAAATCTCGAGAATCAAAGCTCCAGCAAAGTATGTAACCGTGTAGCGCAGACCCTTCACGCACTCCTTGGATTACTCGTAGATCTTATTTTTTTAGTTTTACTTTCATCAGAATCATGTTATTTTTGTCCACCAGCAACAATAGTACAGCAATACCAATCATATTAAGCATTGAATTAATTGATTTGTAAAATTCTAAATGTTAAAGAACCTTTGGTCCTGGTTCAAAAATTAATTGTATAAGGATTACATCACAAGCAGTATAAATACTCAAGGACTAAATAAAGACAAGAGAAACATAAATATCTGTATAGAGAGAAGATTATGAAAGAGGGTATAATTCCCCTAATAAATTAACACCAAAAATACAATAATACACACAGGTAGATAAACATAGAAAGCTGAATAGAGAGAGTCTTAGAAGAAATAGTTGGTTGTTTTGTTCAATGCGAA
Source organism: Lonicera japonica (assembly GCA_021464415.1). Lineage (NCBI taxonomy): Eukaryota > Viridiplantae > Streptophyta > Magnoliopsida > Dipsacales > Caprifoliaceae > Lonicera > Lonicera japonica. Next base: position 48,099,314 of record CM038471.1, read on the forward strand.
TGGAAATAAGAACTTTAGGGTTTGCAATTGAGAAAATTAAGGGATATTTTGAATTTGGAATACAACCATATCAGAAGTGAAGGAGAAAGAATTCGTAACGCCGTTAACTTACAAGACTATATATTTTAAAAATAATATAAATTTTACTGCATACTGACATGGGTTTACTTGATGATTTGATTTAATATTATTGAATTGTGATACCACATAAGCATAATTATGTGGTATCCCAGTTGTAACCACTAATTTCTCCTGCTTCACGCAAAATATTAGTGAAAACAACTTGATGAGGCTCATGTTGCCACGCCCCTGCTGAGCGCGTGGTTGCCTATTTGTCTAGAAATGAAGCGTAATTAGCGCGGCAACATTACCTCATTTTCTAAATAAATCCAAATATAGGGGGCTTTCTTGGAATAAGACCAAAGTAGAAAATCAAAAAAATAAAAACTTGGCGGTTTTCGTAGGTAACCGGGCTTCTGTTTTGAATAATCTTAGCGCCACCTTTTCTGCCTATCAACTTCCTGGTCCTCAATCATAATTCCTTTTTCTTCTCTGTTTTGTAATAATAAAGAGCTTTGATGCTTTTAAGGTAAGCAACAAGGACTGTAACGCGTTTTTGACATAATTCTACGTAAAATATTATAATTTGATATTTAATTCTGTGCACATTTAATTGCATTATTTTATTAAATAATAGCACATGGTAATTTAATGAACTGCATTTTTTGTTCAAATAATTTATGCATATGAAAGAAAAAATAATTTGGAAACAATTCACGATCAAATTTAAATGGGTAGTGTTAATATGTACTTGAAGGACATACGTTAAATATTTAAATATAGAAAGAATTAGGTCTTGTATAAAAATCAGTGTAATATTAAATGTATGTTAGACTTTTATTATTTTTAAATTTAGGTATTTATCATGTACCCTTAGGACACACGTTAACACTATTCAATTTAAATTTATGTACTCTTGCAATTCTTTGGTAAATTGTTCATATTAAAAGAATGAAACTCTAACTTTGTGTTTGATAATAAAAAAAAAATGTTGAAAAATATTATTAGTTAAAAGTTATTATAAAATATTAAAAAAAAAAAAGCAAAAATCTTGTAAGATGTTCAATTATATTTCGGACTTTTCATAGAATGCAATTCTTTAGATGATATATTAGAATAATTCTCCTTAAAAAAAATCTGTGAAGAAAAGAGTCTCATAAAATCACTCCTTCTCTATTTTTTAAATCTATACTGTTATAAATTGAAAGATCTAGAATTCAGTTATGACTCTAAATTTTACTGTAGTTCTTATTTTGTCCTTGCGTTAATTTTTTATTATAAAGATTATTTAATGGGATTTTGAACTCGCAATCTCTTAGTTACAAAATTAAGAATGTTACCATTAGACCATTTTATTCATTCATCATATATTTTTCATTTTACCCTTTCAAAAAATAATAATAATTCATTTCACCATTCATGTCCGTGTGCACAACAAGAGGACGTGTATACTATCACATGTGCATATGTGTCTAGTATCTTTTAAAACTGATATGTTTTAATTATTCTCTTTTTCTTTTATCACACATTAATATTTCTTTCATATTCCAAAAATGAGATACATTAATTTGTCATGGCATGCACTCTCCTAGAAAATGTATTTGCTCATTTATATTTCACTTGTCTTCGGGACACGTCCAGAAGTTTTAGGAACCTCAAGCGAAATTTAAAAATGAGGCATCCTTAATAGTATTAAATATACTTTTTCAAAGGCATATATACAAATATAATATTAAAATTCTTCTAACCAAAAATTAAGTGAACCCTTTTTTTTTAATATAAAAAATTGAACTTTTATAATATAAAATTAAACTTATGTATTTTATATATATTATTATAGATATACATTATACATAGACATAAAATTTGAGATCACTACAAAATTAAAAACTCTAAAATTAATAGACATTCTTTTCCACACCTTCAGACTGGCTTTGTTTGTCTTAAACTTAGAGTATCTACAATGCACTATAAATTGGGTAAAAATGAAATACCACATATAATTGATGGAGATAGAACTAAAAAAAATGCACTACAATACAACCATTCATAATAATCATAAAGATGATGTGGCAAAAATAAAAAATGACATTGTGAGGGTGACTCTTTACTTCTAAATGGTCTCTTAGATAATGTCTTAATACCACATCATCATTTTTATCTACATATTTTTCTTTTTTACTATTTCAAATATTTTAATTGTAATTTTATAATTTATTTATTAGTAAAAATTACATATTAAAAAAGTATGAATCAAGACATATCAAACAAGATCCATTTTATATATATAATTATTAATTTATTAATAGACATTTTCTTGAGCAATTCTATTGAAGATGGTTTTTTTAAAATTTGCTCATCAAAATATTTTTTTATATCACATAAAAAAAATAAAAATATATTTATATGTCTATAGTTATAAGGTATTCAATTTATTTTTATATTGGAGATGTTGTTAGCTCTTAAAATTGTTATATTCCCTTTGATTGGTTCATATTCTTGGGTGTCCGCCCAATGTTACGAACCAAAACAAAGGCAAGAGTAACACAGCTGTGACCACAACAAAGATTACGCGGCTGTTATTCTAGAAACACTCTCTCTTGTTTTGACCATATTGGAATTTACCCAAACAGGACCTTAATTAGTCAAACAACTTAATAAAAATCTCCGTAAAAGAAAACTGTGGATCCGGTCCCATTCGGCCGAACCACCCACCCATTACACCTAAGAATAGTCGTCTCTTTTTCCTTTACCCCCGAGTTATTATCCCATACATAATACCCCACTGTATTAACCTACAAATTCATACAAAATAAATACAAGAGAGAGAGAGAAAAAAAAAATTTAAAAGAAAAGGGAAAAAAAACCCACATTAACCCACCACCAGTTTCCCCCACGAAACAACCCTCATTTCATTTGCTTTACCAAGAATTCGTTTCAACTTTTATTTTCCCCTATACCTTCTATTCTCTTCAATCTCCTTCGTCTTTAATCAGGTACATATATATAATATAACGCAAAATAATATGAATTTAAAGTTGGTCATGGTTAAGGGTGAATTAATTTATTTAATTTTGACGTTTTTTTATTTTTTTTTATTTTGGTAGGATAAAATTTGGAGTGGAGAAAGAAATGGAGTGCATTGAAGCAAGAGCCTTGAAATCAAGTTTTCTTTCGGAAATAACGATGAAATCGACGACCCACCAAGTGATTTTTGAAGATTTGTGGTGTGTTACCGGAATTAACAACGTTGTCTCGTCGGAGGATTTCTCCGTTGATGATCTCCTCGATCTCTCCGACAAGGATTTTAATTCTCTCGAGGAATCCGAGGAAGATTATGAAGAAAAGGATTCCCTCTCTGGCTCTTCTCAAGACAGAGTTGATGACGATAATTCCAACTCCGGTACTTCTCCCGGCTCCGGCGACTTTGCCGGCGAACTCGCTGTTCCGGTAACCATTCATTCATTTTTATTTTTTAATTTTTTTTTAATTATTTATAATTTTCATTTCTTTTCCATGTTTTGTATTTGATTAAAAGTCAAATGAAAAACATGCTTGAATTGCATCTTTAGTTTTTTCAAAAAAAGAAAGAAAGAAGGAATGGATTAAATTTGTTGAATTTTTAAGAAAATTACATCAAATCATTTCATGAAAAACAAAAAATTGAATTTCGTGGAGTGAAATGAAAAACATTATTGAATTCTTAAAAAGTTGGATAAATTTTCTGAATTCTTCAGATATTTTAAAATTTTGTTGAATTTTTAAGAAAATTATATATATTAAAACATTTCATAAGAAAATTAAAATTATAAAATTCGAATTTCCAGGAATTTTTTCTTCGTATTAACAAAATTTCCTTTCTTTTGCAGGTTGATGATTTGGAGAATCTTGAATGGTTATCACAATTCACCGACGATTCCGTAACGGAACTTTCTCTCTTATGTCCCGCCGGAATTGAGAAAACCGCTAGATTGTCCGGCAATCGGACCGAACCGGGTACTAGACCGGCGGTTCAGAACTTCACTGTCCTCTGTCTTCCGTACCCGGTTCCCAAAAAACTCCGAACCAACCGGTCGAGGCTTGCCAGAAGAACTTGGTCTCTTGGACCGCTATCACGAACGGAGCCATCTTCATCTTCGCCGGTTCAAGTTATGGAATCATTTATAGCCCCCGGTTTACCGCCGGCGAAAAAGCAGAAGAAGAATCCTGCGGCTCAAACCGGTTCCGTTTTGGGTGGGGCCCTCCAGGTGCAGCGGCGGTGTACCCATTGCCACGTCAATAAGACTCCACAATGGCGAACCGGTCCATTAGGGCCCAAGACGCTTTGCAACGCTTGTGGTGTCCGGTTCAAGTCGGGTCGGCTTTACCCTGAGTATAGACCGGCTTGTAGCCCCACTTTCTCTGGCGATCTTCACTCCAACAGCCATAGGAAAGTTCTCGAAATGCGCCGGAGAAAGGAGGTTGATGAGTCCGGTTCATCTCCGGCTGTACTGAGCTTTACATGTTTCGGTGATGGTCAAATGGTGGCGGCGATTTGAACCCGGTTTAGTGAGCTTAGGTTGGTACGGTTTAGTTTGTACAATTTTTGATGGGGACAGGCATTGTGGACGTATTGTAACGGAATTTAGGGAGGTTTAGCTTTAGGTTTAGTTTAGTTTTAGGCCTTCATTTTTTCTTTTGTTGTTGTTTTAAGTTAACTTTAATTTGTAATCCATTTATTTTCTGGTTTAATTTAATGAACGGAGTAACATAAATAGGTTAAATTAATATTAATGTTCCGCTAGTATCCTTTTGTTGGACTGCATTTGACATATTACTTAATGTATTCTTGAGAAATTAAGGATCCGTTCGGTAGCGTTTTTAGAGACCCGTTTTTGTTTTTTGAGTTCAAAAACGGATAAAAAATGCGTTCGGTGAGATATTGACAAAAACACGAAAAACGTTTTCGGAAAATGAATTCAAGTTTAAAGTATAAAACACAAAAACGCCAAAATGATGTTTTCACCATTTTCAGTCTTGCCATCTTCATTTTCACTGTTTTCGTTCTCGGAAAATGTTTTCACTATTTTCGTTCTCGAAAAATTCATTTTCTCATTTTCATTTTCTGAAAATATTCTCGAAAAACATTCTCCGAAAACGTTACCGAACGGGCCCTAGATATCTTTAGGATCATTGGATTTTTTTTCACCCAAGTTTTGCTACTATCAAATACATATGTAATTTGTAAATGGCCAAAACTAATTAAATATCCATAAAACACAATGTGCACTTATTTCGCCCAAAGCAATATTTATTAAGATATAACAACATAATTGAAGACAAAACATGTCATTAATGCAAACATCATTGAATTCACTATATTTGGCTTGAATGTTAAAATGTTATGATAGGATTTTTTTTTTCATAATAACCTTGAATTTACTTTTTTATCTTTCAATTAAAATGTTTGACTTTTATAATTTTTTATTCTTATTTACTATATAAGTTATTATGAGTTTTGATTTCGAACAAATGACAGTTTTTTTTATATAAGTGATAACCGATCTGGATTTTTTGAAAAAAAAATAAAAAATTAAATAATACTCTTTGTTACGAAAGTTTTATGATGTTAGGGACAAGTTGTAAAACTTTATTATAAGAAGTTTAAAACACTAAAAACTCTGTATTTAGAAGTTTCTTTTCTTTTCGAACCAAAGTTTCTTAAATTTCAAAAGCTTCAACAAATTTGTGATGACCGTTAAAGGGGCAAAGTGATGTATTATTACTATATTAAATGAATCTTAATTAGTACTCAAACAAAAACTAAAATAGTAAATAAGGCCCAAATAGTAGTGGGCCCTATTAAATAAGTGGGTTTGAGAAGCACTGAGTAATGTGTGGCCTGACCTATGTTAATAATGGTGGGGGGGCTCCCAAAAATATCTGATTCGTGACTCATAACCACTTGCTAATGGCGGCTGACTCATGCTTTTATATATTATTATTCATAGCCAAACAGGTCAATGGACCACCCCATATACCCGACCCGGCAGATCTTATATTTCTATTTTTTTTATTTTTTTAACCTTTTTAACAAATATTTACTATTAAAATAATACGCAACATTTGTAATCAATGAGATTGAATTTGCATTTTCCAACTTAGATAAGATCATTTACCATTAAAAACAATCAACTAGCTATACTCCATTATTTCCTTACATTCTCACACTGTTAAACTAGTAGTTTATTTGACTTTTCACAAATTATAATAAATCTTTATTTTGGCATAGTTTTATAAAATTCATTTGCAAAATTAATTAGCAGCACTATAATAAAATATTTTATTTTCATTTATTGTATATTATTTTAACAATAACCATATTTACTTAGAGTAATATAGTAATGCTATTGGTAACTGTAAATAATTTGTTGTCTTAAGAATGTAAGGTATAGCTCTTTTTTAAAAAAAAAAAATAAAAAATAAAAATGTATGGTAAAGTAGTTTTAAAGTGAATTTATCATAATTTAATAAAGCGTCTTTTTTTTAAAAGATAAATGTCACATTCTCTTTCCAATAAATGACACTCTTTTTAAGAGATTAGTTTAAATGACAACTTTTCAATTGAGGACGATACACAAAATATTTAATTATTTGAATTAATTACGTTGAATTCCAAAACTATCCTTTTTATAGATAAATACATAAAACTAAATATAAAATCAATCACGTAATTAAGCTGATGATAAAAAATTCAAACAAATTCAAATAAACATGATAAATGCAACAATAATTCAAAAAAAATCAAATAACAAACAAATTCAAAAAAATTCAAACTTAAGAAACTTTAATTTTTTTTTTAAAAAAGTGAAAATTTCAAAATCTAAAACAAAAAATTAAATTAAATAAATAAATAAACAAGTTAAAACTTATCAACTTAGATGCTTACGATCAAACCAATGATAAAACGATACTCAATCCTTCATTTATTTGAGTCCTTAAAAAATGTCTACAAAATAAAATGTTGTAGTTGTTAGTTAACATGCCTGCAAAATTAACAAGGATAAAAAAATACATACAAATTAATTTGCCTACAAAATAATATGTTGCACATGTTAGTTAATATACATGCAGAATTAACAATGATAGAAAAATGCCTACAAATTAATATGTCTACAAATTAATATGTTAGAAAAATGTCTATGATAAAAAATAGGTATTTTTTCTTACAGACATATTAAGTTATATCTTTTTAATTTTCTGACATACATATTAAGTTATATATTTTTATTTTTTTCGTTAGCATATTAGTTAGAATGCGAGGCTCATATTATATTTATCTTTATCAAAATTCATTATAACCAATGAGTAATCATTATATTGGAATGCCAATTTTTTGTGTCTGTGTAGAAAGCTATAATTAGCATAATAAATACTAATATACATAAAAATATTGATATATTGATATGATGATCACTCATTAGTTGGAAAGGATTTTGATAAAGACAAATGTCATATGGATCCCATATTCCCATATGTGTTGCACACACATATCTTGAGTTTTGCACTCAACACTCAAAAACTTTTATTGTTAGTTTAGTTCGTTCCAGAAATCTTAAATTGGTGATTTCACACCAGTGGTATCTTATAGGTCATGTCGAGAGGCTGAATCATTAGTTAATGAGATTTAAACTTTCCCAATAAAATTACAATTTTAGATTCTAAGAATAAAAAAAAACTCGAACCAAACGAACACTTAAAACCACAATGAGGAGGAGGAGCAGGTCTGGCGTAATCCTAATTCTGGTAGTCTAAAGGCTTGGGAGGGCGAGGACGAAAATGCTGTTAATTTATATATATATATATACAAAAAGGTGCAATTGCTCTTCATATTGAAAGTTTTGTCCTCTTGATTTTTCTTTTCTTTTTAAGGAACTGCAATTGAATGAATTAGGTTCTGGCCAATCTCTATCCCCGACACGAAAATCTTGAACAATGAAAACTTACCTTCTTGTACTAATGAACATGTAAAACTACCATAAGGCATCTACAGCTTTCAACATAAAAAAATGGTTGGTTTTGTTAAAGAAAAGGGACAAACACAAGGTTTTTTAATTCGACCATATACCATACTTATCTAGTTTGAATTTATTGTATTGATTTAATTCAAATTTAATTATATATTTATTTTCTTATATTTATCTTTAAGAAGGGTAGTATTAGAATTCAGCTTAATTAATTGAAATAAGAAAATAATTAATATTTTATCCCTAATTAAAAAGTTGTCCGCAAACTAATGAATTCAAACAAGTGTCCTTTATTATAAGCACCATTTATTTATTTTCCTTTATTATTATTTTCTATTTAATAATTTTTCAAGAAAAAAAATATAGAAAATAATAATTAAGGACATTAGTATATTAGTGGGTTTAACGAAAGACATTCTATTTTTAAACTTAGTTTAAAGGACAATTTTTTAATTAATGACAAAATATTAATTATTTTCTTATTTCACAATACTACGTTTCTTAAAAGATCAATACAATTAAATTCAAAATTAAATCAATGATAATAAATTCAAACCAATTGAGATATTTACGAGTTGTCTTCATTAGTTACACTGCAAGTCAAGCATTATTCTAGACTTCTAAATCATCTCTTTAACCTATCTCGATCCATTTCAATTCATTATATTCTCTCAGATTTGTTGTACTTGGTGGTGCTTGGTGTTGAATACTCGAATATATGCTTTGTATTTTGGATCTGTTTTGTACACGCTGGTGCTGATTATTTCGAATCTTTCTTTTTATTTTTGCGTTGTTGTTTTCTTCCTTCAAATCCAGTATTTTATTTCTAAGATATATATATATATATATCTTATTATTCTTATTTTCGAGATTTGTTTGGTACAACAAAGAATTGAATTAAACAAATTGAAGTAAAGTTTGGGCTCAAGAGACCTAAATCATTAGGCACACCACATAATGCACATAAGAATATAGTGCAACAAGAACCTTTAATTTACTAATTTCTTGAACTCTAGTTACAGTAGACACCTCTTCAATTTAATAAATGGAACAATCATCTTGAACAATCATCTAATTTCCGCATTCCAATAAATGGAAAACTAACTTACTCTCAATCTATTTGAAAAAAGAATGAAATAACAAATAACTTTTAGGGATTAATCATAAAAAAGGATTAAAAAATCAATGTTAAATGAATGGTGGTGGTACAGAAACTAGTGGCCCTCACTGGGGCTGGGACCGGAGTTTGCGATTTCACCCAAAGCAGTACTTTCACCATTTGTAGAATACTTGTCAGGTGCTTCTTCTCCAAAGTTTGATCCTCCGATTTTAATTGCTCCGTTAATAAATACGCTACAAGTTTCTATTGAACTCAAGCCTGGCCTTATAATTTGGTGTAAGTTACGATTACTCTCAATAGAAATACATTTATGGCTCAAAGTATAAAGCCTTACACATGGTATTTGCTAGTTATATTTTGAGGTAATTGATAATTGCACGAAATTGTTATCATCCATGCATGTTGACATCCCCTCCATGTTTTATATTATGCTTGCTAAAAAATTGGAAAAAAATGTAACTTAATATGTCTGCCAAAAAATTAAAAAATATACAACTTAATATGTTTAATTAAAAATTGAAAAGATGTAATTTAATATGTCTGACAGAAAATTGAAAAGATATATATTAATATGTCTAGCGACATAACTTAATTTGCCTGACATAAAATTAGTTAGAATAATGTAACTTAATATATCGACTTGTTATTATGGGAGAATTGTGGTTCAGACATATTTGCTGCTTTTGTCTCATATTATATCTGGTTAGTTTGAGAGATTTATATCCTTTAACTTTTTTTTGAATAATTTTTGTATTTATCTTCTTGCTTGAATTTCTTGTGATATGTTTGAATTGGTTTAAATTTAATTTCATTGATTTAATTCTAAATTTAATTGTATATTTATTTTCTTGTATTTATTTTTAAAAATAATAGTATTAGAATTCAACTTAATTAATTGAAATAATATAATTATTAATATTTTGTCCTTAATTAAAAAGTTGTCTTTTAAACTAATCAATTCAAATAAATGTCCTTTAATAAAAACGGAATGTGACATTTGTCTTTTAAAAAAAAATCTAAAAAAAATAATATTAATGTCGATTCAATTGATTATGAAGGTGGAGTTGCACATGGCCCATGATGGAGCTTCCCCCCTAACTATATCATGTGATCCAAATAGATTGGTTGGTTCATAAAGTGAAAATTAGGCAATGTCATGTGGAGTGGTTAGGAATCATTTCATTATAGGAGTGAAATTCACTCCACAATTAAATATCAAATATAATTTCATGAGATAAAATATTATTTTTTTGTTAGATTAGAAGATTTTTTTTTTATTTTGGGCTTCGTTTGTCTAACTTTTTTCACTTACGTGAAGTACAAAGTTGTATTCACTGAAATTGCACGACTAATTCTTTGTCGAATTTTGTCGATTTTAAATATTGAACAGTGTTTTTATGAAAGACTGTACACGAATGATTAAGTTTTATTCCTGTAAAATTCCTAGCAAAAATTATTATGCAAAAAATAGATCGGAAAAATCTTGTATTGTCATCATTACAGTAAATTATAAACATCTTTTTTACTATACAATTAAGCACACCAAATTAATTTTGTTTTGAAAAATTAAAACATAAAGAGTAGTGATTTAAGTGACTAGTTTGTCGAGCGTATGCGACTATGATAACAGAAAATAAATGAACTTGATGTTGAAAAAAAATTATGGTTAAAAGTTCATATCAAACAGTAATTTAGAGCGTCAAAATTTCAGGATCAGATTTTGGCCGGTTAGTTAAAATTGTATTGTAAGTTTTAAGAGGGTAGTGATTCAATTCTTTCACTCATCTCCTCTTTTAATAAACACACGATCATTACATTTTAATGATATAGACAAAAAACCACAATGCGATTACTATACATAGAAGGACAATGATTAGGACGTAACATTAATTTGTATTCAGAGTAAACATAATTTCTTTTGAAGGATGATAATTTTTATTTTGAAAAAAATAAACAAAAATCATTCAACTATTCAGGCTCCGTTTGATTGCAAGGTGGAAAAGGAAAATAAATTGAGTTAGTTTTGGTGAAAAGATGAAAAATAAGTTGAGTGATAGATGTGATATTCCCTTGATTTTTAAGTTTTTCCATGAGAAAATTTTCTTTACTTGGTGGTGAGCAAAAATTTTCCACCAAAAATATTGAAAGATAGATGATATATACTCATAAAATGAGTAACATGTCTTACCTTATTTTTTATCTTTTCTCACAAACTAACTAAAATTATTTTTCTTTTCCATCTTTGCAATCGAACGGAGCCTCAATGTTTGTTTATCTTTTCCGTTTGGCAAATAGCCATATCCTAGCCTTTTGGTGTTTACCACAAACTCTTAAAATCGTTGGGCCTCTCAAGGACTATTTAGCCTTGGGCCCCTTTCTCTACCCAGTATAAATAAGGTTACTTTAATTCCCGGTTGGTGTAACGAATAAAAAATATTTTGCAAAAAAGTATTTACGAAATTTTGAAAATATTATAAGGCTCATTTTTTTTATTTTTATTTTTACGAAAGCAGCCTCAAAAAATCAACTCAACTAATGGTTAGATTTTATCCCACAAAGTTGTTTTTTTGGTTTAGCTTAATGATACGATTCGTTTCCAACAACGAATCCACACCATAGATTTATATATATATATTTTTATTTTTTTTCAAAGATTTTTATATATTTACACAATCTTTTCTTTTAATTCGAGATGCACATAACATGATAGACATTGTAACTGACGATCAAACAACTACTCCAAATAACCTTTCTCTCTCCATTATAGACTTTTAATCCAAATATAGAATTTTAATAAACATTATATATGTTTGACATGTATTTGTTAAGAAAATCCTATTGAAAATTACATGCAATAACATATAACTTTGGATCTGAAAAATCTAAGTATAACAAAAAGTGCCTTAAAATTAGAAGTTAATGGATTGAGCATTGATGATTTCGTGCCATACTAGTGCTGATCTGATAACGCACGATTGTTAAAAATTTGTTCATTTTAGTTTTTACAGTAATTTCTTACCATGTTAGCACAAATATAATCATAGAAACGCAAAACACTTGCAATTTATTAGTTATAATGAATCTCAAAATATTATTTCTTATTAGATGTGATCCTTAAGGTCCTTAATTGGACATCAATTTTTAGTATAGGTTCATTGGCATTGCAACCTATTATTTCTTATTACATGACTGATTGCTACAGGCGTGGTTTTATGCCCTCCAATCAACTCTTAAAACTTACTTTATTTAATTTTTTTGGTACAACTTAAAATTTACTTTATAAATAACGTGTTATATTCCTTTGTCTCATAATACTTTACCCCTCTCGTTTTTTAGATTTTTATGCTTGTCTTTCAATTTTGTCTCTCATTAATTATATTTGTTATTTTTTTTTCTAAGTTCAGCCTTTTGAATTAAATTGTGCCTTTATTATAAGACGTAGAGAAACTAGCACCATTGTGTCAAATGGGGAATGAATCAGGGTTACTTAGCTTTAAATCGGATTTAACGTACTTAATTATTGGATTTGATTTAAGGCGAAATGAACCAAAATCTCTTGCAAATGATAAATTAGTACTTCAAATCAATAACGCTTGCACATTAATAGTTTTGGTGAATCTCAATATATTATTTCTTGTTAGATATGATATCTAATCCTTAAGGAATTTGAACACACATCAAATTTTAACCTAAATGTTCATTCACTGTGAGTACGTAACATTATATAGCTAGCATCTTATTTCATATTCTCTTTCCAAACCTATTATATAAATAATGGCCCATGCATCACATAAGTTGTTTCTTGTTAGATATTCTCGCGTGTAAAAATCTTAGCATTCTAACCCTTCTATTCACGAGTTATTTTTAAAATAGATGATCTCGTGAGTAGAAACTTTAGTTGTCTTTCTTGCCTTATAAAAGTTCATTGACAATGCAACACTTTACACTATTATTTCCTTTTCTCTTTAGAAACGTTAACCGTTTTTTGAACAGAGATAATTTTTAAATCAAATCTAATGTACTTAATTATTGGATTTGATTCAAGACGTATTAAGTGAACAAAAATCTTACGAATGATGAATTAGTTCATTAAATCAATAAAGCTTGCAAATTAATACTTTTAGGCCTCGTTTGATTCATGTATTAGGATAAGTGGAATTAATAATACCAGTATTAATAGTACTGGACTATTAATCTTGGTATTAATTTAAGATTAATACCTTGTTTGATTCATGCAGTATTAATACTGGGATATCTCATGTTGACGTTAATACCATGTTTGATTCTATAACTTGTATACGGGATTATATTTTGGACTAACAAAATAAAAAAAAATTTAAAAAATAAATAATTTTTTTTTTTAAAAAAAATTAATTTTTTTAAAAATTAAGTTAAAATAATAATAATATAGTAGTAATGGCATTTTTGAAAATATATGATTCATTTTTCTTAATCTTAGATAAACAATACCACCTCCCCCTGGTATTAAATTATACCACAAAGAGTGGTATTAAGTTAGTACCGGTATTAGTAATTCCAGCACATTTGTGTGAATCAAACATAGTATTATAAAAAAAGTGGTATTAACAATCCCATCCCACTTTTTAATACCCGAATCAAACGAGGCCATAGTGAATCTTTATATATTATTTCTTATTAGATATGATCCTTAAGTTTCATTGACAGTGTGTAACATTATAGCCTCTTATTTTCTTCTCTTTGAAAACCGTAGGTAGTCAAATTTGCGTGATTCTTTCACATGGCAGTGTTTCATTAGCCAATGCCAAACATGCATCACCAGAAACCTTTTACATTAATAAGAGTTAATTACATATAACACTCTTAATATTTACCTTTTGTCTCACTTTAGTCCCTGATGTTATAATTTGCTTGTTTAAAACCCTAAAGTTTCAATTGTGTCTCACTTTGGTCCAAAATTCGACGGCTCTGTCAATTTTGGACAGAAAATAATCAGAATTTAAAAAAAAAAAAAGTTTCGCCGAGCCATTTTCATAAGACCATATCTCACTCGATTCACATCCAAATGATGCGATCCACATATGGTTGGAAAGCTCTTACAGTATAAATTACAAATACGCTAATAATACTCAACAATAAGCACCTTAAATGCCTCGAAATTGCTACCAAAGTTGGTAAAAAATCACAATTTTTTTAAAAAAGTTTGACCGAGCCATTTTCACAAGGCCATATCTCACTCGATTCACATCCAAATGATAAGATCCACATATGGTTGGAAAGCTCTTACAGCATAGATTATAAATACGCTAATAATATTCAATAATAAGCACCTTAAATGCCTCGAAATCGCTGCCAAAGTTGGTAAAAAATCATAATTTTAAAAAAAGAAGTTTGACCAAGCCATATCTCACTCGATTCACATCCAAATTTCGAGTGAGATATGGCTTGGTCAAACTTTTTTTTTAAATTATGATTTTTTATCAACTTTGACAGCGATTTCGAGGCATTTAAGGTGCGTATTATTGAATATTATTAGCATATTTATAATCTATGCTGTAAGAGCTTTCCAACCATATGTGGATCTCATCATTTGGATGTGAATCAAGTGAGATATGGCCTTGTGAAAATGACTTGGTCAATTTTTTTTAAAATTGTGATTTTTTACCAAATTTGGCAGCAATTTCGAGGTATTTAAGTTACTTATTATTGAATATTATTAACATATTTGTAATCTGCACTGTAAGAGCTTTCCAACCACATATGGATCTCATTATTTGGATGTGAATCGAGTGAGATATGGCCTTGTGAAAATGGCTCGGTCAAACTTTTTTAAAAAAATTGTGATTTTTATCAACTTTGGCAGCGATTTCGAGTCATTTAAATTGCTTATTATTGAGTATTATTAGCGTATTTGTAATTTATGCTGTAAGAGCTTTCTAACCATATGTGGATCGCATCATTTGGATGTGAATCGAGTAAAATATGGCCTTGTGAAAATGGCTCGGCGAGACTTTTTTTTTAATTCTGATTATTTTCCGTCCAAAATTGACGGAGTCATCCAATTTTGGACCAAAGTGAGACACGATTGAAACTTTAGGGTTTTAAACGAGCAAATTATAACATCAGGGACCAAAGTGAGACAGAAGGCAAACATTAAGGGTGTTATATGTAATTAACTCTATTAATAATAATGATCAAACATCACACGTATATTGTGTACCTTGATTCCGATAATAAAAATATTTTTTATGTTGTAATTGCTTAAGTCGAATTAAAAATTTAAAGATGTTATAATCAACAGAAGTTTGTCAAATTTACTGGATATTTCGTACATAATTCAGGATTTAAGATAAATTGGTTGTATGGTTTGATTTAAAATTTAGGTGGTAGTTGAGCTTTAAATTTAAAATTAAAAGTCTTTTGAGTCAAATTTATTTTTAAGCATTTTTATTGAGTTTTGCCAACATTCGAGAAGGCTTGTCGGCTCAAATTATTAAAAAAAATTACTTTTTTCTTATTTAACACGTTTCATAAAATTGCCTTTAAAGTTTGGATCGAATTAGAGTTGAAACGGATTTAATACGATAAAATAAAATAAAAGTGAAAAGAAATAAAATGAAAGGAATTTATTTTAAAATAAATAATTAAAATATTTATTTTAATTAAACAAAGAAAAGGAAAACTTTGGATTAAATGAGAGGAAAGTTTGAAAAGTTAAACCCATTATTCATTCTTCAAGCTAATCCACGTGTGAGCAAATTGAAAGGGATGGCAGAGTGATATTTTAAATGACTAATCGTAAGAAGCTGCCGGGCTGTTTGGTGGGTGCTTTTTTTTTAAATTCAATTCAATTCAAAATTATATCGACATCTAAGTCGCGTTGGATCTTCAGCCGTTTTTAGCCAAGGTAAGGCTTTCAGGCTTTCATATCCGTGATTCGTTGACAGTCGAGCTAGTATATCTTTGTTATTAATTGTAAAACAACTGGTATAATGTTGACTCGTTCACAATCCTCAATTATAAGTCGTTTTAAATCTAAATCTCTTATTAAAAATAAAGAAGATATAGAATTCAAAGATATAGAAACTACTCTCTTAAATTGGAATATCCCTAAGGTAAGTCCAGATAAAATTTATCAAACTGGAATGTTTAATCTATTTTCGACTATGTCTATTAAAACAATTGAACAGACTATACCCATTGGTGATAATTTTGATGTTATACAGTTAATAACTCCTGAGGAGATTGAGAGATACAAAGACAGATATAAATATATGCATATTGGACTTGTACAAGTGGCTTTAAAACCTTTGACCGTTGAAGGTCTAAATAATTCTTTCCTTATAGCCTTGCGTGACTGCCGTCATATTAAATTTAATGATTCCTTATTAGGAATGATTCAATCAAGTCTATGTAATGGACCAGTTTATTTTGATGCACATCCTAATCTTTCTATAGCGTTGTCTGATAAAAATATTCTGGACACATTAACTATAAACTTGCAGTTGCATGGTTATAATATGAAGCCTGGTTTTGAACCAGTCAATCATACATATAGAATTTACTATAGAGTAATGAACACTTTAAGTCCTTGTGCTCATTTGTATGATTCTAAAGATAAAACAATTTTGCTTGAAACAAATTTGTTAAAATTTGATATTGCTATACCTCGAACTATTATGTGGAAGGATGTAACTCCACCTTCAACTTGGTTACTTGAAGCAGCTGCTCGTCCAGAGCCTGTTGAAAGTAGGAAAGTTAAAGAAATAGTTCAGTTTGCTGATGGAGATGTAATTATAAAATTTGATAATAATAAAACTACTAGACTATCTACTAGTTCTAAACATTCTTTTAAAACTTCTTCAGAAAAATTTTATACTCCTGCAAATACTTTAGTAAATACTATAGCAAACTCTGTTGCCGAATCCTCTAGGCAAAGAGAATTTTATACGCCTGCTACTTCTGTTGTAAACTCTGCTACACAGGTTAATAATTTAATCTTTAAAGGAATTATAAATTCTAAACAAAATGTTCCTCATGGGGTTTATCATCCTGCTGCTAGTTCTGGAGAAGAACATCATAAAAATGAACCCGATACTATTTCTGAACTTGGTGTAAATTTAGCTGATTTAGGTATAAATACTAAATCTATAAATGTTGTTACAATTTCAGAACCTTTTGTATATGATAGAAATGAAATCAATAAAGAATTTTTCCAAGAAAAATACTCTGGATTTAGGAAATGGTATTTTGATTATTATACGGATGATCAACTATTTAAATTTAAAGATTTATTTTATGATTATATAAATAAAAAAGAACAAGTTGTTCCTTTTTGTTTATGGTTTTATGAACATATTATAAAAACTGAGATCGATTTCCCTGCTATAAATGTTTTAGAAACCTTTTATAAATATTGGAAAGTCGATTCTGGGGTGGTAAGGGCTATCCATCCTCCACCAGAACATCAGACTATTAAAGCTGGTGATAAATCTATAGAAGTTACTTGTTTTGCTCAAGCATTTGCACTATTTTAACTGAATTTAGAATTTCATTTATTTGAGAATCATTTAAAATATTATCCCACCAGCCACGCAATTGGCCAGCAAAACCAGCAATTATAAATTCAGCAATTTGTTTATCTGTATTGCCAGCAGCTTTACAAACAGTAGAATACATAGTCATTCTATGCAATTGGGTCAGAATTGTATATTCAGATAAACCATCTATAGTTCATTCATATATAGTTTTAGCACTAAAATTTGACATATTTATGTGTGCTTCTTCCTCAAACAATATATTTAATGGTGTGGGCCTATGATAATAATATTTTCCAGGCGGCATAATAACATCTCGATTTTGCTTAGAGGAATAATTTATTTCATTAATATTCACTCCAAGGTGGAGGGTTTTTCCTTAGACGTTCATATAAAGAGGCACAATCTATGGCCAAATTTTTATAGTAATCTGCTATATAATTGACACTACCCAAAAATCTCTGTAACTGAGTTTTGTCATGTATAACATCCGGAAATTTATCCGTAAAATCTATAGAACGATTTATGGGAATAATTTCACCATTACAAATATCATGGCCAAGGAATTTAATTTTGGTCTGAAATAAAACCATCTTTTTAGCAGATAATACTAATCCAGCTCTTTTAAAAACATTTATTAAGACGTTTAAGTGTTTAAAATGTTGATCAATATCTTGAGAAAAGACTAAGATATCATCAATATAAACAATTGTAAAAGTAGTATAAGGAGTGAATATTTCATTCATTATATTTTGAAATTCAGAAGGGGCGTTTTTTAATCCAAATGGCATAACATTCCACTCATAATGTCCAAAAGGAACAGTGAAAGCAGTTTTATATCTATCCTTTTCATTTATTTGAATCTGCCAATATCCAGATTTTAAATCAAATTTAGAAAAGATTTTAGCTGCTTGAACTCTAGCTAAAAGATCCTTTTTATTAGGCAATGGATATCTAATCCATTGAAGAGCTTTATTTAAGGGTTTATAATTTATAACTAAACTGGGCGCTCCTCTTTCTATTTCAGAAGCTTTATTTACATAAAAGGCAGTGCAACTCCAAGGAGAATAACTTTTACGAATAAGTTTTTTATCTAATAAAGATTGTATTTCATTTTTACAATATTCCAGCAATTCCGCATTCATTTGTGCTGGACAAGCTTTAGTAGGAATTTTACTTTCAATAAAATCCTTCTCATACGGAAGAGAAACTATATGCTGCTTCCTATCCCAAAAGGCATTAGGATGGTCATTACATAAATTGTCAGAAATTACTTTAGAAATTTCCTCAATTTTTGACTTAACTATATGAGAACTTAGATGGGCAGAAATATTTAATATTTTGACATCCTTTCTCAAATAATTTATTTGCTTTTCTTTAAAAAATAAATGTTCTTTTATTTCATTTATTTCTCTAGTCTGAGGAGGAGTTATAAACTCAAATATAATCTCAGTGTCATCAAATTTAGTAACGATTCCTCTTTCATCTTTGGAAAAGGGTTCTATAAGATTTATAAAAGGGGTTCCTAATATAATTCTCTGCGAGAGATCTTTTACAAGCAAAAAAGTAGCAGGAATACATAAGCCCTGATTACACACATAAGCATTAGATAATTTAAATTTTATTTTTAATTTTTGCTTATTAGCAGCAGTTAAAGATTCAGTGATTTTTTCGAAATAATGAATAAGGATTAACCCTTCTCGAATGCAATTTATATCTGCACCAGTGTCCAGAAGTGCAATATCTTTTAAAACAAACGTTTTATCAACCACAATTGTTATACTAATATACCATTTTTGAAAAGTTATTTTTTCAATAAGTTGTAGATAATTCTGTTTTTGTTTTTCTTCTGCAGTGGTAGCAGTGCCAGCGTTTAAAGCAGGGAAAGACTTATTATAAGTTTCAAGATTCACAAGACGAGTTTTTATTCCTTGTATTTCTTGTTTAAGATTATTTATTTCAAACTTTAGATCAGATATAGAAGATTCCCTTTCTACTATATTGTTATTGTTAGTCTTCATATCATCTAACACCTTTTTTAAAGAATAAGGTTCTTCGGAAGGAAGAATATTATTTTCTTGCTGTTTAAAAGTAGAAAGATAATGTTCAATCATTTTTCTCTTTATAGAAGGATCTTCGATACCCTCTATACTATCAAGAATGTTTTGTTCTTCTTTAGACAAAACATTAATACTTAAACCATTGGCTTCAAGTATAGCTTTATAATAATCTGTTTGTGCACTACAGTTACAACCAGATTTAACAGATTCAGAACTAGCATAATCATCAGATTCAATGTCATTTAATTCAGCATCACTAGCTTCATTATCAGTATAATTTTCTTCTTCGTCAGAAGGATTTAGTAACACATTTATAAGCTGTTTTCTCAAACCTTCATCAGCAATTTCATTTAACTTCTTTTTAGTCCAACATTTGTTTGCATAATGACCAGTTTTACCGCATTTCTTGCAAACTATAGAACTAGTATCAGAAGCCTTTTTAGGTGGACGTTTATTAGATTTTTTAGAAGAAGATTTAGGTTTAGAAGTAGATTCATCTTTCTTTTTAGATTTACGCTTACGCTTAGTATAAGACCTTTTCTGTTTAGAAGGTTTACGAGGTGGGGGTCTCCCCGGGACTTTTATATCAAAACCGAATTGGTCACAAAATTCACCAATTTCTTTTCTACCAGTTAGGTTTTGTGCTTTTAATTGAGCTTTTAATTTTATATCATTACATAAAGATAATCCTTCTAATATACATTCACTTATAAGCATGCCATAAGTCTATTGGGCATAAGGTATAGAAGTACCACCATGTTTACGCATAATTCTATCTTTAACCTTTTGGGCAAATAAAGTAGGTAAACCAGCTATAAACTTTTCCTTCCAAAAGTCCGCATTAGCATCAGTTCTTATCATGACTTTAGATAAGAATGTATCCTTATACCATCTAAAATGTGTTAAAGTCGGACACTTTAGGTTTATAAGCAGATCTTTACTCTTATCCAATGTCTCAGGATGAGCACCAATAAAAGCAATTATGATAGCATTTAAAAGAGAATAAATTGCATTTTGTTGAGTAGTAGGTTCTTGTATAACCTCACTAGTACCATTAGGTTTATTTTTAGAAACAAGCATTTGCACTATTTTAACTGAATTTAGAATTTCATTTCTTTGAGAATCATTTAAAACATTATCCCACTAGCCACGCAGTTGGCCAGCAAAACCAACAATTATAAATTCAGCAATTTGTTTATCTGTATTGCCAGCAGCTTTACAAACAGTAAAGTACATAGTCATTCTATGTAATTGAGTTAAAATTGTATATTCAGATAAACCATCTATAGTCCATTCATATATAGTTTTAGCACTAAAATTTGACATATTTATGTGTGTTTCTTCCTCAAACAATATATCTAATGGTGTAGGCCTAGGATAGTAATATTTTCCAGGCGGCATAATAACATCTCGATTTTGCTTAGAGGAATAATTTATTTCATTAATATTCATAAATTCATTCTGAATTTTATTTATCTCAGACAATTCAATTTCAATATCATTGTCAGATATATTTTCATCTATAGATAGAGGTAAAATTTGCTTCTGTTTTCCTACATCCATAGAGTCTAATTTTTCCTTTAAAGCATCAATGATTTCTTGACTTAAAGTAGATTTTCCCAAAGAAAATCCTTTAGACAATTCGATAGCAGGTTTTAAAAGAGAAGAAGAAACTTCTGGTTTATGATCATGAATAATTTTTTCTTTTTGTTTTACACTATTATCAAATATATAATCAACATTTTGTTCTATCCTTATAAGTTGATTTCCAATAGTCTGTAAAAACAAATTTATATAATTACTCTGACCTATCATTCTATCCATAGTGACTTGGGTAGAAACACCAGGTTGAGCAAAACAAGTAACTTCTATAGATTTATCACCAGCTTTAATAGTCTGATGTTCTGGTGGAGGATGGATAGCCCTTAAATTCAATTCAATTCAAAATTAATTTTATTTTACACTTTTTAAAATTTATTTTACTTTACTTTTTCTCTCTAATTTTTTTTTTTAAAATATCGTAACTTTAAATTCAAAAATCAAAATTAAATAAAAAATATATATTTAAAATATACTTGTCGAGATTTATAAAATAAGATACATTGTGACTATTTTTTGAATTTTTTTATGAGATTTTTAGTTGGTTGAAAAAAACTCAAAAAAAAAGCCAAATTCACTTTTCAATATACTTCAAAATTTTACCAAACACCATATTTTAAAAAATCAATTTAAAAACTCAACTCAAAACATCAACCAAACATCACCGAATAGCTTGAACTAGTCCGGCGCAAATGAATTTCATGGATTTACCTTTTTTAAAATTTTGGACCGGTTCATGTTTTTTTTAGTTGTATTGGTTTGGTGTGTATTTTTTTGGACATGTATTTTTATCATAAAAAAATATATTTTAATATTTTTAATCTATTTCAAAAAAGATTTTTGACTTAATACTTCTCTGTAAATATAACTCATTGTTTTGAAACCCCACCCATATTTTGTTTAAATGCCATAAGAGATATTATTGTTCTTTAAATTTAAGAATTAGGGATTCAAACGTTCATTGTCCTGCGGGAGTATCTTTCGTTGTGATTAGAGACGGGGTGAACGAAGTGGATAACTTGCAATAAAAAAGGTCACAAACAGAGGTGAAATATCGTGATCAAGTGTGTAAAAGGAGGCGACTGATAAGTCGGAAAAAGTGGGAAGCGCTACGCCAAATCAGTTACGGTTGGATTCTACGTTCAAGGAATTGACGAAACTGTTGCATAAATTGTGGGGAAGCAATTGTTGTAAGTCATCGAGTCTATAATTCCATTTTGATCATAGTGAGGCACTATCGGTTAGTTCCGAGAATTCGTCTTACGTAAGTAGGGATACATCCGTCGTTGTGTTGTGGATTGCTTTTGTGCGATTACTTGATTGATATAATTACTAGAAAATACAACATAGGTTTCGACAGTAAAATTGATTAGACATTCGTTTTAAATATACTTATCAAATGTAAAATTATTTTTTGATAAAAACTCCTAAAATTAACCTAAGCAATACGATCTTGAAATTAATTTTTCCTCACATTGCACAAGTTATTTCCCTCAATAAAGGTTCATTGACACTATAATACATTACAACATCTTATTTCTTCTCTTTAGAAATCCTAGCCGTTTTCCCCGGCTCTTGCGACTTTCCTCTTCCTTTCGTCACTCTCTCCCATTATTCCTTATTTTCTCTACCAAAAGTCAACAAATATTACAAGATCTATAATTATTTATTATTAGATCTTCTTGCATGTAGATGCCTAAATATCTTTCCCTTTATAAAGGTTCATTGATTCGTGACATTATAGACTCATTGTTTAATTTTTCTCTTTAGAAAGTGGAGGTGGTCAAATTCGTGTATTTTTTACATATGGCAATGTTTCACAAGCCAATGACAGTCATGCAACTTTAGAAACCTATTATACTGATAATAGCATGTGCATCACATGTGCATTGCACAGATTATTACCTTATGTAAAAGTTCATTGACAATGTAACGCATTATAACATCTTTTTTTATTTTATATTTAGAAACTTTAGCAATATTTCCTTTTGCAACCTACCTATTTTTGTCATTCTATCGCCTTCTTTTTATTCTTCTTCTTCATCCTTTCTACCAAATGTCAATAAATATTACCAAATATATAGTTGTTTTTGCATTAGATCTTCTTTCGTGTATAAACCTTAGCCATATTTCCCTCTATAGAGGTTCATTAATAATGCATGACATTATAACCCTTTCTTTCATTTTCTTTTTAGAAAATGTAGGTGGTCAAATTCGCATCATTCTTTACACGAGGTAATGTTTCATTAGCCACTGTCAGTCGTGCACCTCTAGAACCTTATTATATTAATAATAGCCCGTGCATCACACGTGCATTGGACGAGTTATCTCCCTCTATAAAGGTTCATTTGCATTGTAACACATTACAACATTTTCTTTATTTTCTCCTTTAAAAATTATAGTATTCTTTCCCTTTGTAACCTCCCAATTCTTTATGTCGTTCTTCTTCTTCTTCTTCTCTACTTAATGTTGATAAATATTACTAGATTTGTATCTTCTTATGTGTAGAAACTCTGGTCATATTTCCATCTATAAAGGTTCATTGACAGTGTGTGACATTATAACATTTTTATTTCATTTTTCTTTAGAAACTATAATTGGTTAAATTTGCATCATTCTTTACACATGGCAGTGTTTCATTAGCCACTGCCAACCGTGCACCTCTAAAAACCTATTATATTAAGCAATGCACGTGCATTGCACGAGTTTATCCCTCTATAAAGGTTAATTGACAGTGTAATGCATCACAGCCTATTTTTTATTTTCTCATTAGAAACCCTAGTTGTCTTTCCTCTAAAACCTCCTTCTTCCTTCCGCCGTTCTCTCCGTTTCTTCTTCCTCCCATTCTCTACCTAATGTTGATAAATAATACATATATGTAGTTATTTTTATTAGATCTTATTGCGTGTATAAACCCCATTCCTCTTTCCGTCTATAAATACAACATTATCTCTTTTTTTAAAACCCTAGTCGTCTTTCCTTCTAGAACCATCACCGTCCTTTCGCCGTTCTCTCATCATCATCTTCTTCTTTTTTCTCCTTTCTACCTAATGTCCATAAATATTATTAGATCTATAGTTATTTTTTATTAGATCTTCTCGCGTGTAGAAATCTTAGCCTTATTTCCCTCTATACAAGATTTATCTTTTTATATTTTATTAGATTTGACGGTATTTTTTTCTCTTTATTTGTGAAACTTTTTTTTCTTCCATCATTTAGGGTGTGGAGGTAAAGCAGTACAGATCGAAAAGGAAGTAAGCATATCAAAACTATTGGATGCAAATCTAACTCAACACTGTGAGTTTTTGTGATAATCTAAATCCCGTGTGGAGTGCATTAATTGATCATTGTTGTTTATTTAGGGGTGTTCTTATCGGACTTCTTTTTAATATCCTTCACAAAGATTTTTGCCTTTCATTAATTAATTTTTGCATGGCCTCTCAGAGCATTTTCAATATAGTCGTATATGATTAAAAAAAATCAATTGGACTATAATTTACTGATTAGATGCAAATATTCAAGTAATTAAAATTAAAATTTCATTTTAAATTTATGCAAAATGGATCAAATAAATTGATATAGAAACTGATCCATCAATAAATGTACTAAAATGAATTTTAAATTTAAGGCCTTTTTTAAGTTTGCCCCATATTATTAATACGAAACTCAAGCTAGCCCCTATTTTATTAATCCAATGATTCACTCCCAAGCTTTTAACGGACGTCTAACACTATCCAAATTTTTTTTTGTTCTGACCATTTTGCCCTTTACTATTCATATTCTTTTTCAAAAAACTCTAACCCTTACTTTCTCTCTTTAAACTTACAACAAATCCAACCCCTCTATCTCTCTCTCTTTCTCAAACTTAATCACTTTCTCCATTTGGATTTTTTTCACATAAACTATTTTGGACTTGAAAATTGGGTGCTAAAATGGATTTATTGATGAAAATGATTTTAAGATTCGAAAATGGATTTTGAAGAAAAAGATGAATAGTAACCCATTTTTAGATTTCAACTTTGAAGAAGAAGATGAATAGTAAACAATTTTGTATCGATAGAAATGATTTTGGATTTGTAAAATGGGTTTACTAATATAAACAATTTTAGATTTGGAAATTAGGTATAAAAATGGGTTATTGTTAGAAACGATTTTGGATTCATCTTTGAAGAAGAAGATGAATAGTAAACCCATTTTTGGATTTTAACTTTGAAGAAGAAGGTGAATAGTAAATGATTTTGTATTTGTAAATTAGGTATAAAAATGAGTTTACTAATAGAAACAATTTTAGATTTGAAAATTGGGAATAAAAATAGGTTTATGATTTTGGATTCATCTTTGAAGAAGAATATGAATAGAAAATCCATTTTTGGATTTCAATTTTAAAGAAAAAGATGAATAGTAAACCCTAATTCTAATCCTTTTTTTATGTATGTATGTTAACAAAGGGGTAAGATTAGAATGATCAAAAATGTTAAAAAATAGATAGAATTATCCATCTGTTAAGGGTAATTAAAATGATTAACAAAATAAGAGATATTTGAGGTTCGTATTAATAATAAGAACAAAACTCAAAAAAGCCCTAAATTTAATTGATTTGAAAATTTGGGAAAATTACGGTGATGTCGATGTAAAGGATCTGGAATATTTGGAGATCAGGTTATATCACCGGATAATTTGAAGGTTAACTCTTAACCTATAAATGGAACTTTGAATTCTCTTTTACATCTTTTTATCCTTGTAGGTCTCGCGGAACATTTAGGAGCCAAAGGCAAATTTGTAATGCATATAAAAGCAGGCTGCGCATATTTGAAAGGTACAAATTATAACCCCAAATAAATATGACCATTTTCTTTAAATTACTTTTGTAAAAATTTTAGGCTCCGTTTGATAGTAACATGAAAAATGAAAAGAAAAACAACTAATTTAAATGAGAAAATAGAAAATAAGTTGAGGTATGTGGTGAGATTAACTCTTGCTTTTTGCTTTTTTTCGTGACAAAATTTTCTTTGGGTGATGGTGGAGAAAATTTTTCCACAAAATATTAAAGGAGGATGGAGAACATATACTCACAAAAATGAGTATGAGATGGAGAATATTTCACCATATGGCTCAACTTATTTTCCATCTTTTTACCTAAATTAGTTGTTTTTATTTTCATTTTTCATGTTGCTATCAAACGGAACCTTAATGAATTAAGTTTTTAGAATAATAAAGTACAAAGTTAGAGTTTGTTTAAATTAACTTAAAATTAATATTGTAAGG
Organism: Lonicera japonica; assembly: GCA_021464415.1. Lineage (NCBI taxonomy): Eukaryota > Viridiplantae > Streptophyta > Magnoliopsida > Dipsacales > Caprifoliaceae > Lonicera > Lonicera japonica. The sequence continues at coordinate 48,125,940 of CM038471.1, forward strand.
ACCTTTTTTTGAAAATATAATTGTGCAGTTTTATATTAAAATTGGGGTAATTTGGACGTGGTACACTAATTATGCATACAAAATTTGGGATTTGGGATAGAAGAGATGAGAAGTAAATTAGAGCAAATATAACACAGTACAACAACAACAACAACAACAACAAGCCTTTATCCCACTAGGTGGGGTCGGCTACATGGATCAAACGACGCCATAGTGGTCTGTCGTGAATCATATCTCTAGTGAAACCATTCGCCTCTAAATCCTTCTTAATAGTTTCACCTATAGTTTTTCTAGGTCTTCCTCTGCCTCTAACAACTAGGCTTCCCTCCATATGATCAACTCTCCTAACCATGGCATCTGCAGGTCTCCTCCATACATGCCCAAACCATCTAAGTCGAGATTCAACCATCTTTTCTGTAATAGGTGCCACCCCAACTCCCTCTCTGATGGTAACATTCCTGATCTTATCTTTCCTAGTCTTGCCACTCATCCATCTCAACATTCTCATCTCAGCTACACTTAGTTTATTCTCGTGTTGGCTTTTGACCGCCCAACACTCAGTCCCATACAACATTGCTGGTCTAACCGCGGTACGATAGAATTTTCCTTTTAACTTGAGTGGTACCTTTTTATCACATAACACACCCGAAGCTTTCCTCCATTTCAACCATCCTGCGTGAATCCGGTGATTTACATCTCCCTCTATCTCCCCATCTTCTTGTATAATGGATCCAAGATACTTAAACCGAGTGACTTGTGGTATGACATTATCCCCAACTTTTACCTCTAAGTTAGTAGTGCTCCGCCTTTTATTGAACTTGCACTCCATGTATTCTGTCTTACTTCTGCTTAAACGAAAGCCATGCGCTTCTAAATTTTGTCTCCAAGTTTCCACCTTCCCATTTAGCTCTTCTCTGGACTCACCCACTAGGACAATATCATCTGCAAACAGCATACATCGCGGTGCTGGCTCTTGAATGTGTTCCGTGAGTACATCCAAGACCAAGGTAAACAGATAAGGGCTCAAAGCTGACCCTTGGTGTAGTCCTATAGTTATAGGAAAATCTTCTGTGGACCCACTATGTGTTCTCACACTAGTCATAGCTCCTTCATACATGTCCTTGATAACACGAATATAGGCAATCCTAACCCCTTTCTTCTCTAGGGCTTTCCACAAAATCTCTCTGGGTACCCTATCGTACGCCTTCTCCAAGTCAATGAAAACCATGTGTAGGTCCTTTTGATCCCTCCGATATTGCTCCATCAAACGCCGCAACAAGTAAATTGCTTCCATGGTCGACCTTCCGGGCATAAAACCAAATTGATTATCTAAAATGCTGGTTTCTTTTCTTAGTCTCCGCTCAATCACCCTTTCCCATAACTTCATAGTATGACTCATGAGTTTAATCCCCCTGTAATTGGCGCAATTTTGTATATCCCCTTTATTCTTATAAATCGGGATTAGGGTGCTTCTCCTCCATTCTTCCGGCATCTTCTTTGACCTCAATATCTTGTTGAAAAACCTTGTGAGCCAACCAATGCCTTTATCACCTAGACCCTTCCAAACCTCAATAGGTATACTATCTGGCCCAACTGCTTTACCACTATCCATTCGTATCAATGCTTCTTTCACTTCCTTTTCTTGAATTCTGCGATAAAAGGTGAAATTTTGGTCATCCTCTCGCATGTTCAGCTCATCTCCACATGCTAAAATCTCGTAACCTTCATTAAATAATTTGTGAAAATAGTTCTTCCATCTCTCTTGTATGTCTTGTTCTTTAACCAAGACATTACCTTCTTCGTCCTTAATGCATCTCACTTGATCCAAGTCTTTTGTCTTCCTTTCTCGACCTTTAGCAAGTCGGTAAATAGCTTTTTCCCCAGCTTTGGTGCCTAAAGATTGGTATAATCCATCAAAAGCTTTAGTCCTCGACTCACTCACCGCCTTCTTAGTCTCTTTCTTTGCTTCTTTGTAAGATTCCCAATTTTCCGCATTCTTACATAGAGACCAAGCTTTAAAGCATTTCCTTTTTACCTTAACTTTATCTTGTACACTATCATCCCACCACCAAGATTCTTTATCCCTAGGTCCACACCCTCTTGATTCACCCAGCGTCTCTTTAGCTATCTTCCTGATCCCCTCGGCCGCCTTGTCCCACATATCATTTGCGCTTCCGTTTGCCTCCCAAAACCCTCCCTCCAGCACCTTGTGTTGAAAGATCCTTTGTTTTTCACCCTTCAAATGCCACCATCTAATCCTTGAAACCTTACCTTGGCCCCTTCTCTTCACTTTCCCCTTAACTCGTATATCCATCACCAGGACTCTATGTTGGGTAGTCAAGCTCTCTCCAGGTATGACTTTACAGTCCATACAACTCTTTCGATCTCCTTTCCTAAAGAGGAAGAAATCGATCTGCGAGCATGCTGCCCCACTCTTGTATGTGATGAGGTGCTCCTCCCGCTTCTTAAAACATGTATTGGCAACCATAAGATCATAAGCAGACGAGAAATCAAGGATAGATTTTCCCTCGGTATTTACCACCCCAATGCCATAACCTCCATGCACCCCCCTATAGTTTTCAGAAGAGCTCCCTACGTGCCCATTCAGATCCCCTCCTAGGAAAATCTTTTCTCTAAGTGGTATATCCTGGATCAAGCCTTCTAAGTCCTCCCAAAATTTTATCTTGAGGTGTTCTTCACACCCGACTTGAGGTGCATAAGCACTTATCACATTAAAAGTGTCCTGCTCCACTACGAATTTTAGGGCTAGGATCCTATCTCCTACCCTCTTTACATCTACAATGTCCTTCTTCCACCATTTGTCGACAATTATACCCACTCCATTTCTCGATTTAACCTTGCCAGTGTACCAAAGCTTAAAACCCGAAGTGTCTAATTCCTTCGCCTTAGCTCCAACCCACTTAGTTTCTTGAAGGCACATGAAATTGATCCTCCTCCTGATCATAGTGTCAACTATTTCCATCGATTTTCCTGTGAGTGTGCCTATATTCCAAGTCCCAAAACGAATCCTCCTATCATGAACTAGCTTCTTTACCCGCACCCGTTCACAAAGATGCGGGAACCCTTGCTTATTTTTCACTACACCCAAGCGGCGATGTAGCGGCCCTTGCTCATTTGTCACTGGACTCGGACGATCCAGCGCGTTGCTTCTGGGCAACGACCTAGCATTAACACTCTTATATCGTTTGTCCATGTCATAAAGATTCGACTAAGTTTAACGTTGGCTGCCGACTGCCTAACACAACCCTCCTCCTTTACCCGGGCTTGGGACCGGCAGCATTGAAGTAACACTGGCGGAGAAAACTACACAAGATTTTGTTGAAATAACACAGTAAAGGAAGAAAAATTGTTCTGTGCTGCTAAACTACACAAGATTTAATTTACAACAATAAATTCAACAAAATCTATAGAAAGAAGAGAAAACTGTCTCTAAATGAAAATGTAGTATACAGAATCACGGAATCACCTATAGCTCTGAGTCTCTGACTTGTATGAATTTTTTGTGCAGATAATTGCAAGAAGTTCCTTACCTGGAATGTCCCTTCTGTAGAGCGGAGGACAAACTATCTGCTGCACTCTGGGACCAACTGATGACTATCTGTCCCAACGCCTGACAAAACTGAAGCCGGAATTTCTGCTCCTATCCCCTGGGCTCGAGAAACTGTCTCTGTCGTGGTGTTAAACGCTTCCTTGCATCCCACGATTCCCAGTTGGTGAAAACCATCCTGGATTTGCATTTCCAGGTGGTGGCGGTGGCGGTGGCAGTGGAGGTGGAGGTGGTGTTGGCAGCAGCGGTGGTGCTTGGCCATTAAATCCGTGATTACCAGGGGCAACCCAACCTAGATTTGCACTTCTGCGTGGTGGTGGTGGGGGAGTTGGCGCTTGAGCATTAGTTCTTAGATTCCAACCTTGCAAGACCCAACCTGGATCTGAATTTCCAGGTGGTGGTGGCGGCCCTTGAAAGTAAGTCCCTGGGTTCCCAGGTGGTACAACCCAAGCTGGATTACCATAACCTGGTACTGGCCTTTGAGCTATAGGGCCAGGATTTCTTGGCTGAGGTACAACCCAACCTGGATTTGCATTCCCAGGTGGCAGAGCCCAGCTTGGATTTGGATTCCTGGGTGGTGGCCCTAGAACAGTGGCTCCCCAGTTCGTGCTCCTACTTTCAGGTACTGGTCCACCCCAACCTGCGTTTGGATTTCCTGGCATTGGTTCCCAAACAGCACCTTGAGCAGGCGTGCTGTTTTCTGAAGGTACATTAGGTGGCATCAAAGGCCGCCTGCTTAGTTCATGGGCTGGTGCTATCCAAGGATAAAGAGGGGGATAAGCTGAGACACCTTGAGTTGGAGAGTTTCCAGTAGTATTTGGAAGAGTAGATGTAACACCACCCCCTTGATCATAAGCTTGTGAATTCACTTCAACGCCAACAGAACTTGCACCCATTCGAGCCCCCATGTCTACTCCAGTCCCACCTACAGTATCTCTATCCACGTTATCTGAATCCATAGGTTTAGGGACCTTGGCCTTAGAATGAACCAAATTAGCACATGAATTATCCAATCCACGGTTCTGATCCAAGTTCAGCCCCTCTTCATCTTTGCCTTCACTTCCTTGCTGTAAGGAGCTTTCACCAGGTTTAAGGAAACTATTAGCCATTGGAAGTCCATTGTCCACCTTTGACGGCTCTTTCTCAAACTTTCCCGCTAATTCATCAGTTAAAAGAATTGAATCATCTTGCTTTTTAGTTCTTTTCCAAATTCTTAGATTGGTAGGAAAGTACCCCTTGTTGCTCCATCTTTGTAATTGCGCCATGGAAAATGGACCTTGAACTTTATTGTATGGATCCTGATAGTGCCAAATTTTCTCCGTTTCACCACTTATTAGACCAATTTCTGTTTCTGGGTTCGATTTAGCTAGTGCTTCAGAAATGGGAGGACTAGTCAATCCGCCAGTTCCGCAGCTAGTAGCTGAGCTTGGCTTCTTCAAATTATCTGCCTGTAAAGCTTCGGACACAATCCCATCGGAAGGTTCAGATTTAAGTACAGGATCGCTATCTAATTCAATGGCTTTGCAACTAGTAATTGACCTTGGTAGCTCTAACTTATCTGATGGGACAGTAACCACTGGTTCAGATTTAGCGAGTGCAGAACGACTATTCAATCCAATGGTTTCACCAGTAGTCGCTGCGCTTTGCTTCTCCAAGTTACTCATATGTTGTTCGTCTTTATCATCAGGCGTCTCCAAAGTGCACCCATAATCCTCAGCTTTCTTTGATAAACTTTTATTCAACGAGTCCCTCTTCAATTCCCAGTTCTTGCCAGAACTTTTCAGGGCCCCGCTCGAGGAATCTTTATGTGGAAAATCTCTTCTTTGAGAGATTGGCTCTCTCCGTCTCCTGCCAAATGCAAATCCTTCGCATCTCGTGTACATTTCTGCACACAGCAGGAATAATTTGAGAAACTTATTAATGTGTTAAATCACCATCTCACCCAAAAGCTTAAGTTGTTAGGTAGTGGGCCAACAATGTATATCATGCTTTCTAACATAATGAATAATCTTTTTTGTTTTACTTTTTTATTTTCTTTCAGAATGTAATCTTTTTATGTAATAGAGACTAGGGTTTGAAAATGACAAAGAACAGACCTTGTTTGTTATCATCGGTTTCAGTATCCTCATCATCTTCATACTTGTTACTTGGATCCATATTAGGGTCTGCATGTATCTCTGGAACTTCTTCCAGCCTACGAAGGCGCTCTTTAGGTGTCTTCAGAAGCTGTAATTTCTCTACACATTCTCTAAGCGTGAAAGTCGGTCAAGGATTACTCCTACGGTTTCATTTTGCTTGTCTTGATTTTGCACTTCTTTGTATTAGGAACTCTAGGCTAAAGCTATAGCGCTGGAGTGAGAGTAGGGGGAAACTAAAGTCTGAAAAGATAATCTTCTTGGGCATTAGAAAAATCAAGTTATTGAGACACTCTTATGGTACACTTTCCGGTCAACATAAAGAACACAATTTGATATTCCTAAAAGAAATATGTGAAACATTTATCATTTTACACTATGATGGTATATAATATGTTCAAGAAAAGCAAAGGCGAAAAGGGAAAACAATGGAAAACTCTAACGGCCAAAGGATATTCTTTCTTATGACCTAAATCACTTGCTCGATCACGAAGATGAGAAAGGCGCACTATCTCTGTTTCCAGCCACTGCCATATTAAAAAAATAATGCATCACGAGTGTAACAATCACAAGAAACATACACGAGATCCAAAAATTTGAACAATACAACTAAGATTAGTTAGGTGCTCTAAGAGGCCTGGATACCTCAAATTATAAAAAGTAAACCAGAACACAATTTCGGAAATTGGTTGAAGCATTAGTCCTAAGAAAATGTGTGGTGTTTTTTACATGCACTTTAAAATCACTCAGTCAAACATATCATATTCCAGGTCAGATTGACTATAACCTCCACTCTTGTAACATTTTACCTTGATACCTCTCACTAAGGAAAAGAAAAACTGATAAATTATCAAGTAGCTGGCATTATCATACACAAAATTTTGATAGAAAACAAGAACTGAAAGATCAGATGCATAAAACTTACATCGGTAACTTTTGCACGGTGGAGTGCAAGTGCCTTGTCAAGAACATCTCCCTACAAGCAAGCACATTTTTAGTATAATGTGACGGTCCATTCTGTTTAAAGCAAGGAAGAAAAAGAAGAAGCTGCAGGACTACTATGTAAAACTACCACAGTAGGTCGATTGATGAGTCCGCATTTCATACTCTGGCGTAAGCGCTTGCATTCATCCTAAAAAGGGGAAAAAGCAAGAAATATAAGTCAACTAAAGTAGGACGATAGTAGCAGTAAATATTTCTCTCGGTTTGGGAAAAAAGGAAAAAAGACGATAACGCACGCATTCAACTAGGATATGGCCTAAAATTCCTTAGAAATAAAATGGGGGTACAATTTGGGCACTAAAATATACCCTTTGTCTCCCTAATAATGATATATTTTCATTTCAAACAGTTTCAAGTGGTCACGGCTAATCATAATGAGGCTCATTTTTCATTTTCAATTTTGGAAAATTCAGATCAGCACCTCTGCAATCAAAGCTGATTTAGGTTATTTGGACAGGAATGGAGTTATGGATTTGATTATTGTTGTCTAGAAATATATGTATAGATATGTCTAATTAACATACATATTTATTCTAAACAGGAACAAGTAATGCTTTGCAATGCAACAAAAGATCAAGATTTTAGTTTTGAAAAGACAGATTTATGATAAATCACCTCGCTAAACGGCTGATTTGATATACTATCAATTGGTGTGAGCTCAGTTTTGTCAAGATTTAATATTTCCAGCACAATATCGCTTGTCCTTCTGCCAATTTCATAGGGTTCATCTACTTTGATCGTACCTGCATAGAAAACCAATTAAAAAAAATCTCCAACTTTATCACGTATCAAATCTTAAAAATGCATAAATCTGCATTAATACAAAGGGAACTGATATAGTAATTACCTACGACTTGGACTAGCCTATATACATCTTGCTTTTGATTACTGGCAGAGATCCTTATTCTCACAAAAGTACCAACCACCTTGTCACTAAACGAATCAGAATCTTCAAGTAAATCCTCCATCAACTTTCGTCGAAGGTAAATTAAGTTAATGTTGTGCATATCAATAGCTGCATAGTCGCTAAGGTTAGATTGTGGTCCTCGTTCATCCCCTTTCTTACGAATTTTTCTTTTCCTGTCGTTACCACCGTTGTCGTTAACTTCAGTATCATCATCCTTAGAATCCACCTTTATAAGAAAGTGAGAATCAAGAAGTTTGAACATTTCAAAATGCCCCACACACGCTTTTCCAAAAAGACTTTCGAGCCTAGCATCGCAATTGATTTGACTCTTCCATTGAGGATCCCGGAGTTTGTTCCTTGTAATATATTCAAGCAAAAGTTCTTGTACAACAGACTGAGATGAAATAGATCCGTCGCCATTTTTAGTGTGCATAACAAATTCAAGAAGCTCCTTTGATGCCCATTGGTTTTGATTCACAGAAATCGCTTCCGCATCAACATCAGTTAATTTCTTCAACCGTTTCTTAGCCTTTCTTTTTATTGGTTTTCTTGCTTCTAGGTTCCTAGAAGGAGTGTCTGAACCAGAACTTCCATCATAATGTACATCAAAATGCCCATCAAGTGATTTAAGTTTACCATAATTCAACCGTTTCTTAGCCTCTCTTATTTTATCAGAACCAGAACTTTCATCATCATGTACATCAAAATGCCCATCAAGTGATTTTTGTTTGGTAGTCCTCAATCGTTTATTACTCCTTTTCTTAGATAATCTCGCCTCTTCTAGGTGCATAGAAGGATTGTCCGAATCTGAAGAACTTGCACCATAGTCGACATTAAATTGCTCATTGGGTGATTTCTCTTTGATGGTCAATGCATCAGAACTTTTCCATGGATTCTTTGCCTGGGAAAGTTCGTCCATTGATAGGGATAGCTTTTCTTTTAATTCAACATAGTAATCCTTAAAGAGGAACTCCCAGCTACTCTTATCATCAAAATCTACTTGCACCTGAACACGAACGAGGCCAAAAAAGAGGAAGCAATCAATTGGCTATTACACGAACTAGACACCCAAAGCCAACAAACTGAAGAATTACGTATTTATTGCAGCAATCACTAACCAGTGACCACCTAGTTTTCATATTATACAAAAAAGTGAGAATCAGTGTCAATGGCCAGAAGATTTCATCCCGGTGAAAATCTGTCATTTGTGATTTTCATACTTTACCTTTTATGCCACAAGGAACTAGAAGTAAGTGTATTTACTTAATTTCCTAAAGTTTGGCATAAGATCTGAGTGGTCTACAATGGTGAAATATTTTAAAATTAAGATATGATTGCAATATTAAATGCCAGATATACCAATGAATAAAACTTGCCCAAGAGACAAAGGAACGGCATTCAAAATCGATGTCATGTATTTGAAATTAAACTTAGCTATTAACAACAAAAACAGCTCATAAAAGGAAATCAAATCATATATTAAACAATGCTTCAATGAGAGAAAGTCATAATGATTAATCAAATCAGTGTTTGAATAAGCGTTAACAATATCTTTGGTGCTTATATATGCAAAAAAACTTAAGGCTTAAGCTGGTAAATTGGAGGCGCTAAAGCACGTGTTCAATGCTTTCTTACATTTTTGGCACTTTCTCACTCCTTTGCGGATTTGTACGTTTCCTAGAGCTTGTAAAGCCAAATACTAGAACCAGTAATAATTTAATAACGATATGACGTCGTTTTGATGGATCAAGAAAACACAAAAAAGAAGAAAGGTTTTTTTTTCCCAGTAAGTTGGAATATCAAGGTCTCTTAAAGCACGACTCATCCCCAATGGTGCATATTGTCCCTCCTATCTGTATGCACCAAGATTATTTTGATCTAATTTAGTTTAACCATCTAGTGTTGCGATCTTAAGATTTTTATCAATTTTTTTGTTTAACTATCTAACATTGTGAAACTTATGTTGGTATAGCGTTTGGGTATTTCTCTTTTCAATGCCATTTACTTTCTTCAATATAGAGTGTGTGTTAGTTACTAACGTTTTCCTTTATGTGAAGTCACAGAGAAAAATCTATGCATAAAGGTTTTAGTCATACCAAAATGAGCAGTAGTGTAACTAATTTTTTTGAAGGGGGTGTGAAATATAACTTTTAGCAAAGATGTGTTTGACTACACTTTTTCTTTCCCTAAAAATGGTTCAAGATTCCCTTTTTTTTTTCCCATCTTTAGAGTTCTTTGATTGCATTAGCTTTTTAGGAGTTAATTTACATGGTAAAACTGAAATCTGGAAACCACCTCCCCCTTAAATTTTTGTTTTCCATGAAATTTTTTCACATATAAAACAATTCCAAGAAATTCGATTATTTTCCATACAAGCCAATCAAAATGCGCAAGTCAACTAAAATAAGCAATGAAATGAGGAACTCCAAGCAATGGTAGAGACAGTCATTGCGAGACAAATTTAGCTTTAACAACATATATAATTTTATTTTCAAAAGTTCAGGGGGCAGGATCACATCCCCTCAACCGTATAATGTATGCCCCCAGATGCAAGCTAATTTAGTGCCTTTGCGTATTACTCTAGGGGTATGGTGTCCGAGTGTCTGATAATGTTCAGTAAAGGAGGTAGCCCAAATGACTCAAGTGCACAGCCCCAACTAATTTATACTCATACTGACATCAAATTGTTAACAAACACAGATATGAATATTAAAATATTGAAATTATAGGGCATTACATTTTTCAGGGCAAGATCAGAATAGGTAATACAATTGACAAGTGTATCAACATATACAACTGCAAATAATGATCTTCAACAAATATCATACACCTGACAAAATTACATTATATGCACCATTATGAAAAGAATGAGCAAACTCTTCCCAAATCAAACACCGCTAGGAAAATAAAATGAATAAAGATTAATGTATATAGATACAACATGTACACTCATGTGTTCATATAAATATATATAGTGAGAGAGAAAGATCATGAGAATGATGCATATACCTCCTTGTTTCCCTGATTGATATTTTCAATCAACTTCACTACCTCCATGCAAGACTCACAAAAGCCTTTGTTTCCTCTTACACAGAAGATAACACCATCCTTAACACAACCCTTGCACAAGGAATATGGGCATGTATAACATTTATAATATGCATCCTTCTCACAGATGCTACATATATGCCAACCTGAAAGTACAAGGAATCACTTATCAAATAAATCACCCCAAAAAAGAAAAAACAATTGGAAGCCAAAGTAAGTCGAACAGACACAAAATGAACATAATGGCTGCAAAGTTATTAATATGATCGTAACACTATGAAACTGCAAAGCACAAACAACCAGTTTTGTATATCAAAAAAATGAGGGGTAATTTAAGTGAAATCATTCAAACCCATTCCTCCACCTTTCAAAACCCACCCCATGGGGGGAGAGGCATTTCAAATTTCTCGTATCCTTTTTTTTGGATTAGCAGATTATTTAGATTTTTGAGTATTTCAAATGTTTAGAATATTCTTCCCCCAGCAATACAATCATACTCTTTAGTTTATTTAAAAGATTGATGGTATAGATGTTTACAAGCTTCATATATTGTTTAAACCATTGCAATTGAAGGGATAAAGCCTGAGTGAACAAAGCATACGAAGAACACACCTCGTTTTGACATGCCACATGTTTTTACCCTCATAAGAGAATAATAAAATTATGTTTCTTTGTAACAGATTAATGTAAAATAAGTAACTGGAAAATGGGGGGAGTGGTTGTTCAGTGAATTTAGCCAATAACTGTTCTCTCCACACAATCTATTGAACAAACTAGATTACTAAGAAAAATATGTTTCTTTGTACTTTCTGAGTTTTACTTCAATGAATGGGAAGGCGGGGAATAACTTAGTCACCAAAACTATAATTTTGCTTACATTTTCACATTCTATGCGAATCTTAGTACAAGGACGGATCAGAAATTGTCATGAAACTGTGACAGGAAGGGAAACAATCAATTTTGATGTAAATGTTCTGCTCAATATCATTTATAATTGCAACGAGACATCACATTAATACTAAAAAGAACTCTTGCACGTGCACAGTTTATTCTTGTTGACATTTACGGTGTGTTTGATGGGCCTCACCATGAAAGATGGCCATCTTCAACCCATTTTTCCATCTTTTGTGGTGTTTGCTAGCCAACATTTCCCGTGGAAGAAAATTGAGGGGATGGCCGTATAACTCATCCAAATCCGCAAAAAGTAAAGAATTTCAATTCTCATTCCCCCATGAAATTGAAAATGAAAATTATGCACATTTTGGCTTTTACTTTACAAGATCATTTATATTATCGCAAATTTTGGTATTTGATTGGCAATAATGATGGAAAATACATTGTTTCCCAGGTAAAAAATTAGCCAAATCAAACACCTTCAGCTGACATTTTCAATGGAAACAAATTGCTAGCATTTTAATTGCCTAGAAATCGATTCTTTTCTAGCCTGTTTTCCATGCTGCAATCAAACACAAGGACAAACATGTACGAAGCACAGACCAAATACGTTAAAACAGTCTTAAAATATGCTTACGAAATGGCAAAATAGTAGCTTAACGCAAAAACCTGTCATCACTTTAATTCTTATGTTGTCTTAGTCAACAAATTGCCGACAAACAAAAACTCTACCACTTGCTTAGACCGACAGCAGCAAGCAATCATTTCATGGATGATTCAGTTCTAGTGGAGGACAGCCATCAACTTTAAGCAACTTGCCATGAGCAAAATTGTTAAGGGGGCATGTCCTTCAGCAGGACTCCCTAATCCTCGACACCAGTCAACTGCAACATTTGCTCTCATGTAACAAATTCAATAAAGTAATAAATAGAACCACCAAAAGGTAATAAAGACACCAGTGCTTCTAAACTATGTGAACATTAAAAACTCCATTTTTAGTTACAAAGATCCCCATTGATAATACTCAAGATGTTGTTAAATGAAATTTTCAGTTAAATTCTGTTCTATTCATTGTAAGAACTTTATTGAGAATACCGAATCATTTTCATTTTGATCAAGACATTTCAAATCCTTGACTTCAATTCTGAAAAAAGAAATATGATTGCCCCAAAATTGCACATTAACAAAAAATAAAATAAAATGTGTGTATACATGTATGCATATAAATATATGTCGACATCGATCCAATCGTTGGCACCGTATGAGACACTCTCTTGCTGAAAGACATACAGAGATCAAAGCAAGCAACTGTAAGTAAGAAAGTGACCACACAATAAGACTAAATATAATTAATTAAGAAGTGAAAAACGAAAAAGGAAATAGATGATCAAACATAAGATTAAGGAGACCATGACTCTCACCACAAGTCCATACACCCTTAGCTCGAAAGAATGCCTCATCGCGGTTAACACACGAACTGTGGTAACCTTTATTACATCCCCTACAAAAATTGAAGAAGCACAAATTCAAAAACCATAATTCAACCCACAAATAATATAAAAAATCATCAACACTAACCTACGGTCACATAAGAAGAGTTCACCACCATCAAAACAAATGAAGCAAACTTCCTCCCCTATTAACCTCTTCTTCTTCTTCGCCGGAATTCTAGAACTCTTCTGCTTCACTTCAACAACTCTCACCGGCTCTGCCGCCACGTCACTCTCGGTTTCTTCATCATCAGCACCACTCACTGACACGTCAGCAACGAGCTCTAAATGCACTCCATCTATTATCTCTCTATCTGTATCTGTTTCAGTTTCCGTATCTGAATCAACCACCGGAATCTCATCCTCTCCAGTCGGCTCTTTATCCACCGCCATTGGAAAAATTCTTCTCTCAACAATCGGCAATTCAGCGTCAAATGTACGAAGAATTTAACCAATTTGTTAAAACAAAAAGACGTTTTATTCACTTCACTTGATATCCACTACCTAGTGATTTTCCTTTAAAAGTTGAGCATTCAACTAATGGAAGCAAAACGAAATGTGTGGTGATTCGTTTCGATTAGAAAACCCTAACCCTAAGTCTTCCTTGGAAGATAAGAGAGAATTCGCGAACGTGATTATGAATGCCTAGTTGTATAGACGTTACGAAATGAGAGAAAGGAGATTGTCTTTGTTAATAGATGTGGAAGGGGGTTGGTTTGTTCGTTGTGCATGAAGAGGTTCTTTCTCATGCTAACAGAGGGGCATGTTGTTTGTTTGTTTGTTTGGTTGTGTTGACAATCAAGTTTAAGGTGATCCTAATTAGGCACCTCCTTTCTTGATTCTATTAATCATATACTCGACGTGTATATATACAGTGAGAGCGTTGAGTATTAAAAAAAATTATTATAATACAACGCATACGTTTAAAATATATGATTATTTATTTATTGTATATGCGTCGATAAAATAAAATTAAGTAAAAACATATATCATTTTTTTTCAAAAATCATAGTAATAGAAACATACATAACCCAAATAAAACTAACCACTATACATATTTAGATTACATGCACAACACAAACTTGAATCAGATGCCAAAAAAAGTAAAACAAAATTAAATTGCAATATATAAATTCTACTGCAAAAACTAATTCATTTCAAGAGAATATCATTATTCCATTGAAATTAAATAAAAAATAAATAATAATGTTGGATTTTTTTTCGGGAGCATTTGGGAAAAAAGCCTTAGTTTAGGGGATTTAAGTGTAAATTACGTGTGGGTATTTTAGTCATTTACACGTTTTTGTTAATAACATGATAATTGCATGACGTGAATAGGCGAACATGTTAGTTTAGAGGGATTTATTATTATAATTTACCCTTACGTAAATGAGTTGTTGAAATAATTATATTTAATAAATTTGAACCATTTATTTTTAAATTGAAAATTTAATTTTTTGGACCCCAACTAATATAAGGTGATGAGAATCATTTTAGAAATAAAATTATAATTTTGAGTTCTCACAAAAGAAAGCCATGCATAGTAGATAATCGGATTCACTCAATTAAAAATTAATGAGTCATATGATAACTTTAGTTGTAAAATAAATTTTACAATTTTAGAGAAAGCCATGCATAATAGATAATCAGATTCACTCAATTAAAAATTAACGAGTCATATGATGGTGCATATGGTATGGTTAATAGTGGTTCGTGTGGTTGGAGATGCAGAATGAAGTTGAAGCTGCTTCTCGGTTAGGAGACTCTTATAAAAATAATGCGAAATAAAGCTTGCTTATTCATCTATTTAGTCAGCAAATTATGCAGTTCTCTTTGATCAGTAAATTATGTAGTTTATAGTATAAGTAGGGCGACAAAATGTTATGTCTTATTACATATAATTGTCTCTGATATGAATAATTAATAAAAAAATATAGATTGTACTTAGGTTAAAGTTACAATAACAAACTTACAAATATAACTACTTTGTTGTTCATGCTCAACAAAAATAATATGTAGCATAGTGCCCAAATTCCTTATTGCCCTCGCCATGTGAGTATGAATTTCTTAACCCTCATTTAAAGAGGGTCATAATAACTCTTACATTTGATTAGTGGATACAATAAAATAATAATAAAATATTTTGGTGAGCCTTACACTTTTTATTGCATTCACCAATCAAATGCAAGGGTCACCGTGACCCTCTTTAGAGGAGAGTTAACAAATTCCTACTTTCACGAGGTTTGTATCCCTGCAAATATTTTTTTTGAAATAAATATGAATAATTTGAAAAAACAAGAGTAAACTACCATAATGATCCTTAAATCATTTGTTTATTTTCTGGACCATTTTCGCCTCGACATGATCAGTTTGAAGTACTAAATATGGGATAAGATCAATTTATTACTTAAATAGATTGAGCCACTTCGATCGATTTTTGCACAATCAATCCAGTTGAATTGCCTTGACTACTTTCCTATTTGGGCCATCAACTTTTTAGGTTTAATTTAGTATTTAGCTATAATTTTTTTGTATTTTCTCCTTTTCTTTTTTTGTAATACTGCATATTACAAAAAGTATGCCATAATTTGGTAAAAGAAGTATGACATACTTTGAAAAGGGGGGGGGGGGGTATTATATATCCCAAGGAAATAACAATATGGTCAAATGATTTGTTTTTTTTTTAAATTATAAATAGATCAAAGTGCGATTTAACCCAATTTTTACTATTCACAAATTAAAGATCAAATATAAGTTTTGATTTTTTATAAAATTTACACTGGATTGAATCATGAGTTAAAATGAATGACCAAGGTATCTCAATTTAGATTATTTTGGTCGAATTTATTCCTCTAATGTGTTGTGATGGAGTATAAATCTAAACTTTTCACACATTTTATTATTCACTTCTCACACATTCTCTTTTGCCTTATTATCATATTTTATTTATTTTGCCATGCCATTCGGCACGAATATACTCTAATATATATATTGAAAAAAGATATTTTTGTCTTTAATTTTGTCAAACTAAACGGAAAAATTAAACGAAAGGGTTAAAGTAAAACTCACTAATAATTTAAGTATTTAAATAAAACGTTTTAGAGTTTAAGGGTCAAAGTAAAAGTATAAAATTAAAGG
This sequence comes from Lonicera japonica, assembly GCA_021464415.1. NCBI lineage: Eukaryota > Viridiplantae > Streptophyta > Magnoliopsida > Dipsacales > Caprifoliaceae > Lonicera > Lonicera japonica. The sequence continues at coordinate 48,142,122 of CM038471.1, forward strand.
AATCATTAGAATAATTTACTAAAAAAATAAGGGGGGCGGCGCTAATTGTACACATAAAAAACTTTCTAACACTCTAACATTGGCTCGACTCTGTAGGACTGAAGTGGTGTGCACATACTCGATGCTATAATTACTTTGATCTTATAGGGCTTAGGCAGTATATTTTATTTTATTTTGCTCCTAATAATAGCTCAACCCTATCGAACTGAGATAATATGCACATACTTAGTACAATAGAACCAAATAAATAAAATAGTGTGTTATTGAATAAAATAGTGTATGTAATTTAGTGCAGTGTTAAAAACTCAAAAATACCTTATATAATAGGCGGTGTCATTTATACCCTTAAATCTGTCACAAATACTCCCTTTAAAATTTAGTTAAAAACACATTTTAACAACCGTTTATTTATCACAAAACACCCCTCAAATCTATCATAAACAACCATTCTAAAATTTAATTAAAAACACATTTTAACACTTTTTGTTTATCACAAATACTCCTCAAATCTGTCACAAACACTCCCTTTAAAATTTAATTAAAAACGCATTTGAACACCCATTTGTTTATTACAAACACCTCCCTTCGTTGCTTGATATTAGGCAAATGCTTAACTACACATTTATTTTTCATTTGAGCTGAGTTTATATGAGTGCATTCATCTTTTGTTGGGCAAGTTTTATTAAAAAAACACTCTAGCATTCTATTACCTGATAAAAGGTGTTTATGAAAAATATGAGGGGTGTAAAGTGTAAATCGCCTTGTATAATACTAGACGATACCTCCAAAGTTACTCTGAAGTAGGGCCAGCGATTCTGGTTCGCATGTCATGTTCGGGTTGTCTCAACACATAAGTATTACAGTATTAGTGTCAACTCGAACACGACTTATTAATTTTATAAGTTACACGACCCGATTGACCCGATTAATAAACATGTCGTGTTAAACCTAACCTGCAACTTAACGCGACACAATTAACCTATTAAGATTACAATGACAATTAAGTCATGTGAAAAAAAATTAATTATAATTTTAAGGATCAAGCGCTTACCGTTGCGCCAAAAGTAATAGCTGTTAGCGAAAGCGCAACTTTATTTCCTTATACGTAAGGCCCATTAAAGCGCTATGGCATTTAATAATCTGCACACCGGATATACCTTCCGGATTTACCACGGAGAGGAGCGCAATTGTGAATTTACCTCCAACAATAATAGTTTTAAATTTTTAATAAATATCATCCAATATTAAAATTTAATATTTAATCAAAACAATATGATAATAATAATCTAGAATCAAAATAGATAACATTCCATCAACCAAGTAAAAAAAAATAAAAATTATTATTTTATCCATTATCAAAAACATAATAATTATTATCTACTATCAATTCTCAAAATAAAAATAAAAATTTTCTAAGCAAGATGACAAAATAAAAAATATATATATAGTTACAAAAAATATAAAAAAATAATCGTATTAACTATAGGTTAACTCAAAATACAACCCATTTAATTTATAAATTATAAATATGTCTAACTCAAAATTAACTCAAAGTGGCTAGCTTCGTATCAAGTTGGTGTCAAATATTCCCGCCCTTACTCCGAAGTATCGTCGTGCAAGGTTAACTGGGCTTTTGTTCTGGGGATGAAAAAGTCTTTGTTGGCCTGTTGAATTGAAAGCCCAATACGTGATAAGCCAATCTCAAAACTCCCATCTCTTCCTTTGTCACCATTTTGTTACCTAATCTAATCTAGTAGAACTCCCCTCTATCTACAGGACGAGACTCACATAGACGCACGTAACTCAAAGGTTTCCTCTCTCATTCCCTCTAATCTTTCTCTGTTCTATGTTCGTATATCTTTGTGGATCGATATAGTTAGTTTATGGTTATGTTAAATCTGTGAATATGACTTCTTTTTTTAGTAATACGTATGTGTTATATATACGACCAATTTTGTTTAAGATTTATACATTTCAAGGTAAATTAGGGTTTCAGATCTCGTGGTCTTACTGTTATTTTTCTTAAGATTCACATATCGATGTGGATTATATTAGTATTTTGGAGATTTCATCAGAGTGTGGTGGGTGAGATCTCCATTTCATTAACGTTGAAGGATGGATTTCTCCTGAATAATTTATTGATTTCATGTTTGAATTTGTTTTTTCAGCTCCTGCTTATACTATCCTACTGAATTTCTGTCGATATTCATTGTTCTCTTGTTCTTACACTAATTTTTTGTATAAAAGTAAAGGGTGTTGTGAGATGAAAATTGAAAAACTAATCTGCTTTTCGTTCACCTCGAGGGACCAAATCCGTTTAACACACAAATTGGTGGATGGAGATGTTTGATTGAAGTAATTTGCAGATTCATAATGTCAAAACAAGCAAAGTTGTGTCCTGAATATGTTCAAAATTTGAATTCGTCCACGTAAAGTTGTAAAAGCATACGCACTTCCTAATATTAGGAACCCAGAGTAGGAGGATAAAGAGTTTGAGTGCATATAGTTATTATAGACATTCTAGATTTTAGATATTTTTATTTTTCAAGGATGAATGATGAATCTACACTTGAAAAAATGTGATAGTAAATGGGAGTGTTGTATTGCTTTGGCTTCAACAATGCGTATGGTACTATGGTTTAACTGAAGAATTGCCTTTGTACAACTTGATATGTGGTGCTGACTTGAGTAGTCGGAACAAGCCATTGTCAGTTAAGAAGGAAGAACTTCAAATAGCTAATATATTATAATAGCCTAGTTTTATTTAGTGAATTAATACGTGAATATATACTTTAGTTATTAGTTTAGAAAGTGAAACAATGTCGTTTATACTTAATTTCTATCATTCTATCTAATGTAATATGTTTTCATGTTGGTGTTCAAATGACCATGTATATTTGAATCAAACAGATGTCAATATAACCAAAAAATGTCTACATATACAACGTGGTTATATACCAACGCACATCACTCAAAAGCACACAAAATTAAACCCTAAAATATTTGTTTGGTGCATGAGCACAGACACACACACCAGAGAACTTTGCATCTCTGTTGCCCTTGTTTACAGCTTGTTATGGTACTTCATAAGTCTAGGTTTCTCTCTATATATGTGTGTCTCTGTCCCTCCCTCCTCTCCATCTGACTCCTTCCTATGAGTTAAATCCATGCAATTTCACCAATTTCTCATTAATTGACACTGTTTGTACATTGCTCCATAACTCAAAATGATTGTTGTCGGATATCTCCATGTAATAATAAGGGGAAAACACTGTTTGTACATTGCTCTGTAACTCAAAATGATTGTTATTGGGTATCAACATGTAATAATAAGGGGAACTTTTCACCATATGTTCGATGGTGTGAAATCAAAGTTTGGGTGACCTGTTCCTTTAGAAGTAGTTAGGGGATGATGTGGTCGACAACTGTTGGTTCTTGTTTGGTCAGAATTTCTTGGTGCTGGTTAGAATGATATGTAATTGATTTGAGGTGGTTTTGCTTGTTGAAAAAGTATGTGTAAATGCAGTGTTGGGATCTGGTGTTTAATATCGTGAAGGGTAAAAGTAGGGACTGGATTTGCACTCATGGATGTGGTATTGGGTGTGGTTGTAATTGGACAGGGAGGAGGCAGCGGCTTTGGTGGTGGTGATATTTTTTTGCGGACCGGTGGTGGTTTGATTTAATAAGGAGAATTTGAAAAATGAGCTCAGACAGCAGGAGTCGAAGCAGGAGCAGGAGCAGAAGCAGGAGCCCAATGGATCGCAAGATCCGTACCCAACGCTATTCCTATCGTGACGCACCATACAGAAGGGGGGATACGCGTCGGGGCTTCAGGTTTTAAATGATTTACTTACTGTTCATTTGTTCACTTTGAGTATTTTGTAGACAATTTGTTGGTTGGGAAGCAGGAGGGCTTTTGAGATACGGGTTCTGCTAGAGAGACATTGAAGTTGGTGACTGTCTTGCTTTGAATGATGCTTTTATAATATGTTTGTGCAATCTTAAAAGTTCAACCCAAGAAAGTTTGCTTTTGGATCCACACAATTTCATTGCTTAGTGTTTCATCCTATCTTTTAAAGACATGTTGTATGAATTATTTAAGGTGGAGTTTCACACGTCAATGCTACCTTCACATTTACATGGAAAAGAATATAATGTAAAAGACGTATTATGTAAAAGTATGAGCACCGCTGTTTCGTATTATCCATAGAAAAAACAAAGTGTGAAATACATGTTCGAGATGACGTGATGGACATATTACAAATTTATCCTTTTACACTTTAATATGTATATTGAATCCAGTGTCATACATTACTACTTCATGGATGTGTCGGTTTCTAATTTTTATGATATATGTTTTAGCAATTATCTTATGTCCGCATATCTCCCTTTTTGGGTTTGTGTGAGGCAGTAAGCCCTTAGACCATTTGCATATTATGTCTTTGATTCTCATATGTGAAGACCCACCCCACCGTGCATTTCTTATTTCTATCATTTCTCCTTGGTTGTGGTTTGGTGTGTTTACCTTTTTGACAATTTGTTGTTGAGCAAGTTTCTTATTTCCACATTACACCATTTCTTTGGGCTATAAGAAATTGTGTGAGGTAGTAAAGCGCAAGGGAACTCGCCATGTTTATATGCGTTTTGTGGTTCCCTTTTTTGAAAAGGTGTTGATTTTAGAGATGGGCAGGGAAAGGAACCAGCCTTCATGCTCCCCCCCAGAGGCTCTGAAGGAGGCCTTATTCTTATTTTTTCAAATATATGTTAGGATCATGAAGGATTTACTCCCTCTCACCCATGTAATAACACTTCAAGTTTGATTTTCATCTCCAGCCAGAGTAATCTTTGCAAGAACTGTAAAAGGCCCGGTCATTATGCTAGAGAATGCCCTAACGTTGCAATCTGTCACAATTGTGGACTTCCTGGGTAAGTACTTGCTTGTGATTTACTCTTGTTGTAACCTCAAATTCATTCATGCGCAGTACTTTCATCTAGTTCATTAAGTTTACCATTATTTCCATGGTTTTTATTTGCCAAATGTAGTAGCAAATCTGGGATTTGTTTTGTGAAAAACTCAAGTAATCTAGCACTAAACAAACTTGATATGGCCAAAATCTTGGTGGCTTGCAGAGTCCTTGCTGATTCACCATGTCCTGTTAGTAGTTCGCTCCATTTTTCTGACCTTAAGAATGTATTGTTCATTGTGCCTCAAACCTAAATCGAAACCAATGTCAAGTAAAAATAAGACTGGCAAGTCTTTGGTCGAAATGGTGTCTTTGGACCATGTTAGGTAGACAACTAATATTTGTACTTTATCTTGTTCGATCACAAGCAATATGCACAGGTTAATTTTGGCATAAACTGGAAACTTATTACATAATGTCAAATAGAAACTTGCCTGCTAAACTGAAATCATCTTTGACAAGATAGGTGCTTTGTCGAATACTCTAAGCCAGTAAATCAAAGTTGTAAATCTTATCTTATATCACTGTATTGTTTATCGTAAGTCAGTTATATAGGGATTGGGGAACTTATTCCACATAGATGTTGTATACTCCCACGGCGCTTGTTAAAGTCCTCATTTCCTTGTTGGCGTGTCTTAGATTAGGAGTCCCATTTTTCTGAGACATAATCTATGTGCCAATAGTAAATAGATTTTATTCTTGAGAATTTATTCCGTCGAAATTAATTTTTTTCTTAGACAGTTCAAAAGACAATTAGGTACTCCTAATTTGAAATGGAGAGTATATTCCTCTATTTTCCAGCTAAGCTTAGCAGCTTAGCCACTTCTTTTCAAAAATGGTTTTGCGCTAATGATATAGCCCTTGGATATCTCTTATGGGTTTTGTTCTTGCAGAACTATACTTACATTGTTTATCATAATAATCATTACGACTAACTTTTTCCATTTTATCCATTCATTTGAAAACGCGAACCAGGCATATTGCATCGGAGTGCACCACCAAATCTCTATGCTGGAACTGCCGAGAACCTGGCCACATGGCGGGAAACTGCCCAAATGAGGGCATCTGCCACACCTGTGGAAAGACAGGCCACCGTGCTAGAGACTGCAGCGCCCCACCACAGGCACCTGGTGACCTGAGGCTGTGCAATAACTGCTACAAGCAGGGCCATGTAGCGGCTGACTGCACCAATGACAAGGCGTGCAAGAATTGTAGGAAGACGGGTCACCTTGCTCGTGACTGCAACAACGATCCTGTATGCAACTTATGCAATATATCGGGCCATGTTGCTAGGGAGTGCCCCAAGGGCAATACGATAGACGAGAGAGGTGGCGGGCCCCGAGGTGGAGGTGGCGGTTATCGGGATATTGTGTGTAGGAATTGCCAGCAGGTGGGTCATATGAGCCGCGATTGTGTGGCCTTGATGATCTGTCACAACTGCGGGGGGAGAGGACACCTGGCGTTTGAGTGCCCGTCTGGGAGGTTTATGGACCGTTTTCCAGACCGGTTTTCTGACCGGTTTTCAGACCGCTTCCCTAGGAGGTACTGACGGAAGAAGAGGCTCTTTGGTTTTTATAAGATATGGAATTTTCACCGATGAGAGATTCCTATTTAAAAGTTCTTAGAATAAATTTTGAAGTTTTGAGACTTGTTAAATCTTGAGTTGTTCGGTACACAATTTATCTATGGTTTTGCAAAATGTTGTGATGGGAGTCAGATTTGGTAATTCCTTTGGATTGGTGAAAGTATTTGATGTGGTTCCAGTATTGTATAACTCTATAACTGCTATTTTGATTTTGTAGTTTGCTCAATCAACGTCGTGGTGGTGTTACTGAACTTGTGTAATCTGCGAGCGTGAAATGTTTGGAATTCTGCTATTTTTGGATTATATAATCGATTGCTTAGCATGTACATAATAGTCAAAAAGCATGGACTTGAGGAAGGGGTGGAGTAGGCGAGCAATAAATAATGTAAAGCACGGTGCCTGGCCTTTTCATTTATTTTGGTTTGTGGAAAATGACTACATTGATGCAAGACTGTATAATAACTAGCACTAGTAAGTATAAAATAAAAAGAACAGAGGGTTTAATTTATTTATCAATGCGGCAAAGTCGGTTATCGATGATACCTCTCAGGAAAAGGCCCATTAGACAGCCAGACAGGTGCACCTGCTTTAGTCCGTGCTTATGTTATTCATCAGAGTAACCCCTACCAATAAGCAATACAGTTGGAGCGACAGACTGCATTGTTGCATTAATAAAAATAAATAAATAAGCTTTGGTGTCAAGTTTTTACAAATACAATCTTACCCGTTTTGAGACTATCGTGTTTTATTTGATCTTTTAAAACAAAAATATTACAATGGTGTTCATTCATGTTTATGTTTTTCTTGTACTAGTAAGTGTACATGCGAACAAGAGGTGGAGAGTGATACAAAATTTCAAAACCTTTGGAACTTTGAATTTTAGTGATCCGGGTTTTCCAAAAATTTAAGATGCCGATTCTTTCATCAAACCAGCCCTTATAAAATTCAGAATTTTTCGTCATAGTACGTATCGTCGTAAAATCGTAAAAATGGATGTCCTAATAAGGTACCTGAGGAGTGAAAGCAAGTCTCTCATTTCTCAACTCACCACCACCTAAAGTTAAATTACCAAACTAGACCCAACATTAAAGCCACACCTCCCATGTTCGGTTAAATTACCAGTTACCAAGTTAATGGCCTCACATTTCGCCTTCCATGTGATTTTCAACTGACTACTACCCATTCCTGTCCCCACTCTCTCTCTGCCCCGTGACACCTTAAAAAAAAAAAAAAACCCACCAAAATTTTATATAAAATACCAAAAACCCAAAACAAAAACCCACACTCACACTCAAATCAAAAGCGCAAGATGAAAATGAAATCCTCCTCTTCACTCTACCCCCTCATATTCCTTCTCTCCTTCCTACTCGTCCATCAATTCCCATGTTACGAATCAGCCTCTCACGATTACTTAGACGCATTGTCCAAATCCATAATTTTCTTCGAGGGCCAGCGCTCCGGGTTCCTGCCGCAGGACCAGAGGATATCCTGGCGCGCAAACTCCGGCCTCGGCGACGGATCGACAATGAACGTCGACTTGACCGGAGGTTATTATGATGCCGGTGATAACATTAAGTTCGGGTTTCCGATGGCGTTTACGACGACAATGTTGGCTTGGAGTGTGGTGGAGTTCGGAGAGGGGATGCCGGCCGGAGAGTTTAGGAATGCTCTTGTGGCTATTCGATGGGCGACGGATTATCTTCTCAAGACGGTTTCTCAGACCAATCGGATTTTCGTGCAGGTAACCTTTTGCTGGTTCTGTTTTAATTGGACCTCACTTTTTGTGCAGCTAACTTTTACTGGTATCTTTTAATTGAACCTCACGAAACGAAACAGAGTTAACTTTAAATCAGAATAATGTATAGCTACTACCATGTAACAAGAAACACCAAGAAATTTGTTTGAATGTCCGACACTAGTTGTATAAAAATTAAATAAATTTAATAATCTTCTTTTTGAATGACTTTTACGAATTGAAATTAATAAAACGAAACAATAGACTTAACAGACATGCTTAGTGACAGCGGAGTAGCATGCCACCAAAGTTAGGGCGCGAATTCGAGCCACTAATTCCAGTATCCTTTCTTTTCAGTGCTTGGACCTTAATTTTTTCAAGAAAAATAACGAACTTAGATATATATATATATATGCATCCCATTGATCCAGTTATGTTTGATTAAATTTTGTTTTTAATATTTCTTTTTTAAACCGAATGACATTGCTCGTAGCAAAATCAAACTTTGAACAAAAAAGAGACGTAACATCTTGAATAATTTGGGTATTGCCGTATGCATGAATTATCTTTTAGCTTGATAGAGATGTTAAAAACGAAAAAGACACTGTCTTTTGTCCAAGAATAGTTAATTTTAATTTTGCGTGGGTCCTTTTTAGCGTTGGTTATGGTGAAGACTAACATAGGGAATGAACAGTTAACACTATTTCGGCCGTGAAGTAAGATGAGAGAGTGTGGATTAATGCGAGCCGACACCACGGGTGGTTTATCTGTTTTCTGACACTTTTGGACCCACTAATTCCACTCCACAAATATAATGAATTATTTTCTTCTATATTAAAATTTTCTTATTTAATTTAATTTGAGACATACTAAATATGCTAACTTACAACAAAAATATGCAATAATTGTGATCATTATTAGTCTTAATTTGAAATAAACTTTTAGTTTGAATTGCATAAATTAGCATTAAAAGCATTTCCAACAGTCTTATATATTTTTGTTTTCTATAAAATTTATACTACTTATAATTTTTTTTTTGCCTCCAGCAGTCTTTTAAAATACAAGTTTGTGTAAAATACATTTCCATTTTACAATGTCACATCATTTTTCTCTCTCTTTGTTTTTTAAATAAAATTTAAAAATATAATAACTTCAAATGTAAAATATGAATCTTACTAAAAAATATATAGTTGAAATATGATCATCAATACCTACAAATCAAGATCCATTATGATTATAGAATTATTTATAAAAAAAATTCAAGAAATAATAATAATAAATTATTTAAATTGATAATTAACAAGTGTTGGAATCTAAATAGTTATTTTGAAATTTACACAATACTTTACAAAAATACCATTGGAACATATTTTTTTTTAATACTCAAGTTTTTTGTAATAGTGAGATAACACATGATTTACAATTCAATTTTTATACTACTATTAGAGATGCTCTAACATTTTAGCTTTAATGTTGTGCCTTCAAGATAGAAATTTGTGGTCAAAAGTGTGGTCTGCAGTATGGCTGGCAATTCGAGTTCGCGTGTCGTATTCGGGTCGTGTCAACACACAAGTATTACAAAATTAGTGTCAACCCGAATACGACCCGTTTAACTAATCGTGTTATTTATATTAACTCGAACACGATCTGTTTATTTTACAGGTTACACGACATAACCCGACTAACCCGTTTAATAAATAGGTCGCGTTAAACCTACAACTCGACATGATATGATTAATCTTTTAAGATTATAATTACAACTAAGTCTCATGTGAAAAAAATTAACTTATTTTATATCACCCAATACCAAAATTCAATATTAATAATCTAGAGTCAAAATATATAACATTCCATCAACGAAGTATAAACATAAAAAATTAGTAATTTATCCATCATAAACAACATAATAAATATCATCTACTACCAATACTCAAAATAAGAATATAATTGTTCAAGCAAGATGACAAAATAAAAAATATATATATATATAGCTGAAAAAAAAAAGAAAAAAAATAATCGTGTTAATTGCGGGTTAATTTCAAGTTAGTGGGTTAACTCGAACACGACTCGTTTAGTTTACGGGTTAAGCGTGTCTGATCCGAAATTAACCTGAACCCGTTTATGCTTGATCCAAATCCGCTAACTCCGTGTCGAGTTAGCATGTCGTGTCAAATATTGTCGGCCCTAGTCTGTAGTCTACAATTGATATTTTGATTAAGATTTGTTATATCACTAAAAAGTTGCAGTTTCCATGCATCGGTGATTAGAACTGTTGCCAAAAATGTGCTAATCAATAAAAGGGCGATCATGCCTTAAAACCTGCTTATACATACATACATACAATATATGTGGAAATTTTTAATTGTAGATCAGTCCGTGTAGATCAAACTTTTTTACGATTATTTTTATTGTAAAAAACATCCCAATATTTTTATGACGAAACAACGTTGTAAAAAAGTCTTATGTACCAAAAACGGACTATATATATATATGTATGTATATAGTATTTTTATATTGATACTTGTATTTCTATATCTCCTTCCAAATGAATGTCATTCATTGACTAAATATAAAGATACTCGGTAACTTAGATACGTTGATCAGTTCTCACGAATAAGGTGAATATGGTCCTCTTAAGAGAAGAAATGTGTATATATAAATAAATTTCACTAAAACTCTAAAAGTTGTGTTTTTAAGTCCAAGTTAGTGGATGAAATGCCACTATATGTAGCTGATATAATAATTTGCCCATAACAAATGTAGTTGAGGTGCGTTAGGTGGATATTTGCCTACTCTATTTTAAGTTATACAATGTTTTTTTTCATGACGTGGACCCACATCGAATTTATTTGAGAATGCCGTACAGGAATGACATTGGAAACCTTTTCAGTTGTGACACTCTTGAGAACCTTTAAGACCTCAACAACATTAGGTTAATTTAGATTAATATTTTTTTCCTAATTAAATGCTACTTCTTACAATAAGACCGGAAAGAATGTATTAATCTCGAGTGTACTAATAAAGTGATGAGACTACTTGTTTATGTTGTAGGAAAAATAGAACAGAAGTAAGAATAAAGTTCTTGTTTGGTGATTAAGTTAATTTATACAGAAAAAGTATAGATCATAGATTGATGAGAATAAATCTTTTGTAACTTATTGGAAAAGTATAGATCAGATTGATGAGAATAATTCTTTTGCAACTTATGTTCATTAGTTAATTTGTCACTTAAAATTAATTAATTATATAAGAATGAGACTGAAAATGCACGTAGGAATCAAAAAATAATGGGCGGTGGTTAGTCCCAATTATTTATTCAAAACCTTCACGAGACTTCTTCCTGATTTAGTAGCCGATTTTTTGAAACATGCTTCAACTTTGTCTCGACTCCCAAAAATAATTTACTAATAAATATTATACTTGCATTTTCTTTCCATTGAAATTATGCCCCGATTTCTTGAATTTTCACTTTAAAATAAGAATATATTTTCTTTTACCAGAATTACCTTTTAACATAAAAAATTTAACTGCCACCAATCATTTGGTCTCATTACTGGAGACTGGTGAAACCTTACGAATATATTGTGCGAGAACGGAATAAAAATGTTCAATAACAGTAGAATTAGATCATTAGATAATTATTTTTTTCGTCATTTGCCTTTTGGTACCCAAAATTTTATAACTTTCGTCCCCATTTTTAATTTTTATTTGAACTATAGTAACTAGTATTTACAGATTAGTATAGTGCGTGAGAGTTGGTTCAATGTACCAATTCTCAATACCTGAGACAAATGAATTTGTATATGAGAAAGTTTATTGAAAGGTGTAAATTTTCTATTCCTGCTTAAAAGTTGAACGTGACCATATTAAGTGCCAAAATGCAGTGCTTCTATGACCATGTGAGTTCCATATATGATATATGCACGCCAAGAATACAAGTTTAACACTGCTTGCAAATTGAATTTTGCCAATTCAAACTTTTATATTATATGCTAGGTAGGTGATCCGAATATAGACCATAACTGCTGGGAAAGACCAGAAGACATGGATACAGCTCGAACCGTCTACACCGTGGATGCACCAAACCCAGCTTCTGATGTAGCTGGAGAGACCGCTGCAGCTCTGGCTGCTTCGTCCATGGCATTTCGATCTTCAGATCCAGGTTATGCCGAGACCCTGTTAAGAACTGCAGCTAGGGTGTTTGATTATGCTGATACTTATCGAGGTGCTTATAGCGACAATGCAGATATTAAGAATGGTGCTTGCCCATTTTATTGTGATTTTGATGGATATCAGGCAAGCCATTTCCTCTAACATTGTGGCTAAACTTGCTAATTGTTATTGGGTGTACAATTTAAAAGAACAAAGATACATGTACCAATTTATTTAACAAACTAAATAAATGAACATTAGTTAGAAAGTGTATTGGTAAGTGTTATTAAAACTCTACATACGGAATTAGTTGATGGATTATAACGGATAACGCTAATTTATACTTGTATTTATGTTTTTTTTTTCAATTGTAATAATATATATATATATATTTTTAATTAATTCACAGGATGAACTCTTGTGGGGAGCAGCATGGCTAGGGAGGGCCTCTCAAGATGGTTCTTACCTGAATTATATACAAAGCAACGGAAAAACACTAGGTGCTGATGACAATATTAATGAATTCGGATGGGACAATAAACATGCTGGCCTAAATGTTCTTGTCTCCAAGGTAACATATACGTGTAATCACAAAATATAACTTCAATTTAACGGCGTGTAGTTGAATTAGTCAGGTCTTCCAAGAGGTTTGAATACATTCATTTTTCCAGATGTCACTATATGTTAGTATAAAATGTTCGTCGCTAAAATATAAAAAATATATTATTTATTTTTATTTTTCTAGGAAGTCTTGGAAGGTGGCATGTACGCGCTCCAATCTTACAAAGCGTCCGCAGATAGTTTCATGTGCACGCTGGTGCCAGACTCATCATCCCTCCACATAGGATACTCCCCCGGAGGCCTAATCTACAAGCCCGGGGGAAGCAACTTACAACACGCGACCACCATAGCCTTCATTTCCCTCGTTTACGCCAATTATTTAGAACGATCCTCACAAACTATAAATTGTGGTACTGTTGGGGTCGGTCCAGCTTTGCTACGTCAAATTGCCAAAAGACAAGTCGATTACATTTTAGGAGATAATCCCAAGGGCATTTCGTATATGGTTGGATACAGTAACTATTTTCCGCAACGCATTCACCACCGTGGATCTTCGCTTCCTTCGATTAAATATCAGCCGCAATTTATCGGATGTAAAGAGGGATCGGTTTATTTTAACTCGTCCAATCCGAACCCTAATGTGTTGGTTGGGGCAGTGGTGGGTGGACCAGGGGAAGACGATGAGTACGAGGATGATCGAGCTGATTTTCGAAAGTCTGAACCAACGACTTATATTAATGCACCGTTTGTAGGTGCACTAGCTTATTTTGTTGCTAATCCAAATCCTAGCTAGTAGTGTCATAGTTGTAAAGAAATCTGCTAAGGGTTACGTTTAAGATCAGGGGAAATGTCTCTCATCTTGTGTGCACGAAGTCAAGAGGGAAGAGGCTAGCGTTCAAAATTTTGGAGGATGAAATAGTCACAATAGCTTGTTGTGACATTGCCTTTCAATAGGATGGAATTCCAAAGAAATCAATTGTAAAACTTGAAATTCGTTGATATGATTCTTTGTTTGTCCGAGAAAGGAAGCAAAATTCTTTTTCTTGAAAGTAACAAGAGAGTTTCATTGTGATCTCCAATTAGTCAAACGCAAGTTTTGAACATTTTAAATAGGTACGCTATTTACATTCATAATACGATTGATAGCTTCCTCGACACTTTCATAGGCCATTATTGAATTTGGTGTGCAGAAAGTGGATTATTTTGTCAGTAACAATAATTTTGGTCCTTGGACTTGTGGTCCTCAGACACAAATTAAACCATTATGTTTCCTTTCATAATGCCAAGTGTATGTTTATTGAACCTATTAATTGTGGTGGTTTAACGGTCTCCACAGTCCAACTTTGATGGCACATGGATATAGTAAAAAATAGGGTTGTCAAAAGCGAGAGAATCAATTAATCCCACTTGCATTATTCAATTCAATGATTTTACCTGCCTTATATATAGTTGGTAAAAATCATAATGTCCTACTTTTACCAAGCTTTCAACCACTGGTGTGTTAGTTCACTAACTTTCACCTATTAGTATTTATCTTAAATAAAACTTTTAAAACATAATAAAGTTAATAATATATCAAGTATTATGTCAAAAAAAAAAGGTGTATCGATCAGTGTTTTAATGAATTTTATACTATAATTAATAAACTTTTAACATATATTATTTGAGATACTAATTTAATGATTTAAGGTGTAATCACAGTACATGAGGTGAAATTAAAAGCTTGTAGTACCTTTAACATGCTCTTAATTTATATTTTCCGCTTAATTTACCAATTTTTGTCGTGTCTATGGTACCGGTGGCAATTAAACTAAATAAATTTTTATGGTTACTAGTAGGGGTGGCTTCGGTCGGTTTATCGAACCGATATGCCATACCCGACGACCGAACCGATTGTAGTCGGTGGGAGAAAAGTGTAACCGGTATCGCTCCGATTAAGTCGGTATAACCGACTTCAGTCGGTTTAACCGACTCAACAGTGCACTGAAAAGTGAAAAAATAACGAGAAACAATCACTAAACAGAGCCCACACCACACAAATTCACATAAACACAAATAGATCCCAAAAAGGATGGAATCAGTGAATCACAATAAAAAACAGCTCCCAAAGTTCACACACAAGAAAATAAAAAAATGGAAATCAGTTCACTTCCCATTCTACAAGCAACAACAAATCAGTTCACTTCCCATTCACATAGCATCAGCAAAGCAGTAGCAGTTCAGCAGACGGTGTATCGAGTAAATGACCTGTGGTGTAGACGAACGGCGAAGACGACTGGAGAAGAAGAGTCGACCAGTGGTGCGTTGCGAAGAGCGGTAGACGATTGGAGAAGACGAAGGGGAAGCAATGGGTGACGGCGCAATGGTGCGGCGGAAAATTGGGAAGAAGACGATTAGGGATTTAGGGCTTTTCTTTTGATTTGTGTAAATGAGTAAATGACCTGGGACTCTGTGAGCCTGTGGCTCGTGCGGTGTGGGTGAGAGAGGTTGGTTTATAAAATTAAATAATTAACAATTAAATATAAAAATAAAAATCTTTAATAGTCGGTCGGTTCGGTTTAATACCGAAATCCCTGAACTGAAACCGACATCGACACCGAATGTTTACGGTTCGGTCGGTTCTATAACCGTTACGTTCGGTTAATCGAATTTTCGGTAAACCGAAATTTTCGGAGCGGTCGGTAAGTCGGTTGGTTCGGAATTTTCGGTATTTTAAGCCACCCCTAGTTACTAGTAGAAGTATTTTTTTTAGTAGTTCTCCTCGACTAGGTCTCTCATGTCTGCCATTATGAAACCATTTTTTTCCTAGGTCCCCCCCTCTCTCTGTTTTTGTGCCATTATGGCCTTACAGGTCATATGTTGTTTGTATTTTTTCTTAAATCCACTCTCTTAAAGTTTCGTTTGATAAGAATATAAAAAAATAAAATAAAAATATTAATTTTATAAAAAGCTTAAAAATAAGTTGAAATATGCTTTCCATTTCAATGCTCATTTTATAAGTAGATGTTTTCCGTTTTTCATAATTTTTTGTGAAATTTTTTTCTTTCTCGATCAACCATCAAAGAAAATTTCTTCAGGAAAAAAGTCACAAAATAAAAAGATATTTTACCACATATCTCAACTTATTTTCCAGTTTCTCACAAAATCAATTATTTTTTTTTTCATATTTCTATCAAACGAATCTTTAATGATTCATTTTAACATGCGGAATATTATTGTTTGACGTGACAAGCTATCCAATGTTTTTATTATTCTAATGGAGGACTTTTTTTCGGATGTTATCCTCATTGCAATCTTAGGGAGGGAGCTTAACAATACACCTATTGGATTCATGGAGGATATTTTTGATGCTGGCATTGGTCTCAGTTTGTAGCTCCTTAAAATTCTGAATTGGGATTCTTTCCGGATGGTTTTCATCTCACTATTTACTTTTCAACTTTTAAAAATAATGTTAATTTCAACATAATTCATAAAAAATATTATCTTCACTACAGTGAGAGAACCCTCCTCTTTTTTGTCCGACTAATGGAATTGAAAAGGATAAAGGGTTTATATTTTTGTCTCCTCTTCAAGTCCCAAGTACTCCAAATACCCACCCTTTTTTGCCCTCTCACTCTGTGGGATTTAGTCTTTGACTGTTCTTCGGTTCTCCCTCATTGCACATCTACCAAAGTTAATTACTTAGTTGAATATTTTAATAAATCTTGATCGTTCTTGTTGATTTTGTTCATTATTTATTGTTTGATCTTTTATTTAATATCTTAACAATTTTAACCTCAATTTTGATAAATTTGGACGTAATTTTAAGTAGTACTAATTTTAGTTATACCTAGTTTAATGAATTGAAATTAATTTTTGTATTCAATTTTAAAACAGTAGAATCTTATTACAATCAATGTTTTCGTTGAATTGTATCAAATATTTTTAGTATTATGTTTTGTGTTAAAATTTAATTTTTTTTTGTCTTGCTTTAACGGCTTGAGGAAAAATTGTATATTATAGTGCTAAATTTGATATCACTGAGATATATTTATCATAAAGAAATCCTTAAATAACCATCCGTTGTAGTCTAGTTGGTTAGGATACTCGGCTCTCACCCGAGAGACCCGGGTTCAAGTCCCGGCAACGGAAAGTTTTTGCCTTTTTCCTAAAAACTTTAGACGAAGGAATTTATTATTATCTCTACCGTAGCCTTTTTCTATCAAACGAGGTTTGGGGTTTTCTTACTGAAAACTAGGGTTTCAATTGCGAAGGCCACAAATAGGTACGATTCCTTCTTATAGTTTTATGCGTGCTGTTCTCTACATATAAATAGGTGTGCATGATTTCTTACTTGCTGTTCTCTTTAATTAAATCATAAAATCATCTGTATGACCCATTTCCTTTTTGTTTTATCCTTTTGTTCGACCCTATAGGAAGAAACTAGGGTTTCAATTAGAATGAGGTGAAAAACCTTGTGTTTTCTTCGATCACACCTTGGGAAGGGGCTAAATTGTTAATTCTGTTATGCAGAAGCTAAGAACAAATTTCATGATATTTTCAATTATTTTGGAAAAAATTGACACTAATTATGACATATTCAATTGCCTAAACCATCCAGCCGTGTTGAGTTATATGCAGATTGAAGAACCTTAAGACTAAACGTTCCTAATACAAATAAAGAAAGAATTGTGCCCAAATCTGACTTATATCTAAAGATTGAAATCATTTAGGTTTTTTTGGGAATTCACTTTTATGAGGATACCCTAGACTTAGATTCTACTCAAGATAGCTGGGGATTGGTTGATGAACAAAAGATAATGCCGTGTATTTAAACAGGGATCTAGGATCAGAGTTGGATTTGAAGCTCAGAATTGTAAAATTTGCTATTAGACTATTACTTCTTGGTCATAATATTGAGTGAAGACCACTTGACGCTAAAATAGATTCAACACTAGGTATGGGACTATGGGCGGCAGAGTGGGATTCACATTGGAAATAAAGCTGGTTCGTTAGTTGTAACTAATGGTTTTAGCTCTTTATTCTTATTTGTCAATTGATCTTGTTTCTTGACATTCCAGAAAAGTCTTATCCTTAACATGTAGGATTGGTAGCACCAAAACTATTTAAGTTCCTTTACGTAGCCAAAGTGCAGTGTACTTGGGTTGTGCTTCTCAAGCAACGTAGTTCTATCATGGAAACAATGGTTCCTTTGATTACATTCTTCACTGACTTTCTGTGGATAGTAGATACATTGTGTACAACGCGAGTTCCACCATCATTTATTTCTGTTCAATGTGAAATGTAGCATCTGCCCTTTTAAGTTAATAAACTTTGTACATCTTGTAAACTTGTGCTCTTTCTGGGTGCAGAAGTCATGCTGTCAAATTTGGCACATAGCCCAAACAAGTTGAGTGAGTAATATATTATGTCTAAAAGTCTAATAAAATGATCTTGTCAGGTCAGTCTTATATCATTTTGTTTTGAAGTATTGACATGATAATATGGCATCCTAAGCAAATAGTGGGCCCTGGTGTTCAAAAACCTTATTGCTAACTGTACATGGTAATACTTTGCAATCAATTTACTCAAATGTTATGCTACTATATTCTATATTTCCACGATCTGTTTGAAAATTGGAAAATGAATAATAGTTTGTACCTTGTTCTTGAACATGAGGATTGTTGAAATTGTGTCATTGAAGGGGAAACTACCATCATAGTATTTTCTGCTTTTACTCGGTGCTACTTGGTATGGAATTTGCTTAATATGTGCTGCTATGTGGTTTTACAAGTCTGGAATTTTGTATGTAGATGGAAAGGCATTCCCTCAAGCTGAGTATACGCCAGACTCAGCTTTTGCCTTAACTAGGACCAAGGTAGTCAATATCGCGTATCGGATGCGTATCGTTTTATCAAAAAATAGTATCGTGTATCGTGTATCGCAATGTATCGTAAGATACACTTTGATTTTGATATTTACACTATTATATATTTTTATGTATACAAACTCATGTATAAATATATCAAATATGCATCTAAATAAAAAATATCCATATTTTATATATATTTGATTAAATATTAAAAGGTCAAATCCAAAAAATCAATGCACTTCTAAATAAATAAGGTTCATAATCTAATAAAGGCTCGTTCACTACCAATGTTTTAAATATATACTATCAATGTTTTAAATACATAGTAAAATATTACTCATAAAATTATGGGCCCTCATGTCCCGAACTTGCTGCCCGAACTTGCTGCCCTTTCATGTTTTTGTTTTATACTCATCATTTATGTCAAAAAAGTAAAAGAAAAAGTAGGTCATATTCTCTTTCTCTCTCTCCGTATATATCTTCTTCCCTTTCCTCTTTCGTTTCCATTTTCCACCGACATATTTCTTCCGCAAGTCGCCGTCGACCTCCTCGCCGCCGGCACCAGCAAATTAGGTACACTCTCTCCTCGCTGCCAGATCGCCGTTTCTCTCTCTCTATTTCTCTCGTAATATTTTTGGGGCTTTAGGGTTCAAATGAGTTATTTTTTGGGGCAAATCAGGTCCTCTCTCTCTTCTCCTTCGTGTATTTGGGGTTTAGGTTTAGAAGCTGGGAAAGTGTTTTATTTTAAGAAAAAAACCTCGACAAAACGACCAAAACGAAAAAAAAAAATCGTCCGATACGAGATATCTGGCGATACGCTAAAATATCTCGATACGTCGATGTGTATCGCCGATACACTCCCAAACTCGATACAGTTAACGATACGTATCTATTTACCCACGAGACGATACGTATCGTACGATACGTATCGTGTATCGTACGATATCTACTACCATGACTAGGACGAAGCTCTAGTGGCTTTAAGAATTAATACCTGGTAACTTATCCATGTTTAAAATACAGGTTTTGAATTTTGGGTTTAAGAAAAAGTAGTGAGGGGCCGTTTCATTCTTGGTGAAATATTTCCACCTAGTTGAAACTTGAAAACTAGTTTGGTTCAGCATTTCGTTAGTCACCTAGGGCAGTATTTTTTTACTTTCCTCTTTCATTTATTTTATCTGGTCCACCTTTTTCTGTAGCTTCTTGATTCAGTTATTAATAGAAGTCTTTGTTTCTGATACCAAAAATAAAAATAAAAAAATCATTAGTCAACTAGGTGAAAATATTTCCCCCAAAACCAAACAGGCCCCAAGGTCAACTAACTGTAGCTGAAATTTTAACTTCTAGAGTAACGCAAACCCTCCTATCCTTGTGAGAAAACACACAGTCTCTTTCAATTTCATGGGTACCCAAACAATCAAAATGAAAAAATATCACATAAATTCCTTCAGTATCTTTTGGGCAAGACTGATATATAATATGCATTGCATTTACAGGAACAGGGATAACAACCTGTCGCACATTACACTTCTAGATCAATGTCCATGGGGGGTGATGCGATCGAAGGCCCTGTTTCTTCTCTTATCCTCAGTACGGTGGGGGCCAAGCAAAACGAGGATACGGTTTCACAGGAAGATTTAGCCTGGGCAGATTCTTGCCTAATCAAAGATCCTGATATATCCGGAACTAACTGGGATTCTCTTACAGAAGCCTTACTTGATGTTGCTAGTTACCAAACGGATTCAATTGGGTTGACACCTGCTAAAAGAGACATTTCTTCTTGGGGAACTGACATGCAGATTCTCCATTCAAGCCAAGAGGCTGGAACTTCATGGGATACAGAAAGAACAGCTCAAATTAATGAAGAAGAAGAAGTAGAGAAAAAAGGTGATGAATTTCTGACAGAAGAGAAGAACGTTAATTTGGGGCAGAGAAGTGAAGTGGAAAATGTGTTCCGTCCAACTTACAAAGGCGAAATGAGAGGAATAGAAATTTCTGATTCTGATTCAGAATTAAGTTTTCTGGCATTTGGGATAGAAGAAGAGTCAATTGAGGACATATTCAAGGTCTGGGATTTAGAAATTCCGGACGATGATGAGGATGAGGTTGATGATGATGATGATGAATTTATTAAACAGTTGAAGAAGGCTCTTTTGCAAAGTTCCTTGCCCCCAATTCCCTACACTTATGATGATTCTGGGGTTTGGAAAGGTTTGAAAGACGAGTCGCTTGATGATCTTGTTAATGGCATTGAAGGCCTGTCTTTGAGTAAAAAATCTGGTTGAAATATTTGTGGAGTTCATATCCAATATGGTTGTTAGATAGTAGTCTGACTTGAAGGAGTATAATTTGGGATCCACAAGGGTTAGCCTTCTTCTAAAGCATTATGCGTATATATTGAATTGCATCATTTGCTCTCTCTCCCCTCTCACTCGTGAACTAACACCATTTTTTACAGCCCTTTCCGACATGTTTCAAAGAGAAGTGGAATGGTATTTTTCACCAATCTTGAGTAAAGTTTTTGTTCTTAAAAAATCACAAATAAAGTTGATGCTGAATAGGTTGTTCGTTACCATTTTACTTTTCACTTGTGGTAAAAATATTTCAATTTGAACATCCAGGTGAGCTAGTACGGTGGTAATAAAGTCTCTAAGTTCAAATTACGGGGCTTTCTCCCTTTATGATGTTATCTGTGTATCACTTCTTTAAAATATATGTATATAACTATATATATATATTTCAGTCCGAACTTAGAAATTCCTGGATTAATTATACTTTGGAATTTCTTTCGAGGAAGGTATTTGGCTACGGATAACTTGGAACTTAGGATTTCTCTTATTTTAGATTTCAGATAAAATTGCCAACATGAATCCATAGGGGATATTTAACCACGCTTCCCAGCTTTTACATTTGTCAATCTCAAACTATTCTGTCTGCGAAAGAAAAAGGGACCCACCTCACAGATTAATTTGACATTTTTGGTCCACTTGGCATGAAATAAGACGTGGAATGGTTGACCTGGCGAGCTGTGTACCGTTGACGTGGATATGACAATCCAACGGAACTTTAGAATTTTAGCGGTATCCTTAATCAATCAGAGGTAACAAACAAATCAAAGAAATCACAGCCTTATATTTACTCTGCAGAGGAATCTCCCAATCAATCTCCCTACTTTTTTACTCTACAACTGTCTCGACATTGGGAAATACTTCCTTTTTTTTCTTTCTTTAAATAATTAATATACCAAATTTTATAAGAGTCATTCATATATGATTGTTGATTATGTCAACATTTAAGATATTCATAAAAAGTACACATCAAAATGTGAATCTTAATTTCAGACGGAGCAGTGATTTTTCTTTTTACAAGGTGAAAACAAATCTATCCTCCTCAACCACTTTTCCAACATGCCAAGCAGGACAAAATATCACTTACATGATGCCCCGCGATTGGCCAGCACATAATAGCCACAAATGACACATCTTCTACAATTCACTCAAGGACAAATTATACAAGCAGAGTGATAGACCGAGCTTGCATGTGTGGTATTGAGGAGCATAGAGCATTAGAGGAGAAGATAAGATTATAAAGCTCCAGGCTATTCTTATTTGTACCACTGTTAGATTTCACACACTTAAAACACATTTCAGCCAAAAGAAAAAACACACACACATACACATACAATGGCTTCAGCATCACTTCTCAAGTCATCTGTTGTTCTTGACAAGTCCGAGTGGGTGAAGGGTCAGACCCTCCACCAGCCACGGGTCTCGGTGGTCAGGTGCCACCCCACCCCATCGGGTCTCACCATACGCGCATCTTCCTATGCCGATGAGCTCGTCAAGACAGCAGTAAGTTTAAAGTGATTTCAATCTTAATATAGATAGTAATTAAAACTAAATGTCATGGTCATTGTTTTTAAGTAGCATGCACTGATTGACATATAAATGTGCACAAAGTTGTGTCACATGAACAATAAATGAAGTTCGGGTATAATTCGCACCAACCCACTTGCTCTTGGAGCTAGCAGGTTCGAATCCCGTTATACGGTTTAAAATCCTTTGAGAGGATAGGCGTTAAGGAAGGGATTCTTGCATTTATGTAGCTCATTTATATTTCTTTACAAATATCACTCTAATCGCACCTAAATTGAGATTATATACCTTTGCAAGTTTATCCTCGAGATTAATACTAGACACACAAAAAGTATATAAAATGCATCTTATGGGTCTAGAACTAGGACCTACCAGAAAGTAAATGACGTCATTTGATTGTTACCAATCAAGTAACTAACACATCATTTTGTGTGCTAAATTTTTCCTAACTTTCTGTTGTTATTGCGGTACAGAAAACAGTAGCATCGCCAGGGCGTGGAATTTTGGCCATGGACGAGTCCAACGCAACTTGCGGGAAGCGGTTGGCATCAATAGGGCTAGAGAACACAGAGGCTAACCGGCAAGCCTACCGGACTCTGCTGGTATCAGCACCTGGGCTTGGCGAATACATATCTGGTGCCATCCTCTTTGAGGAGACTCTTTACCAATCCACTGTTGATGGCAAAAAGATAGTTGATATCCTGGTTGAGCAAAAAATTGTCCCTGGTATCAAAGTTGACAAGGTAATTTTAACTCAAAATCATATTGTTATATGTGTATGTGCATGTGTCTGTGTCTGTGTTTGTATACATACTAGTTTTTCATGCACATGCTACGCATATAGTTATTTTTCTGATATAGCTATTAACACGGCTAAAAGGCTACTGGCAGTCAATTTTTGTTTATTTAGACATACCTTAGTGTTACCGAAGGATAGATTCGAAAGATAAAATATGACAGAATTTTGAAACTGTTGAAGTTGATCTTATTTACATGATAGTAGATTTTGTGATATTATTAAGAGAGTAAAACTAAGAGTTTGTCAATATATACAGGGTTTGGTACCCCTAGCTGGTTCAAATAATGAGTCATGGTGCCAAGGTCTCGATGGCCTTGCTTCTCGCTCTGCAGCTTACTACCAACAGGGAGCTCGCTTCGCCAAATGGTAATCATTTTGTTCTTCCCTTTTTCCCTAATTGACCAGTTCAGAAATTTTAAAAACACAAAAAACTAAAACCAAATGAGCACTAAATTTATTGCTAGTACCATTGGGCATTTAGCCAATTCTTCTATTTCATGTCTATGCACTACATTTGTGTTGAAACCAATTCCATTTTTTGCTTCAACTAGAACTGCTTCTAATAGTTTAGTAATACTATTTTTTTATGAAATCAGGCGTACCGTAGTGAGCATCCCCAATGGTCCATCCGCCTTGGCCGTCAAAGAAGCCGCCTGGGGCCTCGCTCGCTATGCTGCCATCTCTCAAGTAAGAAAAAGACTATATACTTCGAACAATACTACTTCATACACAACGAGTATACAAAAAGTTGATAGTAATAAACAAATGATGTGTCAATTATTAGATTGGTCAACAATTGATTTGTTTCAACTACTACTGGTCGATCCTAGTTATTGACCAATCAACTGCATCGTGTACCAAAATTTGTATTCTCTTTGTATATCTAACATTACTTTAATTACTCTAGATCGAAATCAATAAAACCAACCCCACCCCGGGACAGCTATACATATGTCTTATGTATCAAATTGATATTTATAGGATAATGGATTGGTACCAATAGTTGAGCCAGAAATCTTGCTAGATGGAGAGCATGGTATAGACAGGACATTTGAAGTGGCCCAAAAGGTATGGGCAGAGGTGTTCTTTTACTTGGCAGAGAACAATGTGATGTTTGAAGGGATTCTGCTAAAGCCAAGCATGGTCACCCCTGGTGCTGAATGCAAAGAAAGGGCCACCCCACAAGAAGTTGCTGATTACACACTCAAACTCCTCAAACGCCGTATTCCCCCCGCCGTCCCCGGAATCATGGCAAGTGTTTATATATATATTTTATTAAACTCTGCACGTGCATGCACACGTACATGCTTTTATTCAAACAGAAAACAAACAGGTATTTTGTATTCAACTTCCAGACTTCAGATGGAAAATCAAACGCCCCCTCATTACTTACGGAGGTAGAGATTGTACATAGGGAGTTTGTTCGATTTTTACATCTGAAGTCTGATTAAAGGCTTTCATTTAGACGTTAGCCCTCCTTAAACCTGACTTCTAAGTTATTCAGATGAAAAACAAACAAGATATTAAGATTCATACTTGAGACTTCAGATTCAGATTCAGACAAAAACGCAAATGAGCCTAAGTTACTGAGTATAAAGCTATGACTAATGTTTGAGCAAAAACGACTAATGTTTGAGATTGTTTGCTTTTAACAGTTTTTGTCAGGTGGGCAATCTGAAGTTGAAGCAACCCTGAACTTGAACGCAATGAACCAAGCTCCCAACCCATGGCATGTGTCGTTCTCATACGCCAGAGCCCTCCAAAACACGTGCTTGAAGACGTGGGGAGGAGTCCCCGAGAACGTGAAGGCTGCTCAAGAGACATTGCTCATCCGGGCCAAGGCCAACTCTCTTGCTCAACTAGGAAAGTACACGGGCGAGGGAGAATCAGAGGAAGCTAAAAAGGGAATGTTTGTTAAGGGCTACGTGTACTAAGTTGTCACATCATACACAAAAGTCTAGCATAATAAGAAGAAGATTATAATGATGAAGAAGAAGATGGTGAAGATGAATTAATTTCTCTCAATGTGTTATGATTATAGCATCGGAGACTATTTTTGTTAAGGTACTTGTACTGTTGAACACTTCGGTAAACTACGTGCTAATGAGATTAGTGTGTAGTAATTCCACTGTCTTTGAACTACTAGTGTTTCATCTTGTACTTTGGTGTAAGTAGAAGTTAAACGAGTTTCACGACTCGGTAACTAGAGGTAAAACTTGGATTTCTAATTTTGATCATTCCTTCAAAAAAATATTGAACTTTTACGCTCCGTTTAATAGCAACATGAAAAATGAAAAGAAAAACAATTAATTTGGGTGAAAATATGGAAAATAAGTTGAAGTGTGTGGTGAGATGTTCTTCATCTCATACTCATTTTTGTGAGTATATGTCATCCATTATTCTTTATGTTTTGTGGAAAAAAAAAATTTCACCACCACCCAAATAAAAAAAATTCCATGGAAGAAGCCAAAAACAAGAGTTAATTTTGCTACATCTATCAATTTATTTTCCATCTTTTCATCCAAATTAGTTATTTTCATTTTTATTTTTTATATTGCTATTAGATGGAGTCTTAATTTATTCGGAAGAAGCATAACAACTCAATTCAAAGCTAACAAAAAAAGATCTAAAATTAAAGATGGCCCCAATGATGAGGAAGCTATTAGCCAAACAATCCAGTTTGACAAAGTAGACAATTTGCATGGTCATCAATTTTAGGGAAGGGAAACGATAGAAAATGGTGATGGATTACACAGATAGGACACACTCCAACTATGCGGTGACACTCGTATGTTTGTTTGTAAACATTGCTTATGAGAAGAGTGCATTTATGCTATTGAGTCCCGTCTAGAACAAGTGGATTAGCTTACTCGTTAGTTGGGGAAAATCTCATATCTCAAGGCTTGGGTGAGTTTTAGTTGTTTGTGATTAAAGGAAAATGTAGGCCTCCTTTTTTTTTTTAAAAAAAAAAAAATACAGTTGAAGCGTATTATCATTTAAAAATTAAGCATCAATAAATTATTCCTACAACGTTTTCATGAAAACAAGTGATATCAAACACTAAAGTTCCGTTTACTAGCAACCTAAAAAATGAAAAAGAAAAATGAGTAGATGAAAAATAAGTTTATCCATGTAGTGATGCTCTCTATCTCACACTCATTTTTGTGAGTATATGCCCTCCATCCTTCTTTTATGTTTTGTGGAAAAAAATTCTTCACCGCCACCACAAAAAAAAATCATGGAAAAAGTCAAAAAGTAAAAGTTAGTTTCACCACATCTCTCAACTTATTTGTCATCTTCTCACCCAACTTAGTTATTTTTCTTTTCATTTTCCAGGTTACTATCAAACAAAGCCTAATGTCCATTTGAATAACAATACAAAAAATGATAAGAAAAACAACTGATTTGTTATAAAATAAGCTAATGCATGTGGTGAGATGTCCTTACTTTTTGACATTTTCTATGATAAAATTTTTTTAGAGGTTGAGTAAAAATTTTCCACCAAAAGTAATGAAGGATCGAAGATATATAGTCATTAAGTTGAGCATGAAATGAAGAGTATATCATCACATCTCAACTTATTTTCTAACTTGTCTCACAAATCAAGTGTTTTATTTTTATTTTTTATATTATTATAAAATGGAGCCCAAATTATCAAAAAAGATAAAAACATATATCCATGGGGAGAGCGATAAAAGATGAGATCCTCTTTGTCATAGGGTTAGAAAATGATGGTAAATGATACTAAATTTATGAAAAACTGAAAAAAGATATGAATGCTGTGACCAGTTTTCCATTTTCTTCTCTATTTACATATCAAAACTTTCTTGCCAATCGCCAAAAACTTGGGATTCCAATAGGGAAAAATAAAAATAGGAAAACATCCCACCAAATTGCTTCTGTTTTTCCGGTATCTCATAAATTTTTTATTGTTTTTCATCATTTTCTAAAATTTTTATCAAATATTCTTAGTGACGCAAAATAGCAAAAAAGAGACGAAACCATATCAAGCATATCCGTATATAACCCCTCCGTCTCGTTTTTTTTTTAAAAAAAACCTCAAACTACAAGTCTAAGTCTAATTTCCTTTCAGGACATACTTAATATACCCTTTACACGGCATGTTAATTCTTTAAATGTACAGAAGCTCAAATGAGATTCTTAATTTGAGACAGATGAAACATCGTTAAAGATGTTAAGGTCAAACACTAACCTCCGTCTCAAATTAAGAGTCCCACATTCAAAGTCTTATTTCCTTGTAGAACATTATCAGCGTACCAATCTCACAATAGAAATGACATATACCACTGATTGGGACTGCTAATGTAAAAGTTTCTTAATACGTTCTTTTATGTAACCATTGTGGCAACACAATCATCAATAGCTTCTTGTTTCCCCACTATGCTTGAATTTTAACCAACTTCAACTGCCAACGCCACCTATACAAGTATTTTACATATTTCAATAACGCAACTGTATTGAAATACAAGTGCAGCAGCTTCAATGTAAGAGTTAAAATTACAAAGTCTTGTTGCCACCATATGATTGGGAAAAAAAAAATGTATCGTGTTAATAACAGTTCCATTTCTAGGGCAGGAAATTTTTCTCCTGGTGTGCAGCGGTATAATTTTCTCCTCATCTAATCAAGGAAAAAGTAACACCTAGAACTCCACAATTGAAAGCAGCCCCTTAAGAAGTTTGCTAGCTTTCAATCTAATCAGTGCACAACAGAATCTCATCCGAGAACATCTGGAATGACAAAATGAAAATAATATGCTATTCAGATGATTTCTATGTTCAGCTATAGGCTCAAAGCTGATACTCATTCCGGTTATCTGAACCGAGCTAGCGCGTTCACAATACCGGGTTTGGTAAGATCCATAAGCATTTACCAAATTGGTAAGCAAACCATGAGAATTTCAAATTGGTCGCCAATCGTCAAGTACAGGTATTAGATGGATAAAAGTATAAACAAATATGGTACTTATAAACGCCCTCTCTCAGGCATAAGATAATATTAGGAATAGACGAATAGCAAACTCATGATAACAAGATAATGCCAGCACAGATTTTATTTGATTAGAAACAGGAGCTATATTCCACATATCAAAAAGAGCACAATAATTTGTAGGTAACAAGTGTATGAGTAAGAAAAGAGTCACCAAGACCGATGAATATGCAGAGCATACCTCAGTATCAGTTTTAAGTTTCCCGTTTGAAGGATCCAACCGGAACCACACTTGCAGATTCATGATTGCTGCCACTCAGAACATACCTTCCTTGTTCCTTAAAATAGACAATCACAATATTTGTCAAGTTATTTACCTCATAAAATAGAAACTGTAGTTTTCGAAACACAATCAGAAGTCAATCTCATAGGTAATGAACCAGCCCTAGTAAAAAGACATATATTGCAATACTAAAACAATGGGCAAGGAAACTAGTACCTGGTTATTTGAAGCTTGCCCACGTATACGTTGAGGCTTGGCATTAAGATCAATCAAACCATCAGTTTTATGGTCTGGCACAGCTGGTATTCTGTGATTTTGCTGGTTCACTGTCATTGCAAGTGTAGAGGGCTGGTTTGATTCCTTCCTTGCTTCAACTGGATCAGCGTTTTGCAATCCTAGGTCATCATAACAACCAGATTTATCCCCTGGAAACTAAAACATAAAGCCAAATATGGTGTAAATACCGAAGCTTTTTGAATAAGAGATACAAGAACTTGAAGCAATGCTCTTCGATAGGAAACCACAAACCTCAACCCTTTGCCTCAACAAAAGATATCTGCCATGTTTTCTTTTACCACCAACATGAACAATCATATCACATTGTAGACAGAGAGAACTCCCATCAATCTCACAAAAAAAGAAAGCTACATGCATTTCAAGAAAAAAGAGAATTTCAATTATGGTATTATCTTGTAAAATGGAACGGAAAAGAGAAGAAAACAACCCTGCATACCAGGTGCATTTTCACAAATATCACAACGTGGCACATCACTCGGGTCAGCAAGCCCAACCCTTAAATGTCTACTAGCAAGCTTGTTACACATATGCACCTGTCAACTTAAAAAGTAAATAGAATGGACTATAAAGGTTTCAATGACATGTAAGTACACATAACAATTTATTTTTAGAGAAAATGTAACTGCCATAGCTGAGCTTGAGAAGAAGAATGTTTGAGACACATTTATTGAAGAATTCTTATACGCACATGTGTACGATCATCAGAATAACTCATTAACAACTTAAATTACCACATTCCTTACGCAAGTATAATTCTACATCTGAGGTATATCCAAGTATCCAACTAATGATTAGTAAATGAAAGTGCCATGAGATGTCCTGTACAATCTCTCAATTGAGTTATGGACTTGCTCAAAAATTTGCTCCAAACTCTTAGTATTTGTAGAGCCTCGTCGGAGTGCCACAACAAAAAAGATTTGGGGACCACATTTCATGTCTCATTAATTCATGAATAATCACGTCTCTTGAACTTTAAGATGCATTAGACATTGAAATGTTATTGTTTTGGAAATTTGGGTCCACTTGAAACCAAGGCAGGTCATGTGATCTAAGGGGCCCAGTGCAAAAGTAGAAAATGATCACTTTCCAATCATAATTGTGGAATAAATACATTAAAAAAATTGTAATAACGGTATCGTGTTAACATATTAAGTGAAAACAATCAAGAAAATATGTCATTCATTATATGGAAAGTAAATATAACTGCTTTATAAATATACGATTTCAAAGCTACATGACTCTAAAAACTCTACTAGCGTCATCAACAGTCAGCGAACAAGGACAAGAGATGCTTGAATCACAAGATTATGAATATGATTTAATAAGGGATAATATTCTTCATGAGAACCTGGAGCTGACGCCTATTAAGGATGGGCTCAGGGAACTGTGGTGGCCACTTGGATGATTTTGTCACGTAGCTAAAACCAACCCAAGCTGAAGAAACTTAATCAATGGTCACTGGTAACCACTATTATTCTCAAATATTTGGGATTATTTTTTCCAATAACGTTGGTTACATTTCTTTGTAGTATTTGTACCAGGAACCGATTTATGGGTTAGGGCCCTTGGATTAGCCGATCTGGCTCTTAACCTACATGCCTATTAGTTCACACAACTGAAGATTGAATCTAAGACTCGTACACCAAAACTAATATACTCTTATATGGAGACAATCGTGCTTGTATGGAGGCTCAATATAAGCTGCATGAAAACCCTTTTTAACCAGCAGAAGGATTCCAATTGATGATGGTAATCTAAATTCCCAAAAAAAGATCTAAAACTGCACTTCAAGCTCCAAATCATTGTTGATTTAGTTTATCTTTCTCGGGTGCAATGCACAACCTAGGAGGGATACAGTTCAAAATTTAACAGAGATGGGATGACCCATTGTTCCTGTAATTAGAAAAATTCCTCTTAATTTTATCACATAAAGTGACAACCTTTGACCATAAAGTGCATTACGCAAGAAGAAAGCTAATTGGATCGTACTTCAAAGCAGAAATCCAAAGCAACATAAAAAGTACGAATCTCAATTCTGGCACCAAAAACCCTCACGCATTTAAAAACCTTAACAATCACCTCGACTTCATCCAATTAGCACTAAAAAAAAAAATCATTTACCTACCTCCAATTGTCAAACTCAGAGCTATACTAATTAAATCCCTAACAAATACTTTACAATCAAATCCAAAAACCATATAATCTAATACACAATTCACATTTATTTTTAACACAAATCAGCAGTAACACCCTCAACTCAATCTGATATGTATATATATATATATATATTTACCTTATCGTCGCAAGCACGGCAAAGAGCAGCTTCGTCCGCAGCACAAAAGAGGATCGCAGCAGCGCTCTCACAAACGTCACAAATTGTTCGCATAATTCCTGATGCAACTCTCTGTATATCTATTCTTCCCTATCTATCTATCTATCTATCTATCTAGTCTAGTCTGGTCTATTTACCTCTCCATATTTATCTCTCTATTTCTCATTCTGTAGTATCCTGATTCACCGGCCGGGGAAAGATCGGTCAATACACAAACGAGCATGCATGCATACATATATATATATACGGATAAATATGTATTGTTTATATACAAATTTGTATTTGCAGAGAGAGGAGAATTGAAGGGCTGTCTGTGATTTTTTACAAAATGGAGGAGAGGAGGAAGGGTTAGAGAATTGGTTCCCTTGTTGTACAAATGGGAGTAAGAAGAAAGAAAACTGGAAAAAAGGAAAAGCAAGAAAACTAATTTACAATGCTTACTGGCTGCAGCATTAAGATTACTATTTTGCCCTAGAGAAGAAACCTGGTTGCCAGCCAAGGTGAGCACAACGCTTTTTTAATATTAGCATTAAACAAAAAAATATTTTATTATTCTAAAATTATATTTAGTGATAAAAAATATTTTAAAAAATCTATATAAAGTGTTATTAAAAATATAATGATATTAACACAAAAATTATTTTATTACTCTAAAATTATCTTTAGTGACAAAAAGTATTCAAAAAAATTTATATAAAGGGTAACTAGAGTTAATTTTAGAGTGTTAGATTACTTTATGTAAAGTATTAATATTATTATATTATAAGTTGTATTATATATTTTTAAAATTTTATATTATTCTAGTAATATTATAAATACTTTATCCTTTAAATTCATAAAATCTAATTGATCCAAATGTAATTTCAATATGTTTAAAAACAATTAAAACATATAACACTTAGCTTGTAAAATTGTACTCACATGTATCCATAATTCCATATGCTTATCACTATTTTTTTAAAACAAAAAACCAATTACATTACAAAGACTTTTAATTTTAAAAGCAAGATAAGGAAGAGTCTAAATGAAGGACAAAAGGGGGAAACACGAATCAATTTTTATGCAGATGTCCGCGTAAAAATTGCTCTATCGTTGTGTCATTAAAATTCTAACAACAGTTACGAGCGTTGGTAGCCGATGACTAGGTAGCAAAGCTATGATGGGAGCGAATGAGAGGAAATCATTTAACGAATGTACAATCTTACCGCAGTGTCGGACGATACGGTAAAACGAAAAATAAAATAAAATAATTATTACAGGGATTTTAGTTTTCTGGTTTTGTCTTAATATATTTTCTCAGACTCCTGTGAAAGTTTTCTGGTATTGTCTTAATATATTTTCTCAAACTCCTGTGAAGGCACGCCCAATGTGTAAAGATTAAATTTGTTTCAGATATGATATTGCGTGCCATCCAAATTGAGACGACAACATATATCATTGTCTCATCTTAATACTACTAAGTTTGTCGGGTTATATTTACCATGTTATTATCCACTTGTCGCATCTAAAATTATAATAACAATGAATTTTGTTGAGTAGATCTTGATTAGTAGTTTCAAATATAAAATTTTCATTAAAATTTGATTGTGTATAGACGTAAAGAGAGAAAATAAGGATGACAACTGGTTAGGTTTGGTGAAACTCAAACACGATTTGCCTATTACAAACCATCCTATTTCGCATAATCACATTGTAATTACATGGTATTTATGTTCGGAATGAACTAGGTCAAATAGGTTATTTTATTCAAAGTTGAACCAGACCAGACGCGAGACGAGTTTTATTTTTTAAAAACCTAAATCTGATTAAAAAATAATCCACCCTAAATCCGCATCAATTAAATGTATATATGTCATTATGTTTTTTTCAAAAAATTGATATATATTATTATATATTCTTAATACATTTTGTTTTATAGGTCTCCGTTAATGGGTTTTAAATATATAAATTTTATTTATATTTAATTTTAAAATTTAAAATTATAATATTGTAAAGTCTTATAAAAAAGTTTGTGAGAGAGTAAAGTGCACTAATATAGAGAGATAGACGAGTTAAATTTGGATGTATATCACTATATCTAGTGTGTGAGTGATTTTTGTGTCGCTATAATATCTTATTATGTGTGTACAAGATGAATTCAATGATCACAAATGTTAATGTCAATCAAAAATCATTAATAGTTGTTAAATTTGTCTACTTTTATTACAAAACGTACAAGTAATAATTAGTTTTACCTTAGTTTTTGGTAATTTCCTTAAAACCAAATTATCAATCAAGGGCTCTATTGTGCGTACCACTACAATAGAGATTTTCTTTTTTAAAAAATGTAATTTTCTATCTTTTTGTCTATAAAATTGAGATGTATTGTTAATTAGGGACTCCGACTATTTTTCTTTATATCCGTCAGTAATATTTCTATGCTCTTATTAATAATTCTATCTTGCTCTTTTTAAAAAAGAAAATTACAAAATTAATGAATAAAAAAGTTAGATAATACACATTAGTAATAGAAAACGTTGGGAAAAAAAAAAACTAGGATAATTGCAGGATCACCTAAACAAAATGAGACCAAAACAACAAACAACATAGACAGACACAAAGGGACACCAAATAAAGAGCAGTAAGTAGTACAAGAAAAGGGTGTTGCGCGCGGGGGGCGGGAAGGGGGGTCCACGGATGATTCGAGAAGGGGGGATGTGACGTGGCAGTATGTTATATGTTGGTGGGGCCCACAATAAACAAAGAGCCAATAGAAACGAAACATATGTTGGGTAGAGATGAAAATTCAAGGATTACATTACACGGTATCAGCTTTTTGTGGCTCAGCCTTTTCTTTTGTGGACCGATGATCGATGATGCTGACTTCCCATCTAATCTCCCCCACCAATTTCATTATCTACCCTGCCCCTACTTTTTTTTTGCGGCCATTAATTACCTTCTTATTTTTCTTTTTTTCTATTTTCTACTCCCCCGGCCCACCAGAAATGGCTCTCTTTATATCTGAATAAAGGCCTCGTTTGGATCACAAGAAAAAAAATTAATTTTTTTATCTTTTTTTATAGAATTGGAAAAGTAAATTTTCTATTAAATTTTTTTTATGTTTGGTAAAATAAGAAAAGTATTTAAATAAGAGTATTATTATCCAAAATTTTTGTAACAAATACTTAAAAATCACAAAAAAAAAATCAATCCCATAAGTTTTCAGAGGAATAGTTTTACCTCCCATTTTTTCCTCTCTTGAAAAAGTGTTTTTGGAATTTGTTCTTACCAAACAAAGGAAATAAAAAACTTTCCTTTCCGAAATCCTAAAATTCGTGAACTAAACGATGCCTAATATTAGTCCAAATTATCAGTGCGATATATAATTGGTACGTCATACAGGACACCAAAATTCGATTTTATCTTTTCTGTTTTTACTCACTCAATGAATTCTTAAATTTATTGCTTCTTTTTTTTCAAAAAATAAATATTCTCTAAATTTTTTTATTTTTTTTTAGAGAAAAAAAATGTAAAATGTAAGTCTATTTGTGAGTGATTACAGATGAATCAATTTCATGATTTAAAAAATTGATTCAAATTTTGTGATACATCACACAAGTTTATTGTAGGCCTTTTAAAGTAAAATTATATTTTGATAAAAAAATAATTACTTTGATAATTTAGATAGCATTTATTGTTAGGCTGGTCGACGCATATTTCTATCACTATATGTTTACTTGTCAATTTACTAATACGACCTTATCAAATCCCCTTTTCAAAAGTCCGTAATTAATTAATAATTTATGAGGATTCTCGTAATCTAATGAAAGTTGATTTGGTACCACTGAAAGCTAAAGCATGGTTAGAATATGAGCATTATCTTCTCCTTCTTTCCGTAAGTCATACGACGTAGGGGTGTTTTCAATTTCGATCGGGATAGAAACTTAGGTATTCCAAACTCAAACCAAATATAAAAATTCGGTTTTGGTTCGGTTCGGTTTCGGTTTTTAAATCTTCCAAACCCAAACTCGAACCAAACTTTTCGGTTCGGTTTTGGTTCGGTTTTAACATATTTTTTTTTAAATCAATTTAACATAAAAATATAATACTAATAGTATTGTAAGAATGATTCATATTTAAATTAAAGTCATGACTTTTTAGAAACAATGAGCAACATATAAATACCATGTTTTCTATTTAATTACAATTTTATTTGTACATTATAAGAATAAAACACATTAGATAAAATGATGAATTATCTTTCTACCATGTATGTGATAAAAAAATCTTAGCGTTGTGTAGTAAATTAAATAATAAGAGCACGCGTTAATGACTATATTTTTTTAAGATTATCATAATATGCAATTAGTAAGAAATATATTCTTATAAAATGTTATATTTTTTGTATTATAGTATAATTAATGTGTACCCTTAGAGTATATATTAACATTTTTTTTTCTTATACATAATTCGATTCGGTTCGGTTTAGTTTGGTTTTATAGTAGCTTGCCCCAAACCCGAACCAAACTTTTCGGTTTCGGTTCGGTTTTCTTATTTTCGGTTTCGGTTTTTTTTCGATTCGGGGTTTTACGGATTGGTCCGGATTGGTTCGGTTCGTTCGGTCGGTTTTCGGATTGACTTTAACACCCCTAATACGACGAGTCTATCAATTACAAAGAAAAAAACTCTCCAAACTAATTTGTACGGGAGAAAACTGATCACAAAAAATTCGTTGCTCGTGGTCCTACAAACTGAACGCTTATTAAATGTAGTCACTTTGTGAAGCTGAGTTCAAATATATGTAAGACATCTACAAAAGAAGTCAAAATTTTAATTTGACTGAAGATGTTGAATTAGTGTTTTTTAATGTAATAAAATATTAACATCAGAGTAAGATTAATACTATTGACAAGGAGATCTTGCCATCTTGGATTCAATACACATGGATGTGATTGTCGAATTCTAATAATCCACCTTTTGTAATAATTACAAATTTAGTAGATTCATAATTGTATAAGAAAAGAGTTGTATTATACAAAGAAAAGTGCGTCGTAAAATTATTTTATTACATTAAAAAAATCTAATTTTTTATTACATTAAAATCCACCTTGGGCTTGAACATTGAAAAGGGCTAAGGATACTTTCGCTCCTATTAAGTTAGACGCTTGGATTTTACAGTTATTTGGGCTAGCCCTTTTCTATTTTTTCGTATGACATAGTCTATTCACTCCTACTCTAGCCAATTGATCAGCCTTTTCAAGTGCGATTTTTATGTTGTGTGTGGCCGTGTCTAAGGGTATATCGGTTCAAGTAGATTCTTCCGCGTAAGGTTGTTAATATTAGAATGCAAACATAACCACAATAAAATTTACCAAAGTCATAAAAACATACACCATATTAATAGTATTACAACAAAGGAAAAATATTCTAAAAAGGGGAATACATCAACAAAATATACAAAATCCACTGCAAATTCAAACCCCCACCCACCCACCCACCCAAAAAAAACAAAAAGTTATTTCAAAACGTAGAAGTTGACTACAAGTCGATAAAAATTGTTACAATGGTTCCTAATTTTCATTGATTTTACTGTAAACTTATACATTTACAAATATTAAAAAAAAAAAAGCACCGAACGAACAAACTTTGTATATTATTACAAAGCAAAAACAAGCAAACATATACTCACAACCAAGAGGCGAAGTTAGGGCTTGGCCAAGAGAGCCCCAGCCGAGCGCAGGAAAAAAAATACCCACTAATCCTGCGATTGGATGGTCCGCCTTAAAATTTGCTATATTATTAAAGTATTTATTATCTGATTGACGTGTTGGATTAGAGAGTTTGATAGAATTATTTAATCCTATCTGGACGGAATAAAACAATCTAACTTCTTAAATAAGATTTATTAATCCCTCTTTCGATGACATAACAAGGTTAAGTGGGATAAATAATCCGTCTAAATATCCAATCCCAACGAACACTAAACATGGGATATGATAAAATTATGTTTAATTTCCATTTTACTTTCTTTAAGCAACACACATTTTATTTATACAAAGGACACGTAGGGTAGATATTGAGTTGAAGGGGACAAGGTAAGGGTAGAATTATTTTGAGACAATAATTCTGTTTGGTTATATTTTTTAATATTTAATTTAAAATTTATTTTTAAGTATAATTTTTTAAAATTTATTTTTTAATTCAATTTGTATATAGTACGCTATTTTTAAAAGTATACAAAAAATATAATCTTTATTTTTTATTCAATTTTAAAAAAAAAATCTAAAATACAAAAAGAAAAATTAAACAAAAAAGATTGTTTTTACTTTAATGAAGTTTTAAAATGGGTGAATAAAACAAGATTTAAAAAAAAAAAAAACACCAAAATATTTTTTAAAAACTCAACCAAACAATTAAAACCTTGACTGCCCACATAAAAATGGGCAATAAATATAAAGGGTAGAATTAAACAAATTTATATATTGTACAAAAATATTATACATACTGATGTGACAATAATTAAAAAAAAAAGCAAGATTGAAAATATATGCTATTATAAATTGGAAGCGGGTGAAAGCAGTTATAACACCAATTTTAATGGTTTTCATATTTTTCCCCTACTACTTTTATTTTGAGCAAAATATATAATTTATTAGCTTGTACCTGCGATTTAAAAGTTGAAAATTTAATTTGTAACCATTAAACTAATAATATTTTACACAAATTTCTACACGTGCATAAAAATAAGACATGCATGTGAATTGCGTGTACGCCACATGTAGTATTAGAAATGTAAACCTCCTTCAGAATGCTAAACGCAGTACATAAAAAGTGGTTAGAATTTAGTAAATGTGGTCATGTAGTTAAAAAAAAACTGCCAACAACTTAACTAGGTACTATGAACTGGTAAATTGGCCTATTTCAAGCGACTTTACCGTCCTTGCTTTCTTTATAAGCTACCGTTAAATTCGGTTTCAATATTTGACGCTTAAATGCATTAAAAACTCTAGTTATTGTAATGAATGAGTATTCTTATTATTAATCCAATCATCAATTAATCAATCTACTACTTCAGATTTGGCTTTGTTATTTTAGCTTATCCTAGACTCTTTCCACTTTAATTTTTCCCCTAAAATGTGAAATTTTCAATTTTATGTTCATGGAAAATTGCTTATGTTGGGTATCTCCATTTACGAAGAATGTTGAGAATTCAATTGCCATTACTTCAGCCTTAAGCGTGGTAGATTTCCCCGTGTGATCCTACCTCCAATGCTAAATAAGGATTTTGATGAAACTTGAGATCAAAGATTAAGCAAAGTGCTTGATCCCACAACTAACCCATGATTAACCTTTTTTAAAAGTTTAATCAGTTAGTTGTTTTAGGTTCCATAATCATAGTTTCTGTTGCTGTTGGAACAAACATACATGGAGTAAATTGTGTTCCTTTTTGCCAGCACAACCACCTTCTTTTAACATCTTATAACTATCTTGCTATTTTCGGGTAGCAAATTCAGTACATGTACAGTACACTGAGACTTGAGTTAGATAGTGGCATTGTGGGATATAAAATTACGGGTCATTCATTTTTTGGTATAATTGGTGTTCGGTTTTGATTCGAAAGAGCACTAAAGGAAGGTAAGAAATGGGGGCTATTGGTGGCGAAGAATTGATGAAGTGGGACAAAATGCTGCAGGGGGTGGCCAGTGCCCGCGAGGAGAAGATTCTTGTGTTGGTGAGGTTGAGACCTTTGAGCGAAAAGGAGATTGCGAGGAATGAAGCTTCGGATTGGGAATGCATCAATGACACCACCATTTTGTTCCGAAATAGCCTCCAAGAACGGTCCATGTCTCCAACAACTTATACCTTTGGTAAGAAAATTCCCGTCTATTTCATTAATCTTCTTTGTCAAGATTTGAAATATAACGACCCTGGTGTTGTGAGTGGGCTATTGTATGTGGCCCCCAGAGTGGCTACAATAGGTGCTGACATGCTACACACTTCATCTCACATTGCCTGCCTAAGGTGAATTGATATGCTATATATGCATGGTCATGAGTCCTTATAAGAGGCCTTTTCAAGAAAAATAAAACCGTGAGGGTTCAGGTCCAAACCACACAATATTTTATTGGGCTAGACAGGGAACTACTTCATCTACATAGTCCCTTAATCTAGAGACAGTTTTTAAGATTTGTATATGAAGATTTAAGGAAAATTTATATTTGTATATGAAGATGTAAGGATAAATTCTGATCTTCCCAGCTCTTTTTGTTGGTTCATCTGTTTGGAATAGACAGAGTATTTAGTGGCGACTGCTCGACAAGGCTTTTATACGAGCAAGGAGCTAAAGAGATTGCACTTTCAGTTCTTAGTGGTATCAACTGTAAGCATAATAATACCCATTGTTCTCTCCACTTTCTGATTGTTGTAGCTTCACTTGCTAATTGAAAGAGATTGGGTTTTCACTTCTTTTTTTCCCTCTCCTCAGCGAGTATTTTTGCGTATGGGCAAACAAGCAGTGGGAAGACATATACTATGATTGGAATAACGGAGTACGCAGTGGCAGATATTTACGACTATATACATATGGTAATGAAAGGCTAAAACGCTTTGACTGTGTCCTTATCTTTTTTTGTTCTCTCTAATGGTATCTGTCTTTTCCTGCCTTTTTTGACAGCACAATGAACGAGGTTTTGTTTTGAAATTTTCCGCAATGGAGATCTATAACGAGGCCATCCGAGACCTCCTCAGCATCGATAATACTCCACTGAGGCTCCTAGATGATTCACTGGTGTGCCATGTTCTTTTTTAGTGCCAACGTTTTATTTATGCATGTATAGTTAATTAATGATACATGTACCAACTTAAATCACAATAGTAGCCCAAACAATGTGTCAGAAAGTCTGAAAATTCACTCACTAGTCAGTGTTTTAAATGGACCCTACACAATGACCAATTCACTTTTTGGTACATGGCTCTTAACTTGGTCATTTAAGTTGGTCAACTGGTCAAGTATCATTTGCTCTACATGTTTCTAACAATTTCTGATTTTTGTAGAAAGGGATTATTGCAGAGAAACTCACGGAGGAAACTCTGAGGGATTGGAGCCATCTCAAAGAGCTCCTATCCATCTGTAAAGGTAGTGCATTCTCTCTAAGTCTAACGCAAATATAAAAAACGTGCAAATCTTTACCTACTATATTGCATT
Source organism: Lonicera japonica (assembly GCA_021464415.1). Classification (NCBI taxonomy): domain Eukaryota; kingdom Viridiplantae; phylum Streptophyta; class Magnoliopsida; order Dipsacales; family Caprifoliaceae; genus Lonicera; species Lonicera japonica. Next base: position 48,182,688 of record CM038471.1, read on the forward strand.
CTTGCAGCTCAAAGAAAAGTAGGGGAGACCTCCCTGAATGAAACAAGCTCTAGGTCTCATCAAATTCTTAGATTGGTAACGGCCTCCCTTTTCTCCATATTTGAGTGTTTTACTACATTGGATTTTGAATGCAGTTGCTTTAGAACCATTTTCTTTACCCCTTTATGGATTTGATTAATGTAGACAATCGAAAGTTCTGCTCGCGAGTTCTCAGGGAAGGACAAGGCAGCTACCCTTGCAGCAAGCGTGGTATGGATCAAGTAGCTTCCTTTCAAATCAAATTTATAATCTCTTTTAGAACTCATTAAATAATTCATATTCTAAAGAGATTAAGAAAAAAAATTAGCAAGTCATGATACATTTATTTGAATTTTGTCTGCAGAATTTTGTTGATCTTGCTGGGAGCGAGCGTGCATCTCAGGCGTTATCAGCTGGGCAAAGACTGAAAGAAGGGTGCCACATCAATCGCAGTTTACTAACTCTGGGAACCGTTATTCGCAAGCTAAGGTTCGCGATTCATCCTTTTTTGTATGTCCTTTTGAGGATAGTCATTGTACTTGCTTGAATGAATAATGTTTTAAGCATATGAGATATAGCCTGCCAACTGATTCCTATTCCTAGTAGTTTTCTTTTTCTTTTTCCTTCTTTTTAATCCTCTAACTCGGAAACCAGGAAAAAAGAGGGCTCCCATGAATAACGAAAAAGAATAAGTGAGGCTACAAAGGCCCGCCCCCTATGCTTACATGAAGTCCTTCAAGAGGACAAAGAAAATAAAGCAAACCAAACTTGAAAATGAACTAAACTTATACAATAAAGTTCACTAATCAAGAAAAGCAAAAAGGGCCGAATACAAGACCCGAATTAATTAAATCCAAAAAGCATATCAACCCGTGTAGTTCTCTTTGATTTTTGGTAGTTATGACTGAATCATTGGTGAATGAAGCTCCAATTAAATCCAAAATGCATATCAAGCCAAGAGGGATTTCAATGGCAAATGAAGCTCCATCATATTTTTGAATTGCCTTGTAGTCTGTTTTTCATAAAAAAAAAATATTTTTGACAAGATTTAAACCCTTGTTGCTAGATATATTTAAATTACATTTAACAGCTAGGTCACTTTTCAATTTTGTTCAACTTTTTTCATCTCATTAAATATATTGAGTCGCACATGCATCGCGTGTCCAGGTTAAACTAGTAGAATAATAAAAAATGTTGCGCAAACCAAGCAAACATCCATAAGTGAACTAGACTTGATCTTATTATTGGAAATTCATGCATCTTCATGCACACGCACATATGTAGTTTTATATATGCATGCACTATTAAGTTTCTATTTCCTCTACAGTTGAAGCTTTGGTATAATGTGGAGCTGTATGCCATATTTAGTTAATATATTTTAGGGTACAAATGCAGCAAGGCTGGACAAGGGCATGTTAATTACAGAGATTCTAAGTTAACACGCATACTTCAACCGTCCTTGGGAGGTAACGCGAGAACAGCCATCATTTGCACCTTGAGCCCTCTACGAAGCCATGTTGAGCAATCAAGAAATACTCTTTTATTCGGTAGTTGCGCAAAAGAAGTATCTACAAATGCCAAGGTCAATGTCGTGATGTCCGATAAGGCCTTGGTGAAGCATTTGCAAAAAGAGTTGGCTAGATTGAAGACCACTACATCCACTTGCAATCGTATGGCATTGCTGAAAGAAAAAGATCTAAAGATAGAACAGGTATATTTCATAATTTATTTGATATGTTGATTCTGATCACATTTGATTTAGCGGCTTAATATCTGCAGTTGGAGAAGGAGGTGAGGGAGCTAATTAAGCAACGGGATCTAGCTCAATCTCAGGTTGAGGAATTACTGACATCAGTCAGATACGATCGGGATTCACAGGAGTGTGTACGTGTTATCTTTCATTTTATTTCTAAGTAATGACATTTGTTCCAACTTTAATGACCAAGTCAATAGTTCAAATAATGTGTTTGAAAGTGCATTGGTTATTGTGCAAGAATCCAGTTTAGTTAAGACGCTGACCGGTGCACTTTCTAACATATCACTTGAGCTATTATTTGGTCATTTAAATATATACCATGACTCTTTATTTCTCGCAGTACTTGAGAAGTACTGAAATATGTTGCTCAAAGTCCAAGTCTAATCTTCTTCTCTTTCGTTAGCATGGGCTTAGTCATCGTCCTAAATGGAAACAAGAGAACAGAGAGGAAAATGAATGCGCAGTAGCAGAGTTGTCAAGTGTGACTGCTAATCACTGCTTGGATACAGGTGATGAGTTGTTAAAAACAACAGATTCTTCTAACAGAAACCAAAGGAGTAATGAGGATCCCCATTTACAGTTTCCGTTAGACAACAAAGACAATTATCCAACCAATGAAACCTCATCGTCACTTTCAAATAGATGTAACGTTGTTAGATCCGATTCATGTCAGACTAGTGAGGATTTTACATTGGGAAGTAGAAAAGAAAATTCTGATGATATCTGTACAGATGTGCAATGTATTGATATGTTTCAGTCAAGGAAGGACAAAACTGATGATGAGAATGAAGTAAGTATGCAAGGATTAACAGTGGGAGCTAATGAGGAGGTGGCCGATGAGGAATTGGTATCAACGGCTTCTATAGAACTCAGTCACCACAAGCATGGTTTCACATTTGAAGCATTGGATGACTTCACATTTGAAGCATTGTATGGTTTTGCATTTGGAGCATTGGAGTCAAATATTCAAAATGTGCCGAGATTAAGGAGCAAGAGTTGTAGCGATAATCTAATGTCTTGTTCACTCTCACCCGGTTATGAGACTTTAGGACATAGTTTGAACACTCCGCTAAGTGGTTACGAGGAAAACTTTTCTGGAAGAACAGGAGGCTTTGTAAGGAAGCTTCCTCGTCTAAATTATGATGATAACCTGGAAATGGTCTCACTAAATGATTCTCCTTCATGGGAGAGAAGTGCCTTTTTACATGGACAGACAGCTGTGAAGAAGACAACCTCGAAAGATGAAGATGCTTCTATGGTTGACACTTCTGCTGTTGTATTGAAGGAAATGGCCAAGCTTCAATGCAAAAACCAACATTTCGATGATCAGGTAAGAAAGCACATATTTTCTTCTTGTTTTTATTGTTCAATAATCAAATTCCAAATATTGCTCATTCTGTAATCAAAATGCCAAACGTGTAATGTGAAAAGACTGATTTACTTTTACATTGTTTATGACATTTTGATGCAAACCAACAGCACACCAGAAAGTTGTGCCATTGATTTCATTATTTCTTGTACCAACCAAGCAAGCATAGTATTTCATTTGCATTTAAAACATAAAAAAGTTTTCGCTGCTTTGAGTTTTCAGCGAATGAAACAGAGCCTTAATTTGGATTCTTTTGTGTACTAGGATCAAGAGAAAGAAGTGAAGGCTCGTGATTATGGAAAGAATGTCAAAGATGTAGGATTGGATCCAATGCAGCCTTCAGATTGGCTCCTAGAATCTGAGAAGCAGCTGAGATTGATAGTTGAACTTTGGAAAATTTGCAATGTTTCACTGGTTCATAGGACATACTTCTTCCTACTTTTTAGGGGAGATCCAAGGGATTCAATTTATATGGAGGTTGAAGTTAGGAGACTTTCCTTCCTCAGGGAAACATTTTCAATGGGAAATCTAGCTGTTGAAGATGATAATATTCCAACATTGGCTTCAAGGTCTCTCTCATGCTGTGTTTTTGTAGTTAAGTACTACTATATGCAACAAACTAGTTTAACTTGCACACGCAATGCTTGTGTAACTCGAGTATATCTAATTTGAAGAAAACTGTTGAACAGAAGTAACAAGTTATGCAACGGTTAGGCGGAATATAAACTTACTGAGCATCTGCAAATGAAGCTATGTCATGCTTTTGGAACTGTCAATTCCTTCCCCCCCCCCCCCCCCCCCCCTCTCCCTCCAAATGGATGTAAACATTCGCTTCTGAATAAACTAAACAAATGCTTAACCACCGGGCTACTTCCTACTTATGTTCAACTATGTTACTAAATTTAGATAATATATATATATATATATATACATTTAAAATTGCACACACATGTTATATCCATAACCTAACCATGTTATACTTCTTGGAGTGACAGCATGAGAGCTCTTCGCCGTGAGAGGGAAATGCTGAGCCGGCTTATGTACAAAAGGATTTCATCCAAGGAGAGAATTAGGATCTACTATGAATGGGGTATCAGTTTGGACTCCAAACACAGGAGGCAACAGCTGGTGCAACGACTGTGGACCGATACAAAAGATATGGACCACATTAAGGAGAGTGCTGCAATTGTTGCTAAGCTGATCGGGTTCTCTGAGCAAGGACGATCCCTTAACGAGATGTTTGGCCTTAGCTTCCCACCTCCCCCTCGCCCAAGCCGGAGATACCTCAGCTGGAAACACAACCTGGGTTTCCCTTTTGTAAGCACTGAGAAACAAATGTATACTTAATTTTGGAGCATATTCATTATTGATTAGGATCCTAGCTCATTGCCAATGACTTTCAAAGTTTGCTATTTCACTTGTGGTTATAGCAAGGGGTGATTTGACCTTTCTACATAATATACATTATTGATTAGGATCCTAGCTCATTGCCAATGACTTTCAAAGTTTGCTATTTCATTTGTGGTTATAGCAAGGGGTGATTTGACCTTTCTTGACAGAACAAATATATCGTCGATAATCTGAGCTGAAAGAGATTTGAGAGATCGTGAAAGAATCAATTTATGTTTTCTCCGAAGTATGCTTTGTTTAGAATGAATATAAGCTCTGGGAATTTCTCACCTGTTATGGCTTGTGCGTGTATTAATGAAATAAGTCAATAACTATTCGATTTACTTGCCATCTCTAAAGTCTCCATCTCATGCTTATTTTTATAAAGAAATGTCCTCCATCCTCTTTTACTTTTTCCTTACCACAGAAGGAGATTCTTTTTCCAAAAGTAAGAGAAATCTCAACATATCACACAACATATTTTCCAACTTTCCATGCATACCAATTGTTTTTTCATTACTTTCATTTTTCATCTTGCCATCAAATAGAACCTAGGAGTACTTTTTGTTGGCCAACTGGCACAAGTAAAGACCAAAACAAAGAAAGCATACATTCCATATGCTGTGCATAATTTACATCCCACGGTAAAGCTCCATACAGATACTACTATGCATATACGGGATAAAACAATATAATGAGTTCAAATGAAAATTTTTCATTGGCTCTACTCACCACATAAGCATTCAATATACCTATATTAGATGTACTAAATATTTTCTTCCCATGCGGACTTTGAAACAATATAGCGATGTTCTTGTGATGATATTTATAACTGATCGAAACATGAAGAAAAACTTTGCTCACTCTCCCTGTAATTGCTATTCACAAAACTATCATATCCAAGTATGTGTCGAGTTTAAAGTTTTTCTAGAACAAATTTAGGGAAATCTACATTAATTACAAAAAGACATTCATACATAGTGAGAGAATTCAGTTCGTAGATAGAAATTGTAAGCATGAAATAATACCTAGAACTTGTCATAATGTGAATAATATCCCAAGCATGAATAACTTTTATAAAGTTTCATTTGATAACATGAAAAATGATAAGAAAAACACTTTGATTTGTGTAAGAAGTTGGAAAATAAGTTGAGGCATGTGATGATACACTCCCCATCTCATGCTCATTTTATGAGTAAACATTCTCCATCCTTCAATATTTTTTGTGGAAAATTTTTCTTCCTCAACTACCAAAGAAAGATTTTCTTTAAAAAAAGCCACAAAACAAGAAGACATCTCACCCCTTTTTTTTCCTTTGTCATATTGTTATCAAAGAGGCCCTAAATATCACTAATACTCCCTTTTCCTTAAATGAAAATAGCAATAATTCTCTAGCCATGTTTTTACACTCTCGACTTAATTCTTTTATTTTCTTTACAAAAGGCGCGTGTATGAATGAGAGACTGAATGATATTCAATGGCATAGATGGGCAAATGCAGAAGATAAAAGGCAAACAGCAGCAGCCACAAATAAGATGCAATCAGATAGAAACCATCCCATTCAGGCCTGTTACTGAACTTTACAGACAAAGGGAAACAAGTTTACATAATTTCCTGTTTTCATTTTTCAAACAAAACCCACTGTCCCATTTTCAATAATACACCTATCATTGTCACTGTAGTTCACGTAATCAGAACAGCATGAGAAGAAAGATAAGTTAAAAGAGTGCTGTTTGGTGAGTACCGTCTCAACCCTTCAAGGAGTACTTTTTCCCTGTGAAAGGCTGAAATTTGGGCTCTTCATTCTTCTGAGCCTGCGGCTCTTGTTTAGCTTCCTTTGCAGGTTCCTGCAAAATAAAAACCATTAATAATAGACCTTAATTGTCAAATTGATAATCCCACTTCGCTTTTCAAGAAGTCTCAAATTGATAGTCCCATTTTCTTTTTGGAACACACTCATTGTATCGAATCTTGCAATACAAGTAAGTTATGTTCTTGAGTCATGACTATTGATTACGTTGAAATCAGTGTTTTAAGAAAGTACCAAAGTCAAAGTGGCACTATCAATTTGAGACAGGAGTATCTTTTAATGGTATTTGATTGCATTGACTTTTTAATGAATTTATTTACATGATCCAACTTGCATTAGAGTAATTATTTCCTCCTTCCCTAAATGCTCTTGTTTTCCGAAGGAATCCAATTCTTTTCCATTTAATCAAATCAAAGTGACTATACGTGTCACATATGGAAAATAAAAAGAATTACCTTTTGCTTGTCTGTATTACGGTTTGCATTTGAGCCAAACACGAGCTTCCCCTGAGATTGACGAGAAGCACCTTGTGAACTAGATTGTCCGCCACTATTGGACACGTCAGGTTTCTTGTCTTTGGAACCAGAGGAGGAAGAAACGGGTGGAGGCTGATAATTCAGAGGTTTACCATCCAAGCGTCTCCCTGATCCCGTAAATGGGTTAAATTTTGGTTCAGCGTCGACCGGAGCTTCTACATGAACAAAAAAATCAAAAAGGTTAATTTACTCAGAAGGGATAACTAACTTGTCATACAGCAAAGAAGATAAAGGTTTCATCTTTATAATCCAAAAGCATAAACGTAGACCTAGCATTTAATGAATGATAGAAGAAAAAAACCAGATAATTTCGTTCACCAGCTCTGTATTAAATGATTACCACATAGAGCAAGTAACTAAATGATCGTGTCAATAATGGAGACCAAAAGCAAACAAAACGAAAGAAGAGAAATTGACAGAATTTGCACCTTCTGTCTGCGCCTTGTTTGAAGGAGCAGATGGTGAAGGCCTTTCAGGTTCCTTATAATCAAGGGGAGGTGCAAAGTCCACCTCACAGTCTGTCTCGATTATAGTAATTGCATTGGAAGGTTTCGCTTCAATGATATCTATATAATATTTTTTATTGTTGTATGCCACCATAATACTATCCCCTGTGGTTAAGCAAGAAAAGTTCCTCAGCGTCGTCTCCAAACTGCACATGATAAGAAAAAATGAGTCACTTAAGAGACCTACTTTCAATTAACCATATAAACACCTCAACTACAAGCATTTCATCGGTAAAAGGTAAATGCACATTGCAGTCTGAACAAGTTGAAATAATCAACTACCCACATTGCAAAGATAAAACTTTTGCCAAATCTGACTTGTCATTTGGGCCAATGTGGCACACCCACTAATCAACTCGGTGATAATGATCTTTTAAGACTGATTTGTCTCATCAATCCCACTCCAAGAACGTTCCAATGAACTCCCTTGAATTTATCATTGTCCCCAAAGGAAATATATAGATCTAAAGGTTAGTTAAGATCATCAACATGTTGCTGTTTATTACCAAATTCTTATGATTTACTTCATTTTTCAAATCCCTTGTAACTAAAGGATGTATTCCCCTTAAAAAAACACTTGACGGCCTTCAAGATGGCATTGAAGACTAAAGATCAGCTTAATCTGAAATAGTCAGCTGCGCCCTTGACAATTAAAGCAAACATGGAGCTTGAAATACCAGATATATTTATATCTTAGTCTTCTTGCAAAATTACAACTAGCACTTAACAACTAAACACTGGCTTTTTCCCGTACCGAAAGGAACTTGAAGTGTTTGCCGGTAAGAAGTGTTACCACTGCAGTACTGCACTAAAGCAGTCTTTATGCTCAAACAAAAGAAACTCCTTTGTGATGGAACATATAACTAGAAATCAAACAGAATGACAGTATGGACTAACTTAATATGACTTACATGGCTTTTGGGTTGGAGATATCCAAAAAGTCCTTTGTGTGAGGTTGCAATTTGACATAAGTACCCTTTGGAAGAGTGACATTTTTCACTCGCACGATGTCCCCTTCTTGTAAAAGCAAGTTCTCCATCATCTACGGTGTCGGAAGTATATTTATGAGACGAAAAAATGAAAAGAGAACAAGGAAAAGAAAAGGCCTAGAAGATGTTATCGACATTTAATTTGCATAAACCAGAAAGAACAAAATTGTAGAAAAGAGTGGATGCCTACCCAATATGGCATATATATCATGCCTTCTTCTGCAATGAACTCCAGAACCCCACAATGAGAAACTCGCTCGGCAGCAGCATTACGAAGCTCAAACAGCATTGGATAATCAATATGAAGAGACGCTGCAGTAGTAAGTTTTGATTTAAGCATCTTCAATCAAAATTTAGTAGGAGAGGAGGACGCAGAGGCCATTTTGTAAGTTTAAGGGGCCAAAGTTTACACTTTGAGAAGTGAGGGGGAAGGGAGCGGTAAAATATAAATGTTATCAGAAGAGGAGGCAACTTTGATATTATTACAATTTTCTGTAATTTCTTTTGAACAATGTTTAATACTACTATTTTTCCCAAAAGTCAGGAGGGACAACTGCTCCCCTTAAGCTTACATAGGTCTGCCAGCTAGGAGGACACATTAAGATAGAATATATGCTTGAAAGATGTTTCTTTTCAAAGAAATAGACTAACCGAGACGGTCGAGGGCAGAGGGAGGCATTATAACTGAAACAATTATACAAAATACAAATAGAAGGTCAGATATTCACAAGATCGTGAAAAAGTAAAATGAAAAAAATCATATTATACTGTTCAAATAACATTTTCACTTACTTTTATCACCATTCTCTATCTGTGGCTGCAGGATTGGAAAGAGAGGATGTATCAGACTTATACGAAGATTAATTAAAAACGAAATTCCAGGTTTAAGGTAGGGAAAAAACACTAATAAGAGAAGCATATTTTTTCCTTCTTTTCTTTAGGCAAAAACCAAAAAAGTTAATTTCCTCAAACCAAAAGCAGTAGCAAATCATTAATAAAACACTAAATTGATACATGGTTAGAAAAGTCTTGCAACCTTGTCGATAAAAGATGCGGGATAGCAGCGATACGTTTGCTCAAATGACGTTCCATGATATCCATATCCATCGAAAAACTGCAGTTTCACAACAAAATTGTTTTAATTCATACGAATTGTAATATGGGTTGAATATGTCTTATAATGGATATGAATTCTATGCATTTAGTGCTCATTTGGTTTGAGTTTTTGTTTGTTCCTGGAATCCTAAATTGATAAAAAAAATCTCACTAGGAGTCTCTGATAGTTCATGTCAAGAGGTTAAATCATAATTTGATGAGGCTCAACTTTCTATTTGAATTACCATTTTGAATGTCAGGAATGAACAAAAACTCGAACCAAACGAGCACTCCATGCAACTAACCCATAGGAACTATGAACCTTCTCCACACTTCTAAATACCACTTCAAGCGAAATATGTCATTTTGAAACTAAGACTTATTGGACAGCAATTCATATATAAATTAGTTTGCTCAGCAAAGAAACTTAAAGAAACAACAATCATTACAACAATTGTTTCAAAAACATAAACTGTTAACAACCACCATAGAAATGACCAACAATCATTTCAAAAAGATTTAGAAAACATGATCATGAAACATACCATATTTGCTATCTCTGGACAGTCTGGACAGTCTAACAGTGAATCACACGTCCCAGTTCCCTATTGGAACAACCAAAATCCAAGTCAAAGTTACAGAGATACACATATATGGGTTCACTAACTGTATCAGGTGATTTCACTTTTCACTGTATTTCTCCAATAAACGACAATCATTTAAATATGCAAATATCATACACAAACATATATTTAATAAGGAAAAAAAGAATGTGTAAACCTAATTCAAAAGGCAATAGTAGTAATGCGCGAATTTTGAAATCCACCGATAGTAAAAGATTAAAATACAACAGGTAATGGCGAACGAATGAAATTAAAGGGCGAGAAGTGTAGTACCGAGTAACGAGATCAAAATATTTCAACAGGAAAGTCTTCTAATATTTGTGCGGAGATTTGTAGGATGAATTAGGGATAGATAGATAGATTTGATTGTTGGCGTAAGATTGTGAATAATATGTGCAGAATAGAATCGCCGGAGAAAAGAGAGGAAAAGAAAAGGACAGATGCGGTAGGTGCGTGTTGGACAATCCATATATTGCCAGCTGCCACAGGTGGTCCAATTCTGTTGGGCTTTCGGCCCTTTTAACTTTTCTAATGTTTAGGCCCATCTTCATCACCTCACTTTCAATAATTGATTCTTGTACTCCTTTAGTTAGCATATTAAAATGAGACACGAAACCATTGCCAGTAATAAATTAATGAATATCGTTTTAATAATTTTGAGCCATATTGATAATATATGTGTGTGTCTATGTTTGATATGTTTATTTAAATTGTAAATAAGTTTAGCTGAGTTTGCTAACCATTTAACGTGTTAATCCTTATTTGACTCAGAAACAAAAAAATAAAAAATTATGCATGGTTAATAACGGGTTTTATTTATTTTTTCAATAGTACAATTTCAAAAACAATTCATTTTTAATAAGTTACGTTTTTAATGATGGGTTATGTCATTTAATTTATAAAGTTTTTTAATTTTCATAAATGCTACTGTCTTTTGTCAAAACAAGTCATGATATACATAATCACATTATATTCATTAGTAGAGAATTCACACCACTTATGTATGGTACAATTTATAACCTCTAATCCCACTTGCAAAATGTTCAAAACATAATCTTAAAACATGCATCTACATCTACGGCGGAATACTCTAAAATGTTCAAGATGTGGGTGCTCTTAGAGGGTGAACAAACTTTACCAAGTGGCTACATTTATCCCTTTACCAATATGAAACAAATATACTTAGTCATCCCACATTTCAAAATCAAAATGTCCATGGGGTCACCATCTCCTCCAATTCCTTCTGCATACATACACGTGTTCGTTTAGTCATGCCATATGACTATATGGCATAATTTTGTGCAGAATGGTTACATGTCTCACACTGAAATTACAATATATTGTGTGAACACGTCTTCATCTATAACATAAATAAATTTTAATAATAAAATGATCATAAACTATTTACATAAATTCAAGAATTAGATAGGTTATGATAAATTCATAATATTCAACTATATTAAAGGTTAAAATTAACATCTTTCTTAAATAATAACAATTCACAAACTACTACTCTATTTTTCTCTCCTTATATTCTAACTGCGCTCTCTCTCTTCCCGATATTGTCTTCCTTTTTTAAAAAAGAAATGGTGTTCTCTAAAATAATAAGAAAATAAAAATAAGAATATTATTTTGGTATATCATTAATGTTTCATACTTTTTAGTGAAGATATTTGTGTTTTCTTAGAAATGCTTTTCCTCTTCAATAATGCTTGATTGCAAAAAAATATTAATAGATTCAATTCTAGTGGTATTTTGATTTAATTTGGATCAAACAAAAAAGAGAAATATCAAAAATTATAGTTGGAATAGTCGTATATATTGTATAAGCTATGTTGTACGTCTAATACTTTCAAATGAAAATGTTGGTTACTTAAACCTTTTTATAAATTCGTTTGTAAATAATTTATTAATTTAACTTTGCATTTAATCTATAAAAAAAATCTTAAGTTGTCTTTAGCAAATGAGAAATGAATTAGTTTTGAATGTTAAATTTAAAGAGTTTTTACGTAACCAATTTTTATAATGTGACTTGGCTTAGTAAATTTGTCAACTACACCTTAAATTTGATGATAACAATTATGGTTTTAGGTAAAACAAAAGGAGAAGGTTAAAACAATTCCATGGATATTTACTATATCCTTATTTTCATATAGTTTTGTACTAAACTTTATTTATTTTAAACTATGTTATGCTAAAATACTACATAAAAACTAGATACGCGCTTGGCTAAGAAGTTAGCTTATTTTGTACGAGGCTAACCCACCTTAACTTTCACTAAGGCTTAATCCAAGCGCTAGTATTAGTGGAATTCTTAACTCTTTCCCCACCATTGCTCCAATGGACAAAAATATATATATAATAATGGTAAAATTCTTATCACATTTCTCACCATTATTTAAACATCACTGAAAAACTTTTAGATATCGCATGGAGCAAGACAAATAACGAAGTTTATTAAGAAAAAAATTTGTCTATCAATTCATATTTAAACATAATCAATCTAAAAAATATGGAGACAATTAGTTTTGTTTTTACTCTTCTTAGTTAATATTATTTTATTTTTTCCAAATATAAAAGTAAAATATGAACTCTTAATTTGTAATCGTGATCTTGGGTAGGCCATTCATATTTTCGGTTTTCGCTTTAAAAAATTATGAGTTTGATTTTATTTTAATTTACCAAAATTTCATTTTAAAATTGAATTCTCATATTTCAAAAAATTCATCTAAAAAGCGAAAATTAAATGGAGAAGAAATGAACTCAAAAACTAAGGCGTGCCATTTGATACAATGTTATCTTGCGATAGATAAGACCAAACTTTAGGATAATATTTTGCATAAACATAAATTAATTACTACTATCGTGATACAATGAACAATGGTCGTACATATGTTATTAAAAAATTTAAAATTACATTAAACACTTTTTCTTTCGAATTACACAAAATATATTTTATATTTTTTGGAACTTTTTAATAGTGCCGAATGGCACAAGCACAACCTAGTAGTCTTAAAAGCTATGACTATTTTGGTAACAACAATTATTCCAATCAATAGTTTGAGAGAACCAACTTGCAACCCAAATATCTTTTACTGGATGAAACCAAAAGCATGTTGAAAGAACTAATCAAATTTAGGTGATGAGACTATAATTTTCACATCGAAAAAAAAGGATCCTCTTAAAATAATCTATAAAAATAAGGTATTATTCCATTCATTGTTAAATGATTTTGGATTGAATACTCCGAATTCTAATATGGTACTAGAGAGAAGGTTATTCATTGTGTCAACTCTAAAGGCCCAACGACCGCACAACTTCATGTCGCCCAATATAAATAATCCTATTATTATGTTCAAAATTACGCCACACATGAAAATGCATGTTAAAATTATAGATCACACATCGAGAAATGAGATCCTTCCAAAATAATATATAAGAATAAAAAATTACTCCACCCATAGCCCATGGACTTGAGTTGAATGTTCCAAACTTTAGTATGATATTAAAAGATAGTTGGGAAGAGTAGAAACTCCAAACCTACTCTACACAAAAATGTTACTTGTTAGGGACAATATCATCATTAGGGGACCCAACATGGCGTACAGGAGGGCCTAACTCATAGGCCCATGATCCCAACAATTGATCTTACAGTGAATGATATTTACTGTATCAATGCCCAATAGCCATGCGAGCTCCACATCATCCAATATAAACGGTCTACATGTTAGGTTTAAAATTATGCAACACGTCCTCTCAAAACAATATATAAGAATAAGGAATATAAGGGTTATTCCACCCAATGCCAATTAATTTCAAATATGATGCTTTGAACTCTATTATTTTCATAAATAATAGCAAACAATTAAGAACATTAGCTTCCTACAAATAATAAGTAAACTCAAAATAGACGAATTCAAAACAGTTAGCTTCACAAGCCTTTTTATTTTGTAAAACGTAACCCCCTCCCCCCACCCCCCCCCCCAAAAAAAATCATTCTTACTTTCTACACTGCGGAAGACGACTGTTGTTTTACAATTTCTTGCAAATTGAAGAATTAGCACAGACGAAAAATCCAATTTTCCTTTTTCTTTTTTTCTTTTTTTCCTTTTTTTCTTTTTTTCTTTCTTAAACAGAGAGAGGATACAGGAATGCAAGAGAACTTTGCAAATAAGCATATTGCCATTTCTCTAGTCTGATCGTGACTGGCCAGCTCGTGAAGACAAGATGATGCCAACAATGAGTCCATATAAAGCCAGAGCTTCGGCAAAGATGAGAATAAGGACCATCCCTACGAAAAGCTTTGGTTGCTGAGCATTAGCCTTGCAAATACAAGGTGACTTAGCAAGTTCAGCGAAACCACCGCAATAGGGCTACACAAACATTTCATATAAGAAATATATAATTCGAATCTCCGTTCTGTAAATACAACTAATCAACTACAACTTCAATTCACTGCTTAAGTATTCTTTCACAATACCCTTTTCTTTCCTTCAAAACAAATTTTGCAGGGAATAGCCAACAGGGACGCCCTGAGTGTGTTTTGGGTGAGGGCCCAGAGCCCTTATTACAATAATAATTTTTTATAATTTATGCAATATTGCAAGGGTCCAATATAAAGAATACGATATCAACTTTTACAGTTCATCCACCAAAAAGAAGAGGGCGGGGAGTCACAAAGAAGCAAAATTTCCATATGAACGGGGATCTTATCTAAGCAGGAGCGGAAAGTTATTGTGAGGTTATAAATCAAAACATGATGCTTCAAGAGAGTTGTATTTCACCATAGAACCAATCAAATATACTCTTGGAGGCTGGAGCAGTTTTTACCAACATAATCTGCTTCAGTGCTAGAGCGTTGACTAGGCAGCTCTTCTATTTCCCTTTAACAAGAATATTTTTGTTTGTGTTTAAATTATGGAAAATGTTTGGTCGGAGAACCCTTATTCTTTTTAAGAAGTTTGGTTTTGTGTATGGCAGCCCTCGTGCGTAAATGCCCTCCCACCGCCTGCCCGCTCACCTAGCACCCGCCTTTAGAAAATTGATTCCTTTATATGAATCATTACGCATTAAAGAAAACATCTACATTCCCAAATTCAGTTTTCATCCTACTTAGCCTCCACCCCAGCCAAAAGGCTACAGCAAATTTCATATGTACGAGAGAAACAATATCCAAACCACTTCCAAACAAAATCACAAAGGCCTGAAATATAGAGCTTCATAAGCTCCCAAAAACATCTATTGATATTCGATATAGAATCACAAAAATCTTTACTTTCTTCTGAAATCAACTTATTTGATGCATTCATTATTAAACTAAAAAGTCTCACTCAAACCAAGTCAAATTTCTGAATTATGAAATTTAATTGCAAAAATTCACTCCTTGACTAAGTTACTAAGTAAATGACCTTAAATCTTGTCCCCTCCAAACAAATTAAAAGAATACTCCTGCCCACGTGTTTACACCCATTGTCACAAAGAGTAAACACTTTAAACCAAAGTTATGAGAGATGCACTCACAATAGAAGAAAAGGTGAAACTTTTCTTGATGCACAGCACAAATCAGCAAAAGAGTTTCTGTTGCATAAAAAAGGTTTAAAAGATAACATATATTGACCTTGTTATCAAGACAAAAGTGAGTTTGGAACCATTGTAAGACGTTTCATGAATGAAATTGGAACATGTAAATAGCCTATTTAGCAAATAAAGGTCCACTATGACACACTTCCCAACTTATCGTGCATTCCGAAAACTTATAGCTATGACAAAGATCAAGAAAATATATATCAGTAATGAATAATCAAACTCATGGTTGTGTGAAACATGCATATCATCCTCTTTGACATCTAGCTAATATGATTCTAACCGCCACTGACATGTACAAATTGAACATAGATTGAAAAGAACTCTGAACCATAATAAAGATTAAAGCAAGAGAAATACCTAACACCGGCATCACCAACAATTCCAATGGCCATTCCAGCAGAAAGCCCCGCAAGACCACAAGCAAGACCAGAGGAAAGATGTGCGTAACCATCAAAAAGGTCGTGTGATTTGGCCTTTGGATTAATGCCGGTACTGATGATAACAGCAATAATCAAACCATAAATACCTAGAACACCAGCCATAACAACCGGAACAATAGACTTCATCACCAGCTCCGGTCTCATCACTCCCATCGACGCCACACCTACACCACTCTTCGCGGTGCCATATGCTGCCCCCATACCTGTGAAAATCAATAAATCATAGTAAACGTGATACAAACAAATATACATGCAAATTGTCTTTGTAATAATATATATATATAAACATAAGAGAAGGTTCGACTTACACCGGTGTACACATTCATAATTTTTTGATCATATTCACAATCCATCGGTTTAGTTATTCAATTAAAAAAATATTAAATATCCAACATGCATGCGGAAAAAATTAAATTAATCAAAAATACAGAAGAAATCCAACATTATAATCATAATCATTTCCAATATTGCATTATAAAACTTACAAAAATTAAGTAAAACTAGGCATAATGGTTAAATGATCGATTACGAATATCGATTGATTTAAAATTTTACATGCTTAATAAACAATGAAATAGTTTATCTAATGATTCAATTAATGAATTATGAATCAATAAAAAATTATAAGTAAACGTAAAACTTATTAATCTAACTCAAGTGTAAAATGAACCTTCATATATATATATTGTGAATAGAGATATGATGGTTGGGGTTTCGGTACAGGAGAAGACAAGAGCAGCAGCGCCGATGAAGCCGAAGAACGGAGCAGTTTCATCCCCACTGAAGTTCGAAGACATTGTTTGTTTGTTTGTTGAACTTAATTTGATTTGACAGAAAGAGTATTTGGAACAATATCTCTCTTTTTCTCTGTAGATTGGTGTAACGAGATGATTGGGGATAAAAACATGAAAAATTTTCAAATTTGTCTTTACTTGTAATGTTGTTCGTAATGTTTAAAAATTTGTAATTTTTTTCTTAAAGTTGCAATTTAATTATAATATTGTCCTGGCATCTAACGGAAGTAACGGAGGTAACAGAAAGCTGATGTGGCAGCTGACATGGCATGCCATGTTAGCTTTGTCTCTCTTCAACTTTTTTTTATTTAAATTTTTTTTAAATATAATAACTTTTAATACAAAATACAAATTTAAATAAAAATTATATATTTGGAATCAAATTATCAAGACGAATAAAATGAGATCTGTTGTGACAACAAAATTACCAAAAATAAATAGTTTTTTATATTATTAATGTATATTTATTTTAGTTAATACAACGAGAAATATAAATAAAAAATATATTTTAATATTAAAATTTATTCAGATTTAATTATTACAAACATTTTTTAAAATATGATACTAATTATACATGTTATATGTTATTTTATGCAAAAAAAAATTCCTCTTGAATTATTCTGTACTAAAATATATCTTAATTTATAGGTTTTAATGAGTAGATTTGAATTAAATAATTTTAACTAGAATCCATAAATTATAGGTTTTGTCGTTAGAGATGCTCTGAGCGCTTTAAATGCACTATCCACCTTGAACCAAAAAAGGTAAAATTTCTCTCAAATAATTTTATTTTATATATATTTTAGATTTAAATTAGGTCAATTTGTACGCACTTAATTAGGTCAACTTATTTTAATTTAATTAAGAATCAATAATCCACTTTTTTTTTACCTAACAATGCAAGTAAAATAAAGAAAAAAATTAGTACATGAATGAGAGAGGAAAGATATTACGTAGAGAAAACTAGTTGTATGTGAGTCTTTTGAGTTACAATCTAAAAATTCATTTATTTCTTTTTTGGACAAACACAATTATCAAGTTGGAATGTTTGGTTGTGCATGTAATAAGACAGTAAAAGAAACAACAATAAAACGAGATTTGTTATGACAGCAAAATTATCAAAAAAAATAAATTTGTATATTATTAACATATATTTATTTTAGTTAATGCAAAGAGAAATATAAATAAAAAATATATTTTAATATTAAAATTTATTCAGATTTAGTTATTACAAAAAAAATTTAAATATTAGAATACTTAAAATACTAATAGGCATTTACACTAAAATGTTAAACATTTATACTACTCTAAATTGACATTTCGATGTAAATATTAGGAAATGTATGCATATTCGTAATAAATTTATTACAAATAGACCAATAAATCTGAATAAATTTTAATATTAAAATATATTTTTTAATTATTTCTCTTTGTATTAAATACAATAAATATATATTAATAATATATATAAAAAATTGATAATTTTGCAGTCACATGTATAATTTGTATCATATTTTAAAAAATGTTTGTAATAACAAAATCTGAATAAATTTTAATATTAAAATATGTTTTTTATTTATATTTCTCTTTGTATTAACTAAAATAAATATATATTAATAATATAAAAATTTATTTATTTTGGTAATTTTGTTGTCACAACATATCTCATTTTATTCGTATTGATAATTTGATTCCAAATATATAATTTTTATTTAAATCTGTATTTTGTATTAAAAGTCATTATATTTTTATTTTTTTTAAAAAAGTTGAAGAGAGAGAAAGCTGACATGGCGTGCCATGTCAGCTGCCACATCCGCTTTTTGTTACCTTCGTTACTTCCGTTAGATCCAGGGACAGTATTATAATCAAATTACAACTTAAAGAAAAAAATTATAAATTTTTAAATATCAAAAATAACATTACAAGTAAAGTCAAAATTCAAGGTTTTTCATATTTTTATGCCAGATGATTGTTTATTTCGAGTGGTTTATATATACCTTTGGTTATCATCGTACACGTGTCGCCTTTGACTTAGATCAAGATACAGATTGCTATATGTAGGTAGACTGTGTTGGGCCTTTGCCATTTGAGACCCAAAACTCGACTTGTATCTTTCCAGACCTAATATTGGCCCGAGCCCAATTTATGCTGTTCATATTATACTATTTTTTCAATGAAAGCCAATTTTGATGGAGCTATTTTTGCAAATTACCAATTGATTGGTGTTAGTGTAGTTATTATTTATTAGGTACTGTGTTGCTAATATCTTGGCCCGTTAGTACCGGCTCCTCTTCTTTTGAACGCTAAGTGCGTGGAGGTGTATACGACTAGTTTTACGGTAAAACAGAGCTTTAGAAGATAGTTTCTTAAATATTTATGTTGAAGGTGATCTCCATTCTATTAATAAAGAGTTTGCAGAGGGTCTCCAGATTCTTATCTTATGCATACAATCTTTTGAATGATACTCGTCATATGTAGTTGTGTATAGTGATTAAAAAGTATCCTTCGTTTGTAAAAAAAGATAATAATGTGGCACGTTGTCTTTACTAAATATGTTTTAAATATTGAGAAATATATCTCTTAGATGGAAGAACCCCTAATTTGTTGTCGTATCTCCTCTTTACTAATGTAGCTTGTATTTCTTCTTAATGAATGAATTTGTAGTGTTGCCTAAAATAAATTATCTTTCTCTCTAAATTTTTTTCATAAAATGTTAATTTTATTTTTAATTTATTTGTCAATCACACTTTATGCTTTGTTTGCATGATTGCATTCTCTCGACTTTCCCTTTCGTAGCCTCACGAGTCATGAATATGAAGCGAGGCAATCTTTATCCCATTTAATGGGCCTGTCAAAATCTAATCTTTGGTGGGCCAGATTAATGTTATTTTAAATTGTCCACGATGACCTCCTTTTATTTAAATAAAAAAAATTCTTAAAAAAGACTTGCGATGTTATTCTACTCATTCCAATCAGTGAATCCAAATCCAACTTATTTGATCAGATATGACTTGGAATTTCAATCCGAGAATTCAATTACTATTCAAATCTGCTAATCCGATAAATTAATTGAACAAATATGTAATTAGGCATATCCGATCCGTTAATAATCAATCCAATTTGATATTATATAAATATTTATTACCTATGATGAATATATATCAAGTTGATTTGAATTGTCATTAGAGGCTTTGAGCACTCATTTCATTTTCAATTTACTTATAATGTTTAGCTCTCTTTTTTGTGTGTTTTTTTTAGGAATTATTAATGGATTGTGTAAATGAATATTTTCTTTCATTTCATTATTTGTTGTTGAAAGTTATATCATCTATTGATTTTTTTATAGTTTAAAAATGAAAGATTTTTTCTTAAAAAAATCTAATTGTATTGTTGGATTGGAGATCCGCTAAGCTCACAGAATCAAATATATATTTTATTAGTAGCAATATGTCAGATTATCAAATAGGATTGGATTGAAAAATGGATCAGATGGATATATGGTAGTAACAATAATACGGTCTAAATCCAATCATGACTGGTCTACTCTAGTTTGATAATATTTTCATCTCACCTCACTTCTTTTCAAGAAAAATTTTCAATTCACCCCGGTGATTGGTGAGTTTATTGAAAACATAAATATATATATATATATATGTACATTAACTTATGTCGTCACTAAAAAAATTGAAAATTTAATAAATGTCCTCCATTTGTCACAAAAATTCAATTTAAATATACGTAACTGCTGCCACTACACGATCAATTCATTGTTTGCTTGCTACGTTGCTAAACTAGTGAAAAATATTGTCACAACATAGCTACGATATTTCATAGTTTACTCATCAACAAAAAATTACACAATTAAATTTGAACTACATAACAAAAGCAATAAAACTGACATATTTTATAAGTGAGTATCAATTACACTTTCATATAACAAACCAATAAAATTTGTACAAATCAAATTGTAGCCTAAAAGTTTTATATATATGTCGAAATGCAAATAGATAACAACAGAATGAAATGCGTATGATCAAATCCAAATTAAAGAAACCCAAAAACATATGTATGTTGATTCAATTTTTCTAATAAAAAATATATTTCATAAAGAGATTGATGGGTTTCAAAATGTAATAGAATAATCAAAGAAGGTCAATGAATAAAAAGAATGGAAAGTAATGGGGTTGAGTAAATAATTGGCCGAGCAATTTAATGCTAGATCATGAAAACGTTTCTTGACCGTGAAAGAGAGAGCTTAATTTAAGGACTTATTTGGCTTTTGTAGTATATATGGGTGAGAGGAAAGGGCTAAGTTACAAGTGGGGCGATAATACTCATTTTGTGAGTAGATTTAAAAGCTCCCAAAAATAATGGACCGGCCATTTTTTGTTAGGAAAGATTTCTACGCGATT
The DNA here is from genome assembly GCA_021464415.1 of Lonicera japonica. NCBI lineage: Eukaryota > Viridiplantae > Streptophyta > Magnoliopsida > Dipsacales > Caprifoliaceae > Lonicera > Lonicera japonica. The sequence goes on from CM038471.1 coordinate 48,204,011, forward strand.
TTTTTAGTTCGTTTATTTTAGAGTTTTAATTTTCATGAAGGTGAGAATAATAATATTATGAGTCTATTTAAAAACATCCTAAAAAATAACCTGTTGCTTATAGGCCCTTTCTTAGTTAACTATTTGGCCCAATAAATTCGAACCATACAGCTGTCTTGGAGTATAAATAAGAATGACAACTTAAAGTGAGTCACTGATACAAGAAATTGTCTAAAAGTTGTAGCCTAAATAATTTCCAACTAAAAAAATGTATTAAAAGTAGTAGCCCAAATAAATTCAAACCACACGTATGTTTAGAGTATAAGAGTGACAACTTTGTGCGAGTTGTTGATCCAAAATTTCTCCTAAAAATTGGGGTCCAAATGAGTTTGAAGCGCACATGCTTTTGTTTTGGAGTATAAGAGTGAGATAGTAATTGGTGTTTATTAGAGTGAAGGATCCAACCCAAAAACAAATAGCAACGGGTAATGTAACCCTTAATATTATACAATGTTTTGGGGGATTTTATTTACCAATGTAAAATTTATAAACTCGACATAATTATTATCGATGAATATTATTTCCGAAGACCTAATTTTAAAACTAGTTAATATCTTAACTTTTTTATCCTAACATGTTCCTATATACAATTTTATATTGGTCACACTTTAAAATGTATAATTAATATCGTATTCTTTCTCATAGTTTATATTGATATAATTTGCATATAATTACTAAGTCTATTTGTGATCAGATATGTTATACGCTTGAAGAATTGTTGTTTAAGACTCTTAATTAACACCTCATAAATAAGCTATGGGAAAAGACCTTAGGTTGATTATGCAAATACACTCAATAAAGCTTACACTGATTCGATTGTGAGTATTTGTTTGCCGATTAGAAATTTGATACTTCAAATTTATGTTCAAACATTATTAAAATCACATTAAATGTCAAATGAACGCTTTATATATATATTTCATGTATCCTTCCCCATCGTAATCCTCAACCACGGTGAATCATAATTTATTTTCAACTAAGCCATATATTTATGTTTATTTATTTTTAAATATGAGTAAGTAGTTGACCATAATTATCATAATATCTCTTTTACATAAATTGAGACAATATCAAACTTCTAAATTTTAGTGTTATCTTTAAATTGTTTTTTATGATTAAAATCCATAAAATTAGCTTGACTTATGGTTAGTTAGGAAGATACTTGTCAACTTTGATTGCTGGGCTACGTAGATATGATCAATAATAGTGCAGATATCCCTATCTATTATTTATGGACTAATATATTACAAATCGCCTTTAATATTGTCTAATTAGTCATGTCTGATTTTCTTCCTAATTTTCTAACTACCGGCAGAGTAGGCCAGGTGGCTGTCGGTTGGTTAGTGCTTGGGAGGGAATTTGTTTTAAATCTTTGCAAAATAAATACTGCTCATCTGTTTCAAATTATCAGTTCTGTTTTCTTAAATACAGTATGTTTTAAATTAATTTCTTTTCGCACGAGATGCAATTAATATAACTAACTCTTTATAATAAAAAGGTAATTTATGTTTTTAACAATAATTAGATTAAAATTAGTATTTATTTAAAATGTATTAAACTGAGAGTTTGTAACCAAAAAAATAAATAAAATTAAAGTGTTGAGATAGAGAGAGTAATTTTTTTTCTTTTGTTAAGGTTTTAAATTATGAGGTTTTTTTTTCTCACAAAATATATCCATATCAAATTAAATGCATAATTACTCCATACTCCCGGGTCTAAGCCTTCCGTGATTCAAACTAGATTTGGCAAAACAACACCTGACGCGATAACATAACATAAATTGACACGAAGTTATAAGTTGACAAGTAAAGCCTTACTAGTTTTAATTTATATTGGTGCCGACCTAATAAAACACGATAAATTAATGAGTCATATCAATTAATATTCATTGACATGACAATAACCATTAGAACCTGCTAATAATATAAATAATTGTATAATATTATACATGCGCATGATATATATATTTTTTATAGTGTTAAATGTTTTTTTATTTTATTTTTTAAAAGTTGTTTCCAAATGTGATTTTGGAACGATGAATGTGGGCTTGAGAATTCACGTGGTGCATTGATATAAATATGTTTCTTTTTGGTTTGAAATGTGATTACTTATTTTTAAAATTAAGAGTAGCAGTTGAAATTAGTGTTTTAGTTTATAACACTGGGTAAGACAAAAAATCTATGTAACAAAGGGTTATGGTTTTTGAATTTCAAAACGTATAAGAGGATAAACAATTGTGTTGTTGAGATTAAAGATATCTTTTGAATGGTTGATATGTGTTTTTATCGCATGTTATAACCTAGTTTTTTATATTTTCTTATAATTGCATAATTATAATATTTAAAAAAAAAAACATTTATAACACATTATGTAGAGGACTTTTCATTTTATTTTTTGATAACAATACTTAAATTCTAGTCCAAAATTTTTACAATTGGGCACTTGCGGCGACTAAAGAGACCCAATAGTATACAATGGGTTTTTAAACTTTTTCCCTTGAGATTTTTTTTTCTTGTTCAAGGGTTACTCCACGGAGTATCCAGGTCAACTTTTACGAAATTCGACTAATCATACCACTCATGTTAAAAGTGTGTTTATTGAAGGGAAGAAGGTGTAATATTACAACTTACAAACCAAAGGACACTTAATTATGTGTATTATTACTTGTTAGAAACAAAAAGAGTTGAGATTTTTTTTTGTTTACATGCATCAACTATCACAATAAAGGTTTTGATAACCAAGTCAAGATCAAACCAAGAATCTCATTGTTGTGAGAATAAAAAAAATCACAAAGGCGTTGGCACCCTTAATTATGTTTATAGAAAAATCTAAAAAAAATACCAGATACTTTTGCACTAGGGCTAAAAATACATTGCAACTTATATCTTTTGCACAAATAAGTGGTATTCTTAGACCTTGTTTGATAACAACATATAAAAGAAAATGAAAAATAATTGATTTTTGTGAAAAATTAAAAAATAAGTTAAGCTTATGGTAAAATAACTGCTTACTCTTTAACTTTTTTTGCAGATTTTTTTTGGGGGTGAGAAATAATATTTTTTGTCCAAAAAAAATAAAATTAAGAATGATGGATGTCATTTATACATAAAAATGAATATGAAATTGAGAATATCTCATTATATGTCTTAACTTATTTTTCAAATTATTATATAAATCAAATGTTTTGTTTCATTTTCTATGTTTTTATTAGATAGAGCATTAGGGTGTGTTTGGCAACCTCAATTTTATACTATAAAATTGGAGTTGAGGCATAATTTTAAAAATTTATTGTTTAAATAGATTAAAAGGTTATGATTTTCGAATTTAAGTAGAATTCCAAAACCACCATTTTTAAAAGATTTAATATATAAAATTTTCCAATTTTATTTCTCATTTAATTTTAAAAAAAAATCACCTTCAATCATCACCACCTATCCCACCTCCACCCCAACTCTTGCAATCCCTACCCTAGCTACTGTACCACAATTTAAACAACCCCCCGGCGGAGAGGGGGGGGGACACCATATTGTACCATAATCCACCTCTACCACCCCCAACCCTTTTATATACTCATTATTATATGCACAACATGTATATAAATACCTATACGCATATTATATTATAGTTATACATGTGTGTATATTTATACAAAAATTATTTGTATATATTATATATGTACATTATATGTATATATATTGAAAAAGTTATCACCACCTACTACTACAGTCACTGTCCATTGCTGGAACTTTTGAGAAGCAGTTAGAGTTCAAGTAACGGTGACAAATGTTCTTTAAACTCATTGGTTCTATTTGACTGGAGTTTGTAAATGTTTAATTTAAAATTTACTTTTAAGTATAAATCTTTAAACTGTTTTTCAATTCGATTTGTATATGGTGCACTATTTTTAATTTTTTACAAAAAAATATAATATTTATGTTTTATTCATTTCTTAAAGTTTTTTTTCAAAATAAAAATAAACAAAAAAGATTTTTTTGACTTGAATGAAAATTTTAAAATGGGTGAACCAAAGACAATTTATAAAAATAAAAATAAAAACACCAAAAATGTTTTTTTTTAAAAACCGAACCAAACAACACCAGCGATTTCATTAAAGATTGTATTTCGTCAACAGTTGTTTATGATGAAACAAACTTAACATGTAACCAACTCACAATCTTTGAAATTTGAAATAAATTTTACAAATTAGCCAAGCAAACTCGTTTGTAATACGTACAATCAAAATAATACTATTGTAATTTGCAAGTTTATGAAATTGCAATTATTATAAAATTCTAAAATTGTGTAATCAAATGCACCCTTAGTATTATTTTGATTATTTTTTTAAATTGCATAAATCACCAATGTATGTTTGCAAAAGCGATAACTTGGTATAATTGTACCCATATGACCGAGTTTTATATTTCGGCAAAGTCAAAATTTGAGTGAGAAGAACATAAGTGATTTCATTAAAGATTGTATTTCATCAATAGTTGTTTACGATGAAACAAACTTAACACGTAACCAACTCATAATACATATGCATATATAGGTTTTTTTTTTTTTTTTTTTTGGGAGATAAAAGTTGTAGCAGACATAAAAGTATATTATCCTTTTTGCTACATTTTACTCTAAACAAGACAAATAGACATAATTGGTAAGTTGTTAAAATTGTTACCAAATTTAGCTTGCATATTACGTCGTTGCTTCGTTGGACCATCTAATTTACATAAATGCATATAAGTTTGGATCAGAAATTTATTCTCAAATTAAAAGATATGGTTTGGAATTAGGTGCAGAAAGTAGTCATTAATTGGAAGGCCACCTAAGCAAGAATCAATAGTAAATTGGAGTCATATATGGTGCTAAATTGGAGTAAAAATATATTTTTAATGGTATTTTTACCTACACATTCTTGGCATTAATTAACTCTGCCCTTACCCACAAATATTAATGCTTTGACCTTATAGTTTTGAGTTTTTTTTTTTTGTCATGCTTTAAGCATTTTTTTTCTTTTAAAAAGAAGAAGAAGAAGAAGAGGTGAAGGGTGGTACGAAGTTACAAAAACGTGGGTATATATGAAGGGTTCTGATTAGGCCTATAATTCTTGAAATTTAAGGCAAGATTAGGTGATATTTGATTGATATTTTGAGTTGGATTTTTAAGTTGAATTTTTAAAATATGGTGGTGGATAGAATTTGGAAGTATGTTAAAAAGTGAATTTGGTTTTTGTTTGAGTTTTTTTCAACCAACTAAAAAAATTTCAAAAAATAATTGCAATTGATCTTATTTTATAGACCTCGACGAGTATATTTCAAATATATATATTTTTTTATCTAATTTTGATTTTTGGATTTACAGTTACAGTGTTTTAAAATTTTTTTTAGAGAGAGAAAGTAAAATAAAATAAATTTTGAGAAACGTAAAAGTAGAATTGATTTTGAATTGAGTTTTTAAAATTTGGGAAACAAAACACTTACCAAACATGCCCTTAGTCCGTAGATGAATCATGCTATAAAAAGATATATATATATATATATTTCACAAATAATAGATTATTAAGAAAAGTTAAAATATAAATTATATAGGTTGACCCAATGTCTTGTTTATTACTAAATTTTGTGAGGATCAATTTGTTTATTGGGATATTTCATGTTCAATTTGCTCTGTGTGTAAATTTTTTTGTTGCCAATGGCAGTCTCAATTCTATAAACAAAAATTAGTTTCACATTTAATATGGTGTAACAACAGCTAGTAAAATAATTTCATTTTCAAATGTCTAATCATTTAAATCATCTAGTCTATTCGAAGGATTAACATAATGGAGAAAACCACCCATTTGAGTTTCTTACAAAAACAAGGAAGTATGTTTAATGAGAAGAGAGCTTTTTTTTGTAGTATCTTAACGAACCAATAAAACTCTCTTCATAGAAAATGAATAACAAAACAAAGATTGCATATATATATATATATATATCTTTAATATAGCACATTCGAATTTAAATTTTAGTGAGGAGATACATTCGACATGCATTAATATGGCATTAAAATTAAAATTACTGCCAAAAGTTCTTAAATTTAAATAATGCTTAAAGAATCTGGCGTCGAAAATATTTACATATAAAAGTTGCGATTTTTAATTGAGTTTTTCATCTTGTGAGCAACTAGTAGAACACCACAAAAAACATTAAATTTTATTGTGAAACAGTAATACTAGATACATAAAAATTAAGCCTTTTAAGATTCACTTTTTGATTTTGAAAATTATTTAATAAATGCGGTTTATAATATATTTTTTTTCTTCTAAAAAACACGATCTCCGAGAGCTATTGTCTTTAGCAAGAATAAAAATCAAATGATACTAGTAGCACAATCATTTAAGACTGTCATTTTAAAAAAAAAAAATCTAAACTTAAAAATGAAATTCTAATTATTTATAATTTATTAAGTTTAATTGCCCAGCTACATAATAGTTTTATGACTAGCGATTGACTATTAATTAATAAAAAAGATTAATCAATGTGATTGAATATTGAACTCAACAATCCAAAGCAAACAAAAAAATAAAAAAATCCAAAAGCAAGATTTTGTTTATCTAGAGATCATTTTTCAAAAGAAGAAAAAGAAATATTTTATTTTATTTTAAAATTAAAATTAAAATTAAAATTAAAATTAAAAAAGAAAAAGAAAAGAAAAGGCTACGCGTCTCTTGCAGACAAAACGGTGGCGTATGCGTATGGGTTTGGTCCCGAAGGAGTTGACTTTTTTCATCAATAAAAATTGAAAAAAAGGAGCAGAGCGTAGTTTCTTTTCTTTTGATAACGTTAGGCAAATCAAAAGGGCTTTATCGTAAAACCATATTATCCTTCTCCTTTTCAAACGAAATCACATCTCACTTGTTTTCCCAGAGCGTGTAACCCAACGCCACACCAATCCCGCAAGTGTAAGACACGGGATCCAGTAAGAGCGTGGAAGATATCCTTTTTGGACAAACATACACGTCGAGGGAGAGATAAAATTGTTTAGATAAAATCTGCCGTGATAGAAGGAAGAGTGATTTGTCAAATGCCGGTCGGAATGAAATTCAAATTCAGTCCAAATTCAGATTCCAACCAAATGAGAACCAAATTTCTTATATTATTATATTCACGCGTAGTATAGTAGTAGTCATGAAATCCGTGTATCGTCAATATAGAGAGACAGAGAGAGAGAGAGAGAAACACAGAATAAATATTTATATATATGTATATATAATTCTAGAGAGAGAGAGAGAAAACAGGGATAGATAGAGAAAGCTCAAAATTTTGGTGTTTCCGTCACTAATTGAAGAGAAAAAAAAAAGTTAAAGACTTAATCTTTTGGACTTACTTGTGCTAAAGTTTGAAGAACTGCCGCCAAATGCGGCGGAGAAATTATCATTGCGTGTTGAAAATGGCCGATTTATTACAAGGTTAATAGTTTAGAGTTTGTTTTCTCCGAAGTATTATCAGTAGTAATACGTGTTTTTGTGATTATATTTTCTGATATTGTGTGTGTTCATTTATTTATATATGTGTCCTGGTTTGCAGATATTAGGGTTCTGATTTGGTGTCACTGTTTGAAGGTTGTTTAAGTTCATTTTCTGTATTTTGTACTGTTTATTGAGGGTTTTGTGTAAACACGAGGTTGAATTGAGGTGTATTAGGTTTGAAGAATCTGCACTGTTATAACTAAGGGTTTTGATTATTATTGAAGGAACATTGATACATTTTATCTTTAGTTATAAAGGTGAATAGTGTATAGTTGTTGCTTCTACTAAGAAAAAATGGGGGGTGATAGTGAAGAAGGTAATATTGATATGATGCCAAGGCTTCAATCTTCCTTTGGAATTTCATCCAATAAACAACCCATTTCGATCAATCAACTAGATATACCACAGTTCAATACTTCACAAATTCGTGGTCAGATGAGACAATTGTCCCCAAATTTTAGTGTTGAGAGTAGTAAGAGAGTGGGTATACCCCCTTCTCATCCACAAATCCCTCCTATATCTCCATATTCCCAGATCCCTGTAACCCGGACTTCAAATCAGCAAATAGGTTCACAGAATTTTACCCCAGGGCCGTCCCATTCGCGTTCTTTATCACAGCCCTCATTTTTCTCGCTTGATTCCTTGCCCCCTTTGAGCCCATCCCCATATAGGGATTCCCCATCAGGTTCAATTTCTGATCAGGTATCAGTAGATGTGTCAATGGAGGATAGAGATGGGAATTCACACTCGTTATTGCCGCCATCGCCTTTCACTAGGGGTAATTCTTCACGGCTGGGGGAGAGTCTTCCTCCTCGTAAAGCACACCGGCGTTCTAACAGTGACATTCCCTTTGGGTTTTCTACTATAATGCAATCTTCACCGCCGCTTATCCCACTAAGGGGTTCAGGTGCCTTGGACCGATCAGCTTCAGCTAGGGGTAGTTCAGGTCAAAAGCCAATTCAGTTGGTTAAACGGGAATCGAGTTGGGATAAAGGCGGGGAGAGCAATGCAGAGGGAATGGGGGAGAGGAAATCTGAAGGGGAGGTTGTCGATGACCTTTTCTCTGCTTATATGAATTTGGACAGCTTTGATACTTTGAACTCTTCCGGGACTGATGATAAGCAGGGTACTGAAAATCGTGAAGATTTAGATAGTAGAGCCAGTGGTACAAAGGCAAATGGCGGTGATAGTAGTGATAATGAAGCATCGAGCAGTGTTAATGAAAGTGGGAACAGTATGCAAACACCAGGAATCTCATCTACAGCTGAGAAAAGAGAAGGGATCAAAAGGAATGCTTGTGGAGATATTGCTCCAACGAACCGGCACTACAGAAGTGTCTCTATGGATAGTTTTATGGGAAGGATGAACTTCGGTGATGAGTCACCAAAACTGCCTCCTTCCCCTGGAGCACGACCAGGTCAACTCTCACCGACCAACTCAATTGATGGGAATTCGAATGCCTTCAGTTTGGACTTTGGGAATGGTGAGTTTAGTGGGGCCGAGCTTAAGAAGATTATGGCAAATGAGAAACTTGCGGAGATAGCACTAAGTGACCCCAAGCGAGCCAAAAGGTTAATTTTCTATTTCTGCTGATTATTTAGTTGAATAATATATACTGAATTTGATTTTGGTGTTCAGGATTTTGGCCAATCGTCAATCAGCTGCTCGTTCTAAAGAGCGGAAGATGCGTTATATTGCGGAGTTGGAGCACAAGGTTCAAACTTTGCAGACAGAAGCAACTACATTGTCTGCCCAGCTTACACTATTGCAGGTGGGAATTTGCAAAGTTGGTTACTGTTTTCTGTTTCCGTTTCTATTTTGTCTCAATTTCATAGTGCCTTTTTTTGTGATTTTTTCTCCAGAGAGATTCTGCGGGGATCACAAGTCAGAATAACGAGTTAAAGTTTCGTCTGCAAGCAATGGAACAACAGGCACAGCTGCGAGATGGTAAGTTGCCTTCTTTTCTATGAAACACCAATATAATAATATTACCTTTTCATTGCAAATAGCATATATAGTAGCTTTTTTGAATTAAATATTGAAATTATTGTGTAATCAGCTCAATATGTGGACAGTAGAGTTGCTTTGCCAGAACATTGTGCGCTATGGGACAATTTGTTTAATTGGTGCCAAAAATAGAGTATGAGCCAGAAAATAGAGATTCTAGTTTAGTACTTTAGTTGTTGCCAATTTTAAAGTTGCACGACTTTGTTCTTCGGCCCTCCAAGGTTCACATCATGAGGACCCAACGTCGGCACTTGTGGTCCATATTAAACAAGTGGTAAACTAAAATGGGAAATAACTCATAATTGAATTGAGCCTAGTCTAATTCGAGGTACTTATTTTTACCCACACTTCATTGTGGTATTGGGGGATTTTATGTTGGATAAAAGTTTAAATCCACTTGGGTCCACCTTTCATAATGTATCCTGGTGTGTGAGGAATGGAGGGTCTAAAACCCTGTAATTATTTGGGATTTGAGGTTTGGTGATGGAGCTGTTTAAGAAGAAGGGAGAAGATATGTCACCCCCTAGTGCAGCTGTAGGCGTTCTTTAGGATATCTTTTATTGTTATCTTGTTTTATTTTGATTATTTTCCATGGTCCCCAAACCCAAGGATCCAGTTTAATAAATAAAGGCCTTTGGACTTGTATTTAATTTGGATTAATTGTTTGCTTCGCTTCCTTAGTTTTCACATCATTTTGAGACCCCAAGTTATCCAAAAGAATGGTCTTGTTGTTTTCACTTACAGGCATTAAAATGTTCAAGCAGAATTGCTTTTCACTCGTAGTCACTGAGCAGGGTCTAACCTGAGTTACTTAACCACATTATGGGCTCGAGGAGGGTAGTTGTTGAACAAGATCTGGTTGTTTAGGGAGCTCGATAAAAGTCTGGAAGTGACTCAAAACAAGCAATGCAACCAAACTCTGTCTAATACTATCCAAAAAGAAAAGGAGGATTATAATATAAAATGCAACCAAGCAAGCTTGAAATTTACCTTAGCCCATGCATCTTTATGAGTTGTTAAGGATTTATCGTCTTGATAAATGAGTAACAGAACCTTGCTTTTACATTTATCTGAGTACCAGTGGAGAGAAATTTCCTTTCCTAAGCAATGCTTACTTAGATCTGATAAGGTTTCATGTAGTAAAGACATCTTACAACAATTGACGAAGTAGGTCCAATTTGGATCTCAAACTCTGACTTAATAGGCGAGAAGACAGCTGTCTTAAGAACCTAACTCAAAAGAGAAGATAAGGCAGGACTCGAGAGAGATATCACCTGGTTCTAGACTACAATTATTCTTGTTCTCTATAGATTTTGTGGAAGTGACTTTTTTTCCTTTGCAAATTTAAAAAACAAACAGGTGGACAGTTTTGAGTAAATTTATTTCATATATAGAAAGAGAAATGAACCATGCTGGTGCTTGCTATAAAAACAGGTGTTTTTAATGCTTTGCATTACTGTAATAATATTATACTCGTCATGTTGGAAAGTCATCTTCCTGAAAATTAAATGAAGTAGAGATATTTGCCCGTCATTATTGCATGGGATTACCAAAATGTGACCTCCTTGTACTCAGCTGAGCCCATCCAAATTATGAATTGGTTGGGTCCTGACCTTTTTAAAGACCTATTATACCATGTGAAGTGTGTTGAGCACTTATTTTTAGGTGTTTTCTTTCTGAACTGGAAATAGATTTTGTGAGAAAAATTGGAACTGACAAATAATCTTACACACTGAACTATAATTCAGTTGATGAAAAATCACGATAAATATGAGTCTAGGGGTAAAGAACTTTATCCTCTGTCTTTCGAAGCTGTTGTTAACAGCGTGGGTTCCAGTGTATCAACATTACTTTTATTTTTGTGCCCATTTTTCTGTGAGGTGGCACACGAGTCAAATAGGGAATATTTCCATGTGCATTTTCTTGTTTTTATGTTCATGTCTAATAGAAATGCACATAGAAATCCCGTGACTTGGAAGAATACCATTGGGCACCGATTTGGTTCACTCATTCTCTTTGAAAGACCATTTTCTTGAACTTTTCTAGTTTCCTTTGTAGATGTGTGCCGAACAAACACAGCCCGTAAAAAGGACCTTAACTCTTGAATGAATACGATAATCCTGCAGGAGGCTTGTTTATAGTGATGCTACCCAAGATTCTAATTTAAGTAGCCCAAATCAAGAGTCTCCCAGTCCTTCCGAATGTGAAACATGTCTAAAAATGATCCTATCCTAGAAGGAAACTACTGATAATGACCTGACTCAATATATAACGACATAAAAAGAAGTTAATAATTAGAGAAAATCCAGAGTTCAGCCTGTGGCTACATATTTCTATCTGTTTGGAAGTAATTTTTATATTTTCTGAAAGTAAATGTGAACATAACCTCTTTTTTGGAGCACAAGATGAGAATCAATTGTCATGTCTTTTCCGGATTGTTACTTTTATAGATAAACGATATTGGTTTAATCGTAATCATCAAATTGAAATACAGACAACCGTACCCATATATATGTATGTTTTATCTTCATAGATAAAACATGCATAGTCATTGGAGGAACTAAAGAGTCATCTTTTGATATTCAAGTATTTCAGCCACAGGATATGTATATCTATTTAGCTCTAGTAGTAGTGCGTTTTCTTCATTTTTCATGAACGAGCAAAATTGATTGTTGTACTTCTATCTACATTTTTATGACTAATCCTGCCGCCAACTTGTATGGCCTCGCTGCACAATTTGACCGGATCACCAGTGACTGTATGGTCTCATTGTTTTGTCACTAGCGGCAGTTTTGGTATTGCATTGTTGCCGAGTCAGTATCTAGTTGATTAATCTATTTTCATTTTGAAATATATATAACCTTCCCTGCCCCCCATCCCAAATTAAGAGCCTTTGTTTGACTTAGACTTTTTTAAGGATACACTAATTTCAGTAAAATCCATGGTTAAGAACATTTTTTTTTTAACCATTACGAGATTTGGTAAATTGATTTATGTTCCTAAAAGTAAATGGATGGCGTTCCAAAAAGGAATAGAAATATGCTAAATTTTCACTTACTACATGCAATGCAATTAGTATGTACTGCATGCCTAACAAAGTTATATAAAGAAATAACCTATTCTTTGTGCTATTATGACAGCTCTAAATGAGGCTTTAACGGCAGAGGTTCAACGTTTGAAAATAGCAACTGCAGAGCTGAGTGGAGAATCGGCTAATAATAAGTTTCAACAGCTTTCCATTAATCCCCAGATGTACCAAATGCACCAACAGCAACAATCGACCCAACTCAACATGCATCACTTGCAACAGCAGCAGCAGCAGCAACAATCTCAGCAGCAGCAGCAGCAAAATGGTAGTGCCAACACAAAGAATGAGTCAAACCAATGAATGACATGGCAAGATTATTTATTATTAATTATCGGTTTTTATGATCGTTGATATTTCAGCAGTACTTTCATCCAATGCATATTCATTCATTAGTTTTTGCATCTCCAAGAAGACGCTTCTAAGGTTTGTGGTATTTTTACGTAGTCTAGCTGCATTGCATGTTCGTTGTCACTTTTAGTCGTATACAAAAGGCACAAATGTTTACAGATTTTTATTTATGCCCATCCTAGGAAAATTATATATTTTGGATTTTCAAGTCGTGGAGAGTTAAAATTATACTTTTTACTTGATATGGGTAATCAATGGTATTTGTCTTCTATTGTATCTGGTATTATTTGAATGGTTTACACTATACATGTGCAGTGGAACAGTTTCTTTTCCCTTCTATTTTGTGGTGGCCGTGAAATGAGAAAGTACCAATCGTTTTATTGGATACGGATCAACGAATATATTCAGTTTCATTTGATGTAGACTACATGTATTACCAAAGCAATTATGGCCAATTGTTGTAGTTTCACTGCGAAAACTTGAATTACATGCATTTACAGTTGTACATTAGACCTTTGGCTATTTTTTGCTCTGGTAATAGAGAGGGTTATACTACCCTGAGGACTAATGCAGTATTCCCCCATAGCCGTGTCACAAAAATTAAAATTGTCGCACTTTTATGTCACGGAACAGTTGCTCCGTTATGTTTAGATCTTTAAAACTTAAAGTAGTTCAATCCTCACAAACATCATCCAAGCCTTGCATGTTTAGCTGAAATATGCCTTGCCTCAGAAAAGTGTAGATTCGCGACACTCGAGCCAGATTAATAATTATTAAACACTAACTGGATAATTAAATTAGCAAAATGATGTTTTCAACATTGCCAACCTTATGGGGTTGGTCTTGTCATTCACTAGGTTCCTGCGAGGGACAATATATTTAGAGGATAATTTCGTGTTCGAATTCTTCTCTTTGAATAAAAAAAACTAAAGTAAACTTTGCCGATATCAAAATGCTAGGTAGCAAAGCAATTTGTCCACCCAACGCATCATCCAAGTCTTTGGCCCCATAAGTGTATTCTTTACACAAGCGTTGGCGTAATAAGTTTTAATGGGATATAGTAACAATAAATTGAAAGAACATCGGAGAAGTTATTGATTAATTCATTGACCTAGTTACCTAGATTCCACAAGTGTAAACTTTAGGGGTGTATTCAAGGGCGGAGTTATAGTAGGACAGGCGGGGGCAACAGATCTCACTGGAAAAAAAATTCGAAAAAAAATAAAATAGATTTGTGGGGTTAAATTCTATTTGTAAAACTATTGGGGTCAGAATTCGAAACTTAAAAAATAAAACTGTCCCTAAATAACTTAATTCCTAAATCAGATTCATTTCCCCTCCCGCTGCCCAGTGCTCACATCTCACTCGTCTCTTCTTATCGCTCCCAAACTTAAACTCCGCCGCTACGCGACTACACCTTTAGTCGCCTACAAGCTACGCGGTTCGGTCTCTCTCTCTCTCAGACTTATTGTGCAGTGCAGGCAAGCAACAGCCAACGGCCCAACACCGACCTCACCTCGAGAACTTGTAAATGGTAAGTTCTCAAGCCCTAATTCCTAAATGCTAAATGATGACTTTTAGAGCTAAACAATATTCTAATATTGCAGGGCTAATAGAGTATTATTAATTCCGAATGTAGTTTGTAGTTTAATTGGGTCACTGAGTACTTTTCTGGTTTATTTAGAGCTCCCTTGGTTCAATTAAAAGATATAAATTGAGATTTGATACTAAATTTAAAGTTGTGGTAATGACACAAAATAATTGTTAAATTTTATTTTTATTTTGTTTGTTCTTTGAAAGAAGATGAAGAAATGCATATTTACAAGTGAATGATATACAGATAAAATATTATAAACGAAAAGAGAATTTAAATTTAGGGCATTCTATATATTAATCAAATTACAAAATTGAGATGCTTAAGTTGGGGTAAAAAATATGTTACTCTTTCTTTGTAAACTAAACTCTTTTGCATTATTAATTATTTTTTTCTCATATTCATATATAATTCATCAATTTCACCTCTGAGTATGCTATTTTTTATATGTTTATCAAGCATATATGCAAATTTTTAAATTAATCAAATATTTGTAATCATTAATCAGTATGCTTTGTTTTACTGAAATTTTATAAGGATAATAATGTATTATGATGAGAACTTCGAGAGCTTTGAGTTTGTATGGGTAAATAAATAATAAATGGCACACATTTGTTGATGATTCTTATATTTATTAGGTATGGATCAATTTATAACAAGGACTAAGAGGAAGAAAGATGTTTAAGGTTCTTTCTTTCAACCCGAAGTCCAATCCTTTCCAAATGTAGAGCCAAATAATGTACCCAAAGTATGTTTCTCTAGAAATGTAGAGTCAAACAATGTAAATAAGCTTAAATTTGATCATACTTTGAGAATAAACATTTATGAGTACCACCTTAACCAAATAGAGAAGGTTCGACGAGCATACCTACAACGGGGACCTTGTTAACCCAAAAATCACAATTTTCCTCGAACACAATTCGGTAAAGACAAACGCCGATTTAACCCCAAGTGGTTTAATGAACATTTGGGGTTTGTTTGTCGCGCCGAATAAGAAGATCGGATATGATAGGATAAGAGCTTTCCGGATAAGTTATAATACTGTCTAGCGTTTGAAATTGTCTCAAATTAAATGGTCGGATAAGAGAGAATATCCTATATAAACGTTTGGCGTGCATCGGATAGGAAAATTTTGTGTTCAATTTTCCTAATATACTTTTTTGTGTGATAATCATTTTAAATAATATTTGTTTAATTTCCTAACATACTCATTATTTAGTCTAAAATCATTTGATTAATTATTCTTTTACCACTATTATGAAAAATAAATGAAATATTTTCAAAATTTGTTTACTTCGCATAAATAGTAAAAATAATGTGATTGCAAAAAATAAAATATTCTAAACACGGGTATAAACTAAAGACAATAAATATAAAATTGAAATAATGCACTCAAAATTAAAATACATAGTGTATCAAAATAAATAATTGTACTCTTCACCTAAAAATTTAAAATAAAATATAAACCTTAGTCCTCTTAATAAAAACTAAACATTATTTTCAAGCACTCCCTGTTGTAAAATGAAAGCTATTTAAGAGCCCTCTTCAAGTAATTGGGCTACAAACTCTAGTCAATCTTCATTTGACATAGAAAGGAAGATACTTACATAGTCTGCTCGCTCGGCAATCTTTCTAACTAGAAAAAGGTGGATATTTTTATCATAAGACAACCTCATTCTAGAGAGAGATGAAAATTAAAGATGTTTTATGCTCAAAATGCATAAATAAAACAAGTTAAGGAATCTCATATTTTATTTTGCCAACTAAATGGACACCCCCCGGAAGGCATTTAAAGAACTTGTAGGTGTTGTTTAATTCACTTTTTACAAACTAATTTTTGATGTGTTTTCTAAAAATTTGTATTTGGCTAAAAAATTAGAAATCAACATTTAAAAATCTCTCACATCATATATTTAAAAAGCACACATTAAAAAAATTATTTTTTTAATAACCAATTCCAAAAATATAAAATTAATAATAACTCAGATTAATAAAAACCAAACCAAATAACACCGTAGAGCTAGCAAAGCAAGACCCCTCTCTCTTCATAATATAAAAAAGGCATATGAGATCTATATGGCTACAAACATAGAACTTTGCAAACTATCCAACAAAGAAAAGCTAAAATTAGCCAAGTGAAAATGTTAAAACTAGCGGGAAAAGATGGTCCCCTTTTGCTCACTAAAAAAAACAACCAAAAGTGTTAAGCTTTCAGCGTTAAACCTTACTGCTGTATTTCTTTGGGACACTAATTAAAAGCACCATCACGTCTCTTTGTAAAATATGAGTGGTAATAAAACTATTGCTCTGTAGTGTTATTTTTTTTTTGTCTGATGCATTTATTGTTCTGAAATTATTGAGCAATCATCTTAAACTCTTTTTGCACTTTCAATAATTTTAGTCTGAAATTATATAAGCACATACACATAGCTTTATATATATACATTTTGCACATACACATAGCTTTATATATTTACATACAACTTTATATATACATATACAAGCACATGTATATGCATGTACACATACAATCACATATATAATAACAAATAAATAGCTTTATATATACACATACAATCACATACATAATACCAAATAATATATTATAAAGAAGAAGAATAAGAAGAATAAACTAACCTGCTATGGTCTCGGCTGTGTCTTCCTCTTTTCTATGCGTCCTCTGCCCTTTCTCTTTCTGTAACGACCCGGTCCCACCTCAGTACGATATTGTCCGCTTTGGGTTGCGTCCTGCCGGGCCTCAGTCCCGGAACGTCTACCTTCACGGCTTTGTTTTTGGGAGCTCACGACCAGCTTCCCAGGGGGTCACTCATCCTGGGATTGCTCTGGTCCAAGCACGCTTAACTTCGAAGTTCTCATGAGATCCGAAGCCAGTGAGCCTCCCAAAAGGTCTCGTACTTAATTAGCGACCATATTTTACTTATATGGGTCTCCAAGGATCCCCCATCTTCCGATGTGGGATGCCCCCTTTGAGCTACAATTCCTCCACACAAAGGAGTACTCCATCACTCATCTTCCGATGTGGGGTCCGCTCTGATACCATTTGTAACGACCCGGTCCCACCTCAGTACGATATTTTCCGCTCTGGGTAGCGTCCTAGCTAGGCCTCAGCCGCAGGACGCTAGCCAGGCCTTAGCCCCAGGACGTCTACCCTCACGGCTTTGTTTCTGGGAGCTCACAACCAGCTTCCCAGGGGGTCACCCATCCTGGGATTGCTCTGGTCCAAGCATGCTTAACTTCGGAGTTTTCATGAGATCCGAAGCCAGTGAGCCTCCCAAAAGGCATCGTACTTAATTAGCGACCATATCTTACTTATATGGGTCTCCAAGGATCCACCATCTTCCGATGTGAGATGCCCCCTTTGAGCTACAATTCCTCCACACAAGGGAGTACTGCATCACTCGCAGGGCGTCACACTTTCTCTCCCCCTCCCCTCTTGTGGCTAGGGTATTAAATGGCAAAGTGAGAATTTTTTTTATCCCGTAAGAACTGTATAACGCAATACCGACCCTCAAGGTGGGATTGCGTAATCTCGTATGTTTTAGGATAAAAATTTCCAACCAGATTAGGAATCCCCTTACTTATTCATTCCTGTTTGATGCTAAACAGCGGATAGAAAAATATAATTCCCTCCCCCTTTGCTATCCGGCATGACAAACACGCCCTTAAGGTGGTTGTAGTATAGCGTAAAAGAGGATGCATGCAGTTTATTGTATGTGTTGTTTTTTGTTCAAGTCTAAGAGCACAAGTATAGGGAGTGGACATGTCGGAGGTCCAATGAGTAGTCATAACCAATATTTAAGAGCTTGTGGTGATCTTATGAAGCACGCATAACATATAAAAGTGTGTTTGTCCAACTAATCCTAGCAATCTCGATTAGATTACCGTACTCGCTTGACTACATCTTTTGATTGCCTTAAGTATCTATTACGCCAAAGAATGGCTTTTCAGGGGCATGATGAATCTAGCGGTTCAAATAATTTAGGGAGCTTTCTTGAATTGATGCATTGGTTTGCCCAACATAATGATTCCATCAACCAATCGGTTTTAAAAAATACTCTGGAGAATCATAAAATGACATCCCTCCATATCCAAAAAGATTTTATTAATGCTGCCGTAAGTCTAACGACAAAAGCTATCATGCGAGAGATCAGAAATGGGTTGTTCACTTTATTAGTTGATGAGTTTCGTGGCGTCTCTGTGAAAGAACAAATGCGGTGGCTTTACGTTTTGTGGACAAAAAAGGTTGTGTGGTTGAACGCTTTATAAGCATTATACATGTCCGTGATACCTCTTCTTTATCACTAAAGACGACCATTGGCAATTTATTTTCTAAACATAGTTTATGTATTTTAAGTTTGCGAGGGCCAAGTTATAATGAAGCAAGCAATATGAGGGGTGAGTTTAATGGGTTGAAAACTTTGATTATAAAAGAGAACGCATCCGCATTTTATGTCCATTGCTTTGCATATCAATTACAATTAACACTTATAGCCGTTTCTAAGAAAAACAAGAGACTTAGTGCATTTTTTTTTGCATCTTGCGTTTTTATCAAACATAGTTAAAGTCTCATGCAAATGTAGAGACCTTCTTCGAAAGAAACAATATGAAAAAATTGTTGAAGGAATTTATAGTGGCGAGGTAGAAACATGAACATGTTTGAATCAAAAATTGGTTGTACAACGAGCAGGGGATGCACGATGTGGTTCCTATCATGGTACAATTGATAGTGTGATTAACTTGTTCTCCTCAATTTTAGATGTGTTTGAGGTTATCAAAGAAGACAGCGTGTATGATGGGCAAAGAGGTCAAACCAATGATCTAAAACTTCTGATATAATGCTTTGAGTTTGTATTTATTCTACACATGATGAAATCAATCTTGGGAATCACTAATGACTTGTCACAAGCATTGCAGGGGAAGGATCAAGTTATTGTCAATGCCATGGCTTATTTTAGAGTCTCAAAGAACCGGTTACAAATGATGACAGAAAATGGGTGAGAATCTTTATTGGGTGTTATCTCTTTATTTTATGATAAGGATGAGATAGACATTCCAAACATGAAAGATTTGTTTGTAGTACGTGGGAGATCACGTAGAAATACCGAAGAAACGACAAATCTTTATTATTACCATTTTGAATTATTTTCCACTGTGATTGATTTTCAGCTTCATGAGCTGAATGACCGTTTTGATGAGGTAAATACAGAGTTACTTTTGTGTATAGCATGTCTTGATTCGAAGAATTCATTCTATAGTTTTGATTTGCAAAAAGTATTTTGGTTTGTAACATTCTACTCCTCTGATTTTTTACTCACATATATCATGATACTTGAGGATCAATTACAAAACTATGTTATTGATGTACGTTTTGATGACCAGTTTTATAATTTGAAGGGATTTACTAAGCTTGCACAACAAATGGTTACTAGTAATAAGCATATTGGTTATCCACTAGTTTATTTGCTCATTAAATTAGCTTTATTACTACCCGTCGCAACGGCAACTATTTGGAGAATTTTTTCAGCGATGAAGATCATAAAAAAATACATTACATAATCGATTGAGAGATGAACTCATGAATGATTTGTTTGGTAACATGCATCGAATGAGACATTTTCAGCGAGGTTTAGATCAAAGATGTTTTACAATATTTTTAAAATATGAAACCTCGTAAGATGTTATTGTAGATTTTTATTTTGTAATCGTACTTAATGTTCTACTTTAATTGTATGAAAAACTTATGTTCTTATTTTGTAATTGAATTACCCATGTGTAAAATTATATGTTTTACGATTTTTTTTTGTATAATGTTATTTCTGCCCCCATTAACTAACAACCTAACTTCGCCACTAGCTGTGTTTAACGCGCTGAATTAGGAAATTGGATATGATTATTTAATCCCATCTAGACAGGATAAAATAATCCCAACTCTTAAGTGGGATAAAAATGTTTAATATGATAAATAATCCATCCGGATATCCAATACCAACGACCATTTAAACATGAGATAGGATAAAGTTATCTTATCCCGTCTTTTTATCTTATGCGACAAACGCAACCTAGATTACACCACCACCAGTAGTTACCTAGTGAGAAAATTAGATTATACCACTACCAGTAGACCACCAGTATCAGAAAAATCTCACGAGAGTAACAACAAATTGAAAGAATGTTGGAGGAGCTTAAATTTAAAGAATATTGAAACCGTTGATCCAATTCATCGACTTAGTTACCTAGTGAGATGGTATATGATAAGAAAAATCATCACAAAAGATGCCACAAGTGTAAACATTAGATTACGCCCATCCCCAGCAGCGGAAAAATCTCATGAACCAAAAGTTTGCAAATTAAACACTAGATTAGATTAACATTAGATTACGCCCGCCACCACCAGTAACAGAAAAAAAATTCTCACGAACCCTAAGTTTGCAAATTAAACACTAAATTAGATTACACCCAGCAGTAGCAGTAAGCAGTTATACGCTACCTCAGTCTTGTTACAATATGAGCATGAATTTTTCAAACAACAGCAAAAAGATACTGTAAGACAGTGAAACAATGGTAATTAGGCATGCCTAGAGACAACAGCAAAAAGATACTGTAAGACAGACATGCCTAGAGAAAGCTAAACCTCGATACTCCCAATTATATAAACATAGTATAGCAGACAACAGTATTGTCCACCAAAAAAACAGACAACAGTAAAAAAAATACTGTCATGCCTAGAGAAAGCTAAACCCCGATACTCCCAATTATATAAATGTAGATTCAACATGCTTAGCAGGAGACCACAAATAAATAGCCATTTATATATTATATATAAAGAATAGGCTAACTATTTAAGATATATAAATACCTAAACTTCCAACATAACCTAATCGTGTTTACACAACTTTCTGAAATCATTATAGCAATCTCCTTAACAACAGAGTGTATGCTTTATAGCTAATACACTCACCACAAGGTACAGAAAATTATATAGTGCAACACAGAATCATCCACCACAAACTGGTAATAATACAAACAGAAGCTTAAATAAAACTCAAATAATTATAGGCATGAGTATTCAGTACTAGTGAATCTATTTATATAGCGCAAGAGATCACAAATCTACTGATCTAAAAATACAAGAGATTGTATGAGCAATATATACAGAGACGCACATAAAAGAACAGAAGAGTATTGAATTAGATCCATTCTATGTAAATCAATTGAAAAATTGGAAGAATAAAACCCTAACACATTGATTTGCCATTCCACTTCGGTCTTCCCAGTTATTGCTTTGGCATGGGGTATTAAATACATGTATAGATATAACTCATTCATAAGCCATTTTCTAGCACCTTAAAATCAATTAACTGAATTGAATATCAAATGATACCTCACCCATGTCAAAACTTAAGCTACTAATAAATGGCCCCATCCCCACCAAAACCTAAAAAACAAAAACAGGAAGAGAAAAGAAAAGAAAAGGCCCTATAATGTAAACTGTTAGCATTGCAAGAATAATAAAAAATATATATTAACCCCCAAACATAATAACTATACTTCCACTTTTATCATTACCATCCTCTTCTTTCTGGTTTCTACTTGACCTCCACTTTCTGCTCTGAATTAGCCTCCACCTTCTGCTCTGAATTGGCCTCCTCGTTCTGTTGAATCCACCCTCCATCAATGGATTCTACGCTTCCATTCAACCCATCATCCAAAAAATCGCCAACCCTCTTCACCTTACCACTTGGCAACACGGGGTACCTCCCCGAAAAGCAAGCATAACAAAAATTATTAGAATCACTCCCCAACATCTTTTCCAAGCTATCAATTGGCAAAAAAGCAAGCGAATCAGCCCCAATAAACTCTCTAATCTCTTCAACATTCATCCTATTCGATATCAACTCCTCGGCACTTGGAGTATCCACCCCATAATAACAAGATGCGATAATTGGAGGACTTGCAATCCTCATGTGTACTTCTTTAGCACCCGCCTCCTTAATAAGCCTAACTATCTTTGACGAAGTGGTTCCCCTCACGATAGAGTCATCAACAACCACAACCCTCTTTCCTTCTAGGACGGCCTTAACTGGTGAGAGCTTCAGCTTCACCCCAAAGTCCCTAATCTTTTGTGATGGCTCGATAAAGGTCCGCCCCACATAATGTGACCGAATTAGGCCTTGCTGGAAAGCCACCCCGGCCTTGGCTGCATAGCCAAGCGCCGCCACCACACCGGAGTCCGGCACTGCAATCACAACGTCGCAATCGACTGGTGCTACTGTCGCAAGAATTTCCCCAAACAGTTGGCGCGACCCGTAAACGGACCTCCCAAACACCTCAGAGCTAGGCAAAGCAAAGTAAATATGCTCAAAGATACAAGACTTGGGTTCAGGGTGAGGCATCAAACAAAGTGTTTGAATTCCATCTTTATCAACAATAATTACTTCACCAGGGTACACTTCTCTCTCATAAGTAGCCTCAATCAAATCCAATGCACAAGTTTCAGATGCAAAAACAACCGCCCCATTGCTCCTCCTCCCCATCACCAATGGCCTAAACCCATGTGGGTCCCTAACAGCAACCAACTTATCCTCAGTCAAAAACACCATTGAATAAGCCCCCTGAAGCTTCTCACAAGCCTCAACAATCCTCGCAAAGAAAGGCCTAGCCTTCGAAATAGCTATTAGATGAAGAACCACCTCAGTATCGCTACTAGTGTTAAAAATAGACCCACTCTCTTCAAGCTCCGCCCTAAGTGTTTGATAATTCACCAAATTCCCATTATGGGCCACACCCACAGACCCAAATCTGTAACCAGCCACAAAGGGCTGCACATTCTTCAACATGTTAGAACCGGCAGTTGAATAACGGACATGGCCTATGGCCTTATCGCCCGGTAACTTGTCGAGCTTTGATTGGTTGAAAACCTCCGACACAAGCCCGACTCCGGTCACGGACTGGAGCACGTTATTCTCATTGACGGCGACGATGCCAGCGCCTTCCTGACCGCGGTGTTGGAGAGCGTGGAGGGCGAGGTAGCAGAGGCGCGAGGCTTCTGGGTCGCCGTAGATTCCGACGACGCCGCACTCCTCCCGAGGCTTATCATCGTCGTCGAAATCTCCGGAGATTACATCGGCTATGGGGTTTTTGGCGGTTAGTGTGAATAGGGTTTTTTTGATTGTGGGTTTGTGGGAGAGGGGGTAGGATTTCGGGAGGGTTTTGGAGAAGATAGAGGAGGGGATTGGTGATGGGGGTTTAGAGAGAGAGTAGGGTTTTTCAGTTGCATGAGAGAGACTAGAGGCGGCGGCGGAGGTGGCGGCGGCGGCCATTGCTACAGACAGAGAGGTAGAGAGAGATAACAGTGGGCGGGCTATGGATGGCCAAATTGGTTCGTCTAGGTTCGGGGATTATATTGTTTAGGAAACAGGAGAGATTGATAAAGTGACTGCCTGTGAAAGTAGTGTGTGAAGGTAAGGGTGTGTTTGGCTCTTAGTAAAAAATGTAGTTTTCAGTTGGAAGGTCCAAAAGCTTCTTTTTTTTTTTTTTTTTTTCTGCTTTCGGCTAATTTGGTCAAACAAAGAAGATTTGAGTTAGATTAGTGGGATTTGGTCCAAGTGGAGGTCGGTCTTTTATAGTACTTCTCACTCTTCATTTTGGGTCTTTTTGATAATTTTTTCTCTTAAAAGGACAGGTCACATCCCCAAATTAGTATATATTTATGCAAATAAGATAAAAAAATTCCGCGAAGATATATGCTTTTGTTTCACCGTGAAATTGATTCCACTTATATTATATATAACTAATTTGCCAAACTGAGATAGAAAAAGAATAAGTTTATGTATAATCATTTGTACACGTTACAACCCAAAAGTAGCAAACAAAAAATTATTATTATTTTATTCGATTAAGGAATTTGTCCAATGTAATTTAGAAGAGTTGGAAAATTGTTTTGAAATACAAATAGCCGTACCCAATTAATATTTTAAATGTACCATTGCTATTATTTAAAAGATTTGGCCTTTATGGATTAAAAATTAACCTATTTTTTTTCCCTTTAATCTTTGCATAAAATTGGTCATGGTTGGCATTTTATGTGCGGAGGAGGGTACCAATACTTTCCATGAAACACATGGAAACTTTATTCCATAGTAGAATTTTCCAGTCATTACAACCAAACTTGCTTTGAATAAGGTAGTTTTCACCCCAAAAGACCATGCATTATAAGGATCGCGAAGGGCCAAGGTAATCTATATTTAATTATTATCTATATCTATCAACATCTATGATTTATATAAAAGTTTGAATAAATTAAGTTTTTTTTTTTCTTTTTTAATAGATACAAATATATCTTTTAATTTTAAACATGAAATTTTAAGATTTACATAAAAAATATAACTCCACATATTTTTATGTTAATATTAGTATTTCGAATAAATTTAAACTTTAATTTATTTGCCTAAACTAATTAATATAAAGGTAAATAAAACAATATAACTCCATATATTTTATATTAATATTAGTATTTTAAATAAATTTAAAGTTTCCTTTATTTGGCAAAACTAATTAAACAAATTAGAGTTCGTATTAAATTACATATTTTTTATAAGACTACTATGTAACTTCATAACAAACTTTTCGAGAAGAAAATTATTTAATAGATTGTATTAAAATTACAAAACTTTTAGCGCGAATTAGAATTTTGTTCCAAAATTTACCACAAAGGTATGTATATTAAGCTCTTGATTGCTTTTCGCATTATAAAATTATATTAATTTAATATTATAAAATTTATTTATTTATTTATAATTATTTTTAATGTTTAAAATAAAAATGAATATATTGTAGCTTTGACTCGGTAAAACATTCATGCTATACATCGGGCACAAGTGAACCCTTTTTTTTAACCATTTTAATCTTTTCTCTATTATATAATATATTATTTAGATGAGTTTTGTATTTTTGTTTGTTATTGTGCACAATAATCTCACATACTTTTATTTGAATTAACTATCTATTAATTCTAAAACTTAGTAAAAATATATTACTCAAATATTTCTCTAATCAAGAGTTTGTTTGCATCTATGTAATAAAATAATTCAACATTACATTTTTTTATCATATATCTACAACATTTTTTAATAATAAATCGATTATATGATTTTCTTATAATTATTAATTAAATTTTACACTTGATACAATATTTTTGTTTATTTATTATTATTATTATTATTATTTTTTATTTCACACTTTATACAAATTATTTATTAATAGATTTACAGCCCGTTTGGATTGAAGGGGATGGATGGAAAGGAAATAGTTAATTAGGAGGGGAAGGAATGGAATAAAATGGAAAGGAATGGATTTAATTTTATTGTTGTTTGGATAGCTTATGATGGAAAAGAATGTAATAAAAACAAATCTTGTTTGGATAGAAAAAAGAAGAGAAATGAAAGGAATGTGATTTAATATTTTATTAACAAATTAGGGTTAAATTTGGAATAACGCAAACATATCATTAAAAACTTTTCCTTTCCCTCCCAATATTGGAAGGAAACAAAATAAAGGAATAGAAGGGATTGGCATTCCCTCCCAATCCCTCAATTTCCTCTCCACTTCCTCTTATAAATCTATCCAAACAAGTGAAATATAATCCTTCTTCCTCTTTTCCTTTCCTTTCCTCCCCATTCCCTCAATCCAAACGGATTGTTAATGATCTTTGTCAAGTACTAAAATCACGTGTAACCCATATGCACAAAAACTAGTTAATTATAAAAGTGGAAATGTTGCCGAGTGATTTACATTTAAAGTGTTTTACTCTTATATCAATTGGTTAAAAATAAAAATAATTTGTACTGTCTTTACCTTTTGGTTAAAAATATTTATCTTACTCCATTTATATAAATTAGTTAAGAATAAAATCAATTTGTACTCTATATTTTGCCTTTAGGTTGAGAATATTTATTTTACTCAAAATCTTACTACTACTATAATTCTTCTTCTCTTCTTCTTCTTATTTTTTTTTCTAAAAAAGTCCTACTATTACGATATATATATATATATATATATATATATATATATATATATATGTAAAATCTATTTATTGTTGAGTAAAAATCATACTCCTACTTTATTTCGCTATTGCCTTTTTTTTTAACTGGGAATGGGTAAAAAAACTCTTCATGAAAATATTTTTGAGAAAAATCCAGGGAATAATAATTTATTTTTTTGAAATAAGGGCCAATTTTTAATCTTATTAACACAGGCAACCTATTTATTAATTGTGTTTTAAAATAAGGGTTTCAACTAAAATTGTGTTTTGTTTTGCATGACATGTTTTTATTTTTAACAAATATATTTTTATACATCATTGGTGTAATTAGAAATAAATGTCAAATAAACTCCAATACATAATAATGTATTAAAATCAAGGACCGTAAACATAACTTTGCATAACCAAAAAAATTATTGTGTGCGTCTTTATCAACAAATAGATTTAAACTTGTAATTTATTGAAATAACTAAAAAGCACTATCAATGAAATCCTTAAAAATAGTAATATGCTAAAAACATGTGGTGTAAACTTAATTTTATAAGATATTATAAAAATTGTAATCTAAAAATCTACTGCAAAATTAATGTTGCACTCCTTTTAAAATATGGTCAAATATAAGCCCTTAATTTATAGAAATATTATTCTATAATTCTTTTATAAAAAAATTTCTCAATCAATTCCCATTTTATAATATCCATATTTTTCAAAATAAAAAATCATACTACGACTACTACTACTACTGTATTTCTTTATGGTGTAAAAACTATTTATTGTTTAGTAAGAATCCTACTCCTCTATTTCCCCACTCCTCAATTACTAATGGCTAAAAATCAAACTGATTGTTATTATACTCAAAATATTATTATATTTGGTGTTTTCTTTATAATTAATTTAGCATTTGTTGTCTAACTTATCATATAAAACCTTATTCTATTAGGAGCAATTTAGAAGAGATTCTAGGTAAGTTTATTATTTTTATTTTTTATTATTGTCTGCTCCACCTAATATTAGTTATAAATTATAAAATCATCCTTCAAGATATTCTTAACTATTGTTAGTCACTTACTTAATAATATTGATAATTTAATTAATCACATAATGAATTAGAAATTATGGTCCATGTATAATAAAAGTTTTCAGCATGATTCATAAAATCTCATTCTAGGCCATTAAGAATAGAGTTAGAAATTTGAAAAAGACTTCTCAGTATTTTAGATGCATCTTTTTTTGTAAATTTTCTTTGTGTGTTTTTTTTTAATATATATTTTTGGTGTTTCTCAATATTTTGAAGTCATTCTTTTTTTTAGTATTTGCGAGATGGATTGTACGGTAGCTGACAAGTAGGTTGGTACCTAATAGGTTAATTATTTGTTTATTCATTATAAAAATGTAAAGCGAGAGTGTAATGTATTACATTTAAAGTATAATATAGAAACACTCAATACATTATTTGTTTTAGTTAAAGAATTTTAACAACTTTATTTTTATAACTATATTTATATGCTAACATGATTAACTCTAAAAGTGAAAATATAAATAAATATTTCAAATTATAATATTCCTCTAGTATTGTTTTCTAATTCAAGTTTAAATATATTTGAAAAATAATTTAATTTTTATAATTACTTTTTAACCTATATAAAATTTCATTAATTTAATTTATATATTTACCATTCATCGTATAACTTCGTACAACGTATGTGCACTATGACTAGTAGTAATATCATGAATATACAACAATTTATTAATCAAATTGTACCAACACTAATTAAATAAACCGGAGAGATACATTTAATATTATGTATTTCTTTCGACTTGATTAGTATATTACATTGGTACGAAAAATTTATTCAAAAATAGAATATACTTAACATTTTGGCAATGACAAACTACTCAAGATATAGACCTAGTAATAGGTTGGTTCAGATTATAGTTGTGTTTATTTTTATCGTTTTTCAGGTCTAAAAGAGTGATTTTTTTTATCAAGTGTCATTGTGTTTTGAGTATTATTGTTTCGGGTTTTAACAAATTACCTGATATGACCTATTATTATCCGTTATGTATATATAACAAAAAAATATTTTTGTATGTAATATTATATGTATATATTATAAGCTTATTTAGAATTAATAAATATGTATATAATGCGTATATAAATTATATATATTTATACTAAAAATATACTTATGTAATATTATACAAATATATATATTATTAACGGGTTATTATTATATTAATAAATATTAACTAATTGAAGTCATTAATTTATTATATTTGATCGAATAATAACAATACAACTTAAAGCTGTTAAATTTTATCTATTAATATATAATTTTATTCCCTAGCACATTATTTTTCCAAGTCTACTTAGATAGACCCCTTGAAGGTTTGAGTTGACTGAGAGTAGCGTGATCTAGCGGCAATTAGAATTTGCACTTGCAATTTCTATATATAGAGTTGTGGAATCTAAAAAGAGCTGAGCACCAGATTCATGGGTCCCTTTTTTCAACTTTCGATGACTAGCGAAAGTGAGCCCTAAAATCTCATGCACCATCGAGTTTGGCTAACAAACCTATGGACTGTGGACAACACAAGGCTATTCCCATCCCATTTGGTCCCACCCACCATCTTCAAAACCACTTCTTGTCATTTATTCTTGAGATAATTTCATGTTCTATGCTCCCCATCTTATCGTCTCTTAAAACTACTCGTATTTTCTCTACGTTAAATTGACCATCTAAATTTCCTTTTTAAAACGTTTATTATTGATTTAGTTAAAATTAATAATTCCTCAAAAACGATTCTTCCATCTAAAATTGATATTTTTATTTTACTTTTTAAGATATCTATATACATATAGTTCATCAAAAATTTGATAGTGTTTGGATGCTTCTAACAAGAATGTGTTCTATCATTTACCGTGTTGTGTTGTTTTATTTTTAAGTTACATCTACTAATTAAATCTCTTCCAATCTTCAAACTATCTTATTTTTTGGATCTTACGG
Organism: Lonicera japonica; assembly: GCA_021464415.1. NCBI lineage: Eukaryota > Viridiplantae > Streptophyta > Magnoliopsida > Dipsacales > Caprifoliaceae > Lonicera > Lonicera japonica. The sequence continues at coordinate 48,233,663 of CM038471.1, forward strand.
GTCCGATTGATAACAATAAAAAAATAAAAATAAAAATAGTTGATTTTTGTGAGAAGTTGAAAAATAAGTTAAAACATATGATGAGATGTCTTCTTATTTTGTACCAGCACCAGCACCATCAACAATTAATTGTGTCATCCTTAGATATTGACCTAAAACAAGAAACCTCTTGGTCATAATAACATTAAGAGACATAACAATGTAAACAAAATTTTGCTTAGTCATGCAAAAGATTTCAGGTCAATATGCAAATCATGTTCACAACATGCATATAAATTACATAATTATGGGCATTCATATTCACTATTTTATACATACAAAATAATTTAAACAAACATAGTCACACGCTTAGAATGCCTAGTTCAATTCTGGTAGTTCAGCTTACGTATCCAAGCCCACCTTGTCAAGATTCAAACCAGTTTCTTCAGAAATAACCTATGAGACAGAGGTCATCCTTCATTAGCATGTCACGTAAAATTCAAATTTGTACATAGAAATATAGACAGGACAATGAACCCACAATGCCTCATGTGAGAGTGGCAAGATCCTCCATGATGGCCTTTCTGTTGGTCCCCAAATCCTAGAGCTTTTATGGCACAAACCTATAGAAACATAATTGGACAATTAAGAGAACATTAATAATACTAGATAAACAAAAGTAATCCATAATTGACAAATAAACCAAAAACCTTGATTCCATCAGAAAGCTTATTAAGTGCCGCAAGTGCACCACTTTCTACATCTTCAGCGATGATCAACAGAGGCTTTTGTGCCTGAACAATAGTTGCACAAAATTATCAGATAAGCAATTGAATGGCAAACTCTCGAGACAATTATAACAGAAACTGATTCAAATGAGATTACAGGCAATTATAACAGAAACTGATTCAAATGAGATTACCAAGCCCTAAATAATTTCTTACCTTCAATACCAACCCCAGAACTTCCACCAGAGCATCCACCCTTGAGATTTTCCCAGCAATGATAAGAATGAGAGGAGTTTCTAATTGCTGTCAAAAATCGAGAATGTTGGACTCCTACTTGAATATTACAAGCTCGAGAACATAATACAAAGGGCATGGAGCACCTCCATGATTCTGTAACCATACATGATGGGTTATTGAATCACAATAAAGGGAGAGGGGGAGAAGCAGAAAGAAAGCTTAAGGTTACACATTTCCGGTTCTTCTGGTCTGAGATAAAATATGGGGATATGTTGCCTTTGCCGACCTTCATTCCCTTGACAACTTTCAATCCATTAGAGAATGTCTCACCATCCTGCATTAGTTTGAAAAACGCAACATATCAACCTTACCAATCATCATCATAACAAGTAAATTCAAATACAATTGAAGTAACTAACTTGAATTGTAATAATTCCGCCATTTCCAACTTTCTCAAGAGCATCGGCAATAGCTGACTAATTTCACTTTCTCCATTTGCAAATATCGTCCCAACCTATTAAATTTTAAAAATATCAATACCCTTGCAGGGAATACTCCTACACTACTTTAAACTCCTTTAGCATTTGTTGAAACACTGTGATGGCAAGTTAATACTCACTAGAGCGACTTAAACTTGAAGAACAAACATCTACAATTTCTTTTATCTAATTATTAAAAACAATCCTTCAATCTAAGAAGGATTAGTTTTTTTTTCTAATTTGAATTTAAATAATGTTGTAGACACATGTAAACGTGGGTAGTGCCATAGATAGACAAAATGTACATAACTAGTGCCAATTGAAGCTAAATTAATTGAGAATGAAGAACTAACCGATAAAAAAGCAGAGTCACTAGACACAGGCTCAAGCTTGAAAAAACATTGCGATGAGCAACTAAAGGACGATGACTCCACATAAATAATGCCTTCATCATTCTCATCCACACCATCAGGGTCGTTGTCCTCTTGTTCCTTGTTTAGATCCAATGCCTCGCTCTCCTCCTTTAACCTATCTAATATTGCAATAACCTGAACAGGAAGCACATATTAGTATTGCCGAAATTTTTTACGGTGCACATATATATATGGCATTTTTTTCCCTGATTCTTTTAGTAGTATTCTTCAAGTATCTACATCATTTCCTCTTTCGTCACTGAAAATGGATACGTATACTTTAGCAACCTAGATAAATTGAGAAAAAAAACTGTACCTTAGCAAAAGCAAACCACATAATTATTCAATCAAATATACTATTATTATTAAAGAAGCATTTCGGATTGAACAAAAAGGGCTAATAAAAAACTAGGATCGATGGAGAATCTTCCGTTAAATGAATTGACAAGTATCTGCAGAACAAACCCATGTTTGACACTTTAAGGGGTTTGTTTGATTGGTTAACATGAAAAAGAGTTAAATTTCCTAAAATTGTTTCCATTTTGTCAAATCATTTCCAACTCCACTTGTGGCCAAAAACATTATGGCACCGTTGTACTTAATGTTTTCCTCGCTTTTCCTAGTACGTAGTCCTATGTGTGGAACAACGGAGAAGTACATTATATGGTTTACAGACAACATAAAACTTTTTGTTAGGTTCATTATGGATATAAATTCAGACCGAACATTGCAACTGCGGGTTCAATATGTGTGACAAAATGAACAAGGGTTCCATATCACTTTGAACAACTTGGGGTGTTGAAATTTCTAAAATGATAGGCTTGAATAAATACATTGAAATATATGAGAAAGAAACATTAAAAGTTTACGTTATAGTTCATTGGCTCTAAATAATCAAGAAGTGTATATTGGCAAAAGCTATAAATATACAACACACCTTTAGCAAATGGAATGACTCATACGGTGATCCAATGGTGGTGACATTTTATTAGCTGATCGGAGATTGGATAATCTACCATAAACGGGAAAAAGTCCCGATGATAAATCCGTTTATGTACAGGTTCCGTCTATGATACAAGAAGTAGTGAGATTATCATAACCAACAAGTTTATGATAAACTAATGGGAGTGGGACGCTCCTCAATTTTCTTTACTTCGGGTATTTTTTCATTATGTATAAGCGATTTAGATATATTAAAATTTAAAACCATAAAATTTTTGGACTACAAATGGATACAATTTTACTGAGGGAATAAAAATGTCAGGGTGGCTGATTATTGTCAACAAAGTAGTCACGTATCTCAGTATTTATTGAGACCGATTCAAACATCATAGATTCAGTGGCATCATCTTGTTCTTTGTTTACTGAGTGGATAACCTTCTTGAATCTTTTCAAAACACTATTATTCTTCCTAATCCCATCTCTTATGTTATAGTCTAGCTTAATGACAAAACCCCCAAGGTAAGCGCAGAACCAAAAATTCTCCTCATGAACAACTTCTTCATCTTCTAGATACAAAAAAAGACAACAATCAAAACAACTACTACAAAAAATCAAATGAACACTTCAGAAAAATGGACCTCATACTCGTGGCATTAAGTAGCACAACATTGAGAAGTGGTTGAGGGTTTGTGTATTCTCAGTCACATAAAATTTAAGAATGAAACAAAGAACCATTCTGCTTAATGAGTGGAGAACCTTCCTAAATCTTTTCAAAACACTATCATTCTTCCTAATCCCATCTTTTATGTTATAGTCTAGGATAATGACAAAACTATATGCATAAGTTATCACCTAGAAGTAAAAAAAAAAAACTTTTTATCCATGGTTGTTATCTGTGGCCTTCCGTCACAAAAGGGAATGAATGTGGTTAGTGCTTTCCGATATGGAAATAAGTAGGGCCTAGTGCCCTTGGGTTAAAAATTCCTTAAATTTTCAGAGGGGCAGCAAATCGTCGACTGTCTAGAGCTAGCGGTGAGAAGTTTAAAAATTTAGACAATGATAAGACACTAATAACTTAGTTGCTGTGACAGTTTTCTGTAGATGTGATTTTGTTGGATTGTGGTCCCAATTATTTATTATCTGTTGATATTCACCCGAGATGGAGATGCCATGTTTTGATCATATGCGGATTATTCTTTCGGGGCGGTCAGGTCCACTGTTATTATTATGATTATGATCCAATTCAACTTTAATATCTCGTGATAAGGACCGATTACTTTCTCGGGCGAGGCAAGCCTATATCATGTTCTATTTCGACTTTATAAATGTTCTGGTAACTTAGCATAACGGTTGACACAATCAAGGTAACATGCATTTGCATAAGCATGCATTGTTTTATGAAATCATGGTATTTAACTGAATTACTAGTTGAAGTATAAAGTATTATCAAATTGCTAATTATGTTTTTCAAACACAATATCCCCTGTTTTCCCTCCTTACTGAACAAATAGCTCGCCTCACTTTTCTAAAATAATATAGGTATCTAGGAGTCTAATGAGGACAAAGAAGCGAGGGGATCGAGGACGAAGTAGAGGCTCTAATACAATTATAATTCTTATGATGTATATGTTTCCATGGGAAGTCATGGCAATCTCGAAGTATTGTATATTATCTTGAGTTTACTTAACCTAGTTTTTGTATAACTTGTTGAATGTAAATATAAGTATTACATTATCATTTCATACATCATGCTTGGTTGACACGTGATATGTGTATTGTTAGGATACTTTATCTATATAAAGTCCCATTTTAGTTAATCTAAGATGGGTTAGTAACGCTCTAGGTTTTACTTACGGGTGTTATCTCCGTTAATTAAGGTGAGGGTGTTACAAATAGTAAAATCAAAAAAATGCAAAGATAAGAGAAGCCCCAAATTCAAGAGAAATCAATTCCTCATGATTTATCTATATAACAAATTCAATTAAGTCCCATATAAGATAAAAATTACCACAGAACTAAACCTTAATTGAAAAAAATCCTAAATCTGAAAACCCTATAAAAAAATCGCCAATAAAAAGTGAAATAGATGTAGAGAAACTTTCGCAATTTAAAACCCTAGGCAAATTGTAAAATAAGAGAAAGAGGATCAAATCAGAAGAAGATAAGGGAAATTAAGAGAAGAGAGAGAGACGTAACTTGTGTTGGGGAGGAGGAAGAGGAGATCGAGCTTGGGATCGGGAAATCATCAAGCTAGAGAAACCAACTACAATTGTTCAAATTTAAAATAGAGTAATTTTAGGTTAGGTAGTAAACTACCTAATTCATATTTTTATAAATTAATTTAAATTGTTCAATTTTGAACCAGACAATTTATACAAACTAAACACTAATAGCTAATGTAATTGTCAATTAGTTAATTGACAATTTAAAGGTCAACCAAATGGACCCTTAATGAATAGTATTTTTAATTTTGTAATTGAAAAAAAAGTAGTGGTAACGAAAGGAAAGGAGAAGACAAACTGTCCAAGATTATTGCATTCACTAATAAGAAGAATGTTGAATAGCCATATGCCATATCAACTATCAAGTGGAAGACCGCTTTGCCTTTAGATTTATGAGTATGTAGAATTTTAGATCAATAAATGGGAAATTTTAACCAACTGTTTTTTATGAGCAAAGCCAAGAGGCATAAACATCCAATTTCTCCTTTCTTAGATGTGAGTTTTTTTTTAATTTTTTTTTCCTTTTAGAGTCGTCACCAATTTAGTCAACAAAAGAAGTAAGAACAAGGCGACAGTGCATATCCACATGTATGTTGTCCCAAAAAGATAGGGCATGGGAGCGAAAGATGGTGTAAAAAAGGGCAGATATGTTAGATATAGTTTGGTTTGAATCATATTAAGGAGATGACACATAATTCATTAGTTTAAACAACATGGTACCACTTTACTCTCATAAGGGTAAGTACTCAAATTCGAACCACAATCAATACGAATTCGTTATAAAAGCATAATATAACAAGTGCTTTTAGTTTATTTATAGTTAATCCATTAAAAATATATGTGGTATGTTTTTTATCCATTAACAAATATAATAAGTTAAATGAAATGGTTGTGTCCAAAAGTAATTCAAATTATCAATGTTACTTACTGGTTTCATCCTACGAGGTATTCATATCGAATACATTAATAAGTTGTACGTCTTCAAAACGTACGACTCATTAGTTTATGAATCATGATTATATGATAAATGAAATTAACTATCATTTTTCGATCCAAATTTTTCATGGGTCCACATTTAAAACTTTATATTGATTTGAATTGGATTATCGTGTTAGTGTAAAGATAGGAATGGCAACGGGTCGGGTATGGGGTGGGTTTGGCCAATACCAAACCCGACCCGCATGTATTTCATCCCGCCCCGAACTCGCGTCGGGTTTTTTTTCTTGAACCCGCCCCGCCCCGCCCCGCCCCGAATAAGGAGTAACCGGGTCGGGTTGAAAACCCACCTGCCAAACTTGTTTTGACGAAAAAAAAAAATCAATAACAGGCAACAAGCCAATAAAGCAGCAGGTAAAAACCTTAAATAAAAGCCAACAAGCAAGCTAATTTTAAGTTGCAGTTTCCAGGTCAACCACACAATAACTTTAAAACATTACAATAAACAACAAATCCCATACATAATACAATTAAACAAGTCTACAATTCCATCATTAAATTAAAATCAAATTAAAGTATTCAAACATCAAAACACAAATAGCAAACTCTTCAACTTCTCAAATTTTCCAAGAAAAGTTGTTTTAAACCTCCTGAAAATAAACAAATAATAATAAATATAAATAATTAAATGACAAACCAAGTTAAAAGTAAAATCTACCTCCAATTAAAAATTCAGTTTCTTCAACAAATATAATATTGAATCACTAAAAAAAATATTTTCACAACACAAATTCACAAACCATAAAGTCGACAACTTAGAAAGAAAACTTGCGGAAAAGCCTACCGTTCGTCGGATGTGGAAGGCTGAATCGTGTTCGCCGGATGCGGAGGAGCGACTAGAGAAGGAGAAAGAACGACGTGAAGCCTCTGAAGTTTAGATGCTTAATTTTTAGAAAGAGACAGAGAGAGTAAAATAATGGAAATGGAGGAGGAGAAAACTTTTGTGCTTTTTAAGAGAATGAGACGTATTTAGAATAAAAATTAAAATATTAAATATTAAATATAATATATTTATATATATATATATATAATATTATAATTAATATATTTATATATATATATATCAAGCGGGTCGGGTCGGGTCGGGTTTACAAAACCCGCCCCGAACCCGGTTTTAAAAATTCCCAAACCCAACCCGAGTTCATTTTCATACTTCTCTTTGTTTGCGCCTAAATTTAATATTTATTTATATGATTTTAAATTAAATTAAAAATTCGGCTCCTTTCCTATTTAAATTTAGGATAAAATAATGCTTTTGTGCTTTTTCTTATTTAGAATAAAACAAACAAAACTTTTAGTTCGTTTTCATTAATATGATAGAAATAGATGTGAATTTTCTAGCTCCACACTTAGGTTTGAGCCACGTAACCCATTTATGTTCCCCGTCCTTTGTGATCTACTTATTATCATTGTGCATCTGTGTAGTTTTGATATATATTGAAAAAAAAAAAAAAAAAGAACAAACACCCTGTCCCTGTTTGGTATCTTTTTTTTTCCCCAAATTTTAAAAATTCAAATTAAAACCAACTCTACTTCTACACTTCTTAAAATTTATTTCACTTTACCTTTTCTCTTTAAAAAAACTTTTAAAACACTGTAACTTCAAATTCAAAAATCAAAATTAAACAAAAAATATATATTTAAAACATACTCGTCGAGATCTATAAAATAAGATCAATTTTGACTATTTTTGAAAAAAAAATATGAGACTTTTAATTGGTTGAAAAAAACTCAAAAAAAACAAAGAACATTTTTTGACGTCCTTCTGAATTCTAATCAAACATCATATTTTAAAAATTCAACTAAAAAACTTAACTCAAAATTAGACCGGATCACGCTATATCAAAACCCCACTCAGAAAAATCAAAGCCTGCACTTTTAATTCTAGGGCTATATATTAGATCTCAAAAGTTTGAAGTTTTTATAGTCTCTTCTACGCCTTTTCTTACTTGTCTCCTTCTTCCGCCAAATCCCATCAAATTCTCAGTCAACTCTTCAATGTCGCCTCCTCCAGGACCTTATTCCGGAACCAGCACCCTCGCTTTGGTATATATAACAACTTCCATTCTCTTCACTTTTCAATCCCATCCATTCATATTCAGCAAATTCACACACACACACACACACTTTATATATTTATATACACTACATATATAACTCCATGATTTAAGTTTTAACCCTAATTTGGCGGTGATATATTTATGGCAGGTGGCTCGCGTATCGGCTTTCTCCTTCGGGCTTGTCTATGGAAACATGAAGCTCAAGTATCTTAAGGTCCCTCCTCTCTCTCACCTCCTTAATTTCAAAATAAAAATTATTGCATATTAGAGTTTTTTGTTAATTTTTCCTTTGCATTTTTATGCCCTTAAATTGTTATTAGTACTGTTAGGTATACAGATCTGGTGTTTTGTATTGGTTTAGCTTGCTTTGAAAATGAATTTTTATATCAGGAAATTATATTATGCCTAATTCTAGGTTCATATGGTACAAATTTTTTTCCCCATGTTTCTGAGGGAGGATGACAAATTAAACTCAGTTGAGAAAATTTTGGGTATTTGATATTTTCAATTATAATAAAATGTAGCTCTTTGATTCCAATTGTCATGGATTCAATTCACGTTAACAATGCTTATTCCCTTAAAGGCCTGTTTGATTGCATAGAAAAGGCCAATGGTTTTATACTCCCATCTTTAGTCATCTTTGATTGCATTAATTTTCAAACGAATAAATTTTCATGATATAAGAAAAGGCCAATGGTTTTATACTCCCATCTTTAGTCATCTTTGATTGCATTAATTTTCAAACGAATAAATTTTCATGATATAAATTGGTTCAATGCTGTAGCCCAATTTTCCCTGGAATCCAAAAAACAACTCCTCTCCAGGTTTGTGAAAACAATTCCTTCCTGCTTGATGGAAAGCTAAGGCAGGGTTTCGTTTGTCATATATGGGCTTCCATCTTGCTTGATGTTTGCTTTTACATTGAAGTTTGCATAAGTCATAGTTGAATTCTAGTGCAATTCATGAACTTTATTTGGAGGCTTCTATAGTTGCAACGGGCTATAACAATTGATTTTATTCTCGTTTGTCGGATAGGGGAAATTCAAACACTTAAGGCACAGAATAAATTATTAAATGTTATGATTGTTTTATGTATTCTCTTCTTTAAATCTTAGGAACTCTGTACAATTGTACAAACTATGCCCATGTTTAAGTAACCTCAAAGCAAGAAATAATACTATTGGAGCTTATTTTTTTCACATACTAGGGTCCAAAATATATATGCTTCTTTTGCCAAATTTTCTTTTGAATTTTCTAAGATCCTCAAGTTTAAGTAAAGTCTTGTGCAGCTTCCTTCTATTTGGAGACATGTATGAAGTGATTCATTGCAAGTGCTATTGTCTTTAGAAAATTCCGTGTATGATACAAGATTTCCTTTTTCCTATGCATGAAAACCCGTTCGGGTTCACTAGCATCTCCCTTTTGTTCATTCTCCCCCTTTTTTAATAGTTTCCTTTTCATTCACCCCTCTTAGAAACTAAATTAAAACACATATTACAATCTGTACTTATTCAATCGCATCGCTTGAGAAATTTAAGTGCTGCAAATTCTTGAAGAAGCTTTTGTTGTACTGTCTAGCGTGAAACATACTTGGATTAAACTTATTTCCTGTCAAGTATCAAAATATACTTAGAAACCCCATTATTCAGATATCTTGTACTACTATGTATCATGCATGCCTTTGGTTAAGGATTTGTTTCAAATTTACAGTTGACAAGAGGGTCTGGTTTAGACGTAGAATCACACACTCAGATTTTATATGGTGTTAAAGAATGTTTGCTTAGTTAATTTTTTTTTTTTTGTCCTTCCTCCAGTCCAAGGCAAAGTCTCAAAAGAAAGCTGAAGCCAAAGCACATCACTGAAGGAGAGTGAAGATGTCTTTCTGCAGTCTCATAGAAATAATTCATTGTGATACAACAGTATCAGTATCACCGACTTGGTTATCACGAATCCCACTTGTAATGACAGTTTAGTTTCAATTTTGTTTTGAGTACATGTTTGCGTGATTCAATTTTCTTTTCTTGGTGGATATGGCGGGAGAATGTGATTGCTATAACTCTTGCGAGACAAAAATAAATTTTTCGTAGTGTTTGGATGCTTACGACAAGAGTTTGTACTATCATTTACCGTGCTTGTTGGATTCTGATTATTGTTTGCTCCCTTTTCTGTTTGAGCTATGATCTGGTTGCACCTAGACTCCTAGAGGGCCTTTAGTTAGGGTGAGACTATTTACAACCCCCATTTCTCTCTATAACACCCTTCATCTCATAAACACCCCTTAAATGTAATTTTTTTATCACTAACACCCCCCTATTTACTCTCCTGATGTGGAGAGAATATATGATATTTACTCTCCTGATGTGGGGAGAGTAAATGGAATAAATTCGGCTAAAGTGAAGAGACTGGATTTTAAACCCACTGACAAATTTTAAAGTTAAATTCTCCTCATGTGGGGAGAACATATGATATTTACTCTCTTGATGTGGGGAGAGTAAATGGAATAAATTCGGCTGAAGTGAGGAGACTGGCTTTTAAATCCACTGAAAATTTTTAAAGTTAAAACTCTCCTCATGTGGGGAGAACATATGATATTTACTCTCCTGATGTAAGGAGAGTAAATATGTTAATTGAGGGGGGTGTTTGTGAGATATAAGGGGGGTGCTTAAAAGTAGATCTATTCAAAATTAAGTGGGGGGTGTTATAGAGAGAAATGGTGGTTGTAAATAGTCTCACCCTTTAGTTATAAACACAACTTCTATAGAATATCAAAAATTTCATTTGCAAGCGTGCTTTTTTTTTTTTACAATACATAATTTACCAAAATATTAGGTAATAGCAACAATGTTATATTAAGTTATTATTGTTTTATTTTTAAGTTACATCTACGAATTAAACCCCTGGTTACATCTATGAATTATAAACCCCTTCCAATCCTCATACTATGTAATTTTTTGAACCTTACGTAATAAAATTCCGACAAGGAGCAAGGACAAAGGAAAAAAATCTTACAATTACTCTTTTTTTTTAAATAAAATAAAAATTCCCGTAAAACTAATTGATGGTTATTTTTATGAGAAGTTGATGTGAAAAAAAATATAAAAATTTCTTCATTACCCAAAGGTTTTTGTTCCAAGGAGAAAAGTATAAAAGTAAGACAACAACGGAGATGTTTAACTCATTTTCCAATGTCTCACAAATTGATCATAGTTATTTTACAATTTACAACGAAGACGTTTAACTCATTTTCCAAACTGTTATCAACAAGCCTAAAGGTCGATCCGTTTATAGTTATTTTACACATCTTGGTCCTTTTCAATGTTCTGGCTTTGGATATTAAATTGTTGCCTTTCAGAGACAGATAAAATTCACAAGAAAACATTTCAAATCGACAATGACGAGAGAACTGAGAAGAGAGACAGAATTGTGTAAAATTTCTGGCAGAATTTTAAAGCCTTTACAGTTCAGGGGGCAGCAACAAATCCAAATATATACTTCCAACTCCACAGGTCACGACAAACTCCCCTCCATCAAGTGAAATACTGTCATACTGCCATATAATAATAACGTTCAACATATCGCACTAAACATAAACTGATTAATATACGTGACCAAGAAGAATAAAATCGACATTAGACAGGTATTTAAACATTAACTAAGATATTGCATCTCCATTGTTGGAAGGTTCTTCGTGCCACTCGAGATAAATTTGAAGTTTGAGTCTAAGACCTGAGGGTAATGCTGTAGGTTAAGAACCTGTCCTCGTATAAGGGCATGTGTCTGGTTTGACTCTCAATTCTCCCTTCGCCTTAACTCGAGCGATGGGTCTATCTGGTAATGCATTGATCGCGTTGCGAAAGAAAAAGTTTTAATTTATTGAATAATTACATTAAAAATACAACTTTTCTTATAACATTTGATTTTGAAATTGTAACTCCTAATTTAGGATGTTGCTCCTACTTGAAACAGAATATCCTAAACTAAAGTCGGATTTATTCCTTCAGCATGCTGATGGGATCATACAAGCAGTAAAGTACTAGGGAAAGAATATCTATTTTATACAAATGCTTTGATTAAATATATCTTTAGATGGTAAAATATGAGCAAGAATATCTATTTGATATGAAGGCTTGGTTTGCAACTTTCAATGTTGATTGTCTGTAAGACAATGGTCTCGCAACTTTCATGCTCTTTTTTCCAAGTTACACATGATCCAAAAGAATGCATATTCTGTGTTATAATACTCTAATTAAAATCTTTTATCTAATTATTGAAAACAATACTTCAATCTAAGAACGATTAGTTTTTTTCAAATCTGAATTTAAATAATGTTGTAGACACATGTAAACATGGTAGTGCCATAGATTACCTCTAGACAAAACGTACATAACTAGTGCCGATTGAAGCTAAATTAATTGAGAATGAAGGACTAACCGATGAAAAAGCGGGGTCACCACACAGACTCAAGCTTGAAAAAGCATAGCGATGAGCAACTAAAGGAGGACTACTCCACATAAATAATGCCTTCATCATCCTCATCCTCATCCTCATCCTCATCTTCATCTTCATCATCATCATCATCATCATCATCATCATCATCATCCGGGTCATCGTCCTCCTGGTCCTTCTTGTCCTTGGTTCGATTCGATGACTCGCTCTCCTCCTTTAACCTATCTAATATTGCAATAACCTGAACATGAAGCACATATCAGTATTGCCAAAAAATTTCACGGTGCATATATACGGCATTTTTTTCTCTCTGCTTCTTTTAATAGTATTCTTCAAGTATAGAGCTTTTAGGAAAATAAACATATACAACAAAGTAAAATTATAAATGATAATAATTTACCCTGCTTCCTCGCTCTATAGATTCATCTTCTATAAAACGAATCTCAGGAGTCAGACGCAACTTCATACGCCTACCCAACTGGGCACGAACATATCTTGCTTTCGACTTCAATCCAGAAATGGCTACATCCTTTCCTCTTTCGTCTCCGAAAACAGATACGTATACTTTAGCAACCTAGATAAATTGAGAAAAAAAATTGTACCTTAGCAAAAGCAAACCACAGAATTATTCAATCAAATATACTATTATTATTAAAGAAACATTTGGGATTGAACAAAAAGGGTTAATAAAGAACTAGGATGGAGAATCTTCTGCTAAATGAATTGACAAGTATCCGCAGAACAAACCCATGTTTGACATTTTAAGGGGTTTGTTTGATAGGTTAACATGGAGAGTTGAATTCCTTGAAATTGTTTCCATCAAAAAAGTTGCTATGGGAAACAAAAACTTAGGGGGGAGGTGATTTATGAATTCCGCAGAGAAGAACAAAAAATACAAGTTTCCCATTAAATTGACTCCTTGAAAAGTTAATGCAATCACATACCACAAAAGAAGAAAAACTACGGATTTTTGAACACTTTCCATGGACGAACACCCTTAAGAGAATCCTCTGGTTGTTAAAGTAATGAATGAGTTATCTGTTTTCCATCTTATCAAATCATTTCTAACTCGGCTTGTGGCCATAAAATTATGGCACCATTGTACTTAATGTTTTCCTCATTTTTCCTAGTACGTAGCCCCATGTGTGGAACAACAGAGAAGTACATTATGTAGTTGACAGACAACATAAAACTTTTTGTTTAGGTTCCTTATGGATATAAATTCTGACCAAACATTGCAACTGCGCCTATGGGTTTCACAACTAAGAAAGGACAGACATTGGGTTCAATATGTGTGAAAAAATGAACAAGGTTTCCATAACTTTGAACAACTAGGGGTGTTGAAATTTCTAAAATGATAGGCTTGAATAAATACATTGAAATATATGAACATTGGTTGGTCTAGTCAAAAATAAAATTTGACTGGATGGTAATATAGATTGATACAAGGAATCAAGTGGGTAACTGTTGAGGAAACATAAAAGTACACCAATAAACCCTATTTTAACATAGAATATACTTTTAATGGAGTTTGGATTATAGTAGACAATCCCCAAAAAGGAGCAGGTGACAAGTGGGAACCATAGAAAGATCTTCATATTACTTCCCTAGTTTTGGAGAAGGCTTATGACGAAGTTGGCAAATACTTCAGTGAAATAAGAGAAGAAGCGAGTCACAAATAAACCGCATGACTACCATCAAATCTACACAGTGTTAACCATTACCGTCAATGTATTAGCCTTTTGCTTCATCTTTTTGCGCAACGTATGGATGAACGAACAAAGCAAATGGACTAGGCACATCAAAGATAAGACTGGAAGGGGAATGGCAATCACAATAATCTATTATTCACTTCCTGCTTTCTACACTTTTGCGCTTCGCAATACTTTAGTCACTTAATCTAGCTCCCATTTGAAGTTAACTTAGAGCCAATAAGCTAACTGACCATGTAGCCTTGTGAGGAATTAATATTTCTAGCCTTTCTTAATTTAAGAAAATTAACATGATTGTCCAGCAATTCAAGATACAAAACATAGACATAATCAATGCAACCAAATACACATAGAAGGAGAAAACTATCCTCTATAAAAACTTTAAACTTTGGCGGCATTTCTTTTTACCACAAAAATGCTGAATTGAAGTCTATTCGCATTAAGAGGTAGCAATGATGTTTATTGTCATAACTACCAATGCTGAATTGAATTAAAATTCAGCCATCAGATGAGGCTTTGCACTGAATGCTTAATTTAATTTTAATAAAATTTTATTCTAATAGTACTCCTAGTCTATTTGGTAGATTATAACAATAGTGGTAAAATTGTAAGACTATGTATTCTGCATCAAGAGTCAAAAAAAATCAGACACATTCCTCAGATGTTCCGTTCAACATTAAGCATGAAGTGTTCGGATACTAAAAACAAAAGACTACAAAAAATTACCTGCAAATCAGAGGAGACTTCAACATCACTGATAGTTGTAAGAGAAGAAAGGTACATATCAGCGCCGAGAGCTGCCTCCGGCCGGACGGCGCACTGCAAAACACTATCGGTGATGAGCATGTCCGATAACTCCCTCATTATCTGCTTCGCCACCATTTGCACTCTCCGTGGATTCGCCATACATCTTATAATAGCCCTAGGTGGAAGACTCTGCGCCGGAATCCTTAAACCGACGGTCGACGGCGAGAAAATAGACAGTGGAGAACTCTTCGTTGTGACCGGAAGACATCTTTGAATTAAGCTAGTGACGGTCCGTGTGGGATGGCGATGATGATGAGTTATTATAAGTGGTGGTTGGTTCGAGTGTATCTGACTATGAAGGTGCGGCATCACCGAATCGTTTCTATTTTCTTCTTTCAGTAAGGATTGGGATTTGTAGAGAAGGGGGGAGAGAAGGGGAGTGAAGAGCGGAAAAACGTGGAGAGAGAATATCCATTTCTGTGCGCAGGGTATTTTGGGAAATTAAGCATATACTTGGCCCAATTCCTTTACCTTTCGTTGATAAATACTCGGCCCAATCCTTCGGTATTCGATTAATCAATCAAGTTTTGATTTTGGGCTTAAGAACTTAGCTCAACTATCAAAATTGTTAAAAGAATACATCCAAATTAGACCTTCCGGAATTTATCTAATAATTCACTAGGTTCTTATAAGAGATAATTTATTTAGCAGAATATTTTGTATTTAAATTCTTTTTGATGCAGTTGTTCACAAAAAAAGAAGAAGAATACATTTTAAAATTTATTATTTTTATGTTTTTACAAACAATACACCTTAAATTAGGTGGGTGATATATATATTGATAAAAGGAGGCCTGCATATTTGGCAAAGAGTAAGGACATGACCTTATTTATCACAACCACCCCACACCCTTTAACACTTCACTAATATGTCACAAATATCCCCGTAGCTTTGATCTTAATCTATGAATTAACCTTACAATTAACTAATTAAATATTAGTTAATTAACATTAGCTCAAAATCAATCCAAACAAATATCCCAAATTAAAATCAAACAAAATCCCCATCTCTTCTCCATCTCAACCTTCAACATACTCACTTCATAATTTTATCCAATTGCTTCCTTTTTACTCACAAACCCAAAAGCCTCCCACTAATAAACCCAATCCAAACTTCCATTAGTGGCATCCCCTATCAAGTAAATAGCATTCTGTTCAGACAAATAATTTTTTTGTATACAATTTTATTCGGCCCACATGAATCGAGTGACCATTCATAAGATGATACAAATATTTGCTCGACTTACATGAATTGAGTATCATGGGCTACACTCGTCTTATTGAAACTGAGTACGTTGATTTTTCGTATACAACTTCATTTGGCTCACATGAATTGAGCAAGATCGTATTACACTTGTTGCACTTGGGGCTAAAAAATTAAGATTTATTCGGCTTAGGACCGAGTGTCAATACCTAAACTCGGTGCATATGAACAAAGTAAAGCTACATATGCCCCTTCTATAGATTCAACTATGAATTCAGAGATGATTTAATATGTTGAGACGGAGGAGATGGAAGAGGAGTATGAACTATATTGTTGAGGAAGGAGATGAAGGAGATTGTTAAAGACGAAAAAGGAGATGAAGAGAAAGAAAGAGATTGTTGCAGATGAAGAAGGATATGGAGAGAAAGAGATTATTTGAGTTTGTTTTCGTTGATTTATGTTAATTATGTATTAATTATTTAATTAGATAAATCATTAAAGTTAATTATCTATATTAAAGAGAGTAAAAGTGATAGGATGTTAGTGACAAAAAAATAGGGTAAATGGAGTGTTAGTCAAGTGTATATCATCCCCTTTAAATTATTATGGCTTTTTAACCACATGGTATTACCATAAAAAATTACACTCGTTTTTAATTTGAGAAGTTGCAAATTAAGAGATTTTACTTGTTTTTTTTTTGAAAAATAACAAGCAGTCAAGTTTTTGAGTTTTGATTGATAATAAGAGGAATATGAGGGCTTGAATTTAGGACTTAACTTTACAAGATTAAGATATTACTAACTGGGACAATCAGGGGGAATTTTGGGCATCTTTACTAGATATGGCAAGTTTGGGGGGCGTGAGGTGTTGTTTGCAAAAGTGCAGGGCCGAGATTTGCAATTAGGAGAGTGGACCATTGTATTGGAGGAGGGGGGTATGTGTAATGAAATGTTGAAGTTTAGGGGAAAATAAAAACACACTATTTATTTATAACAGTTCTATTTTATTATTTGGTTATTGGTATGTTTGTCTTTTGTTATATTGTCTTTATTTACAGCTTTTTTTTATTTCTATTTACGGCTCTCAATAATCAAATTGCTCTAATCTTCGAAATCGGTTAGGAGATGATCTCATGAATAATTCATTTGTTACATATATTAAGAAAGATGTTTTTAAAATTATTGACAATGAATATATGATTTAGTGTTTTCAAAATATAAAGTTTCGAATGAGAATATTGTAATTAAATATGTGACTTTGATTTTTGACGTATATGATATTAAATATTTTGATTTTGGCCTTATTACAGTATATGCAAAAAATTCTTAAAACCATTTTCCGCCCCCAGGGACAATGTCAAATTTAAGCTTCACTTCAATTTAATTAAACTATTACCTCTTCTTTTTTCACTTTTTACATAGTATTGTAGATTTGGCTCCTTTAAAGTGACAAACTTCACTTTTAAAATAGAGTATGCAATTTGAACAATTATTTTAAATTTAACTGTTCAAATTAATTTTTATGCAGTAGAGTTATTACCATAGATAAGTATTTCTTGTGACAATGATCTAAATTTAAACCATTTAATTTAAAAATAATAGTAATTTACCTCTAAATTATTTTCGTGAGACAAGCTGCCTAGAATATTGGTTCATATATATGTTTGGTATTTAGCTCACTTTTATATTCAGGTTAACACTCCAGCCTTAAAAACAAGAAGAACAAAGAGATTGCAGATATATCTTGAAACAGAATGGCAACCCAACCGGCGACAGAATCATTTGATCTATCTCATCTCTGTCTTTACTTTACTAGTTCATGCCTACTTTAATACATAGTAACAGCATAACTTCTCTTAATTCACATGTATTTAAGTTAAGTGCGTGACACATTATTATTAAAAAGAACAATTAACAGATAAGCTGTCTGTTCTCATTTTTTCCCCCAAATAAAATAGCACAATAAAGCAGAGTTGGTATTGGAATTCCTTTTTTTTTCTTTGTACTCGATCTTTTAAACCTTGCGCGCGCTGAAAAATTATAATACTTCGGCTCCGTTTGATTGCAAGGTGAAAAAAGAAAATAAATTGAGCTAATTTTAGTGAAAAGATGAAAAATAAGTTGAGTGATAGATGTATTATCCTCTTGATTTTTAAGTTTTTTCATGAATAAATTTTCTTTGCTTTGTGATAAGTAAACTTTTTTTACCAAAAATATTAAAAAATGGAGGATATATACTCATATCTCATCTTATTTTCTATTTTTTTATACAAACTAATTAAATTTATTTTCTTTTTTCATCTTTACAATCAAACGGAGCCTTCATTACTTCTAGATAATCATTACTCTCTCCCTATATAATAAAACTGAGGGAAATAAATGGGCTGGCTATGGATCCACATCAATTTTTTCAGTTTAAGAAATTCAGCCCATTACATATTTAAAAAAATAATAGTAACACTAAATGTTTCATACTTACATTTATACCCTACATATTTTACCAAAAAAAAAAGTTATAAAATATATCTTCTATTTATATTTAAATAAATTGTCTAGGATCAACTTGATCCGATCTAACTCATGCATTTAGGAACTTACACAAATTTACAAAAGAAATCTTATCAAATGTCAACGCTACCACTACGCTGCGAGATTTTAACAAATATATTTCAGTTACTATTACAAGCCAATTGGTACTTGCTAGTTATAATATTAAATTTAGTATTTTTAATTTTGCTTATGTATTTGTATTATATTTTAATAAAAAGTAACTACAATTTGAGCCCTTAAAGAGCGGAACATCTTATCGCTGAATGAATACACTATTTATTATATATTTTTAACTTAAACTTAGATGATATACGTACATAAGCAAAAATTAGTATATATACACATATGTACATCTCGCGTGTAGCATATACTTATAGTTCAAAAAATATAAACTAATCACTATCATGCCGTAAGATAAACCCGTCTCTCTCTCTCCACTCCTAAACTAAGGCCATAAGTCTAAGTTGATGGACTCCACGTTAAAAAAATAGAACGATAAATAAATACAGTCAAATGCTTACAAACTACATAAAATAAACTACTTCCTAATAAAGTGTATACCGAATAAAATTAGAGGCTCATAACATAAGAAAATAATGCATTGTTGAATATGAAAATGGTTAATTGATTAAAGTAAATTACTTAATTTAACTTGATTCTTAATATTATGACACCCAAGATCTAAACTAAGCCATGTTAGTGAGTTTAAACAAAGGCCCCATCATATATTCTCCAAATCTTTCAATATATACTTAAATTAATCAAGATTACTAAGTTAGAAAAGATACTGGGGGAACAAGATATCCTCTATGCATTAAAACTTTGTCTTCATTACATTTTGCATTTGGATTTGAATTCCATTTTTCTAAGTTTAGCAACATTGATTGCCCTTGAGAATAGTTACAAACACTCTGTAATGGTTTGATTCCATAGTTGATCAAAAGTTTATTCTTTTTTTCCACTTCAGATGGATTGTGGGTTACTTAAATGGTGTGAGTGCCAAGTGGGAATATTTTATATATATGCATACAAAACTACTGTTGTAATACAAATGTTACTACTATATTTAGAATTATGATAGTCTATTAATATATTGCCATCACCTGATCTAATCATCCTAATAGAAAATATGGCGTCTATGAGATTTTCATGCCCAAACATGTAGCGAACTATTGTATCGACTCGCTAAGTTGAAATATGAGTATTTTGTGTAAATACTCGCACTTTTAAAAACTTGAACTTAATCTCGAATTCATAATTTTTTATATATTTTTGTGTATACATATATTTTGTTGGTGTGAAAATCTAGAGTTAATCTACTACCGACCATACACTCAAATAATTGAGTAATAATTAAATAGATGACAAAATAAAAAGAATAAGACAAAAATGTATAGAGGAGGTTCGTCTTAGATGAGTATATGGGTTAATTCTTCTCTCGTGAGTAGAGTTAGCAGATCGGAGTGCATTGTATTATAATGGATATATTCGAATTACAAACAAACATTGTTCCTCTAACTATTCTATCTCACTATATTATAGTCAGAGGGATTCTAAATTTCCTAGAGTTCGATTCCACTATTCTTAGAGCTTTACGATACAGTTTTGACTTCTCTCTCTTTTTTCGTATTTCCTTTTCTTGTTCAATTTTTTAGTAAAAACTTATGTACTAAAAGCTTGGTTGTTGTCTCATTATCTTTTTGTTGTATTAAATGTAGTTGATATGCATTTAATTAAATTAATGGAGGTTCTGCACCTTCTAAAGGGTTGGTGGCAGTCTCTCATGCTTCCATCAACTACTCTGACGGAGTGGTTATGCGTTGTTGGCCTCAGCTCGGTGAAAGAGCTCTGGAGGTTGAGCTCTCGAGACATGTAGCCCCGAGTATGGAGTATATACTGTTCAGACATTCCCATGAGTTCCATTAAACATGTAGCCTTGTAATTCAGACCTCTTAACTCTGTTTTCACACGCTGGTAGTAACGTCCATGTTTCCTCCTTTGCTAGGTCCACGATGTAAGATAACTATTTTTCACGATCATATTTGACATTTAAAAATAAAATAAAATAAAATACTTATTCTAACATATCCTAAAAATTGACTGCGAGAGGTTTGTTTACTTATTGCACCTATATATATGGACATCTTTTAGTGGTGCAGTAACTAAATATAGGTGCAGTCAGAATCCATTAGAGGCTTAGTTACTGTACTTATAAGGCCATCTCCAATGGTATTTTCTATTTTTACATTTCTATCCTATGTGTCAATATTATTTTATAATATTTCTATATCTATTGGCAATATATTTATATTGGTGTAGAAGGATAGAAAATATGGTCTCCAATGGTGATTTCTATTGTTCAATTTCTTCCTTACTTTGTCCCCTATTTAATGAAGAGAGAGAATTAGTGGGTGTACAATAACCAATAAAAAATTGCCATGTCACATAGAGAATTTCTATCACCATTTCTACATGTAGAAATGGTGATAGAAATTCCCAATCCCAATAGACTTCCACCTAGGATAGAAATAGAGATAGAAATGCCCATTGGAGATGATTTTTCTATTATTCATTTCTATCATAGAAATTTGCTTGGGTAGAAACACCATTGGAGATGGCCTAACTGCTCGTTTGATTGAGCAAATTATCTTATTAAAATTATTTCATTATAAATTAATAAATTGCAAATATTTACATTTTAACAAAAAAAATTGTGGTGTAATTTTTTCGCATGAACTTACATAATAGTTATAAGTTATGTAATTTCAACTATGTATTTATGTTTTTTTTATTTAATGTATGAGATATTAACTTAAGTTTATGACTTGATATACTATCTTATTTTTTACAAACAAACACTCAAATTAGACAATTCATGAATTAGGCAATTTTAAATTGTCCAATTCATATATTGAAGGACAACCAAACGGAAAATATTTCATATTTTAATTGATGTGCTAGTTTCTATATATATTCTTTTTTCTTTTTTTTAATGTTTGAATGTTGAATGCTAATGTTTAAATTGTCCAATTCATATAATGTTTGAATGTTGTATTTAAATCAAATTGGTTTTAAATGGTTTTAAATGCTGAGTGAGAACGCTTTCAACTATTTTACCCTGGTAAGAATATATATAATATTTTAAATAATAAGGATAGAAGAGCAAAATGAAATGTATTAAATTAAGCATTCGACAAAGTTGAGAGTGCTTGGTGCTTAATTTTTTTAAAAAATAGTTGTTGACTTCTTAATCATTTAAAAAACAAACACCATTGTCTTAAATGTACTTTGGCAATTAGGTTAATGCGCCACTTTTAGTTTTAACTAGTTTTTATCCTGCCCAATGTGCGGGCGTTGTATCATTTAATGTTTACATAATTGTTCCACAAATTATTACTAAGTCAAAATTTGAAAAAAAATATTATTATATTGGAACTATTTATCGATATTCAAATTTGATTTAATCTAGAGTATTAACACAAACATTAATTATCCATGTTCGATACATTTTTAATGGTGACTCTGAAAAATAAATAAGCAATGGTAGGAGAAACCGAATAATCAAATTATACAATATATTAAATGACTACATTGAACGTGAATATTATACTTCAAACTTTTGATTTATGGAAGTGAAAAGATTGCAGCATTAAAAATAATAAGAAGAGGATGAAGATGAAAAATGGCTGACAATTAAATTAAAGTAGGAAATTAAATTTATGGTAATTAATGTAGTAATTACAAAAAAACTCCCTCCATTTTACTATTATGTTATAGATGATTTCTCTAAAAAAATCATTGAAAATATAGAAGGGAAAAAAACACAAAATTGAATTCAGGCATGTGTGTCCCCAATCTTGCTTCTTAAATAACATGCGCGGACGGAGACATCACTAACAAGCAGTAGGAAAACTGAACAGTTATTACCAACTGTGATCCATTTACAGATAAAGTTATTTAGTTGGGATATATATGATTGTATACATCCCAAAATTACAAGACATCATCTTTTATTTTTCTGGGTTTGCAAAGTGGTTCTAGAAATCTTGCATAAAAATTATTTGGCCATGTTAACACAATTTGAACGAGATATAAATTGATCTTTAATTCGCATAAAATTAAGGAGATATTATTGTCAAAGCAATAGTTTTTTAACTAAGCAAATGTCGTTTTAATATAAAGTATAGAAAAAAAAGAGATATCTTACACCGACAAAAAATTATTACTTTAACAATAATATATCTTTAATACACAATATATTGAAAGATTGAGCACATGAGAATGACATGACATGACATGACGCAATTCATTACTGGACTAACGGGATCCATTTGTAAAAGAAGTAATGAAATACAAAATAAAGGATAAGAGACACGCCAAATCTTATATCTAATTGTGTCCAATTTGATTTGAGTACAACATTCTAAATCGGGCCTTAACCCTTTGTCCAAAGTTTTGTCAAGTAAGGAAGTTTAATTTTACCCAAATCAACGATATTATTCTTGCTTCAAATATCCGAAGGTTCTGTCAAAATATTCAATAAAAGAATACGCAATAGGGATGGAATTAGGAATTTATCTTTTGAGGGTTCTAGATGTATATTAATTAATTTTTAAAAAAAAATTTAATTTTTGTAGTGATAATTTGCTCCATTAAATGATTTAGCGGATGTTAAAAAAAAAAAAAAACGATTTAGCAGTGAATTGTTTTTTGCTCCCACAATGTCACTAAAGATTTCTTTTGTATATAATGATATATTTTATCGTGGAAAACATCCATATATATTATTAGGTAGCACTAATTACGCACACCACTTTACTCGATGACATTACATCCTATTTACTCAGTGCACTAGCTCCGAGTATCTGCATATTACCTCGGTACCCATGTGCATATACTTGGTGCTAGAATATTAGAATGTTATAGAGTGTTTTGGTGGGCATAATTAGCATGGCCCATATTAATTTATAACATAATTGGATTCACATTTTTTTTCTTCTAAAGATTTCATTATTGAATGTGATTTATAGTGATAAATATTTTTATTTTTTTTATTGTAATTAATATTAATATTATATATCATACATACGATGATCTTATATTTATACTTGGGAGGCAATGGCGTTTAAATCAAAAGTAATCATATTGCCAAACTAAATATCACTTTGCGGAGCAAAATATTATTGTAAAAAGTTGTACAATGTGCTTCTATTGTGTTGCATTGTTTTAACGATAATAATGTTTGTTTTAGTAATAATACCACACTAAATTAATTATACCAAAGCAAATGACGCAAGGAATCGTTGTAGATTAGCCAAACCACGAAACAATTGCCAAAAAAAAAACATATGCTTACAATCTACTCTCCTCTTTTATATTTACGGGAGCAATTTTTATCTTAACAATTGTAGACAATTTTTGTCAAAGCAAATGATGGAATGAATTTTTGTACATTAGCTCTAAAGATGATGAATTGTTTCAACAAGTTACACATATTTTGATATAAAGCGTTGGATTGAACACTCTTAACATAGAGAAAATACATATATATACATATATATTTTAATGATAACACTCATTTTTGTAATTATACATGATAATTGTATTGATTACTTTAGGCAAATATATTCACTTATAACTATTTAAATTTTAAAAAAAAGAACAAAATTTAATTTATTTATTTTTAATTACAAACTACAAAAATTTCTCTGATTTAGGTTTTTGTACCCGACACACTACTTTAAGGCCTCGTTTGGTTCACGGAAATGAAATCAATTTCCTTATCTTTTCCATGTAGGTAGGAAAGTAAATTTCTTGTCAAATTTTCTTTCTTGTGTTTGGTAAATCATGGAAAATATTTAGGTAAGAGTATTATTGTTTAAAATTTGTGTAATAAATGCTTGAAAATCACATGAAAAAATCAATTCCATGTGTTTTGGAAGGAATGGTTCTACCCCTACTTTCTCCCCTCTCGAAAATGTGTTTCCGGAATATGTGCTTACCAAATAAAGAAAAGGAACGATTTTTTTTTTTCAAATACTAAAATTCGCGAACCAAACAAAGCCTAATCGTACATATACCCAAAACTAAAGCTCATAAGTAAATTACTGTCGTTTCAAATTAATCAATTTTCTTTTCTGCTCAAAAAAATAAAGATAATTAATTTGTTCTTCCTATTTTCTGCCCGTCACATGGTCCCTCATTACACTAAACAACAGACACAATCTTTGCCTAAATCTTAAAGTTCAGGGGCATTTTCGTCATTCCAAAAACACTTTTAACACTCCTATAAAGTATTAAACCCCACTCTGTCAACAAATTCAAACACAAAAACACATTCTCTCTCCCGTCTCTCTCATTAGACAATACACTTTCTCACTCCAAGGAAAAAAAATGTCGCCGGCGATCGGAAAATACAACAAAATCCGTCACATTGTCAGAATCCGCCAGATGCTCCGTCAATGGCGCAAGAACGCTGCTTCCTCGAACCGCATCACCGCCGCAGCACGAATACCGTCCGATGTGCCGGTGGGACACGTGGCGGTCTCCGTGGGTAGCACCAGCAGGAGATTCGTTGTACGCGCGGCGTACCTTAACCACCCCATCTTCCAGAAGCTCCTGGCTCAAGCCGAGGAAGAGTACGGCTTCGCTAATCAAGGACCCTTGGCTATACCATGTGACGAGCACGTGTTCGAGGAGATCCTTATGTTCGTTTCCAGATCCGGCTCGGCTCACTCGGCTCGGCTTATAAACATAGAGGACTTTCAGAGATGCTGCCACGTGAACAATCGTGAGGTTTTAGGTGAATCTAAACCGTTGCTACATGGACTCGCCGATAAATCGGTCTATTAACTCGGCCGAGTTTTTAGAGTTTTAGTGAACTAACTATATTTGACATTTTTACCCTTTTGTGGTCGAGTGAGGGTTATGTTTTCTAGTTTTTGTTTAGGGAGATGGCAAAGATGGCAAATGTAAAACTCAACCGAGTCGTCCCGAGTTGGAGTTGGAGAAGTGATTAAAATTTTAGGATATATTTATTTGTGATTTTCTATTATATATTTAAGACAAACTGTAGGGTTTGTTGAGATGTTTGAGAAAATTAATTTATGATCAACTGAATATTGGTTTAGATTTAACCTTCAATACATTTATACCCTTTTAAGTCTTTATAATATTTTGATATGTCAGATTTGTTGATCATTGTAACATGTGGTGAAAATAATTGTTTATCTATTAACTAATGCATTAGATTGATAATAGAGGAATTTTCTATTTGTGCATCTCATATCCTTGCATAAGGGCCATGTTAATTTTCTTTGTATCGTTACAATGTTAATGAGTGCTAATTTGTTTAATGCAATAACCAAGCTTTTCCTGCATGATTAACTCAATTATGAAAAATATTAATATGTGACTTTGGGTAAGGGATAATATACTATGAATAAAAACATTTATATTTAATTTAAATTTATTTTAGAATTCCTTTATATATATATATATATATGTATATTTTTTTTTATTTTAGAATTCCTTTTTATATATATACACTTAATATATATCATATAACACACACGTCAACTTGACCCATCAATATATACTTATATAATTAATATAAATTGATTTGTATCTTAGGTTGTTACTCAAAAGTTGGGGCAAGTCTTGACCTTTAAATATTCCTAACTACTAGCCTCTAATATTATATTATATATTAAAAATTATTTCTCTGAAAAAGTTAAATTATTTAAAAGTGAAGCATAATAAATATCATATTGAACATAGATAAAGGGTGGTGATGTTGGCACTCCCAAAAACACTTGGTAGCACTCCCACTTTAATTCGATCATTCGCAATCGAGTAAAGTGTCTATTATTCGATTGTTGAGGATCGAATATAGGTTTATATATCCGGTTCTTGACAACCGAGTAAGGCATTTTCAAGTTTTTTTAAATTTTTGCAAGTTTATATTCGGTTCTTCACAACCGAATAACGTATACATTATTCGGTTGTTAAGGACCGAATAAAAAATGAAAATATTTTCAAGAGATTTTAGGGGTGCCAACATCATCACCCTAGATAAATACTATTTTAATTTTTTAATATAATTTTGGTAACAATTTTTCTTATATATTTTTAAAATACTTTGTAACAAATATTAAAGTATTAAATTATAGAGAAAATAACGGCACCTCATATTTATTATTTACACTTTTGTTTAGTATCGCACAAAATTAACCGCAAAAACTGAAGGATGTGGGGTGAGAATCGGAACATGCCTACCCAAAGTTGGAATCCAAATTTATTTTATTTTATTTTTTTGATAAAAAGGAACAAAATCTGACATCTGTGAAGTTACTCTTCAGTCTTCACTAAACATGTGGCATAGTGTGCACTTTCCAACTATTATTCGTTTGACTCTGCCTAGTGGCTCATACTTAACTTGACGCGCCTCCAACCTCTTGCATTATTCTAGGGTTTTTCCTGCTATTTATTCTAGTGTTGACTGTCTTACATTATTATATTATTATTTATGCATTTAAATAAAATAAAAATTAAGAAAATAATACTTAATACAAAGACCGAGAGTTATATATTTGTTACAAACAATATGGACCCCACTGTTTATTATCCTATAATGTAATTTCATTTTACTTGTAAAAACTAAAACTTAAATGAACAAAAATCGTAGAACAAAAAATTAATGTGAGACAACTTCAAAATAAATTTTAATGTTATATAATAGTAGATCGAAAAAGATCAAGAAGCTATTATTTTGGAGTCAATTCATCATTACCCATTAACTTGGAAAAGGCTCAAAGGAAAGTTTCAATTGATATATATATATATATATATTATATAAACAAAAAGCAAAAGAAACAAATTTATTAAGATGATAAAGGTGTAGAAAAGGCAAACAATGTAGATATGGATTTTATCATGATGTCTTTTTATTTTATTATTTGGATGTTTTAATGAAAAGATTAGAAAAGATGATTGAAGATTCAATTAACAATAATAATAAAAGCAAATGGAGAGTCTCTTTCAATCTGAAAAATTACTCCCTCAAGTTGTGTTAAGAGATAACATATGGAGGTCACTTCTTTAAGATGAGAGTTTGACGTTTTATTCTTGTTTTTTTTTTAGTCTTCAAACTACTCACCAAGCAACATACTTTCAGCAAACAATAAATCTAGGCCATGTGCTAACTTCAAATGATCGAACAACAATAATAACAAGGGAGTTTTAGCATCCGATCTTAAAGTTCAAATGTTTTTTAAATTGATAAAAAATATTACGTATCATGTTCTACGTATTATTATTCGTGTTAAATGTGAAAACTTAATAACATTTATATAAAATACAAAAAAAAAATCTCCTGTTATGAACTCAGTTGCTACAAGCTGTGTAGCGTTACAGATAAAGGTGTAAAACATTTGATGGAACGTGAATAGATGAGATATAATTTTAAAAAACCTATGATGAAAAAAAGCACTAACTTTTGAAAAACATACCAAATTAAAGCGCAAAAGAAATAGAAAGATAACAAGTAAAGAAAGCAGTGGCATTATTTTTAGTGTTGGAGATAAGCTTTGTTAATGAGATTGATTAAGACGTTGACAGTTAATCACCACTCAATTTATGGGCATTGACAATTGTCACACTCTTTCTACAATTTAGTTAAAATAACTACCCAAGTTTTACCGAATCCATGTAGGTGGATGTAGAAAATCTTAATACCAGATTACCCACTAATTTTCAAACACTTTTTCTACTACAAATAAATAAAACCCTCTATGTCACTCTACTTTATCTTATGTGTGGCTTGAACACGGGATTTTAAAAAATTCAAATTCTAATACCACACAAAGTTGGTTCAAAAAGTTTTGACAAATTTAAAAAATGGGATTCTCTTAGACAAAGTATACTATCTATGTGTAAAAGAATTGGAAACCTTAATAAATTGTCCAAAAAGCAAGGATCCAAAGAAATTGTATTGCTCACTTGCCTCTCAATTTGTTCCTAATACCATAAGCATATATTATACTTAAAATATAACGTGTTATTTTAACAAGAGGGAAAATTAATTACTTTGACAACAATAAATCTAGGGCTGGCAATTCAGGTTCGCGTGTCATTTTTGGGTCGTGTCAACACACAAATATTACAGTATTAGTGTCAACCCGAACACGACCCGTTTAATTAATCGTGTCATTTATATTAACTCGAACACGACCTGTTTATTTTACAGGTTACACGACACGACCCGACTAACCCGTTTAATAAATAGGTCGTGTTAAACCTGCAACTCGACACGACACGATTAATCTTTTAAGATTATAATAACAATTAAGTCTCATGTAAAAAAAATTAACTTGTTTTATAATAGTTTTAAATTTTTAATAAGTAACAATAAGTATCACCCAATACCAAAATTTAATATTAATAATCTAGAGTCAAAATATATAACATTTCATCACTGAAGCGTAAACATAAAAAATTAATAGTTTACCGATCATAAAAAACATAATAACTATCATGTACTACCAATACTCAAAATAAGAATATAATTGTTCAAGCAAGATGGAAAAATAAAATAAATATATAGCTGTAAAAAAAATAAAAATAATAATCGTGTTAATTGCGGGTTAATTTCGAGTTAGCGGGTTAACCCGAACACGACCCGTTTAGTTTGCGGGTTAAACGTGTCTGACCCGAAATTGACTCGAACACGTTTACGCTTGACCCAAACCTGCTAACTCCGTGTCGAGTTCGTGTCGGGTTAGCGTGTCGTGTCAAATATTGTCAGCCCTAAATAAATCTCCTATACTTTTGGTTTTTTTTTTTAATAAATAATATATTAATACATATAAAACAATCTAAATATAAATTTTATTAGTATTTCGAATGTACCATGAGAGGATAAAACAATTGTACTAGCGTACCACAAAAGCACTTCATTATCATTATTACTCTGTTGATCCTAACATGAATTGAATTGAATTGGACCACATATTTTAGACCCACCCACAAAATTATTGACAGATATTCTATTTTCTTCCACTGAAACTTTTTTTTTTTTTAATAATAAATAATTTGTTTTTACCCTTTTTACTTTTGCTTTAATTGGGAAAATTTATATGGGGGCCCATAATATCTCTAAATCGTACTCGTACCGAACGGCTGCCTAGCTTTCCAACTTTGCCCATTTTCATTCTTCAATCTTTTTGTTATTTGTCCAAAAATGTAACATTACCATACCTTCCATTTGCAGTATCATACCTTACATTTTTAAATCAATTTTTATTATATTAACCGCTGTAGAATCTAGCGGTTACTTTTTCTAATTCTTGATTAACAAATTATTTTTTGGTTAACTTGGAAAAAACATATTATATTAACTCATAAGTCATAACACTTGTTACAAATAGTCCTTTTTATTCTCATAATAAAGATGTCACAAGTTTGATCCATAACATATAAATAGGGATGTTAAAAAAACTCAGAATTTTTTAGAGATTAGATCAGATTAAAAAAAAACAGATCAAATTTGGAGAGGGTTAGAATTTTGCTATTAGAAACCTGACTCGCGTATGTATTTATAAATATATTAAATATATTAGTATAAGAAATGTAAATAGTGTTTTAAAAATCCCTTAGCCCTTTGCTTTGTTTAATTTTCTGTGTCTCACTCTACAACTACAATCATTTGACATTCTCTCCTCCATTTCTCTTTACTCTTCCCATTGGCTGTTGTCGTCGCAGTTGCTGTCGATAAGTGCTTCCTGCAGGTCATGGACAATTGCTTTTTTTAAGGGAACACTTTCAATTGTTTTCACCAAAATCTTTGAATCCAGTTTAATGTCAAAAGCATAAATTCCATGAGAAACATTGAATAGATCAGTTGGTTTTCATTTTCCAGCAGAGAGAAGCTTTTGTTCTTTCAAGAAAAAAAGATCTTGTAATTTGTTGGTTTAATGGTTAATTTCTTGATTCTCTTTGTTCATCTCTTGCTATTTTACGCATGTGTGACCTAAGACAACGAGAGACTTACATATTTGGGGCGGACTACTTTATATGTAGGTTAGACTTGGATTTAACTAGATCCGACCTGTTGCCATCCTTACAAATGAACGTATTTCAAATATTTATTGTGCCCACCCATTGTGGTAGTTATGTGTCAACTCTTTTTTATGGTGGTGTGTATTAGAACTGTATAAAAATTAAAAAAAGTAGAAGTTATATTATTGATGTATTATGGAATCACCGCTTGTATCAAAATTGATGCTTCTTAACTGTTCAAATAAATTACACGACTTAACCTTTTTTAACGGATATAAATGCTAAATATAATATATTGATTCTATAAATACTAGAACTTGTAGTATATTTGATGATGTGCAGTATTATATACAATAATACTTTGCTTAGAAAATATCTAAAGAGGACCAATCATTCTAAGGGGTAAATGGATAATTTTTTTGATGAAACTTGGTGAAGATAATTTCCATGATTAATTGGTAGATCATATCTACCAAATTTCAACCGGGAAGTAGGTTAACTAACAAATTGATATATATGCGCATTTATGGCCATTAAAAATTTAGATATCTAGATGACTCACTTTCCAGTTGAATTTTTCTATAAAATTTCGTAGAGATAATCTTTTAATCATGGAATCATTTTCACCAAATTTTATAAAAAAAAATCATTCGTTTAACCCTTAATTAAAATGATTGGTCCGTATTTAAAGATAAAAAAATTGATCATCTTTAGATCATTTCTAAGCAAAGTATTATTGTATATAATACTGTACATCATCAAATGTACTGCAAGTTCTAGTATTTATAGTCAAGATAATAATATATTTAGCATTTATATCCGTTAAAAATGGTGATGGTCATATGATACTGAAAAATAAAAGATCAATCATATGATACTGAAAAGTAAAAAAATAACTATACGAGGACTAGATCCGTTCATTTTAAATCAATAAATAATACTTTTTCAGTTTTAAATTAATATTTCACTTTCTTTCAGAGGTATCTCAAATCGATAATCCATTTTATTTTTTGAGTATAATATTAATATATTAATTTTTATAGTAAAAAATAAATTATATTTTTAATAATTGATTATGTTAAAATCATTCTTTAAATGGAGGGAGTAATTAACTATCTTTTTTTTGTTGATACAAGTATTATTACATGGATGCACAATGATCGGCCATTAGGGAAAGGAAAACGGGATTCCTGTGGGTCATTGGATGTGAACTGGGAGAACCCACCCGTTTTTCCACTATACTAAAACCTCATGTGCAAATATTTAACTGTCTTAAGAATTAAGTAACTCACTCGAGTATATTTTTCATATTCTTTTGATATCAACATGAAAAAGAAAAATAAAAAACGGTTGATTTTTGTGAAAAATTAAAAAATAAGTTGAGACATGACGTGGTGATAGAGATGCTTTCTTACTTTGTGAATTTTTTTATAGAGAAATTTTCTTTGGTATTAGATGAAGAAATAAATTTTACAAAAATTAAAGTGAAAGGGTATCTACTCATAAATATAAGAGAAGTATATTATCACATGTTTAAACTTATTTTTAAATTTTTTATTTAGATTAATTATTTTTATTTTTTATATTGTTATAAAAAGGAATATTCGTTTTCCTTCAAAAGGAAACTTTGGCGGTCAAGGGAAAATAAGAAGGATTGCGATGGGTCTCGAGAAATATGATAATAGTACAATATTGTCACTGGGCCTTGTATTTATTTTCACTCAATTTTATAGTTTTTGGGCTTTTAACTTAATATAGCCACATTGCTTCACTTGAAATATAAAATGTACTTCATTAATTGTGCTTTCAAGCAATTTCTAATTATAAGATCCTTTGAGGCCCATTTAATTTGGAAATATTTTTTTTAATTAAATAAAGAAATATACATATTTGATGTACTTTAAGTTTTTTTGAAGTAATAATTTATAAACAAAAGAAGATATTATTTTTTACACCCCGTGGTCAATTTTAGAAGAAAGAGGAAGGGAACTCGGGTTCCCAATGATCGTGCAAGGAGGGAATCCCCTCCTTTTGTAACTTAGACATATTCTGGATGTAAAAGAAGATATTATTAATTATTATACAAAAGTTGTAAATAAATTTTCCTAAGTAAAGAAAAATAATAATTTTCGAACATGAAAAACACGTGAACAAGATTATCGAGGCTGTTAATCATGATCACTAAAGCGCAAAGAATTAATTTCATTTACGTGAAGAATAGTCGTTAGTTTACCTCAATTCTACAACGTGATATTGTATAACTAAATTCACATTGTTTCGTCATTGTCATCATTAATTATACATGCATAGCGTAAATAAGAACATGTAGAGCATTATTCATTTGTCATGCAAGGTAGTACAATTTTAAGTAAGTATAAGAGGTGATCCAGTGTCTTGTCTCACCATTGAACATATGTTGGGGTGAATAGTTTTGGGACATCTCAAATTTGAATCTTGGCAAATACAAAATCATTTTGGCTAGCAATAATATTAAATTCGCGAGTGGAAATTAATTATGCTTAAGAAAACAAAGAAAAGTACCATAATTGGTCATGTCAAAAACACGTGAGCAAGATTATCAAGGCTATTACGTGTGATCACTAAAATGCAAAGAATTAGTTTTGTTTACTTCAAGAAAAGTCATTACTTTACCCCAATCTATAACATCTAAGTAAAATGGAGGAAGTCCTCCTTCTCTCTCCTATTAATTATTGGTTTATTTAATTCATCTGCTTATTATTATTTCTCCCACTCAATTCGTTCAATGCTTAAGTAACATGCTTTGCTTGATTTCTTTTCTTTCTTTTTCTCCCCTTGCCCTTTTTTTTAAACGAAAAAGTTCAAACAAAGATAAAAAAGTCATAAATAAGATATGTGATCGAAAGTAAAGTTTTCGAAATAAAAATTGTGTTAGGTTCAAATGTGATTTTTAAATTATGGGAAACCAAAAGGCCTCATGCATAATAATTTTCTCTCATGCAAAAATTCTATAAAAATACAATTGGAAACCAAAAGGCCTCATGCATATTCTAAATTTCCTTATTGCTTTAAAAGATAACAATTGGACCTTTTAGTACTGGAAATGAAATTCTCGAAAATTTTAAATACACGAAGTATTTTGTATACGTCTTATGTATTTAGAAGATTTTTCTTAAATAGTTTTTTATCCTATTATTCTCGAAACTATTTGATTAGATCTTAATGGACTTCAATGTAGCACGAAGAACACAATTCATTAGACCTATTGCAATAATTTGTACATGAGTAAAAATAGTAAATACTATTTGAAAACACCCGCACATCGTGCGGGTTACAAGCTAGTTCTACAATGTAATATGGCATAGACTAAATTCACATTGTTTTCATTGATTTATCATTGTCATCATTAGTTATACGCCCATATCATAAATAATAACATGTGGAGCATTATTCTATCTATCAGTGATGGATCTAGGGGGGTGAGGGGGGCCGTCGCCACCCCAATTTTTTTTATAAATACATTAGATATAGTAAAAATTTTGTATTTATAAAAAAATTATAAATGCTTGTCCCCCAAATTTTTTTGAAAAGATTAAGTATGGCCCCTTCAATTATTTATATTCAAATTATATATATTGATATATGTTATATGTTATATTTTTGTGTTAACTTGCTATATTATTTGATGGTAAAATTTAATTTAAATATTGTTTGTGATAATTATTTCTTGCCGTCAATCCATTTATATTCTCGTCCCCCTAAACCTAAAATCCTGGCTCCGTCCCTGCTATCTGTCATGCAGAATACATTTTAAAGTAAGTACACGAAGTGATGTGAGTGTCTTACCAATAAACATATGTTGGGATGAAAAGTTTGAAAATATCTCAAATTTCAATCTCGACAAATACAAAATTATTTTGACAAGCTACAATATTAAATTCACGAGCAAAAATTAGTTATGCACGCAAAAACAAAGAAAAATGAAAGTGCGACAGTTGGTCATGTCAAAAAGTTAAAATAGGCTGGGCAGGGCACGTTAGTATGCACCATATATATGTACGTTGTTTCATCATGTGTTATCACAGGTTCGTGGGTCCACAAAATATAACATTTTTGGAAAAATCATCTCCTGCTTCCAATTTCTTTTCGGTATTCCCTTGTCTGACCCTTTTAGTTTCAAGCTTCTGTTTTATTTATAAAATAGAACTAGCTTTTCTCTTCATTTTTTTTTTTTTTTGTATAATAGATGTTACGCGTATTCATATATTATTTATTGAAAAATAGATTATGCACTTCATCAAAACAAATGAAATATTTTTTTCAGGACAGTCTGCATAAATAGTTTACGTTTAACCTTTTGAACTTCTTAAATGAATAATAATAATAATAATAATAATAATAATAATAATAGCATATTTTGTGAGAAATGGATATTTGAAGAACAGGGAGAGCCACCTGTGTTGGGAGGTGGGCTATGTTGTAGGGCTGAGATGTTGAGCATCATTTATATGTATTGCGAAGATGATTATTATTATTATTATTATTATTATTATTATTATTATTATTATTATTATTATTATTATTATTATACTAAAACTCTATTATTTTTGTATGTCTCAACTTAAAAGCACAATATTTATTTTGGGACATAATTAATCAACCTACCAAATCTTATAATATCAAATAATTTTCTAATTAAATTTAAATTGATTTGATTATTTTTTTAAAATATATTAAAATTATACTAGACTTTTAATTTAGACGAAGACAGTACAAAAAACAGCGAAAGCGATAGAAAAGGATATAGAGACAGGCAATTACGTATATAACATCAATAGAGCTGGGTGATAGATGAATATAACAACATGACATGCATTTTATTTTTATTTTTTTTTGATTAAATGACATGCATTTATATTGGCAACTTGTTTCACCTTAAAACCATTTAATTATTTGGTAAATATAATTTTTCTCTGACATACTATTCACGTCTATATATAGAAAAAAAATTGTGCTTAAAACATTATTTAAATTTAAAAAAAATCTCGCGCCTATGGCACTTGCATATTACTGCATAAGACGTTATACAAATAATTTACGTAAAAAAAAGGAAGTTTGTGAAATATACAAATGTTGTAGTTGATGAAATTCTGGGTTACCAAAATAAAGAGACACATAGTTAGTGGTGATAATGCGTGAAATTGTAAGAGAAAGAACAAGTAAAAAGAGAAATAGGGGAGAGATGATATTATTTCAACTACTAGTAGAAGTGTAGAATTATTGTACTTTTAAGTGGTTACATCAAATCAAATTATTTACTCCCAATGATTTTGTAGTACAATAGTAAGTGTTAGCTGGCATATGAAATTGTGGATTTGTGGGAAAGGATTAAGAGTTCAAACCACACCTATATATAAGTTTTACTTTGAGATTTGATCTCATCATTCATATCACGATTCAAACTTATCAATTGACCAACTTTCTTAAAGGTTAAATACATTTAATTCTTTATACCTAACTACCACTCATCTCAGTTTAAAAAACAAACATATTGAAAAAAAAAAAAAAAAAAAGCAATAAACTTTCGCATACAATAACCCTTCATCTCCAGGAAGGGAGAAAGCCTGGGTGACATGAACATATAGTTTGTAGTCGTCGTTAGCCGCGGAGTTAGGAATATCTTTAAAGAGAGCAAGTATAATATTAATATTATATTTTATAAATTAAAGAAGAAAATTTAATACTAATTAATATTACGTTTCTTCAAGATTTGGTGGTTTTTTTTTTTGTTGGGGGGGGGGGGGGGGGGGTTGTTAAGATTAATACTATTAATAATTTTTAAAACTTAAAGGGGGCACATTTAATTTATAGTATACATATATGTACGTTTTTTAAAAGAAATTATAAATTTTAAATTGCAATTTAAAAAAAAATTAGAGAGGAAAATTGCGCTTCTTTGTTTCCATGTGGCCCTGCCACTGGTCCTCATTGCAAAATCTTAATATTATATGATTTCAGAGAGTTATTTATGTAGTAGTGAAAATTATTTTTTAAAAAATAAAAGTCATAAGATCAAAATTAGAAAATTTGACACTGCTTCAATAATAGGCCAAATGGGTTCTCGGTTTATTAATAGTAAAATAGATGCTGAATCATTGAATAGAATTATCAGGTGAAATGTACTTTTCAGGTGTGTAAAGCCATCTCCAATGCACCATGTATTAATAAGGCATATTAATTTTATTCTTTTCTGCCGTGCATTTTGAAAAATGTAAGTATGTAATGTAAAAGTGTAGCGGATGGGTAAATATACCATAAGGTTACATTATCCCCTGCGTGATATTTTGTATATCGCGTGGTGCATTTTGTGTCAGGCACGATGGAATGTCTATCGTGAGAGACAATTTTCAATGCCACGATGGATTGTATGTTGTGCGCTATTACACATGTGCGATATTCATTCCATCGTGCGGTGGGTGCTAACTTAGTAAGGGCCCGCAAGACATTCATTCCATCGCGTGATACACTTTTTCATTTTATACGTTACAAATTTCCTGTGGTGTAGTATGGTATAAACACCAATTTATATTACATTAATATATATTACATTAGAGATGGCCTAAGTACCCCTATAATTGTGAAACTTCTTTCATGTTACCAAATTCCAAATATTTATATAAATCACAACGAAGACTATCTTATTGTGGATTTTCTGTTTTTATAGTTTTATTA
This sequence comes from Lonicera japonica, assembly GCA_021464415.1. Taxonomy (NCBI): domain Eukaryota; kingdom Viridiplantae; phylum Streptophyta; class Magnoliopsida; order Dipsacales; family Caprifoliaceae; genus Lonicera; species Lonicera japonica. Next base: position 48,271,204 of record CM038471.1, read on the forward strand.
ATGTATTAATTATTAATTCCATATATTATTTGGACCTAGGCTCCACATTTATGTATATCAAGGCAATAATGGAAGGAGCTACAGAGATTTTTTCAATTTTATTTTATTTTGAGGATGGGATTTTACTAATGGACTTGGGTAGTTTAGTGAAGTGGCAGTGGACCAAAAGATATTATTCGTTTTGAGAAAAAAAATATATGATGGATAGTGAGATTTTGGTCCCTATTGATGAATCTCAAAAAACTGGACCTTTGATTTATAGGCTCTTTGGTTTTATTTGTTTTGTAAATTTATGTTTTCAAGTTTGTATTTTTTTATTTTATATTTGACATCCTCCATTCGGATTCATCTCTCTACAAATCTTTTTTTAAAAATTTATACCCATTTCCATGAATCGAACCCTTAATCTCAAGGCAGGGTAGACTGGTAAAGGTTCCTATCACATAAATATATCAATAAAATAATTAACCTTTATGTATCTTGTGATATTACATCAAAATGTACCATTAGCAGACTCGCCATATGCGGCATAAGAGAATCGCGCGGTGGAGTTGTTTAGGGAGGCAAAATGTTATTCGTAACATTCATATGTATTTGTAAATGCGAAAGTCCAGAGAATGAAGGACTACAAATTTTACATATCTCTTTCTGCCACAATTTTGTTGAATCAACTTATTTCCTTTTTAGTGTCTTATTCACATGATCATGGGTAGATCTAGTCTAGAAATTCAAGTCAAGAGAGACAGAAAATCTCGAACTCGCGCGCCACACCACCATAACTTTTACTCTATTGCCTTAATCACGTACACCACCAGCACAGGCCTTCTATTTAAATTAAAGTAATCTTGAAAATTATTTAAGTCTTTATAATTCCATTAAAATTTTAATCAGACAATTGAAAGTTAATTATTTATGCGATGTGAATTATATATTATTAAATTTTAATGAAGTTGTATATCTATCTAATCAAACAAACATGACGTTGGTGTTAAAGATGCTACGCACATGCCACACATACCTTGATCAAAACTACTTTCTTCCCATTTTTGTTTTATTTATATATTTGTAATTTTTTATATTGAATTGTCAAATGATCAACTTGTCACGAGCTTCACAAAACATAGGCAGAATTCTAGTTTGTCGTTTCTCTTTAACTAATTTAAATAAGAAATTCTAGAAGGTTAACACATATACTTGTATTAAATTTTCTAATATATATATATATATATATTTAAGAGTAAACAATTTAAATGGTCATTAAACTTTTGATCTGTTATTACTTTGATCATTAAACTTCAAAACGAATCACTTTGGTCATTTAATTTTAGAGTGAGTATTATTACTTTGACCATTCCGTCCAATTCTTTAGCTATCCAACTTTGGAATAAGTACCACTTTGACCATTTTGTCCAATTTAGCTATTAAATTTAATGTATTTCCGTGGCACATACTTCATATAAAGTTAGTTTGGCCATATTGCAACAAAGAGATCATTCATTCCGATAATTATCGCCAAAATGAAACACACACAATATATAAAATGTAGTAATACTTTCAACAAACTGCACAACTTAGAGTATTTTATAACCAAAATGATTAAAATATGTTTAAATGAAGTCATATGTCTTGCACATAGTTTCATTCCATTCAATTTAACAGTCAAATTGAAAGAAATGTCCAAAATGGTACTCCTTTCAAAGTTAATTTAATAGTCAAATCGGAAGAAATCTCCAAATTGATACTCCCTTCAAAATTATGAATTTTTTAAAAAAATTGGTAAACAAAACTTTCATTGAAATTTTCACTGCATATTTGCAAGAATTTTTTTTGCAAAAAATAAAAAAATCTACTGATGATTTGGAACAAAAAATATGTCAAAATTTTGAAGTTACAAGTTTGCAAAAATATTGTAGTGAAATTTACAAGTTTAGCTACAAAGAATAGTGCGTGACATTCAGGTTTTTTGTTTTATTAGAAAACATGCGTAACCAATTTTACCTTACTAGATTTTAAATTTTGTAAAGAGAAAATAATGGTGAAGGACACTTTTTTCTTATAAAAATGCTGAGTCGGCAAGAATAGATTTTTGGTTGAAAAAATTTATATCATGTCATTTTTGTCTAAATTTATATACAGTGGATGTATCATCGAATGATCCCATAAATTCATATAAAAATGTATATTAAGGCCCCATTTAATAACAAGTTATAAAATGATAGTAAAAATAATTGATTTTTGTGATAAATTAGAATGTGAGATTTGACTCTATCTGATCTCATACTTATTTTAAGAGAAAATATTTTCTATCCTTAATTAATTTTTGTAGGAAATTTTTTTACCTCGTGATCCAAAAAAAAAATTACCTTAGAAAAAGTGATAAAGTAAAAAAACATTGTAGCATGTCACCCAATTGATTTTTTGACTTTTCAACTTCTCAAAAAATCATTTACTTCTATTATTATTATTTTTTATTTTGTCATCCACCTGGAGCCTAAATGTAAAATTATAATTCTCTAGTTAATCTTTTATATTGAAATGAAGTAATTTGTTGTATGCATATATATAACAAAAATTTATTATTTTTGTAACATGGAGGTTTTGAGTTTAACTTATATAAATGTACTTGTTAAATTATTTATTGATCTAATTTTAATATTATAATCTAAAGTAATATTTATAATTTTTTTGATTTATACTTGCATAAAAATAATTGTATACTTGTATGATTATCGGTATGTATAAAAAAGAACAAAAACTACCGATAAAGGCAGATGTTTGCGAAGCAAAGTTCACAAGGTGTGCCGCATGGACGACACGTGTCACAAACGAGAGAAGTGAAACAAACTTGGAATTGTGCACCGACGCAAGCATATAGTACAAACTACATGTGAAGAAAACAAATAAATAAATTTAGAGCTAGTTTAAATCACCAAGTTACAAATGAATTTTTTTTCTAATTAAGTTATTTTAAATATGTAAATACTATTATTTAATAAACTAAACTTTCTTACTTTTTTGTTTTTATAAAAAAATTAAGAATTGAAGAAAATTTATCTCACTCGGAAGTCAAAACATGTCATAAAATTCAATGAGCAATAATAATAATTTTTATAGATTGTCACAAAATATACAACTAAAGAAAGTCAGCAATATCTTAGGCACAAATAATTGCTTAGTATATTAGACGCAAACAAAGGCCAAATTACCCTTCCCTAAAAGTTCTCTCACAGGGTATAGCAACAAAGCTAGCTAAGCACACCTCTGTGAGAAAAAAAAAAAAAAAAAAAAACATCAAAACTTTTTACAAAATTAATCTAAGCCCACAAAATACTCATGGGTTTAGGGTTAGAGTCACCAAACAAAGCCGAAAAAAAAAACCCAAATGGATTTCCAGCAAAAAAAGGGGTAGCAAAATCAAACTACAATGAAGAAAGAGGTAAAAAAAGGAGAAGCAAGCAAATTAGCAACATGCAATGCAGCTTCATCTTTGGCCATCTCTCTCCAAACAAAAACACAAAAAGAACATTTGGATTTCTTCTTCTTTTTCTCATCGGAGCATCGAAGTAAGAGATCGAAAAACGACTTCTTCGCAAGGGATGGTAATGCCCATATCGTGATCGAACCCGAACTCTTCTTCGGCACGTTGAAGGAGGCACTGGAACTCGGGGTGAGTTAAGAAGGAGATGGGTACTATGTATCGACTTCGGTTTTCCCCTACGTAGACGGCAAAGTGGCCTTTTGGTACGTCGAGTGGGAGGTTGTTTTCATCATAGTTGTAGCATTGTTTCTTGCCTAGGCTTGAGCATCTTTTGAGGATTTGTTTGAGGACTTGTGTTTGTGGTAGTTTGTTTGATTTTGATCTTATGGCCATTTTTCCTTTTTGTGGGTTGAGGCGTAAGTTGGTTGTTTTTGGAGGAAGAATTAAGGGAAAATTGAGAGTGCGGAGGTGGTGGTGAGGAAAGGATAGAAAGTGTGTGAGGGTATTTATGAAGGAAGTTGTGTGTGTGTGTGTGTGTGAGAGAGAGAGAGAGAGAGAGAGAGAGAGAGAGGAGGGCAAGTTCATGTGGGGAGGTGTTAGGGCAAAAGGACATACCACGGGTGTTTTGGGGTATGTGTATGTTGCAAAAGGACATTTGTGGGGGCCAATGCCTATGGGGTTTCTCTCATTTGTTGCCTTCCAAATCACATTATGGACCCTTTCTCTCTCTTCTCAATTAAATTTAAGGTTCTGTTTGGTACGCCGGATAAAAGGGTGAGATATAATAATTTTGTTTTATCTTATATTTGGTATTTATTGGGATTGGACATCAGATAAAATTATTTATCATACTAAAATTTTTTATTCCACCGAGAAAATGATTAACGAATCCTACTTAAGAGATATGATTATTTTATCCTATTTGAATATGATTAAATAATCCATTCTAACTTTTTAATCTGGCGCATCTAACCCACCGTAAGGGTCTTCGTCCTTTTATATTAAAACGAAGGCAATATTATTGTTAAAATAATTATTTATATTATCAAATTAATATATAATTTTAGAAGTGTATATAATTTAACTTTTTAAAGCAGTACCTTGGTCTAATAAAGAGACTTTGACATTATGACTACCCTAAAATGTTTCAATGTCTATTATACAAAAAAAGGATAGAAAAAAATACTACCTTGCAGCAGTTGAGACTTAAGCTCTAAACGGTTATATATGTATATATATATTAACTAAAAGGGAAAACCCATAGACTTTATTAGATCATAGCAAATAACAAAATTTAGAGGAGGGCAAGAACCTAATTACCTCAAAGAAGACAATGAAAACATAAAAAAAAAAAACTAATTTCTAAGAACAACTTGAATTGGGCTGGCTTCCGAATCTCCCTTATAGGCCTTCTACAAAGATATTTGAGGTGTCAAATTGAACTTAATTTATAAGAAAAGTCTCTTCTTGATCAAAGTGAAGTTGAGATATTGTCCCCCTCTATTGTTTTTTTAATTTCGTATATATTTTGATTCTTCGAATGCACTATAGTGAAGCCATCTCTATCTTCTTTTAGAAGCCTAATATTTGAATTTTGATTGCTAACAACATCAGAATATAGGACTCCAGGAGAACCTTCACTGCCCTGTGAGAAAAAATGTTTACTTTCAACCAATACGTCAAAACTTTCAATACTCTCGGTCTCATCTATATCATCACAACTATTAGAATTAGTTTTACCCCATTAGAGTTAGTTTTTAAATGGCTAGATTGTTGAATTTTCAAGATTCAAATTTGATGATAAATTTTGAAGGAAATTTATCCACTTATTCATTATATGTCCTCGTTTGATAGACAAGTCATATTTAAGTATAAATTATACTTATTTTGTCCTAAATTGATATTTCTGTTTTGTCTTTCAAATTTTTCGTAAATATGTTTATTCCAATTTTATCAATAAGTGTGAGCAAAACTTATTTTGATAAATATCATCATATTTTAGACATCAATTATCTCTAAAACAAATGAATTAAACTCTTAATTAGAAACATCCTAGAAACCAACAACCATCCTATCCATTCACCGGACAAACATTAGAATTGGGGCCTCACAAATTCCTCTAATAATGAAAATGGTACATAAATTAATTTGAAGGGCAAACCACCCTAATGAAGTATGCAATCCTGATCCTATCCGTTTAAACAAAGCTTTCACTGTCGACGATATATGAAATAATGATAATAATTCAAGTTTCAACATCACACTTTCCTGTACTACTCTTTCCATTCCCAACATTCTGTTGTTTCAAATTCAATTCAGAATATTTGTTTTCTTTTTTAGGGCTACTGGCTGCCACAATTTCAGATTTTACATTCTTTGGCTCAGGGATCCCCCCTCATTATCTACAACCTAGATCCTATAGTTGATAAATTGATTATATTCTGTGTGTTTGAATTTTACACATTTTAAGATAGATGTTACTTCATTTTAAACAGCATATACATACTATTGTAGTGTTTTTGTCAGTTGATTATGTTCTAAAAAAAATATTTATATTATTAATTTGGAACACTTAAAAAAAGATATGAACATTTAATTTAGGACGTAATGAGTTGAATGTTTTAGAAATTATTGTAGTGTTTTAAATAAATTTGTATACCGACAAATGCATTTATTTTCTCTATACAACCGCCCAATAAATTTTAACATATCATTTGGACTATTAAATTGATCAACATAACTAAGTTTTAGCACGTGTCCCAATGGCACCAAAATCATATTTTTTTACCATTGAACTATTTCTTATTTTTCACTCATTGAGCGTAAACAAAGTGCTAGTGTTTATGTATATTTGACATTTGTGTGTGTGCGCGCGCGCGTGAGCAAGAGAGATATCACGGACTAACCTAAGAAATAAGTGTACTGAAGAGTACGAAGAATGCAGCCGGTTAGAGGGTTTTGGTATTTTGTGATTGTTAGGCTTGTGATTCCCCGCAAACTTAACTGTCAGGCAACTGATAAGAAAAAGAAAACAGGTGAATCTACTTTACATAATCTTCTTTTTACACAGAATCCACTTTAAATATACTCTCACTTTTTCCAATTTTGAAAATCCCACGCAGAAAATATTTTAACATAATTAATTATCAATAATATTATATATTTCATTCTGAGATTCACTATATTGATTAATACTTTAAAGAAAATGATACCATTAATTTAAAGTATTAAAACAAAAATAAAAGTAAGACTATTAATCGAAGACGAGGAAGTATATGTGTGTGTATGTATAAGGGGGTCGGTTCTAATAAAATTAACTAAATTAAATTTCATTGATTTTAAAGGGTAAACGGATAGATTTTTTCATGAAATTTAAAAACAATAATCTCTATAATAAATAAATCATGTCCATCAAATTTTACTAAATTTCAACGTCCCAAATGTGCATACATACACACACATATATATATGTGCGCGCGCGCGCAGAGAAATCCATGTGCATATCTACTGTTAGCCTTTGCAGGTTTGACCCACCCCAACAAGACCACCTTTTCTAATCTTTTCACACTGCCATTTGCCAACAGAAATTTGAACCAAAAGACATTGTTTAAACCGTTGATGCTGTAGTCTCGTCCTATTCTTTACGTTGGTTGAGCACTTCATTTGTACTTATGTTGTATTCCTACGTACATAAGGCATACAATAGACAACTAAAATAACAGTTAACATAAAACATGGTTTTTTAACTCCAATAACAGCAGACTGAGAACAAGAAGTTTGACAACTATATCTATATGAATTGAGTTCATGACCTCCTTATTATGCCAATGCACTACAATAATCCTTCTAACTTTATATACCGGTCGAGTGCGGACAATATTCAATTTATTTAAGTCCCGTTTGGTTGCGTAAACTATATAATTTTATAAATAGTTAATTTTTGACTAATGAATATTGTAAATTTGTGCATTTATAAATAATTTAATTCTAGTTAAGTGTTTAGAAGACTTAAATGAGAAATTCTAGATGATAAAATAAAAATATGTTCTAAATTTCTCTCTGTTACTCGAAAGTTTGCCTAGAAGCATCAATGTCAAATGTGAACAGTAGAACTTCTTGTAGAGTGTTATAGTGAATTCCTTATTTTTAAAATTAGGCACAAGTTCACTTAAATGATCAGATTTAGGTTATAGTGAGTAAACTTGAATTACCATATTTACGATTGTTCAATATTTAAAATTAAATACAAGTAGATGTGATTTTTTATTTTTTTTTAAGTTGGCTAATTGCAAATTATCTACTTTACAATTTGAAAGATAACCAACAAGCCCATGGACAATAGCTAAAACATTTTTAAAATGGTGAATCTTAAAACATTTTTTAAGAAAAATTACACCATTCGACATGCTCTAAACGGGCGTATTAACACTAAAAAAGAAAAGAAAAGAAAAGAAAAATAATAATAAGCGGAAATGAGAAAGATGTATGTTAAATGACTCAAATTTAAATAACAATTAGAATTACTAAGCCAGTCCTCGATTTTCAAAAAGCCTTCATTTGAATTTCAACAATATGGTCCGTACTAACAATAACTAGTTCCAATGTACAATTTATAGTTTATGGTAAAGATATCTTTGGTATTTTACATCTCTTATCTTAAACTCTGATTCTCTAGCATAAAAAAAGAGAATAATTTATCATTTCTTTTCTCAGAAAGAAAAACAGACGAATAAATCTTACTGCCCTTTCCGTTACATATTTAATTCATCTACATTTTTTTGTGTGCCTTATTAATTTATCCTTTTTATTTTTTTCTCTGGATAGCCATTTTAATTTTTTTTAGGATAGTTATATTATCTAAATAATACTCTCTTTATCATAGTATAATATTTTTTTGAGAAGTTGTACTGTAAACTTTTAAAATTGTAGATTATTCTAACAATATAAATAATTACTTTGACAATAATAATACCCTTTTCTTAAACATTATAATATTGGGGGAGGAGAATATGATACATTACAGTTAGTGAAACTCAAACTTGAAATCTTTAGGTTTGAGTAATAATCTTTTACCACTATGATAAAACTCGATACTTTTAACTAATTTTTGCTTTAACTTGAGGAATTTGTTTTCTCCTTTAGGGAAATATTGATGCGAATTAGGGGCCTGCGAATTTTTTATTTTTTTCTTTCAACCATCAAGAGTGTCTCAGATCAACTTGAGCGTAAATATATATCTACTTAGAGCAATGTTGGGTGTGTGCGAGAGTAGGGAATTGTTTCCAAAAGAAGGGATCTTTGGAAGTGGTCCTCCAGTTGGATTTGAGACCAGCAAACAGAGAATATAAATAGTTATAATGAAACATGAACCCACTTGAAATGAGAACCACAGGTACGAAGTTAGCCCCATTTTTGTAATAATAAGTAGAATAAATGCTATATAAGGAGCATGTTCTAAGGCTCAGAAAGCGATCTACGGCTAAGAAAGATTTTTAAATGTTTTGATACGGCTATGTCCTTCGCTTGTGTCTTCTCCTTTTGTTTTTACTTGGACCACAACCATTAGTCCTTTACGTACACTTTCAAAACACATTGGCCATATGTAATGTCATTTGATTAAATGGTGATATTTCTTGTTCTTTACATTACATTGTTATCAAGTATAAAGGGAAATTTCGTAATTTTTTTACATTGTTATCAAATATGAACGGTAATTTTGTAATTTCAAGTGCACACTAATAATCTTCCTCTCACTTAACATATAGTAATGGATAGATAAATATATAACCATGTCCTAAATTAAAAGTCTCAATTTGATTCGGTATATATACTAGGTATTCTTAGAGTGTTTGGTGTTGTGATATTCAGTACAATGATTAGGTCCATACCACAAAATAGATGCTTAATTAGAGACATTCCAAAATATAAAAGTAAATCCTTAATTTGAGACGAAGGAATACATTTCCTTAAATAAGCTTTACAACCGCCATAGGCTTGTCCATCAAAGTATTATGAGAGCATTTTCACATAAATTTTCAAATTAATCTCAACTAAACCAGAAGAGTCGAAATAAAGTAAGTAAAAGGGCAGTGAAACTGCCCGCTAAACTTTACTAGGAGAATTTCACAGGAATAATTCTACACTCACTAAAAAACGAACACAAAAAATAATGTACAAAACGATGTACCATCTCAAGATTTGATGATGGGTTGAAGTAGAGTCACTTTTCCCCTAATAATAAGATGACAGCCTCCATTGCATAAATATTTTTTAAACACATTTTTATGAATGTAGCATGACTCACAATTAACAACTTGGATTGTCAAGATTAGAGGTGGGACGGGGACAGGAGCTGTACTCTAAATAAGGCGAAAATGTGACTGAAATCTTTTAACAGGAAAACTCACCATGGCAACAGTAAATGAGTGTGTGTGTGGGGGGGGGGGGGGGGGGGTGGTTTGGTTGAAAGGAGAGAGAGTAAGTGTGGTCCCATTTACAACAAGCGGTGATCCGTAGAACTAAACAAAAAAATAAAAATGAAGAAAGAAAGAAAGGCACTTTGCTTTTAAGCTGATTGTGACAATGCCTTCCGTATAGCACATGAAGGCATGTTACCCTTGGCCCCCCTCTTCTAGGGTTTTTAGGGTCCTACCATATGATGAGATCATTCCCCTCCAACTACCCAAACGGTCGGCTTAAACTCCCAGCCCATATATTGCAACTCCCCCCACCCCCACTTGTAATATATCCTTATTATACCAAGTTATCTTTGTGAATTATGAGAAAATTGGGATCAATATTGTTACTCATCTATTTTTCGGGTTGCGTCCGGTTCGTGATGGGGCATACTCGTCCAAGGAGTGCTCGAGTTGTACCTAATTCCTTATGAGCAGATGTTGTTTTCTGTTCGTACCATATTGGGGTGAAGCATGTATATGTTTTATATAACAGGTTTAATGTTGTGTATAACTACAGTAACTGGGTTTGTGTTTTCAGAACTTGAAAACGCTGACCCATTCATCGGTAATTTCATATCTGTTCCTATCGTATAATTTTATGATTATCTCACACACACACATATATGCATATATACGTGTACATGCATGTATTACGTGCATGTGTTTTCAGTTGTAAGTTTTATGGAGATGCAGAAATCAGGTTACGACTTGCATAGGATGATATCATCAGAATTTAAATAAGAAAAACAGGCTATAATTCCTGTGGGTGGTAAGAAAATGGTATGTGGAGGGTAGTCCTAGAACTGTGTAAAAGATGATATCATGATAAAACGGTCAGACATGGGTTGTTTTATTTATGGGTACCAATAACATACTTAAAATTTGCAAGCACAATCAAGCAAATAACGATTGTAAAATTAGAAATTACAATCCCTAGCTATACGTAAAGGAGAATCAGAGACTATTTCCAAGAACCTTGAATCAAATCACAAATATTTTTTTCTTTTGCACTTTAAATTAAAATTAAGGGGACGGAGTTTCAAGGATAAGGACTAATACCTGGTAATGTTGAGAAGATGATTGAGAGAACATGCAGGACCCAAGACAGAAAAAGAAAGCTGGTCCCATTCCTCCTGGACACCTGTATATAATGCATCAAAAGGACCTAATAGAGGAAGGGTAAGGTACCTGAATATGGCTCTTAGCTTCATTCACATGCACTATAATAATTTTGTAAGTAGACATTGATGTGGTACTATGTACATTTGCAGTCACCAGTAATTTCACTGCCACAAGAACTGGGTTAATATTAAGTACGGCAAACCCTGCTAATCGTTGCAAAACAAATAATGGTACTACCGAAAGATCATATTCAAGTTGCAGATCTTTTAAGAGATTGATAATGATGGAAAAGCATTGGAGTTGATGAACATATCAAGCCATATCCAAGAAAAAAAGGCCACAAGAATTAAAACCATAAGCACTATGCGGTTTTCAACGCTGATTAGCGGTAGTATAGTATCTGGTTATGGAATTCAATTCCGTTTCACTAATGCCTATCAAGTATGAAGAGACGGTAAATAGTTGGAAAGGCAGTCATGCACAAGAATACAACTAGCAGAAGCAAGTTACCTTGGAAGCTAAAGCACACAGTTCCAACAGATCACATGTTCTAGAGAAACATGATTATGACTAAAACCCAAAAAAAAAAAAAAAAAATCCTTTTTCAAAGTACGGAATAATATATCTCACATTCCATTTACCCAATATAAATAAACTGTCTATTGCTCTTATGAAAAAAATTACAACAAAGAGAAGACAGTAAATAGTACAAAACCATCTTGTGGAGTAAATATGAGGGTACTGGTACATTATATTTATTAAGGCACGCACAAAGTCTGCTACAAAATCTTTCTTAAAGAGTTAAGAGGGTGAATTACAGGGGAAATAATGTACATTCATAGGTCAGAATTAGTTTTCAGCTGTTGCTGTTGCTGCTGCTGCTGCTGCCCATCTATCAAAGTCAACTGCCTCCTGAGTCTAGCAATATGAGCTTGCACCTATAAAATTCAAATAAACCGTCAAAATGAAAAACAAGAAAAAGGAAAATTGACAAAGAAAGAAGTGGTGTACAGCAATAAATGAGAAGTAGAACAAAAAGCTTAGTAGCAGTGGCAGAGCCAGAAATTTTGTTCAGGGGAGGCCAAACTAATAACACAACAAAATGTTTTGCATATACTATTTGGAGTAATAAAATCAATATTCGGAACGAAAGAACATATATTTGACGGAGTGGAATCGACATTTGAAAATGTTGATTCAATATTTAGAGTAGAACTTGAACCAACATTTCGAGAAGTATAATTTACTCCTACTTTACTAAAATGTTTCTCTATTCTATTTCTGAAAAAATAGAACCGGAACAAATAAAGAACAAAAATGGAAAGAGAAAAGAGGAGTAACCAAAAAAGAAAATTAACTGCCTACACACCTAAATCTTAATATTCAAAATAAAAAAAATATATAATATAAGATTATAAGAAAGAAATCTAACTTAAGAAACTAAAAGCCAAAAAAAAAAGTGCAAAGTGTAATGTGCAGAGTGCAAAATGCAAAATGCAAAGTACAAAACAGAACTAAAACAAATAAAGAACAAAAATGGAAAAAGAAAAAATGAGTAAACAAAAAAGAAAATTCCCTGCCTATCTTTCTAATAATTCACCAGCCCAAACGTATTTACAAAACCGGGCCCCTGAATTCATGCAGTTCATTACGCAGACAACCCTCACCCACTTAACAGCTTTAATTACACAAACTACCCCCAATTTTCCAACTCACGCACAAAACCACAGAAACTCTATACAAATTTGCCAAAAGTCCAGGTAGGGCCATGGCCCCACCTGGATCCTACATAGCTCCGCCCCTGCTTAGTAGTAAAGAGCCATGAAACTAATGCCAAATATTGCGAGATCTTATGCTTCAATCCATAGCCCTTTACGTAAGTAGAGACTACAGAGACCCCCAATAAATTGAAACCAGGGAAACTTTGTGTTCAACCAACACTACTGATTATCTTCCTCGGCAATTAACTAATGATGGACCAGAAGGACCTCACAAAGTACCAAAATATTTACTTTTTTGCTAGAGAGAAGAAAATCAAGGCACGCACCATCAACATATTTACACATGCAAAACTAATTCACGTGATAATAGATTGGAAAAAACTTCGTTTATGGGTACTTCAGTTCAAAAAGAAAAGAAAAGAAAAAAGTTTATGGGTATCGGGGTAGAACCCAATAGTAGCAATATATGACATTGATATGGGTGGGACTCCAAAGTTGTTTGTGGTGAATGTTATAGAAACCCTTGCAAATATATTTCTCATGGTCTTGAATCATTCTTGAAACAAAAAAAGTTGGAGGTCGGTGGAGGGTTCACAATTAGATTTTAGGAGGATAAGTGGAAGGCTGAGATAGCCTTTGATTCTTTGTTTCCGCAATTATATAGACTCTCCTTGAAAAAAGGAAAATCTATTGCTTCTTTAGCCTCATTGAACTCGGATTGCCTTGTCTCTTGGAATCTTTCTTTATCTAGAAATTTAAAAGTGACAGAGTTGGAAGAGTTCCTTTCATTAACGGGAGTCATTGAGGGAGTTAGATTATCTCCGGGGGATAAAGATAGCAGAAGGCAGATGTTGAATAGTGAAGGTTTCTCTTGTTCTTCCTATTTCAAATCTCTTATCGATTCTACATTGCACGTACCTTTTGCACACTCTTATCGATTCTACATTGCACGTACCTTTTGCACACTCAGAAGTTATTTGGGCAGTTGGTATTCCTATCAAAGTGAAGGTGTTCTCATGGTTAATTGCTCACGGGAGGGTTAATACATGTGACCTATTGCAAAAGAGGAGACCTAATTCATGTTTACCCCCGTCTTGGTGTGCACTGTGTAAGAAAGATGCGGAAACTTTGAATGATTAACTGATGCATTGCCCTTACTCATATTTCATCTGGAACAAATTTTGTATAGATTTTGGCTTAAGTTGGGCTATTCCAAAAAATGGTGCGGATCTTCTTCTATTGGAAATCAATAGCAGCAGAGGTAAAACAAAGAGCAGGGAGCTGTGGAAATGCGGAAATGTGTCAAAGCTGCCTCCTTCTGGCTATTATGGATGGAAAGGAATTGTAGAGTTTTTGAAGGAAAAGAAGAAGAAAAGGAGTGGCTGTGGGAGAGAATCAAATCTGTGGCCTCACAGTGGGCTTCCAACACCAAGGCTTCCAAAAATTATAGTGGAAGACATCAAGCACAATTGGAGAGCTTTAACTTTTTAATAGGGCTTCGAGTGTTTTCTGCTCTAGGGGTGTGATGTTCCCCATGGTTTTTCTTTTGGCTTTATAATTTTTCGCATTCTCGATCTCTATGTATGTTGGTGGACATCTCGTCCTCTCTCAGGTTGCACTTCTATGATGATTTAATAATATTTGGTTTCTTAACCAAAAAATAAATAAAAATTAAAGAACTAGAGCATAAATTAAGAATTTGCACAGCCACCAATGGTTAAATCCAAATAGAAACAGGATTCAGACAGGGGAGATGCATATTATCTTGTCATCAACTCTATATTTTGAATTTCTGGAATTCTCTAGTTATGTGTTCCAGTATGTGAAACTTCTGCACTTCTTATTTTGTATGGGTGGCCAATCAGCCTGTATGCCCTGGATCTATGGCGTAGGGGCTCAAGCCCAATTGACAATATAAAGATGTGTGTGTATATATATCATAAACTCTACAACTTGGGGCCCTTGATATAATTCAACTTTCCCCGGGGGCCCAGGGGTGGGTGGGGTGGGGGACTCAAGGCAAGACTGAGACTGACAAGAGGCAAGAAAAGTACTAAGACCCTAATTGGTGAATATAAATATAAATATATGTATATATATAAATTTGGATGGGCCTTGACCAGACAAAGCCGAATGTATCAAGGCTCCAAGCTCAAGACTAATAGAAACCTTGTCCAAACCAATGTTTCAAGAGGCGTTTGAGGCGTGCGCCTCGAGGCGAGGCGAAGGAAAAACGCCCCTGAGGCGTGATTATTTGGCAATTTTTGAGGCTTACGCCTCTTCACTGTGAGGCGTCATTGAGGCGTAGGCCTCAAGGCGTTTGAGGCGCAACTAATCGAAACTACGTAGTTTTGCACTATTTTTTTTTTTTATATATACTTACAATTAAACCCTAGCCCCACAACGGTTTGCAAAAACGATCGACAGAAGCAGAGCTGCGCCTCAAACGATCGACGAGAGGGAGAGAGTTGCAGCATCGTATACACCATCATCCCAAACCCTAAAATCTGAAATACTTCATTCTTCTTCACTCTTTGTAAGTTCTTTTCAAATTTATTCTCTATATACTTCTTCTTCTTCTTCTTCTACTTCTTCTTCTATATATATAATAGTTATATATGTATTTAATAGTTATATATATACATATATGTACATGTATTCAATACCATGGTCATAAAATAGAGCTGTGGACAGCATGTATTTTCTGGAAACACTAGACAGAATTTGTACCTCACTGCCCTCACGAAATTTTCACCTTACTGCCCCCGTAGAATTGTTCTATTATTATTTGCCTTATATTGATATGTGATATATATTAATAAAGCCTTGGACAGCATGTTAATTCTGGAAATACTCAACCAATTTTAACCTCACTGCCCCCACAGAATTTTCACCTCACTGCCGGTCTGCCTCCACAGAATTTGAGTTATATTATTATTTGCCTTATATTGATATGTGATATATATTAATAATTTAATATATATGAGTATTGTTTGATTTTTATTTATGATTAAATTTTATCGTAGTGAATTATTCCGATGAGTAATAGAAAGGATCCGGCATGGAACTGCGACTGGATATGATCCCTACTTCAAGCCACTAGATACGGATGATCCTTTATGGCTTTGATACATTAGCATAATAATAATATTAGTGTCCTTATTTAATGACTTTATGGTGCATGGTGATACACTGGTTTAAGACTTTAAGCGTTTAACTATTTGTTTTTTGATGACTTTATGGTTATGTATGACTTTAATTATGTGGTGATTTGAGATTGTTATTGTATTTGTGATGTTATTTGCACTTTTAGTATAGATTATCAATATTATGATAGTTTTGTAATTTTTTAGGAATTTTTTTTTTAAAAAAGTGAGGCTTACGCCTCAATGCGCCTTGAGGCCTACGCCTCGCCTCGCCCGGGCTAAACGCCTCAAACCCGCCTCGCGCCTTTTAAAACATTGGTCCAAACTCAAGGCAGTCCATGTTCAATAAAGCTCAGCCCTGAATTTGGTAGGCCAAAACAGGCAGACTCTGCCCGAGTTTTTCTGTGCTATATTTATGATGGAATATTATTTCAAAGCCAGAAAGTGGTAGAATCTCTAGGGAGAAGGGGAGATAGATAGAGATCAGAAAAGATGGTAAACAAGTATGTTTGGACTGGATAACAAAATTTGAACCACAAGATATATGTGACAAGTTTGAAGTCAATCCCTCTATAGCACCAAACTCTTTCATTATAAAATTATACATCTGGGTTAATACATCTGGGTTAATGGCATCCAAACAAAATCCAAATAGCGGAATGGAATCAAACTCAACACAGAAACTTTAGTTCCCTATGAGAGTGATCGCTTCCCAGGTTTAGTTCACAAGTGAACTGTTAGATACATTACTGCAAAACGATGCACACGGAGGTTCTTTTGCAACTTTGCATCGCAACCAATTAGGGGCGGAGGGAATGAAGGTCAGGTGGATTTGAATTTTTTTTATATGGGTATAGTAATACATGGACTTTTGTGTAAACATTTAAAGTTTGAGGTTGGGTTTGTAAGGTCTCAAAACCTTGGTGATAAAACTATAATTATTTTTATTAAAAACAAACCAAAATAACGAATAGCATTCTTATATTAGCAATAGTATTCCAATAAGCACATAACGAACATGTCATTCAACGTTTTCAGAATATGAAGGCCCAAAAAGGAATTTTATAACTCGTATTTTTTTGGACATCTCTTTTTGTAATAGATGTTTTTGCTTGACATCTCTTTGTGTAATATATGTTTAATATCTTAATATATATATATATATAACGAGAAAGAGGGCCCTTCTCTTAAGGACCATCCATTTCGAAGGGGGTAAATGAATGAATTTTTTCATGAAACTTAGTTGATATGATCTCCATAATGTTTAGATCGTCTTCACCAAATTTCATCAAAAACTCAACCAATAAGTGAGTTAACTAAAATATTAATATATATGTGCATTTTTGGACATTGAAAATTTACATGTTTAGTTAACCCACTTCCAGGTTAAGTTTTTTAATGAAATTTTGTATAAATGATCTACTCATTATAGAGATCATTTCTACCAAGTTTCATGAAAAAATTCATCTGTTTACCCCTCGAAATGGACAGTCTTTAAGTTAGATAACTTAAGGACGGTCCTTAAGAGAAGGGGACTGTATATATATATATATTATGTCGTGTTATTATTTTTTATATTTTTTTTCCTTAGTACCAGTCAAAGTCCCCACTAAGTTAAAATCCTAGCTCCGCCACTGCACGCAACTGGGCTGGAGGTAATAGTTGGTTACAGATATACAAGTACACTCCCTGTAATCCCACTTTAGGATTATTTATCAAAAAAAAAAATTCACCTATGTAGGATAATAGAGCTATGGTGAAAATATCCCATTTCAGTATTTTGCTTTCAAAAATCCTCCAGTGGCATCTATATAGTAAAGTTTGCCTTCTCTATTCCTGTTCTACCAACACCGAATCTATTTGTTATGTTGACCTTCTATTTCTTTTTCTATTGTGTTTTTGTTTACACTTTCCATGTTCACGTTTTGGTTCCCTTTCCTCTATTGAGTTTCCAGCAATCTGCACTTTTGTTAGCTTGTTTTAAATAGTGATTTTGAGGTATTTTCTAGAGTATATGTTGGGGGTAAAATAAGCAATAAACAAGCAACGCTCACTTTGGAATTTGGATCAATAAGTAACTGATGATTCAAATAATAAATACATTTATCCTCCAAGATCATCATCAATAAACTTTTCTATTTCAAGAGCATATAGAAGATCTTCAATCTAATATTCATCAATGCTATGACTAGCAGCTGATCAGAAAAAATAATTATAAGAGTACAATGTACTACCAAACTTGGTGCCCATAGAAGCTCTTGAATGATCTGCGGACCTGCTAAAAAGTGGGTTTGCTCCTAGGAAACACGGACACTTTGTTTCGGGGAGATTAACTGTGTTGGACATGCTAGGTACACAGGTACGACACGTCGTGGACACCTGTAGGATATGTCGCTTGGCATGGCAGACATGTTTGGTATTTATAACATTCTAGACACAGCTTGGGTACAGCAAACAAAAGCTAGGGTTCCACTTATTATCTTTTTAATAAACAGCAAGGTAGTACGTTCTCCAATTTCAGGGAACTTCCCTAGATTTCAAATTAAAAAAAATCATGTTTTAATTTCGTTCATTTAAAACATGTCTGTGAATAAAACATGCAATAATGAATAGTGACCTGATGCAACAGACCATTAAGATTTGTCCGACAAAAGACTCCGAAGGCAACTTGAAATCGTGACCATCCCACCTCAATGAATAATCACAACAATTATCACTATAATTTTAAACCGACATGTTGTTAACCAGTTCCAAAGGAAAAAAGTGCTACTAGATTTAACATGCCTCGCACCTAGGGGGTGCCTAGCGGGCACCGTTTCAAACACTGCATAACAGGAAGAATCCATTAAACCAAGTCTAGAAGACTAGAACTAAATTTTAAAAGATATGGCAATGATTCTGGAAAAGCGAAGTACTGCATTATTTTGTAGGACATTCAGTAACAGTCAAGATTAAATATACAAGATTCTGTGCACTGATGCACACTTTAATTGCACTAGTGAATGTGATGTCATTTGAGCTGGAAGTGAAGTAAAAACTAGCCAGGATTCCCACATAAATTGAACAAGTAAACGATGATATAAAAAGCACAAATGTTGACCTGTTGACGGGCAGCTGCAAGTTTTAATAGTTCGTCTGCCTCAGAGAAGTTTGTAAACCACTGGCTTAAGGGATTATCTTTAGGGTCACTTCTCTTCCTTTTATCTGCATCCTCTATTGGTACTACAGAAAGGGAAAGAAAAAAAAAGGAATTTGAATACCTCAAGGGTAGTGCATAGGAAAAATCCAATTATATCTCAAGCAAAAAGTAGAAGCACACCAGGGGGAGGCAAACTAAAACCAGCAGGTAATCTAGGCACAATCACAGCAGGATGATTCTGAACACGAGCGAAGAAACCCTCCGAAGGCTCTGTAAAAACAATTTCGTCGTACGATTCCACAACAACAGGCTTCTTGGTGGACATGGGACCAGATTCATCCTCCGGATATAGCTTTAAATGGTGATACCTGTCGGTAGTTTCAAATTCGTCAAATGTAACCTTAAAAGTTTCACACAGACTTTCACAGTTTGAAGCAATCCATTTCGATATAACCCGTAAACCGGATCGCAGTAATAATCATACTGTAGGGGGGGGAAGTTGCTTAAAGATTTAGGAAACTTATTTAAGTCAAATTATGCACTACCCAACCTAGATCAAAAGCAATATAAAAAAAAAACCTCACAAGTGCAACGGCTTGTCGCAAACATCGCTGTGGAAATGCAGAGTAATGGCAATTTCAAATTCACCCCAACCACATTCCGATAGCTCAAAAGGTGGAGACTCTACAACCCTCGTGGGGTTATTAAAACTCGAATGCAATTGGAAGACAGCACGCTTTACAACAACACTGAGGTCCTCATTGGTGGCACCTCGAACATAAACAGTCCACCTATGAGACTGATACCTAATCAAAATATTCAGAACTTAATGTGAGCAATTATTCAAACACTTGCAGACCTTATAAAAGAACCAGCTTGAACATACTCACTCGCTCGCCTTCTTTCCAAGCCAGAACGCAATGTTACCGTACACTAGAGGAACGCTAATTTCAACATCTTTGAGTTTCTTTGTCAAGCTCTACACATGATTCATGAAAAATACATAGGATAAATAAATAAATAGAACACTTTATTAAGATAAAGCTGTTTTTTATTATTTATACGTATAGAGTTGTAAAAATGGAAAATTTTGAAGTAGAAATAGTGGAAGGATACCTTCTTGTCATTGTCATCGGAAGATTTAACCATTTTGGTGCGTTGGGACTTTGGAGTAGAACCGCTAACCTCCGGTTGATCAGGTCCGTGCTTTTTCGAAGATGAACTCTGAGGCATTATCTTTCTTACGATTTGATTTGATTTGATGACAATTTTGTGAAATTAGGGTTTGCTTTCGTACACTGGTTAATTGCAGTGTGTACGGAATCCAAGTATTAGAGGTGGAGGAGATATCCCCTACGGCCACATCCACGTTCTATTTGTCATAAACCAATCACGGCGGGCCAAATTTTTTTTATTTTTTTTTACTCATGAAATTTCTACTCCGACGAGAGAACTAATTAATTGCAATTGATGCCAAAATTAATTTCAAATCCATGTATCTCTATAACGATCAAATTGGTAGAATGATTGAAGTAAAATGTAGTGGATAATTTTATGTAAGGGTGGTAAATCTTGTTTTTGTGTCGTGTTTTGACTTAACATGACACGATCCGAAAATATAGAAGTTAACACGAAAATGACAGGACACAAAGTTGTGTTTTTTTTAGTTAACACAAACACTACCCAATTTAAAAACGATTCAACACAAATAATACGTTGAACAATCAATTCAATTAGTCTTCACACAATATATACATATAGCACCCAATTTAAATATGACCCAAACATGAATTTCAGTGAAAACAAGATAAAGAATAACTAAGAAATGAAGAAGAAATTAATTAATCAAAGCTCTATCTAAATTGTGGTGAAATCGTGCCAATTTCATACCTAAATCGTGTTAATTTCATGTCAATTTTTTACACGAACACAACACAATCCAAGATTGTGTTAAAAAATGAAAACCTGAACACGACATGAACACAATACCCAATTTCTGTTTCGTCCCAATTTCGTTTCTTTCCTTGCCGTTTTGTTCTGTCGTTTCAAAAATTGACACCCTTAATTTTATGGTACCATATTATTCTTTTTTTAAAATTCAATGGACATCTTGCAAATTTAGTAACCATTTACATAGTTTACCCAAAAATAAAATATTGATAGTATAGTATGCATGTGATGCATTAAAAAGAATACACCGTTCTTATTTATAATTGTACTTTTTTTTTGTACATAACATTTAGTGATGTATTCATACAATATTCTTATCACACAAATTAATTTTTTTCTCTTAGAATTAGAGCGGGCCTATTTATAATCAACAAATCACTTTGTAACACTCCATGTCACACGGTTGTGTTGTCTATTGACACATTACACCTTTTTTTTATATTTACTCCAATCGTTAACTATTAGTAACTTTAATTAATAATCCCATTATTTACATTAATATCACAAATTAATACATCACTTTAAACAAAGTCTCAATTGCACAACTAATGAACTATATACACTTTCACTTCTATTTCCTTCTAACATCCCAAATTTGAGCAAGAAACGAAGATAATTGTTGGTTATGTTGTTATTGAAATGAATAGATCATAATGTGTAATGAAATAAGTTTAAAAAGAGAAATAGTGAGGGAAAAAGCTCAAGAGAAAGTTAAAGATCAAGTTTAAGATAATGTTGACCCGAAAGAGGTATTCTAGTTATCTTTTAGCTGTTTGATTACATTTTATTTCTTCCTAAATCAGTGAATAGAAAGGGAATACAAAAAAAGAAAATAGAAAACAAGCAGTGGGGTGTATGCAATTGTAATCAATTATATACAATTGAGCTAAGAGTGCACAACCTCAGCGCTTTACAACTGAGAAACGAAAATTATTCAATTGTATAGAATCGAGTAGTATCTTAATTTTTTCAATGGGTTTTCCAATTTTTTCATATTCATTCGGCTCTATATAATTGAGCTAATGGTGCACAACCTCGGTAATTTACAAATGAGTGAATAGTGCATAATCTTGATGCTTTACAACTAAGGCAAATGTAAGGTATTTTTATATAGAATTAAGCAGTAATTTTTTCAGGGGTTTCTTCAATTTTTCCATATTCATTTAGCCCTATACAACCAACATAAGGGTGCACAACCTCATTTCTACTCAACTGAGCACAATTTCAAACAAGTGTGCTTGGTTATATTCAATTGAGCACAATCTCAAACAAACTTAGCAACATATAAATACTAACTATGGTTTTTTTCAACCAAGCCAAGGATAATTAATCAACAAATTTAAGGTTCTAGAATATCAAATATTGGGTTCTAAAGAAACCAATATACCAAACTTATTTACTTAAAAGTGAAGAATATATCAAAATATGTATATTGGCAGTGTTTGAATTGCATAGAAGAACATAACAAAAGATCGACAATAAACTAACGAAAAGGAAGTGTTTGAATAGACTAAGGGTCTGTTTGGTTCAAACTTTTGGTGATTCCTGGAATCTTAAATTCCATTCTAAATAAGATTATAGTGTTTGGTTGGAGTTTTAGGGGGAAATCTATTATTCCTAGTAAAGCTAAATTCCTCAATTTGCTTAATTTTTATTCTCTTCAAATTTGGGAGGAAAGCTCAGGATTCCTTTAGAATCGTCATCATTTTTCATCAAATGACATATTTTCCCTCGCCTAAAAACCCACATTTTTTTTCTTATTTACCATTCACCATCACTTTTGTCTTATCTCCACAATTTTTTTTCCAGCTTTGTCACTGACTTTCTCCGCCGGCGAAATCTGGTAACCACTAACAAGTTAATAGATCCAACAAGTTCAGATCTGGTACATCTCCCCCCTTTGCTTGGATTCTTGGTAGATCATCTGTGTTGTCCTCCGCCGTCTTTTTCCTCCATTCGCAGTCCTTCGCCCCCTTATCTTCTTTTATTAGTTGCCTTCATCTCCTCTCCTATCTCCATATATGTATATATACATAATGCTCTTTTTTGCAATTTTTCTTTTCTTATGAGATATGTACGGTTATATAAATGGTACTTAAGGAAATTTGTTGCAGTGGAGAAAGATCGGAGAGAAAAATCACTATTTGAACGAAACAATGGAAAATAATCCTATATTCTAGGAAACGAGTTTTCCTGGAATTTTATATGCCAATTCCATTTCCAAAACTCAAACCAAACGAGCCCTAAGAGGATAAGACAAGTAGGGGGCAAATCTATCTTTTAGTTTTTGTTGGATGGTGTTTTGATGGTATTGATATAGAGGGAGTGTTTGAATTGTAGAGAGATAGTAATGTTAATAAAAATAATTATTAACAAAATAATGTAATTAATATTATTAATTAATATTGAGTAATTTAAAATTAGATTTTAGAATGGTGTGAGTGTTAAGTGAGAAAAAATAATATAGGGTTAATGACATATTTGACCATCGAACTTTATCACTTTTTTTTAATTTGGCCATTGAACTTTTTTTTTTGGTCTAAAAATCCATTGAACTCCCAATAACGTTTCAATTTAGCCCCAGCATTTAACACCATTAACATAGTTGACAGAAAAATTAGGGAAAATTCGTGTAAATCAAAATTGTTAATTTTTTTCTTAAAATTGGTAGGCATAATTGCTTATATACGTTTTTTTTAGATCATCTAGGGTTTAAATTGAGTCTATGGTTTAAATTGATGGTTTAATTTAAGTGAGTCTAGGGTTTAAATTAAGGGTTTAAGTTGAGTCATTCTCTTAATCTAAACCCTAGACGATCTCAAAAAAAAAATATAGAAGCAATCATGCCTGTCAATTTTAAGGAAAAATCTACAATTTTTTATTTACACGAATTTTTCCCAATTTTTCCGTTAAATATGTTAACGGTGTTAAATGCTAGAGCCAAATTGAAATGTTATTGGGAGTTCAATGAGTTTTTAAACAAAAAAAAATCCAATGGCTAAATTAAAAAAAGTACTAAAATTCAACGGTCAAATATGTCATTATTCCAATAATATATAAAGAGACTGACTAAGTGTTTTCATAAGTGTAATTACCGCTGCTCTAGAAACAAGTGTATAATCTATAATAACAATATAGAGTTGTTTTTGAAATCCCACAAAAGTCCCCCCCAAATAAAGTAACTAATCTCAGCCGTCCAAAATTTTGGATAACCCCATCCACTCAATTTTTTTCTCTCTCTCTAAAATATCTAGCAGCCACTCATTTCTCTCTCACTCTTCTCTACACAAAAATGAAATGAAATACAAAGAAAGCTCACATTAAACAGATGCATTCATTCAAAGATAGAGAAAAAGCAAAAAGAAGAGAATCACCTGAATGTAGATAGTGTTGAGGACGAGATCACGAGGTGCATCGGAGGGAGAGAAAGCGAAAGACTACTACTACTGCTGAGTTTGACATTTGCAGAGTAAACACGAAAGCACAAACAGTTGTTGTTGAGAAGAGAGAAGATGAATCAATTGTTACGCCATAGCCATTTCTAGAGAGAGGAAGCTTCGAGCAGAGAGAAAGAGAAGATAGGTCTTTCTCTACTACGCAGCTCATTTCTCTCTACACAACACTCCGTAACAACCAACATCATTGCCGACTGTCATCTCTATCTCTTGCTGCAGACCGACCTCTCTATCTCTCACCGACGAGTCACCTCTTTGTCTCCGGCCGCCGATCGACCCACCTCACTAAGCCAGTCAACCTACTCACTAAGGTACTATTAAATAAGGTGTTTTTGTTGGGTTTGTTTGATTATATTGGCTGTGAAACATTTTTGTTGGGTTTGTTTGATTGTTGGGTTTATTAAATTTTGACATTGACGGAGATGTGAAGGGGGTGATAGCATTTTTATTGGGTTTGTTTGATTGTTGGGTTTGTTAAATTTTGACATTGAGGGAGAGGTCAAGGAGGTGACGGAGGGAGAGGTGAAAGTATTGGCTGTGGCACATTTTTTTGGGTTTGTTTGATTGTGGGGTTTGTTAGATTTTGATATTGACGGAGAGGTCAAGGGGGTGAAGACGGTGACAGAGGGATAGGTGAATTCGGTGATGGAAGGAGAGTGTGAACATTTAATTTAAATGTGGGAACATAGAGAGAGAATGAGAGTATTTCATTTATTGGGTTTGTATTTTAGAGGGTGTTTTTGTTGGGTGAAGGTGGTGACGGAACAGAGAGAGAGAATGAGAGTGTTTCATTCTTGGGTTTGTTTCATTATTGGATGTGGTTGTGGCACATTTAATTTAAATGCTAGACTTGATTATTGGGTTTGATCACAGCATCCTATTAAAGTCATTTTCAATTCACGTGATTTGTAGTTTTTGATGTTTAATATATAAATGTAGTTTTTGCCTCATGAATATGATTTGTAGAAAGTTTGGTATAGTGGAATTTTGTGCCCTAAATTCATAGTCTCAACATACACTTCACGTGTGTGGCGTAAATTTGGAGTATTTAACCCAAAATCAATTGGCGATGGGTTTATGCTTTCTTTATACCTTATTTTAATAAAATAAAAATAATATTTTTATTTTCCATTTAAATTGAGCAAGTAAAGACGAAATTAATGAGTTTATGACTAGGATTAATAAACTTTGATGATTTATGTGTTAGTGGTGTTCAGATTATTAGACTATGTTTGTTAGCATTTATAAATCTATATCCATATTTTAAAATTTTTGTTAAAAGTCAACTTTTTTTTTAAATTTCTCAAAATTTATTTTACTTATTTTTTTTTCTAAACAATTTTCTAGAACACCATAACTTTAAATTCAAATTTTCAAATTAGATAAAGAGATGGGTTTTTTTTTTTCGAAAAAAACATTATTGAATTAAGGAAATATATCCAACAATAGATAATAACGTTTCTTGATTTGATAAACATTAGTTCTATACTTTTATTAATTAATTTTTTAAAAATAGTGCCTACCTATTATACTTTTATCAATTATTATTTTTTAAATAGTGCATGCCTATCATTTATGTATTGGTGATGTAAAAAATGAATTGGATGTTTATTAATTAAGAATAATTGAAGATATCTATTATTTATTTATTTTTTGACTTTTTTAATATACCAACATACACTTCACGTGTGTGGCGTAAATTTGGAGTATCTAACCCAAAATCAATTGGCGATGGGTTTATGCTTTCTTTATACCTTATTTCAATAAAATAAAAATAATATTTTTATCTTCTATTTAAATTGAGCAAGTAGAGACAAAATTAATAAGTTTATGACTAAGATTAATAAACTTTGATGATTTATGTGTTAGTGGTGTTCAGATTATTAGGCCATGTTTGTTAGCATTTATAAATCTATATTTTAAATTTTTTGCTAAAAGTCAACTTTATTTTTAAATTTCTCAAAATTTATTTTACTTATTTTGTTTTCTAAACAATTTTTTAGAACACCAGAATTTAAAATTCAAAATTTCAAATTAGATACGGAGATAGTTTTTTTTTCTTTTTTTTTAAAAAAAAAGATGATTGAATTAAGGAAAAATGTCCCGCAATAGATAATAACCTTTCTTGATTTGATTAACATTAGTTCTATACTTTTATTAATTAATTTTTTAAAAATAGTGCCTTCCTATTATACTTTTATTAATTATTATTTTTTTAAATAGTGCTCGCCTATCATTTATGTATTGGTGATGTAAAAAAATAATTGGATGTTTATTAATTAAGAACATTTGAAGATATCTATTATTTATTTATTTTTGTGCTTTTTTAATATACCAAGTTCAAAAATCTTTGTTGGTTGTAAAATTAAATTTGTTATTACTAGAGGCATGTATTCGTTTTTAAAATTTCTTATACCTTTTATATTTTTTATAAACTAATTCACCACCACTGGAGCATCAAAATACCATTTTTCCATGGAGTTTAAAGTGTCGACGAACTCATCGAAAAACTATTTTACATTAGGGTTGCACCCGTCGTAGAACCGCCACCTTGAAAGAGCCACTAAGAGCTTTGCGATGGGGTTCTACCCGTCGCCGAACTATGACACGTTTACATGTTCCGACACAACAACAAACCATTACAATCCCAAAAGAGATACAGAGACGTCAACCTGACTCAGACATTGCATCTACCTCTACTGTGAGAACACCGCTACAGGGTACTAATTTTTTCTTATTTTTATATCTCTGTTATAAGTTCAAAGTTAAATTTACATTTAGAATATAATACCAAAATTATAATGAGACTAATGTTATGTGTAAATGTTTTTTCTTTTTTTTTTTTTTTGTTGTTTATGTGAAAATTTGTTATTTTAAATAAAATAATAAACTTTTACCTTAGAATAATGAAAATCCTTCCTATCCAGGATGACGCTGGAACATAGGACCTATCATATTTCTTATTATTTTTATTTTTTTCATACGCTTTTTTACAATGACAAATTTAACATGTAATTATGTTCACAATGTACAGATGTTGTGAATAGAGTGAGCACTCCGGCAAGTAGACATCTTTCTCTTAGCGTGTTTGGATATGTAAGTTCCCCTTTATTCATGATTAATAATAGTTATAGTTATAGATAAAGTATAAATTTCATACAATTTAATCTCACTCAAATTGTAATACGTCCTGTCATTTAAATTGTTACAGGAGGATTAATATTTGTAACTTACGGTAACATTACCTTCCTATTCTACAAAGACTTTGCATTTGTTGGATTTTTTTTATACGTGTTATCATTAATTTTTTTTTTTATCGCTAATAAGTGTTTATTTTTACATGCTTTAACAGAAGGAGTTTCTGCGCAAGAAAATATAAACATTGTTATTCGAGAAGAATCTGAATTGAATATAATGCTTAAGGCAAGTTACCCGTCCTAACATTTTGTTAATAAGCTCGTTATTTTTTGTTAAAATATAGTATAACTAATTATTTTATACTTCATTTTTAATTTAACTAAATTAATAGAGAAACCAAAAAGCACGTACATCTTATATCGGCAAGGGGAAAGGGAAGGAAAATCAAGCTCCTGTCGTGGTAATTAATTTTAATATTCGTACTTCATTTAACATTGGCAACAAAGTACTTTTTATTACGTTTTGCTTCTTTTATTATTACACATGAAAATACTACAATGAAAAAAAATATTACAATTTTCACTACTTTATTAATTTAGTATATATGTATATTGCCTCACATTCAGCCTTAAAGTTGATTCATTTTTCAACTACAATAAATTTATATACTTTATGTTATTTTTAGGGAGCCATTGATAATAATATTTGTAGAGCTTTCATTTCTCAACGTAAAAGTCGACATATGGAAAATAATAATGTTCGACCAAGACAACTTGCCCAACGTTTGCGTCGTGAAAAGGAAAGCAGAAAAAAACCCTTCATTCTTTTCAACAGGACCCAATTCCACCAAAAAAATTTCCTGGTTTAATTTCTAGGCCACGCCAACGCGCTGCTTATGAACGTGAATGTATTAGAATTAATAATGATTTCTATCAACATTTTTCATTATTGGAACCTGGACCATTTAACTATCATCAGCTTCCCGAGGACTCGCTATTGCATCATCAATGTTCAAGTTATTTTAATTCTTACTCAAGTGATGAAGAATTACTTCCATCGAATAGTATGCATCAGAAATACCACTCACAAAGTATCACATCAACTCCAGTAAACTCTGAGCCCCATTTGGATTATGCACCAATACCACTCTCTCCTAATCGAGAATACCGGTAAATCCAATTTTGGTTCCATGCTAATTCTGTAAAAATAATTACCTAAAAGGTTATTAAACAATTGTACAAGTTCCAATTTTTCCTTCCAACTATCATACTATTAATAATTAAATTTAATAGATTCCCTTGGCTAAGAGTTTGATGTGCAAATTAGTGCTTTTTTGAATTGGAGTTGCAATTTTGATCTTAACTAAACTTTAATGACCATTTGCGAAATTTACACAATTCTTTTTCGCCCCACACATTTTAAAATACTATTCCTCAAATACCACACTTACTTTAGGTTAACGCCAACGAGTGAACTATTTGTTGATGATACTTGGGAAGAGGATGAGATATTAACTACAACTGTGACACCTCAGCCGCATGCTATTTTTGAGAGACATTCTATCGGTAGAATGGATATAAGGTGTCCTCATTGTTCAGCGTTGCACTGGAAAGCTGAAAGGTTATCAAGTTCATTTGATACGTGCCATTTTTTGGAAAATGTTGTTTGCAAGGAAAATTTCGTCTCCCAAACCTCATAGCGCCTCCACCTAAAATTCAAGAATTATATGACGGCAACGATGACCAATCAAGATCGTTTCGACGTTATACTCGATTGTATAATGCAACAAATGCTTTCACGAGGAGTACCATGGATGATAGGGTGCTCACTGGTAGGAGTCCTACTTCATTTACAATCCATGGGGAGCTGCGACATATGACAGGTGTACTACAACCACCAGATGGTCAAGATCCAGTCTATGCCCAGTTGTATATTTATGACTTGGACTGTGCTTTAGATTACCGTGTTCAACGAAATCCGCAGTTGAGAACTGATGTATTGAGAATAATCCAAGATAATTTGTTACGATTTAACACATTTTCATACAAGTTCAGACACGCGGCCGCAATTTTGACAAGAGAACATTTGAATAATCCTGATATCCCAGCTTACCTTTATTATGCACCAGTAAAAGATTGTCGAACGCATAACTTGCCCACATTTGATGAGATTGCTGTCATATTGCATGGAGATGGTACTGAAATCTCTGGGATGAGAGATATCATTATAAGGTTAAAAGGGAGCGATCAGCTTATGCAGACCAGTGAATGCCATCCATCTTATTTACCATTGCACTATGTGTTATTCTTTCCGTTTGGTGAGCTTGGATAGGAGCCTGAATTAAAGCTGTAGGATGTCAATTTGGGCAGAGCGTCAAATAAATGACTTACACAATTGTAATACTATGGGTATCGTTTGTTCGAAAGACTTACTGAGTATTCAACCATCCTAAGGGGTGGGCGATTGTTGCAAGAGTTTATTATTAATGCATGGGCAGTAACAGAGCAAAATCGATTGACATATTACAGGCTCAACCAACGAAAGCTTCGATCTGATTTATACCAAGATTTGGTTGATGTTGCCCCTAATGGGTTGGAGGCTCATCAAGTTGGTAAATGAGTAGTTTTGCCGTCTTCTTTTTCAGGGAGTCCAAGATAAATGTTTGAAATATTTCAAGATTCCATGGCCATAACTCGATACAATCAACATCCAGATATTTTTTTAACTATGACTGCAAATTCAAACTGGCCTGAGATTAAAGCTGCATTATTACCACATCAAACAGCGAGCGTTCGTCCTGATTTAGTGGCCCGAGTCTTCGAGTTAAAGCGTCAGGCCTTGATGGTTGAAATTGATAAACAAAAGGTATTTGGTGAAAAGGTGGCACATGTTTTCACAATCAAGTTCCAAAAGCGTGGGTTGCCGAACATGCACTTGCTAATATTTCTTCATGGTTGAGATAAAATTCGAATATGTGAACAGGTGAACCGAGCTGTTTGTGCTGAATTCCTTGATCTAATTTCTGATCCGCTTCTGTACGAAACAATCAAAAGTTGTATGGTGCATGGACCATGTGGTGTTCGAAATCTTAATGCTCCGTGTATGAAAGGTGGTAAATGCACTAAAAGATATCCTAAAGCTTGGGCAAATGAAACTATTATGGGCGATGATGGGTATCCAATCTATCAGAGGCGCAATGGTGGCCGAAAACATACTCTTATATCTAGACATGTTGTTGATAATAGAGATGTCGTGCCATATAATCCATACCTCTCAAGGCTATTTAATTGCCATATAAATGTGAAAGTTTGTGCAGGGATAAGGTACGTTAAGTACATTAACAAATACATCTTCAAGGGTTACGATCGCACAACAATGATAATGGGCCACAGATGAAATTAAACAATACGTCGATGCAAGGTACATTGGTCCTCCTGAGGCGGCGTGGAGAATATTTGGAAATCCTATGCATCAGGAGATTCCATCAGTGCAGTGTCTGGTAGTTCACTTAGAGGGAATGCATCATGTTTATTATCACCCTTCAGAATTAATCAATGATTTAGTCAACAGAGCAGAGGATTAATAAACCACTCTAACATGTTTTTTTGCATGTTATCTACCAATGATTTAGCTCGAACGCTTACATACTAATAATTCCCAAAACATTTCGTTTAGCATGTTAAAAAAAAGTTGTGGACAGAGAGAAAACAGGGAACCTCAATTGGTAGAATGTACTTTGTTAGCGCAAATGAAGGTGAGAGATTGTATTTGCGTCTTTTACTAACTATTATGGAGGGTCCTCGATCTTTTCAAAGTTTAAGAACTGTTAATAATGTTGTACACCTCACATATAAAGCTACATGTATTGCTAAAGGTCTTTTGGAAGATGATGAAGAGTGGATTCAATGTCTTAGAGAAGCAGCAATAATGAGAACTGGATCCCAATTGAGAAGATTATTTTGTGTCATCTTAACGCAATGCTCTCCTTTGAAACCTGATGCATTGTGGAATCAATTTTCAGTTAATATATGTGATGATTTATCGCACAAAATTCGTACTTCTTATGGTATTGAGGCTCATACTGATACACAAGTTCACGATTATGGTTTATACCTTAAAAATCAGGTTCTTAAAGAGTGTGGGAAGAGTTTAGTGGATTTTTCGCCGATGCCGATTCCATCTGCTAATTGGAGTACTGTCGTCAGCAATAGATTGCTATGGGAACATATACAATTATAGGGTGAGGTGGACCAGATAAGTATACAACAAAATGTTGATTGTTTGAACGAATATCAGCCTGCCGCTTATAATGCAATAATTTCCTCTGTTTATGAAAATAAGGGAACTACTTTCTTTTTAAGTTGGGGTATAGGTACAGAAAAGACCTTTGTTTACAATACAATTGCTTCAAAGTGTCGCAGTTTGGGGGATATAGTGATTACCATTGCATCATCTGGGACTGCTTCAGCGTTATTACACGGGGGTCGTACTGCACATTCTACATTTTGCATTCCACTTAATGTATTAGAAAATTCAATATGTGGATTCAGAAAACAGTCATCACATACAGAATTATTTCAAAAGGCTAGACTTATTATTATATGGGATGACGTTCCAATGCAGTATCGTCATTGTGTTGAAGCAGTTAACCGAACCTTACAAGACATCCGTGACAGTTAACGGCCGTTTGGTGGTATTACTGTCGTTCTTGGGGGAGACTTCAGGAAAATTTTGCCTGTTATACCCAGAGGTGTTCAAGAGCAAATAGTGGCAGTATCGTTAAGGCGCTCTATGCTTTGGAAAGATATATATATATATATTTTGACCTTGCAGGTTAACATACGTCTGCATGATGATCAATGCGGATTATTTGATTTCTCGAATTTCCTGAATGAGGTAATATAAATTATATATCTTTATTTAGTCTCTTTTTAGGTTTTGTTAATTAAATTGAATTTTTGTTGTTAATATGTAGATTGGGTCTAATCCTCAAGAAATTATCCACCTTCCAGATTCAATAAGAAAGTGTCAAAGTGTAGATAATTTGATTTCAATTGTTTACCCAAAACTACAAGTGTTAAGTACGGTTACTCTGAAATTTTTGAAAGAACGCACAATTTTATCTGCTAGGAATAACGATGTTAGTATATCAACATTGCAGCATTGACTGTTTTTCCTGGTGAGACCTATACATACTTTGCTGCAGACAAAATGGTTGAAAATGACGAGGTAAATTGAAGCATTACCCATCGATATCCTAACGAGTATTTGAACACACTCAATCCCCCTGGTCTACCACAGTTCAAATTAGAGGTGAAAGAGGGTTGTCCAGTAATGTTACTGAGAAACATTGCACCCAAAGAATGTTTATGTAATGGAACAAGGCTTATCATTGTAAAGTGTGGAAAATTTGTACTTGAAGCCAAAATTTTGACTGGAGATAAACATGGCGACTTGGTATTCATTCTAAGAATTTCTTTGGCTCCGTCATTGTCTGAACTACCGATCAAAATGACTAGACAACAATTTCCAGTTAGATTAGCGTACACAATGACTATGAATGAATCCCAAGGACAGTCTGTTAAATTTGTCGGTATCGATTTGCGTACGCCGATCTTCAGTCATGGTCAATTATATGTGGCTTTATCAAGATGCACTAGCTCCTCCCGTATATGTGTACTTATCCGTGATATCACTAACAACCCCACAACAAATATTGTTTATCCTGAAGTTTTATTATAATACTTGATATGTCAGGTACTATCACTACTTTTATTATTTAAATAGTTACTTTTTATTATTTGTAATTGAA
Organism: Lonicera japonica; assembly: GCA_021464415.1. Taxonomy (NCBI): domain Eukaryota; kingdom Viridiplantae; phylum Streptophyta; class Magnoliopsida; order Dipsacales; family Caprifoliaceae; genus Lonicera; species Lonicera japonica. The sequence continues at coordinate 48,304,623 of CM038471.1, forward strand.
TTACACTACTTGTCTAAAATTTACAGTTTTGGGATGATAAAGCTGCTGAACTACGATGTATAAATTCAACTGAAAATTGAGGACGGGGAAGAATTAATTGGGTAATGTTTATTTGATTATGTTCAAGTATTTAAGTAATAATTTTTTCTTCATTTTGATTCTAATATTTTAGGTATATTATAAATCGCAGATTTTCATCGCGACCCATTTTCGTTGGCCTTTTTGCGTAGGGGTGGATAGTCTTACCTTTCGGAATTTGATGTACCGAAAATATGGTGGTTATTAATAGGACCACAACAATACTGACAGTTGCCATTTTTTTTGTATATCTAAAGCCTTATTATTTTTTTATTTTTGTAAAGGCAACCATCTTTTTTTTGGTAAATATGTAAGTATTAGATTTTGTACATGTGTTCGCTAATATAGATTTTTAGTAGATAATGTATGCAATATTATTTTTGTTAGCAATGTGAACAGTGGCGGACCCATAAAATTAACTAACTGGGGGCGAAATTTAAAACAAATAAAAATATATTTAACGCACATCAATCACCGAGTAGAACAAATTTAACTACAAACATAAGCACATGATATTAAATTTAATTTATCTTGAAAATAAACTTAAATTAACTAACATTAACATTATATTAAACAAAATACTTTTGGTAACTAATATCTTTTCAAAAAGATATTTTAATACAACTTACACCTAAATACTTCATATAACAAATATTTTAAATTAGGGGTTTAATTATTTAAACCTAAATCACCAAACATTAATAATAAATCAATATTTCAAGCAATACACTTAATATTATACAATGAATATAATTAAGAAATATAACTCATATCATGCAACTAATTAAAAAATTAATTTATACCTAAAATTAAAAAATAGACCTAAAAAATAAATAGATCTAAAAAAATTACCTTAAAAAGTGTAGAGTTAGAGAGGTAATTGAATCAATGAAAATGGAAGGAACGGATTCACAGAGACAAAGAAAACGAATGTCAGCAGTTGGCGGTGGGGCAAAAAGAAAAAAAAAATAAAGCTACAAAGAGGGAAGAGGAAGAGAACAAAAAGAAAGAAAGGAACTAAAAGAAAATTAAATGAAGTGTGATGTCCGCAGTGGCAACCGGCAACTGGGTGGGTTTTGATAAAAAAAAATTACACTTAGGTACCCTCAAGTATAAATTTATGCACATAAGTCCTTATATTTTTATATTTTTAAAAAAACACCCCATATCTATTGAAAATATTTAAAAGCCAACTGGGGGCAATTGCCCCCACATGCCCCTATGTAAGCCCGCCCCTGAATGTGAATATTTATTAATTGCAAGTATGGTGGTCTATTTTGTTATTATATTAGAATGTAATCATTATATGTTTAGCTTGCACAAGAGATAAAATAAGAATACATTGTCATAAATAAGTGTTATTTGAAGGTGTTTGGTATCCAGCTGTTCACCCATAAAAGATATTTATTCTCTTTCCTTTTTATTATTTTATTTTCAAATTATATATTTTCTACCTAAAATTATATTTATTATTTAAAAAGTTTCACAAATTATACTCATAGTGACATGGCACGGGTTATTCCTAGTTTGTTCTATATTCTACCTAAAATTATATTTATTATTTAAAAAGTTTCACAAATTATACTCATAGTGACATGGCACGGGTTATTCCTAGTTTGTTCTATATTAAAAATTTGTTTTTAACAAAAGTAAATTAAGAAAGAAGAGCGTTAATTTAAAAGTTTCATTTGAATACGAAGAAACTCCCTATTGTTTTTCCATTTATGTTCGCCCAATACAATTTCCCTTCTGCACCAAATTTTGATTCTGTCGCTCAGTTCTTGCACAATTTTACTAAAACAAAGAATCTGGAAGGCATCAAGAAAATTCACGCTTATCTGCTAAGATCTGGCATATTCTTTCTCTCCCTTAACCTTCAGACCCAACTCATTCTAACATACTCTACATCCCTCCACAAACCAACCTTCAAACCCTAACCAACTTATTCAACTGCATCAATCATACAAACCCATTACCTTTCAACACAATAATTTCCCATTTTTGCCGTAATGGGTTCCCTTCTGTTGCTCTAAAAACCTTTTCTTTCATGCATATCAAGAGAGTTCCCATAGATACATATGCCTTGTGTAGTTCTTTAACAGCTTGTTCTTCAAATCAGAATGTTGGGTTTGGGAAACAATTACATACACTTGTGGGGAAGTCTGGGTGGTTGTCAAGCGTGTTTGTGGCCAGTGCTTTGATTGATTTGTATGCGAAATCTTTGCTTATTGATGATGCAAGAGAGGTGTTTGATGAAATTCCTGTGAAGAACACTGTGTGTGCAAATGCACTTTTTGCAGGTTATGCTGAAGCAAATATGTGGTTTAAGGGAATTGAATTGTTTAGGAACATGCCCAGGTTAAACTTGGACTATGACAATGTCACATTATCTGCCGTATCAAGGGCATGCACTGGACTATGTACAATAGAGTTGGGTAGGCAGGTACATGCGTATACGATCCGTGTGGTTTCTGATTTGGGAGCTGATGTGTTTCTGCAGAGTTCCTTGATTGAAATGTATGGCAAGTGCGGAGTAGTAGATAAGGCCATGCAAGTCTTCAGCATGGTGGGATTTGGTCGAAAAGGAGAGAGGAGGAGGGATGTTGTTTTGTGGACTTCAATTATTGGTGTAAGTGGAAGAAATGGGAATTACAAAGAAGTTATTGAATTATACAAAGAGATGCTGATGGAGGGGATAAGACCAGATGGGGTGGCATTTGTTGCCGTAATTTCGGCTTGCAGTCACACGGGCCAAGTGGATCTTGGTATTGAGTACTTTGAATCGATGGCTCGTGACTTTGGGTTAAACTTGAGCCCGGAGCACTATGGCTGCGTGGTTGATTTGCTTTGTAGGGCTGGTGAGTTGGACAAGGCATGGAAGCTGGTGAATGAGATGCAGTTTGAAGGGAATGGTGGTGGGACCGTTTCCATATGGGGTGGCTTGCTTAGTGCTTGCAATGACCATGGGAATGTTGAATTGGGTAAAATGGCTGCTCAAAGGGCACTTGAATTGGATCCTCAGAATGTTGGGATTTATGTTCTATTATCGAACATGTATGCAAGGCGTGGTATGTGGAATGAAATTGAGGAACTGAGGGAAGTGATGAAGGAGAAAGGGTTAAAGAAAAATCTTGGTTGTAGTTGGATAGAGATCACTACTTGAATTAGAAATGCAAGTTCTTCACAAAAAGCTTATAGGCTGTTCTATGTTGTGATTTTGGTGGTTTTAGTAAATGACATTGGCTGTATAGATGGCGGATTAGATAAACTGACAGGATTTATAATCGAGCGTACACTAGTTATCCATATTATGTTGCCATTGACTATATGATTTGGAATTTTGTTGAATTTGGACCATATCAACCTTTGAAATGATAATTGGAATAGACTTTTGAGTGGTAGATGAATAAGTTGTGGAATTATCTTATAAACTCATGCACAGAGCTCTGAAGTTTACTTTCGTACAGAACGGTTGAGGATTGATCTAGTTGCTCTCATTCATCGTGTTCGTGTTACAACTTACAGATTTTTCGCTTAAGTTCAGGTTCTGTGAAATGTTCCCTTGTACTTCTTAAATCATGCTCGTTCTTCACTCCTATGTTAATCAATGCGGGGCTCAACTTAATACAGCAAGGCAATGTAGATTATGATTTATCAGCATTCAGATTGAAAGAACTAATAGATATGTTCTTATTTGGCCTTTTTCGTTTATAATTTTTTTTTTCCTTTCTAAATCTTATGTAGTTGATCAACTGCAACAAAGTAGATTGATAAGTTATGGTAACAACAGTAATACTATATATCAGATTTACAAATTTACAATAGCAACTAGACTCTCTTTTCTATAAAATTAGAGAAGTATCTGCGTAACGTGGTCTAGGCATATTGACATCTTTCTCTACTTTGCCCAAGAGCAATTCAAATTGCAAGTGAGCTAGTGAACATTTCTTCTCTGCATGAGATTGTGAGACCACGCATAGGATGGTCAAAACCAAACTCATCTTCAGCTGGGGTTAACAATTCTTGGAATGAAGGATAATTGAAGTATGATAGTGGAATTACAAGTCGTTTCTTTCAATTTCTCCAATATAGACAGCAAAATGACCTTTGGGTACATCAGTTGTTGTTGGAATTGAAAGAATTTGTGGAAGAATTTGCCTAGCAAGGAAAAATCTTGGCAACCGGAAACTAATGATTCTAGTAACTGCTACTCGAGGAAAGTATTTCCAAGCAATTAATATCTTGCAGTTGTAAAATATGAGGAGTTTTGGCACCAGCTAGCTAATCTTAGAACATACATATATATAGAGAGGGAAAGAGTGTAAGGAGACAGAAAAACATTGGAGATGTCACTAGGCAGCAGATGGTTTGACCCTCAAATACAAGTAATTTAGTTTGATATTTTTCTAGCCTGCAGTATCTATTTAGGGTTAGGAGATTTATCTAGGTCAGCCACTTGAATAGCCAAATGAGGATCAACCTGAAAATATTCTGTTTGTCGCCAGACGATTTTATATATAGTTATAGCACCATTCGGATTCAGTGTAGGTGGGTCTAATATGCAGAATACATTAGGTGGATTGACCTAAGAAGGGAGTGCCCTATAATCTGCCAGCGAAATTGTACGACACATATGGAGCCTACGAGGAATCTTAGTAATCCCCGAGTACCAAAATATTCCATATTAATGTATATGTTAAGGAATGTCAGAAGAGATCCGCAAGAAACTTTAGTTAAAAGCCGGCTGTCCTAAATTATTATTATTTTTTGTAATTCAAAAACGGCAGATCTTAATACCATGTATTATATGCATCTACGAAAGTATTTGTGTTTGATGTAGAGTTCAGTTTTGTAAAGATATAGAAAAGAGATAAATATTATTGAATTGATTGATATAAAAATATTACAATGGAGACCCTTTATATTGGGTTATGAGAATAATATAAATAAGGAAAATATAAAAATCTAATCAATCTAAAGATTTAGATATTACTAGTGAACTCTTATAAATGGCAACTATATAAATGACAAATAGTAAATATATATTATATATGTTAACATCCCCCCTCAAACTCAAGATGGTAATATACCAACTTGAGTTTGGAAAGTATGTCTTGAAAGTAGATGAAGCCGATGAACAAACACAGTGGTTAGGGTTTTAATGGAAGAGAATGGTGACGGCTATGGTTTACACGCTGGAACAGAAACACAGCGGCTAGAGTTTTAATGGAAGAGAATGGCAACGGCTATGGTTTACACACCGGAATAGAAACACAGCGGCTAGGGTTTTAATGGAAGAGAATTGCAACGGCTAGGGTTTTAATGGAAGAGAATTGCAACGGCTAGGTTTTACACGCTGGAATAAAAACACAGCGGCTAGGATTTACGCGCTGGGATGGAGACACGGCGGCTAGGGTTTGATATCATTAACTTGAGTTTGAAAATATATGATGGAAGAAAAAGAAACAAGGCCACCAAGAGATGGTAGGATTTGGTTGATGGTTTAGGTTGAGAGACAAAGCAAGAGGATGAGGCGAGGCTAGAGGATGATGGTAGATTGGTTGAGTAGTGATTGTGGTTTTGACGACGGTGAAAGAGAATGGTGGATTAACACCGAAGGTGGTCCGGTGGGCGACAATATGTATCGCCCACTGTTGATAGCGGAACTATAATTTAGAACTCAAAATAGGAGGATCTTATTCCTCTAATACCATGTAAAGATATAGAAAAGAGATAAATATTATTGAATTGATTGATATAAAAATATTACAATGGAGACCCTTTATATAGGGTTATGAGAATAATATAAATAAGGAAAATATAAAAATCTAATCAATCTAAAGATTTAGATATTACTAGTGAACTCTTATAAATGGCAACTATATAAATGACAAATAGTAAATATATATTATATATGTTAACAAGTTCCTTTTGGATTTCAATGGAAATTTCAAGGTACAAACCATTTTGGACTAGTTCAATTAAATCAGAGGTATAGACAGTCTGGGTTCTGAATTAGTCTTTGAGATCGAATCTAACTTAAACCTTTTTCTGTGATATGCTTAATAGTGAATCCAAAGCCTATATTATACCATTTTCCTGATACCATACTCCCTTTGTCCCAAGAGGTCCACGCTTGACTTTCACACTTTTTAGGAATATACTAATTTCAACGTAATCAATGGTTAACAAAAAACTTATCAGCTATTTTGAGATTTGGTATGTTGATTTCAGAAACTGGACTTTAGTTTAGGACGTCACCTATGAAGCACGAATACTCTCTTGGAGGCTACGTGTCAGGCCCGACACATGTCAGACATGTGGCCGACACGCGTGTCGGAGAGTGTCCTATATTTATTTTTTTTATTTTTTTAGTCGAGTACGTGAAGGACATGTGAAGGACACGTAACAAGGGGTCAAATTAGAAATAACTAAAAATATATAGGGTTCTAATAATTATAAAACAAACATAACAAATATCATCTCTTTCTCTTCCCCGTAAAACCTAGCCCCCATTAATTCTTTTCCATATGAAACAGACTAACCTAAATAATTGTTGGAGCTCTTGGATTTGAATTATAATCTCTAATACTTGATAATTTATTTAGATGGCTACTACTCCTAGTGTTTCGTCTAGTGCTACATCCACTGCAACATCAATCGAGGATGAGGCAACTAAGCTACTGTGGGCTTACACTACAAGGAATGTTGACAAAAGAAACAAGGGTGGTGGAATTCTTAAATATTTATAATGTTTATTGCACATATATATATAAAATTAATTAAGAACGTGTCCCCCCCACGTGTCATGTCCTACATTTTGGAAAAATTGCGTGTTGCATGTCACGTGTCGTGTCGAAACACTTGTCGCGTCTATGCTTCATAGGACGTCACAAAAAGGAAAGGTGAGACTCTTAAGTTGGGGACAGAGGGAGTAACAGTTCGAGAAAACACCAAATGAGTGAGCAACAAAAGGATAAATAGTTTAAATGCAACAGTGAGTCCACATAAGTTTTCGATGTACATACAACGGGAAAATGATTTGTCCAACACAGTAAGTCTGTGGGGGTAAAGGGGCTTTTGAGGGTTTATTCGGTATATATCCTTAATATATACATTCATATATATTGAAACAAATCAGAGTGAGTACTTTATTAAAATTATACACAAGGTATTCAAATCTTCCTCTTTATTCACATACCAAAAAATCACTCAAGTTCTGGAAATTTGATCCATTTCTCAATGCAATTTCCTAAGCATTAATTTTTTCCTTTTTGTTACACTATTAGAACATTTATGAATTTTGAACTCTACACTTCACTGCAGAAAACAAATCTTAGCAGCAGATACATGGAGTTTAATTGGAGGGAGTTGAGATGCATTCACAAATTTTGGAAGGTTGAGAAGTGTCTGTAGGCTTATCTAACTATAAGTGCCTCATTATTTTTCAGTGGTGCTGCGGAGTACTTGAATGAAAATCATTGATATTGGCAATAAAATCACCCCATTTTGTGCAAAGGTTTGCTAATTGCCCTTGAAATTGTATTTTATTGCTGTTTGAATTTCTTCAAATTTTTTTTGTATTTGCCACACAACATGTGTGCTATATTATCTACTACAAAGAACTTGTATGTGCAGCACTCAGATTTGCTATTGCTACAAGTATACGCAGAGGGAGTGCAAAAAGTGAAACACAAAAACATATGTTTGCACGAATATAGGTAGGAAAAATAAAATAATAGAAATAAGGTAGTGTCCTACGAAATTGAAAGACAATGTGAACAAAACTGCAATAACATTCAAATATAATTTTCTCATGTGAGGAACTGAAATACCGTAATGACGTCGTTTTAAACAAGCCGCTGTCGTTTTGGATCGTGTGGGTAAATTGAGAATTAGTTATTTTTATTTTGTTTATTTTCATCTATTTTCATTTATTTCTTTTAATTTTGTAATTGTTCTATTTTCCTATTGGTCCAGCCAATAGTTTGTTAGAATCCTTTGTATAAGGGGAGCAGAAGGGAGGTGTAAGGAACAACTACGATGAATGAAAATTCTTTATTCTCTCTCTAAATTCTCTCTTCCTTCTCACGATCTTCTCTCTCTTCCTATTTCTATCTTCTTCTAATTTTTATCAACCATACAAACCCTAATTTACCTTTATAGCTTTATCAATCCTGACAATTTGGTATCAGAGCGATTGATACTCTGACCTCTTCTCTGTGTTACCATGGCTGGTGGTGGAGTGAATCAACTTAAAGAGCAAGTGGAGGCTAACCAGGTTGCAATGGAAGCTTCACTGCGTAAAATAGAAGAAAGGAACGAGCAATTGGGGAACAAACAAGCTGAATTAGATGGTAAGTTTGATTCGATGCAATCTTCTATGAATGCTCTGCAAGCCACTTTTAATTTACAATTTGGGTGGATTAGAGACAAATTAGACCCAACAGGTGCCTCCACTCCTACTGTCTCCCAGACCATAGATCCTAACTATAAGGGTTTGTTAGCAACACCAGCAGGAATGACCATTCGAGAAGAAGTTACACCCATTACGACTGTGGCGAATGGTGGATCTAACTTACCTATGGTGGTCAACCATCATCAGAACAACTTCAAAAATCCCAGGTATGAATTCCCTACCTTCGATGGTGATGATGATGTAGTGGATTGGCTGCAACAATGCGAGTGTTTTTTCTTCATTAATGATACCCCAGTGGATCAAAGAGTGCCTTCAATGACTCTGTACTTAAAAGGCAAAGCTAGAAAGTGGTTCTTCTCTAGTTTTAAAAACCTGGGTGCTATTAGTTGGGAACGCTTTAAAAGAGAGGCCACCAAGAGATTTGCAGAGCAAGGGTACCGTAATGCCATAGCTGAATTGCATGATCTTAAACAGGTGGGCAGTGTGGAGGAATATCAAAGTAAATTCGAAGATCTGAGGGCACAAGTGTTGGAACAGGAGCCGAACCTTACTGAGACCTACTTCATAGCTGGGTTTATTGGAGGTTTACAAGGAGAATTGAAGAATTTTGTGCATATGCTTAAGCCAGCTACATTAGATGATGCGATGACCCTTGCTCGATTACAAGAAGGGGGGTTTAATACCCTACTAGCCAAGGCCAAAGCCCTTACCACCAATAAGACCAGCTTCCATTCAGCCAACTCTGCCATATCCCCATATAAACCTCCCCACACCAACACCACTAACCATTCGAATTTCCCAAAAAACTACACCATTGCACCAACCACCACCAAAACAGATCCCAAATACCAACCACTATCTAACACTAAGCCAGTTACCACTGCATTAGTACCAGTCAGAAAAATAACCCCAACCGAGATGCAAGCAAGACGAGAAAAAGGATTGTGTTACTACTGTGATGAGTTGTATTCCTTGGGGCACAAGTGCAAGAAATTTCAGGTGTATATGATCAGTGGAGATGATGCAATTGAAGAAACAGGAGGTGAGGAGGATTTATTAATTACAGAAGGTGAGCAAACGAACTGTGAGCAACCTACAGAAACCGGATTGAGTATTTCCATGCATGCGATTTCTGGTGGTAATCCCTATCAAACTCTCATATTACAAGGCCACAGTAAAAAGGTTCCGTTGAGCATTTTAGTTGATTCGGGCAGCACACACAACTTCCTCGATCCTCACACGGCCAAACAAACAGGGTGTAAGCTTACTCCTACTACCAAACTTTCAGTCACCATTGCAGATGGGAGTAAGACAAGCAGTAGTGCACACTGCCCTTCCTTCCATTGGTCTGTCCAAGGCCACCAATTCACTTCTAGCATGAGAATATTACCTTTGGGGGGTTACAACATGATTTTAGGAACTGAGTGGCTAAGAGAAGTAGGCCCTGTTACTTTAGATCTCAACAACCTCACCTTGGGAATTATTAAGGACAGCAAGCTAGTGACATTACAAGGAGGAAGCAAAAAGGGAATGGAGCTACAGGTGGTCAGTGGGGGTCCTTATATAGCATGTGTGCTACTAAGCAATGTAATTTCATCTGTCATCTCAATGTGGCAGCAACTGAAGAGAAGGCTAACAAGGAGCTACCTGATTGTATTAACAAGCTATTGCAAAACTATTCAGCCATTTTCGAAGAACCAAAAGGGTTACCTCCACCTCGAGTGCAAGACCATCAAATTCCCCTCAAAACAGGAGCTAAACCATTTACCATTAGACCTTACAGGTACCCCCATGTGCAAAAAAATGAGATTGAGCTTATTGTGAAAGAGATGCTTGAGAATGGCATAATCAGACCTTCAACCAGCCCTTTTGCTTCCCCGGTGCTTTTGGTGAGAAAAAAAGATGGGACTTGGCGACTCTGTATTGATTATAGGGAACTGAATTCCCTTACTATAAAAAACAAGTACCCAATCCCTGTTATCGATGAATTGCTTGATGAACTACATGGTGCTGTCATATTTTCTAAACTTGATCTCAGGTCCGGTTATCACCAAATTAGAGTAAAGGAAGCTGACATTCATAAGACGGCCTTCCAAACTCATGAGGGACATTATGAGTTCCTTGTCATGCCGTTCGGATTAACAAATGCACCTGCTACATTCCAAGAATTAATGAACCAGGTGTTTAAACCTTATCTGCGAAAATTCATACTGGTATTTTTTGATGACATTTTGGTGTATAGCAAAAATTTGGGGGAACACGCTCAACATTTGCAAACGGCTTTCGAAATATTGAAGCAGCACCAATTGTTTGTTAAACTGTCCAAGTGTAATTTTGCACAGCCCAAACTGGAGTATCTGGGCCATGTCATTTCTGGAGAAGGTGTTGCTGCTGATGAAAGTAAGGTGGTAGCGATGTTGGACTGGCCCCAACCTAAGAATGTGAAGGCTTTACGGGGATTCTTGGGTCTAACAGGATATTACAGGAAGTTTGTCAAAGGGTATGGCATTATTGCCAAACCCCTCACTCAGTTACTCAAGAAAAATCAGTTCAAGTGGGGACCAGAAGCCACACTAGCATTTGAGCAATTGAAGACTGCTATGGCCTCTACCCCTGTGCTAGCTCTACCCGACTTTTCCAAAACTTTTGTGGTGGAAACAGATGCATCAAAAGAAGGTATCGGAGCAGTCCTCATGCAACAAGGGCGACCGATTTCTTTTTTAAGTAAATCACTCCCACCTCGAAAGAAAGGACTCTCAACTTATGAGAAGGAATTATGGGCGCTCATTTATGCAGTCCACAAGTGGCGAACCTATTTATTGGGCAACCAGTTTCTCATCAAAACAGACCATCAAAGTTTAAAGTACCTTCTGGAACAAAGAGTCACCTCAATGCTGCAACAACGGTGGCTTACAAAGTTGATGGGATTTGACTACTCCATACTTTACAAGAGAGGGGTTGACAATAAGGTGGCTGATGCCCTTTCACGAAAGGAGGCTACCGTAGATAACGATTCAGAATTCAATGCCATTTCAGTGGTACAGTCCTCTTGGCTAGATGAAATTCGGAAGAGTTGGAAGAATGATGAAGTGGTACAAGTAATCATTGCCAAACTTGTTGACGGATCTGAAGGAATGGAAGGTTACACCTATGTCAATGATACTCTAAGGTGTCATGGGAAATTGTATGTGGGCAGCAATGGCAATTTACGACAGAAAATCATTGAAGAACTCCATAATTCGGGTTCAGGTGGCCACTCTGGTATTCGAGCTACCCTCAAAAGAATTTCACAATTCTTTTATTGGCCAAACCTTCTAGCAGAAGTGACTAAGGCTGTCAAGGAATGTCTTACCTGTCAAAGAAATAAAGGGGAACACGTTCCCTACCCAGGTTTATTGCAACCCAATCCCATTCCTAACAGGCCTTGGAGCGACATTGCAATGGATTTCATCGAGGGCCTTCCCACCTCAGACCATAAAAACTCTATCTTAGTGGTAGTCGACAGATTCTCCAAATATGGTCATTTTATCCCTTTAACTCATCCATATACAGCTCAAGATATTGCTGCCACATTCTTTACCCATATACACAAGCTACATGGCCTGCCTACCACCATCATCAGTGATCGAGATGCTATATTTGTTAGCCATTTCTGGTCCCACCTTTTCAAACTACTGGGTACTACTTTAGCTCACTCTAGTGCATATCATCCCCAAACTGATGGCCAAACCGAGAGATTGAATCAATGCCTAGAGAATTTCTTGCGGTGCATGACTGGTGACAGGCCCAAGCAATGGGCCAAGTGGTTACCCTTGGCAGAGTGGTGGTATAACACTACTTACCACACAGCCTTGCAATTGACCCCCTTTGAAGTATTATATGGGTACCCTCCACCCCACCTAAGCATTCCACAAGCTGACACAACTGTGGATAAAGATGTGCATGAATTTCTCCAAGAGCGAAGGCAGACCCTGCAGATTATCAAAGCTCATTTGCACGAAGCCCAACACCGAATGAAACATTTTGCTGATAAGCATCGAATTGACAGATCTTTTGAGGTTGGTGACTGGGTGTTTTTGCGTCTCCAACCCTACAAACAAACCACGCTATCAATGAGGAGAGATTACAAGCTGGCTCCTAAATTCTATGGCCCCTACCAAGTTACGGAGAAAATTGGCCAGGTAGCTTATCGCCTACAACTTCCACCTACTTCCACCATTCACCCTGTGTTCCATGTGTCTCTGCTAAAAAAGAAACTGGGTCACCACACAACCCCTTCTCCTACCCTTCCTCTTACAAATCAGCATGGTCAATTCTTGGTCGAACCCATTGCTATTCTGGATCGCCGTCTGGTTAAAAAGGGGGGTCGTCCGGTCCCACAGGTTAAAATCCAATGGATGAATATGGGGCCAGATGAAGCGACGTGGGAAGACTATTCACATATGATTCAGCAATTTCCTAACTTTGATCCTTGAGGACAAGGATCATTTGATGAGAAGGGCAATGTGAGGAACTGAAATACCGTAATGACGTCGTTTTAAACAAGCCGCTGTCGTTTTGGATCGTGTGGGTAAATTGAGAATTAGTTATTTTTATTTTGTTTATTTTCATCTATTTTCATTTATTTCTTTTAATTTTGTAATTGTTCTATTTTCCTATTGGTCCAGCCAATAGTTTGTTAGAATCCTTTGTATAAGGGGAGCAGAAGGGAGGTGTAAGGAACAACTACGATGAATGAAAATTCTTTATTCTCTCTCTAAATTCTCTCTTCCTTCTCACGATCTTCTCTCTCTTCCTATTTCTATCTTCTTCTAATTTTTATCAACCATACAAACCCTAATTTACCTTTATAGCTTTATCAATCCTGAAATCTCAATTGTGGCAGACATGATTCGCTTCTAAAGCTCTTAATCAAGGGCTAGGAAAAAAAAGGATTCTTTACGTGGAGATGGTCACTACAAATTTACAGAATTGTGCCTGTAGAGAAGTACAATTTAAGCACTACGGTGTAAATTGGTTCCTCTTACAATCATCAATCCTAACACCGACCATCATCCACCATTCGTTCCAGCAATTGGTGAGGGTTGAGACCTAGGGTTTCTTGAGTGAGAATTCAGTTCACCCCCTCTAGGCATTAGTTTGTAGTCACCTCCGGCATAGGAAGACTCCCTGCCTGCCGATCGGCCACCGTCCAGAGTCCGGTGGTCAGAAGCCTTGCGCGTGGGACTCACGCGCCACCACATCTTCCGCCTCCGTCTCCACGCGCCGGCGCGTGAAGGCGCGTCGTACACCGGAAAGCCTTCTTTCGAGTTCCAGAAGTGGCGTCTAGCTTTTCTCATCACATATCTGCTGTGTACTTGGGGTGTTACTTTTATTTTAGACTGTCTTTTGTACGCCTACTCATCGGTTGACGGTTTCTTCTTGTGGGGGGAGGTATGTGTAAGATTGATAAGCAGAATGGGTGAGTTTTACAGCAATAGATCAAGGGAGTTTAGATTCGAATACAAAAGGTTTACGTTTGAGGTAGACAATGGAGGTTCCATGGGCATCATTACAGAAACAAATCGTCAGAGGTCATACACAATTAGAATCGACTTTGGTGGGATGTTTTGGCTTATGGAAGGTATAGAATTTAGAGAGAACTTTTATTCTTATTCCATAATCATAAACAAAGAGAACAACGCACCTTATATAGGAAATAAACACAACTCCTAATCAACCTAGAGTCCCTATCAAGGTGGGATTCTACCCACAAATAAAATAACATAAATAACTAAAATAAATAATACTGAATTATCAATACTCCCCCTCAAGTTGGTGCGAAGATATCCGTCATGCCCAACTTGCTCACTTGAAATTCGAACGGTTGCCTTAACAGGCCCTTGGTTAAAATATCTGCAACTTGTTGATTAGACGGAACAAAGGGAGTACATATAATTCCACCTTCTAGTTTCTCTTTGATGAAGTGCCTATCAATCTCAACATGTTTTGTCCTATCATGTAAGACCGGATTGTGGGCAATACTGATAGCAGCCTTGTTATCGCAGTATAGCTTCATCGGAAGACTTATTGGCCGTTTGAGTTCCTCTAAGACCCTTTGTAGCCAAAGGACCTCACATACTCCTTGAGCCATTGATCTAAACTCAGCTTCTGCACTGCTTCTAGCAACAACATTTTGCTTCTTGCTTCTCCATGTAACCAAGTTGCCCCAAAGAAACGTACAGTAACCAGACGTGGACCGTCTATCAGTAACCGAGCCAGCCCAATCAGCATCGGTATACACCTCTATCCCTCTTTTATCGTTCTTCCTGAAGAACAGACCTTTCCCTGGGGAGCCTTTGAGGTAACGAAGAATACGATACACAGCCTCTAGATGCTCTTCACATGGTGAGTGCATGAACTGACTAACCATGCTCACAGCGAAAGCAATGTCAGGGCGCGTATGAGACAAGTAGATTAGTTTCCCAACTAACCTTTGGTATCTCCCTGTTTCGACTGGAACACCATCTTTAACATCTCCTAGCTTGGTACCCAGTTCTATGGGAGTATCCGATGGCTTACATCCACTCATCCCAGTTTCTGACAGCAGATCCAAAATATATTTCCGTTGTGATACAACAATACCACTTTTTGAACGGGCCACTTCCATTCCAAGGAAGTATCGTAGGTCACCAAGATCCTTAATCTCAAATTCTCTAGCAAGATTTTGCTTCAGTCGATTCGTTTCTTCAACATCATCCCCTGTCAAAATCATATCATCCACATAAACAATGAGAACAGAAAGTTCGTTTCTTGTGGACGTCTTTGTGAAGAGAGTATGATCAGACTGCCCTTGATTATATCCTTGGCCCTTGAGGAACTTCGTTAATCTTTCGAACCACGCCCTTGGGGATTGTTTAAGGCCATACAAAGACTTCTTTAGCTTGCAAATTTTTGACCCAAATTCCTTAGTAAAACCAGGTGGAGGTTCCATATAGACTTCCTCTTCTAGGTTTCCATTCAAGAAGGCATTCTTCACATCTAACTGATTCAGAGGCCAGTCCAAGTTAGCTGCAACTGATAAGAGAACTCGAACTGTATTTAATTTTGCCACAGGAGAAAATGTTTCGGAGTAGTCGACTCCATACGTTTGAGTGAAGCCTTTAGCCACCAGACGAGCCTTGTACCGTTCCACTGACCCATCTGAGTTATACTTCACAGTGAATACCCATTTACAACCAACAACTGTCTTTCCTTCTGGAAGCTTTACTTTCTCCCAAGTAGCATTCTTCTCCAACGCTCTCATCTCCTCATACACCGCTTCTCTCCACTCCGGAACATTTAGAGCATCCTGAACATTATTAGGAATAACCACATTCGACACACGAGAGATAAATGCAGAATAAGAGGGTGAGATATTTTTATATGACACGAAGTTCGAAATGGGATATTTGGGAGATTTCGTACACGCTCTGACTCCTTTTCTCAGAGCAATAGGGAGATCAAGTTGATCAGACTGAGTTGACTCGATATTAGCTTGAGAACTACCTTCAGGTATCTCGAAAGAGTCATCTTGAGTATCATGATCCACCTCCAGGTTGGATTCTTGGGGTTGCAGAGGAATGGTTTCTTTCCTTCCTTGTTCTGGATTTTTTCTAGAATAAACAAGACCTTTATACCGTTTTGCACACATCTCTGGTCCATCGGTAATCAGATTTTGGAATGGCACTAACCCTGGTTGTTCACCATTACCAACACAAGTATCTTCAATATTTAATTCATTTGTTTTCCCAGATTGTGTGTTAAAATAATTAGGTACTTGTTCATACAAAACATCAACAACTGAATTATCAAAAACGCAACCACCATCTTCACTCGTGCTCTCCCCCTGAAGATGAGAGTTGTAATAGGATTGCCCCTCGAAGAAGGTAACATCCATAGAAATGTATAATTTCTTGGAAATCGGATCAAAACATTTATACCCTTTTTGATTTGTAGGATAGCCTACAAAAATACATTTGTGTGCCTTTGGATCAAGTTTAGAATTTTTGGGGTCATGATTATGAACAAAGGCAACACTTCCAAATATTTTTAAGGGAATATCCCCTAATAACCGAGTGTAGGGAAATAGATCAGAAAGCAATTTGATAGGGGCTTTAAATTTCAAAGTTCGTGTTGGAAGCCGATTAATAAGGTAAGTAGCAGTCAAAATAGCATCTCCCCAAAGGTATTTTGGAACTTTAGTTTGAAAAATTAAAGCACGAGCAACTTCAAGTAGATGTCTATTTTTCCTTTCGGCAACTCCATTCTGTTGAGGAGTATAATTACAAGAACTTTGATGAATTATCCCATTTTTGACGAAAAAATCCCCTAACATCTTATTAAAAAATTCCTTCCCATTATCACTCCGAAAAATTTGAATTTTGGTTTGAAACTGTGTGTGTATCATGGTGTAAAAGTTTTGAAACACACTCCCAACTTCGGATTTTTCTTTTAAAAGAAAGACCCAACATACTCTAGTGTGGTCATCAATGAAAGTCACAAACCAACGTTTGCCAGACCAAGTGGGCACTCTAGAGGGACCCCAAACATCACTGTGAATCAAGGTGAAAGGTTGTGATTTCTTATATGGTTGAGACGGAAAAACCGTTCGTTGATGTTTTGCTAATTCACAAGATTCACATCGAAATTTAAGCAAATTTTTATTCATTAATAATTTGGGAAACAAATGCTTTAAATACTGAAAGTTTGGATGTCCTAACCTATAATGCCATAACAAAATCTGACTATCACTAGAAACAGAAATAGAATTAAAACAAGTTTGTCGGTCTTGCCTTCCAGAGGTAGACCCATTATTTAGGAAGTAAAGACCCCCATCCTGTTTAGCAACCCCAATTGTCTTCCCTGAATTTGAATCCTGAAATTCACAATGAGAAGACCGAAAGTTAACTTGACAATTGAGATCAAGAGCTAATTTGCTGACAGATATAAGATTATACGATAGATTAGGGACATGTAAGACATCTTTAAGAGTGAGAGACGGTGAGACGATTATGGTTCCTTTGCCAGCAACCGCAGCAAAAGAACCATCAGCAATTTTAACCTTTTGATTCCCTGCACACGGAGTATATGACGAAAAAAATTCCGAATTACCAGTCATGTGGTCAGTAGCCCCTGAATCTAATATCCAGTTGCTATGGGATTTGATGCAGGCAATTGTAGCTGTAAACGTATTACCTGACTGAGCTATGGAACAGGAGGAGTCAGAGTTTCCTAAGGAATGATTTTGAACCATTTTACACAGATGCTCTATTTGTTCCTTTGTGAATGGAAGTGGTTCTGAGGAAGACTGTTGCTTTGAATCAGCATTGCTAGTTTGAAATGCTCGTGCACCTCCTCTAGTTTTGTTATCACGCTTCTTCCAAGTTGCTGGTTTACCATAAAGCTTCCAACAATTATCCCTAGTATGACCTGACCACTTACAATGATCACACCACAATCTCTGCTTTCCTCCCTGCTTATCACTGTCAACGACTTTACCAAGAACTACCAGTGCAGAGCCTCCACCATCTGTACAGGGTGCACATTTGTCTTTTAACATCCCAGACCGTCGAGCCTCTTCTCTTCTTACCTTAGAAAATACCTCTCTGATAGTGGGCAAGGGTATACTGTCTAAAAGGCGACCCCAAACTTTGTCGAGGTCCTTGTTTAGTCCAGCCAAGAAGACCAACACACGAAATCGCTGAACCTTCTTCTCGTGACGGGCACTATCATTCACATAACCTAATTTTTTTTTGCCGTAGATAAACAACCTCATTGATTGTGCCCATGAGAGATAGTTTCTTCCGTTCAACTTGTGACTAATATTCGCTACCGGATTCTCACCCATCATAGCAAGTTTATAGTTCATATCGCCAGAGGATCAACAACTAAACAAACTCAAGACTAAATAAAACCAAATCTGAACAAGAACACCGCAAACAATCAAACTAGCCCGTTACACTAAATCTGGTGCAACTAACACTAAAACACTAGCCAAACCAACCAATCAGCTGAGCAGTACCAAAACACTACCAATTGAACAGTACTTATACCAATTGAATAGTATTTATACCAATTGAATAGTACCAAACCGGAACAGTACCACAAAAACTATGACGAAACAGTACCATAGGACCAAACCAGTACCAGAATAAGCAGCGGAACAGTGGGACGATTAAACCTGGAAAATTTGGCAGCCATCGGAGCAGTCACGCGCCTCCACGCGCGGCGGAGACTGACGGCGCGTGAGATCCACGCGCAGAGGGAAGGTGGCGCGTGAGGGCGCGTGAGCAGTCGGTTTCCGGCGTGGCTTTCGGGGTTCTGCTCGTCTGGTAATTCCGACCACTCCTGTGTGGTTGATTCCGGGAAGTCTAACCTATTACGCACGGCAGTGAGCAAAAACAGTGGCGGCGGCTAGGGTTTTGGGCGTGGGTAGGGTTTTAATCCGACCTAGGGTTTTAGTTGTACCTAGGCGGCATATGGAGTTCCTAACCTACCTCTGATACCATATAGAATTTAGAGAGAACTTTTATTCTTATTCCATAATCATAAACAAAGAGAACAACGCACCTTATATAGGAAATAAACACAACTCCTAATCAACCTAGAGTCCCTATCAAGGTGGGATTCTACCCACAAATAAAATAACATAAATAACTAAAATAAATAATACTGAATTATCAATAGAAGGGTTGTATTCGGCTGCAAGAGGCTCCGGTGAGAGTAAATTCTTTCAAAAATATCAAGCATCTTACGGATTATTCGTCATGGAAAAATATTCAAACAGGAATGGAAGCTTCATCAGATTGTTGGAATTGCAAAGGGGTATGCTATCAAATACTATTATTCTTCCAGCTGGTAACAGAGGTGAGGGTTGGAGGGGTGTGGCTGATAGATTGAAGCAGATGATGTTTTCCCCGAGTCCAGATCCCAAATATGTTCCAGTCAAGAATGCACGAGTGCAAGTTAAAAATGATAATATTAGTGGTAGAGGAGGGAATAAACAACACCGTTCATATGTTGAGGCTTTGAAATACGAAAGATCATTTAATTATCATCCTCAAGTCAAACACAATGTGGGTGATGAGGCTGTGGTGGAGTGGAGTAAAGTCGTGGTTTGTACAAGAGAATCAATTTGGGATTCATGGCATGGTATTCAAAGGGCCATGAATAAATTCTACAGAACCAAATTTGTGCTGAGACCTTTTCAGGCAGATAAAGCCCTGTTTGTTTGTGATGACGTGAAGTCGGCAGAATTTTTTGGGAGCAGATCATTACTTTTTTTGGAAGGCCCATATGCTGTCAGATTACAGAGATGGAATGACAGGGAGGTATATCAAAACAATAAAATTACATGTACTGGCGGTTGGATTACGGTAGAAGGGCTTCCAATTAATTTATGGAAAAACAGCATATTCGAAGCAATTGGAAAGAGGTGTGGAGGTCTTGTTGACATTGATGTTAAAACCTCAAAATTACAGAAACTTTTCTTAGCACGTATCAGAGTCAAAGGACGCACGTCGGGTTTCATTCCGGCGAGTTTAAGGATTAATACTAGTTCGGAATCTTTTTTGGTTAGGTTAAGAGCAATCTCCAAACTCCGTTGGGATAGAGTCTCTGCCGAAGATCCCTTGCCAATCAATATGTCTGCCGAAGAGGATATAGTGGTAGTGGATACAAAGAATGATGAGGATGACATGCTGACTAGTTTTGGTAAGGTTGAGGGTGGAAATTATGGTGTGAGGGCAAAAACTGAACCAGAACAGATGCAGCCTGGTAAAGCGTTATCAGAAGGGCACGAAGGTAAATGGCTGGGCCGGATAAGGGCGAAAAAAATAGAGGATTTCAAAGTTTGGGAAATTAAAAGAAGAAAAACAATAATGCAGCCAAGATCGAAGCGTATTACTGGCAGCTGCGTTCTCAGATGTGAGAATGATGATACTGAATCGGTGAAATCTTTTTGTGATAAAGAGGGTCAGAATAATTTCAGCGACAGTGAGAGAGGGATCATGAAAACACCAAAAGAAGGAACCAAGGAGAGGAACAATAGGGACTCTGCAGAAAGTGGAGAGCTAATGGATAAAAGATTCGGGCAAATTTACACGAGGAGGAGCAATAAAAAGTTGATACGAGAGAGTGATGATACAACAGAAATCCCCGAATGTTTCGAACAAGCAATAGATGGATTTTCTGGGACAGAAGCTGAGGACTTCGGTAACATATTATCAGATTTTTCGGAAAATGAAAGTCAGGAAGATGAAGACTGAGAGTCCTCGTCGTCGGAGGTAGTAAAAGAATCAAATGAAGTAGAAGCAGTATGTGAGGTGGGGAATTTTTTTGACATGTATGAAGTTAACTCTATTGCCAATCAAGATCAGGTACGTACTCAACCGAGCACTAATCTTGTGAATAACCTTTCACATAACTGCCCTGTTCAAACTCATCTTATCGTTCATAGCCCCTCTTCTGTTTCATTCTCGAGTTCGTCCTCTTTCGTTCCTAATTCTGGGGAATATGGGGAGGGTAAAGATCATACTTCAATTTGTTTGCAAGAAAAGGATGTAAGTTCAGACCATGAGAAATTAATGTCTAATGGGGAGTGTAAGAAATCCTATGAAAATAACAAAGGAATAACTCATAGTGGCAGTAATGCTTCTGGGTTTGGAAATCACGAGGGTCTTTTGGAGGAAGGGGAAGGACACAACCGTATTGTTGAATTGGAGGAGGAAATTAATGAAATTCTGGAAAAATTATCCTTAAAACTAGTTCCAATAACAGATGAGGATAACACGGGGGGGATTAATATAATTTGTCGATGAAGATCTTAACATGGAATGTGAGGGGTGTGGGGAATAAAGATAAAAGGAGAGTAATAAAAGACTTAATAAAAAAGGTATATCCGGATTTAGTTGTCCTACAAGAAACAAAAAAGGAGATAATTGAAGACAAATTAGTCGGGTCGCTATGGGGCGTTAAGTTTAAAAATTGGGTTTCCTTGCCATCGGTTGGTAGGTCGGGGGGAATTTTATTGATCTGGGACGTGAGATCTGTAGAGATAGTGGAGTGCGTTATAGGAAGTTATTCGGTCTCAGTTAAAATTAAAAAAGATGAGGGTAACTTTTGGTGGTTCACGGGGGTTTACGGTCCATGTAGGTACAAAGAAAGAAAGGATTTTTGGGAGGAATTGGCCGGTTTATTTGGCTTATGTTCCCCTAAGTGGTGCGTCGGGGGGACTTTAATGTTGTTAGATATTTAGAGGAGAAATCAAATGGAGGAAGGGTAACAAAGAGCATGAAGGATTTTGACTCATTCATAAGGGAAACAAAATTGAGAGACATTAGAATGAATAATGGAAGGTTCACATGGTCAAGTCTAAGAGAAAATGTGGTATGCACAAGAATTGATAGATTCTTATTTTCGAGTGAGTGGGAGGAAAATTTCTCTAGAGTAAGGATGGAGGCGCTTTTTAGAAATGTGTCTGATCATTGTCCAGTGTTGTTGGACACGTCATTATCAAAGTGGGGTCCGACACCATTTAGATTCGAGAACATGTGGCTTAAACATAAGGATTTCAAGAAGATTTTTTCGCAAGGATGGGAGGAGACAGAGAAACTAGGGTGGGAAGGGTTCAAGTTCATGAATAAATTGAAAACTTTGAAATCTATTATTAAAAAGTGGAATATTGAATGTTTTGGGGATTCTAGATTGGAAAAGATAGCAATAATGGAGAAAATAAAAGAGATTGACCTGAAAGAAGAAGTTGGCAACATTAATGATAACTTTAGAAAAGATAGATGTGAGTTGAAAGATAATTTGGAAAAAGTAATCTTGAAAGAGGAAATTTCTTGGAGACAAAAAGCTAGAATTAAATGGGTTCGAGAATGGGATAACAATTCAAAATTATTTCATAAAATCGTTAATATGAAAAAAGGCAACAATTTAATAAACAAATTGGAAAAAGACAATGGGGAAATTTTGGAAGAGGAAGATTTGATAGTGAACGAAATAATCACTTTTTTTGGGAAATTGTATTCGAATGATATGAAATCAAAGTGGAAATTGGAAGGTTTGGAGTGGGCGCCAATAGAAGCAACCAAGGCAGAATGGCTTGAAAGACCCTTTGAGGAAGAGGAAGTTAGAAGTGCAATTATAGAATGCGATGGTGAGAAAGCTCCGGGTCCCGATGGGTACACTATGGCTGTTTTTCATGAACTTTGGGATGTCTTGAAAGGCGATTTAATGAGTTTCTTTAAGGAATTTTATGAGAATGGGGTTGTTAATAGGTGTGTGAACGAGACATACATCTGTTTAATTCCAAAAAAGGTGAATTCGTGCAAAATAAAGGACTTTAGGCCAATAAGCTTAGTAACAAGTTTATATAAGATATTGGCAAAAGTACTCTCATTAAGGTTAAGAGAAGTCATGGAGGGAACAATTTTAGAGTGTCAAGGGGCATTTGTTAAAGGTAGACAAATCCTAGATGTAGTTCTGGTAGCCAACGAAGTGGTGGAGGAGTATAGAACAAAAAAGAAAGAAGGTGTGGTGTTTAAAATTGATTTCGAGAAAGCTTATGACCATGTAAATTGGAACTTTGTGGATGAGGTTTTGGAGAGAAAAGGGTTTAAAGATAGATGGAGAAGGTGGATTAGAGGTTGTTTGTCTTCAGTTAACTTTTCGATTTTGGTAAATGGGCGTCCTAGAGGGAAGTTTGGAGCAACAAGGGGATTGAGACAAGGTGATCCACTCTCTCCGTTTTTGTTTACATTAGTTGTGGACTGTCTGGGTAGATTGGTGGAGAAGGCTAGTCGACAAGGTGTGATTGATGGGTTTAGGATTGGGAGGGATATGGTGGAAGTGTCACACTTACAATTTGCAGACGACACGATTTTCTTCTTATCGGGTGATGAATGCAAATTTAACAATTTGGTGAAGTTGTTATCGGTTTTCTGCTCAATATCAGGATTGAAACTAAATTTGACTAAGAGTAAACTTGCCGGTGTTAACATGGAGGTGGAGAAGTTAGAGGAGTGGGCTACTAGATCAGGTTGTGAGATTGAGAATTGGCCAGTAAAGTACTTGGGGTTGCCTCTTGGAGGTAATCCAAATTCTTTGGAATTTTGGAATCCGGTGTTGGAAAAAGTTAAGAAGAAACTTGATGGATGGAAAGGTGGTTGCTTGTCAAGAGGTGGGAGACTTATCTTGATTGAATCTGTTCTAGCAAGCCTTCCAACTTATTTTTTGTCCATTTTTCGTATTCCTATGAAGGTTAAAAATGTTTTGGAAAAAAGAATGAGAGACTTCCTGTGGGATGGGTGCGATAATAATAGAAAAGATCATTTAATAAATTGGGATATAGTGTCTAAAGAAAAAAATAAAGGGGGGTTGGGCATTGGTAATTTGGTGAATCGAAATAAAGCTTTGTTGGGAAAATGGTTGTGGAGATTCCCCCGTAGTCAAAATTCCCTATGGTATTCCATCATTAGAAGCA
The DNA here is from genome assembly GCA_021464415.1 of Lonicera japonica. Taxonomy (NCBI): domain Eukaryota; kingdom Viridiplantae; phylum Streptophyta; class Magnoliopsida; order Dipsacales; family Caprifoliaceae; genus Lonicera; species Lonicera japonica. The sequence goes on from CM038471.1 coordinate 48,328,628, forward strand.
AATATGGATTAAGCGACAATGGGTGGGACTCCAAAGTTGTGAGTAGTGGGACTTATAGAAACCCTTGGAAATATATTTCTCATGGTCTTGAATCATTCTTGGAGCACACAAAACTTGAAGTGGGTGGGGGTTCCACAGTTAGATTTTGGGAGGATAAATGGAGGGGTGAGACAACCTTTGATTCTTTGTTTCCGCGTTTGTATAGACTCTCCATGAACAAAGGAGATTCCATCGCTTCTTTAGCCTCTTTAAATTCGAATTGTATTGTGTCTTGGAATTTATCTTTTTCCAGAAACTTGAATGAGAGAGAGTTGGAGGAGTATCTTTCTTTGTTGAGAGTCATAGAGGGTGTTAGATTGTCTCCAGGGAGTATGGACTATAGGCGATGGTTGTTGAAAGGGGAGGGTTTCTCGTGCTCTTCTTTTTACAAATCTCTTATCGATTCTCCAACGCATCCACAATTTGCTCCTTCAAAAGTCATTTGGGCAGCTGGTATTCCCACTAAAGTGAAGGTGTTCTCTTGGTTAGTTGCTCACGGGAGGGTTAATACCTATGATCTGTTGCAAAAGAGAAGACCGAATTGTTGCCTCTCCCCATCTTGGTGTGTACTGTGCAAGAGCGATGCAGAATCTTTGAACCACTTGTTGTTACATTGCCCTTTTTCATATTTCATATGGAACAAAGCTTGTGCAGAATTTGGGTTTAGTTGGGCCATTCCCAAAGATGGCAAGAGTCTTCTTATGCTGGAAATCAATAGCTATAGAGACAAATCTAAAGGCAGGGAGCTTTGGAGATGTGTCAAAGTTGCTTCATTTTGGCTATTATGGATGGAGAGAAATTATAGAATTTTTGAAGGAAAGATAGAAGAAAAGGAGTGGCTGTGGGAAAGAGTCAAATTCATGGCTTCGTTGTGGGCTTCCAACACCAAGCCTTTCAAAAATTATAGAGTGGAAGACATCAAGAACAATTGGAGAGCTTGGATTCTTGAATAGTGTTCCATTGTATTATATTTGGGTTCTATTCTAAGGGTGCATTGTTGGCTATGGGTTTTGGCAGGATTATATTTCCTTTATTTTCTTTTTGTGGGTTATATGTTTGGTTGGTGGACTCCTTGTCCCCTCTATATTTGTACTTTTAATCTTTATTATGAATGGAATCTTGTTTCTTATCAAAAAAAATAAAATTGGTTCCTCTTGAGCATTGAACCGTAATGAATTAAACAACTAATGACCCGAAAACTATAACATGATGTGAACCAGAAAAAAATCACCCTTTGGTAGACAATATCCCTGAAATTCACATGAACTGTGGCCTCATTGCCGTGTGCATTACTTCCAACTGTATAAACAACTATTTGAAAGTGATAATAACTATCAACAAATGATGAACCAATATTACTTGTATTGTTAGATTTGAGGGAAAGTTTAAACAGATTTTGGGATCCTATTACATATTACTGGACTCAGATATTAGAGCAGCGATTATATAGCACCTTTTGTCGACAAAAAAGATAAGTAGGTTAATATAGTGGGATGGTCAATGGTGTATCCTAGTTTTTTCATATGTTACCCAACTGGACTTGTAATTTAGCTAGCTAAGTATGGTCAATATAATAGGCTGGTGTCCCCCTCCCCCTCTTAAAGTTACTTGAAGGGGAAAGTGAAGTTGGAAAACATATGATGAGGGAAAATAGCACACCAGGTTAATTAGAGCCATGATAACCATCTGCTAAAAATATGGCACTGGGTATAGTTAAAATGACACATAGCAGATGAATGTTATAAAATTCATGCAATTAAGAAGTTGTAATGGTTTGTGTTATAGGTTGTAAACATTGTATTAGGAAGGTAGATAAGTTAGGAATTCTAATTAGTAGTGTTTCCTTATTTGAGTAGGAGTCTCATGTATATAAGTGTGCATTCTTCTCTCTAATAATATAATATAATTTTCTCCTTCTCATAATAAACATGGTATCAGAGGGAACAGCTTAGGGTTAGGGTTTTTTCGAATTAAGCAGTTGGTCGCTGCCAGTTGGTTCCGCTGCCAGCTTAGGGTTAGGGTTCTGCCTTTGTGTTCGCCAGTCAAAACCGATTGTGCGACATCACCACCAACCTAAAACGAAGCACCACCCTCCGACGACCTTCTCCACAAAATCCGGTGACCAGACGACCTGCGCGTGGTCCTCACGCGCCGCCAGAAGGAAAACGGTCCAGTCCCACTCGCCGGCGCGTGGAGGCGCGTCCCGACTCCGTTCATTCTCCGGCCACTCTCGTTTGGCTCGTCTAAGTGTATACAGCACGTATATGTGCCTGGTTTGGTTCAGTTCGTCCCTATTTGATACAGATCAGATTTTGGTTTAGCTTGACCGTCGTCGTTAATGCAGATCTGAGTTCGGTAACTTGGTTCAGTTTGGTTCTGCCTCAATTTATGGTCCGTATTCCATATTTGTGTTATGTTCACTGATTTGCTCAGTTTGCTCGGTTTATCTGAGATCTGTGTGGCTTGATTTCTACTTCTGGTGTGTACAACGCATTCCGGTATCGTTTCATCTCTAATTTGCTACTATTCACTGCCTCGTTAATCTGTTTTATACGCTGTTTTGTTCGTCGTAATTTTGGCTCTCGCTATAAAGTTATTTAAGTATGTCAGAGCAAAAGGCGGCAGTTATTTCTGATGTGGTTTCTGTAATGTCAAAGATTACTGAACATAAACTTAATGGCTTCAACTATCTTGATTGGAGTAAAACCATTCGAATTTACTTGCGTAGTCTCGATAAGGATGATCACATGACTAGTGATCCACCTTCAGATGAGTCGGGAAAGACGTGGTTAAGGGAGGATGCTCGGTTATTTTTACAAATTCGGAATTCGATTGACAGTAATGTGATTAGTTTAATTAACCATTGTGAATTGGTTAAAGAGTTAATGGATTATCTGGAATTTCTATATTCTGGAAAAGGGAATATTTCTCGTATTTATGATGTGTGCAAAGCTTTTTATCGTGCAGAAAAGCAGGACAGGTCTATTATGAGTTATTTTATGGATTTTAAGAAAACGTATGAAGAACTTAATACGCTATTGCCGTATAGCCCTGATGTCAAAGTTCAGCAAAGTCAACGAGAGCAGATGGCTATCATGAGTTTTCTAGCTGGTCTTCCGGCTGAATTTGAAACAGCTAAGAATCAAATTCTGTCTAGTCCTGAGATCTCATCCCTACAGGAAGTGTATAGTAGGGTTCTTCGCACAGAGGGGACTCCACAAGTTCAGACTTCACCTGTTCTGTTTAATAGTGCTCTGGTTAGCAAAAATAATGAGTCAGAACTCGGGCGATCACAATATCGGGTAGGCAATCACGGAGGAGGATCAAACAGTAACAATTTTAATTCTCGCGCACATGATTTCGGAGGAAGTGTGACTCGGGGACAAAGTTCTGGAGGGATCGTATGTCATTACTGTCATAATCCAGGACATTTGAAGCGGGATTGTAGGAAGCTTCGGTATAGGACTCAGAGAGCTCCCTCGGCCCATATTGCATCCTCCAATGCGATGGTTGAAAAATCAGTCCTTATCCCTGCAGATGAGTTTGCCAAGTACTCTACGTACCAAGACTCTCTAAAGTCTTCATCCACTCCAGTCACTTCTGTCACTGCAATTGCTGATTCAGGTAAACCAAATACATGCCTTGTTTCCTCATCATCGAAATGGGTCATTGATTCTGGTGCCACGGATCATATGACAGGTAATTCTAGCCTCTTTTCTACCTTTCAGTCACATATATCCCCTTCCAGTGTTACTTTAGCAGATGGCACATCTTCTTCCGTTCTGGGATCTGGAACAATCACCCCAACCCCTTTGCTTCCCTTATCATCTGTTCTACATTTACCTCAATTGTCCTTTAATCTAATTTCTGTAAGCCAGCTTACTCGTAAACTTAATTGTTGCATCTCATTCTTTCCTGATTATTGCTTGTTTCAGGATCTTATGACGAAGAAGATTATTGGTAAAGGACATGAATCGGGCGGCCTCTACATCCTTGACACATCGATACCCAAATCCGTTGCATGTTCGGGTGTCACATCTGCTTTCAAGGCTCATTGTAGGCTCGGTCACCCTTCTCTTCCTCTGCTTAAGGAGTTGTGTCCTCAGTTTAATAAGGTGTCCTCATTAGATTGTGAGTCGTGTCAATTTGCCAAACATCATCGTAGTAGTCTTAGTCCGAGAGTCAATAAGAGAGCCAGTGCTCTGTTTGAATTAGTTCACTCTGATGTTTGGGGTCCATGTCCTGTTATGTCAAAAACTGGGTTCAAGTATTTTGTTACTTTTGTTGATGATTATTCTCGTACAACTTGGTTATATTTAATGAAAAGTCGTTCTGAATTGTTTTCTCATTTTTGTGCGTTTTGTGCTGAAATTAAAACTCAATTTGCTACTTCTGTCCATATCTTGCGTAGTGATAATGCCAAAGAATATTTATCTTCCTCTTTTCAGACTTACATGATTCAGAATGGTATCCTTCATCAAACTTCTTGTGTTGATACTCCATCCCAAAATGGAGTGGCCGAACGGAAGAACAGACATCTTCTTGAAACTGCAAGAGCCCTATTATTCCAAATGAATGTTCCAAAACCATTTTGGGCTGATGCAGTTTCCACAGCATGCTTTCTCATTAACCGAATGCCCTCATCTGTTCTTCACGGTGAGACTCCTTATAGTGTTCTCTTTCCAAATAAATCATTGTTTCCTATTGAACCTAGAATATTTGGTAGTATTTGCTTTGTTCGAGATGTCCGTCCACAGGTTACTAAGTTAGATCCCAAGTCTTTGAAGTGTGTTTTTCTTGGGTATTCTCGTCTTCAGAAAGGATACAGATGTTATTGCCCTAGTTTGAATAAGTACCTTGTTTCAGCTGATGTTACCTTCATGGAAGAAACACCATATTTTCCTTCTTCCACTTCCAGAAGTCAGGGGAGGATGATGATTTGTTAGTCTATACGATCACGTTCCCTGAACCCGTTGCTGAACCAGCACCAGTCAGGCCTCCCATCCATCAAGTCTACTCCAGACGCCAGCCTGCTGATTCATGTCCTCCGCCAGCTTCTTCTTCATCATCAGATTCCGTGACGAGTGATGATCTTCCTATTGCTTTACGCAAAGGTAAACGCCAGTGTACTTATCCTGTTTCGTCTTATGTCTCTTATGATCACCTATCACCATTGTCTTGTTCATTCATTGCGTCTCTTGATTCTATATCTGTCCCTAAAACTGTTAATGAGGCTATATCACATCCTGGATGGCGTAATGCAATGATAGAGGAAATGGATGCTTTAGACACGAATGGTACATGGGACTTGGTCACTTTACCTGCAGGGAAACAGGCTATCGGATGCAAATGGGTGTTTACCGTTAAGATCAATCCTGATGGGTCTGTTGCTCGTTTAAAAGCCCGCCTCGTTGCTAAGGGTTATGCTCAGACATATGGCGTTGATTATTCTGATACTTTTTCTCCTGTTGCTAAATTAACATCTGTCAGGCTATTTATATCTTTGGCGGCTACTCATCATTGGCCTCTGCATCAGCTAGACATAAAGAACGCTTTTCTTCATGGTGATCTTCAGGAGGAGGTTTATATGGAGCAACCTCCTGGGTTTGTTGCTCAGGGGGAGTATGGGAAAGTCTGTCATCTTCGTAAGTCTTTGTATGGCTTGAAACAAAGTCCTCGTGCTTGGTTTGGAAAATTTAGTCAGGCTATTGAGACGTTTGGCATGGCGAAAAGTAAGTCTGACCACTCTGTGTTTTACAAACAATCTGAAGCAGGCATCATTCTGTTGGTTGTGTACGTAGATGACATTGTCATTACTGGGAGTGATGCTACGGGAATCTCTTCTCTTAAGTCCTTCCTTCATGCTCAGTTTCATACAAAGGACTTAGGGATGCTAAAATACTTTTTGGGTGTCGAAGTCACAAGGAGTAAAAAGGGTATTTTTCTATCTCAGAGGAAATATGTTCTTGACTTATTAGCTGAGACAGGAAAATTGGGGGCAAAGCCGTGTAGTGCTCCGATGATTCCTAATGTACAGTTGACAAAAGATGGTCAACTATTTGAGGATCCTGAGAAATATAGAAGATTGGTGGGGAAGTTGAACTATCTTACAGTGACTCGTCCGGATATTGCGTATTCTGTTAGTGTGGTGAGCCAGTTTATGTCGTCCCCAACAATTCATCATTGGGAAGTGTTAGAACAAATTTTGTGTTATCTGAAGGGAGCACCTGGACGTGGTATCTTATACGCCAATCATGGACACTCTCGTATTGAAGGTTTTTCAGATGCAGATTGGGCAGGTTCCAAGGTGGATAGAAAGTCCACATCAGGCTATTGTATCTTTGTTGGCGGAAATTTGGTCTCATGGAAAAGTAAGAAACAAAATGTTGTGTCACGATCCAGTGCAGAATCAGAATATAGAGCTATGGCCCAATCTGTGTGTGAAATAATGTGGATATGTCAGCTCTTAAATGAAGTAGGGATTAAGACTTCGGTACCGGCTAAATTGTGGTGTGATAATCAAGCTGCCATACATATTGCGTCCAATCCCGTGTTTCATGAACGAACGAAACATATTGAACTCGATTGCCATTTTGTCCGCGAAAAGATACAGCAAGGCTTAATTTCCACGGGATATGTGAAGACCGGAGAGCAATTGGGTGATCTCTTCACGAAAGCCTTAAACGGGGTTCGGGTTGATTATCTTTGTAACAAGCTGGGCATGATCAATATCTATGCTCCAGCTTGAGGGGGAGTGTTATAGGTTGTAAACATTGTATTAGGAAGGTAGATAAGTTAGGAATTCTAATTAGTAGTGTTTCCTTATTTGAGTAGGAGTCTCATGTATATAAGTGTGCATTCTTCTCTCTAATAATATAATATAATTTTCTCCTTCTCATAATAAACAGTTTGTATCAAATGAACTAAAAGACCTGTCCTTGTATATTTATGTGCCTGATCTGTTTCATATATCTTTCCTAGAGTTTAGGTGGTTGATGAACTGCAAGATTATGGTGACTGCAAGATCCTACTCAATCAGCACAAAGGCAACAGATTCTAAAATAGAGAACATAATTGAACAAAGAGAAGATAGCAATATTATACATCAACTTTACAAGAAACCACTCTTTTTCCTGTATACAAAATTAATGATTCTGTATGTGTTTGCCATATTGACATCTGTCTCTGCTATGGTTAATAAGAATTCAAAACGCAAGCGAGTTGATGAACATCTCTTCTTTGCACGGGATAGTGAGACCACCCATAGGATGATCAAAACCAAACTCTTCTTCAGCCAGGCTTAGCAGTTGCTGAAATGAAGGATGATTCAAGTAAGATAATGGAACTACTAGTCTTTTCTTTTCAGTTTCTCCGACATAGACCACAAAATGGCCTTTGGGTACATCGGTAGCTTTTGGAATTGAAATAATTTCTTGGAGAATTTGCCTAGCACGGAAAATCCTTGGCAAATGGAAACCCATATATGATTCTAATGAACTGCTATTACCGATAAAATGCTTGCAAGCAATTGATCTGTTGCTATTTGTAAAAGACAGGGAGTTTTGGCACTGGGTAGCTAGTGTTAAAAGATATATATACAGAGAGATGAGAGAGAAAAAAGACAAGGAATACATTGAAGGACATGCCACTAGGTCGTGGATGTTTTTTTCCCCGGAAACAAAACTACATACATTTTGATATTTTTTATGCTGCAGTGTCACTTGGGGTTCTTTTCAAGTTCAGCCACTTAAATAGAATCTATGCTGAGGTACCTGTGAGGGGATCTTTCAAGGCAAGCCAATTGATGATAATAGAACAAAAAATATACCTAGTTATAAAAATATTCGTTGTGCTTCTGGTAGAGTTAGTTTATATTTAAAAGATCTTAGTTTATATCTACAAGATCATTTGAGTTGTTCATTATTATTAGTTGGGTCTAATTTTGCAGAATATATGCTGCGGACACAACGAGGAAGTTAGTATTCAAGAAGCTGCCACTGCATTTGTAGAAGACAAATGGAGCCTATTAGAACGTAGATAGCACTGGATTATTCCACATTAATGTACGTGTCAAGGATCTCAGAATTGTTGTTAAAGTTGTGTTATTTCATTGACTCCAAGTTGCATATAAATATGACACAAAATAATCTGTAAGTTAACAATATAGGCAAGGAAAGAAAAGGAAATAAATTATTAAGGAATGACTCAATTAATAAAACCCTTTATCTATGGTATGTTTTGACCAAAGACAATAAAACAATTCCATAACTAAAATAAATTCCACAACCCAATCTACTGCCATAAATAATTGAAATCTTGATTTCGAACATCCATATTTGATCATTGCAGGACTAAGATTATTGTAGTAAACCTGACTATTGTGAGATTTGCTACATATATAGACTTTAGAAATGCGAATGCTAATTTGATATGTCTCAAAAAGAAAAGTGGGCTCTTTTAATTTGGGATGAGGGAGTATGGTTCTTTAATTGGCATCAAGGATCTTTTTTTTTTTTAAAAAAAAAAAGTTAGGCATGTTGTTTGAAAGATTAGAATGCCAAACATCGGACTTATTTCAACTATCACCACTTCCTCATAACAGGCTTGATTACCACTAATTGCTGCAAATATATACAGCATAACAACCCTGGTTCTCAGTCAGCTCAAGTTATAAGTTTAGTTCATTGCACCCACATATAAAATTTCTGCCTTGTTAATTCTAGATGTCAAGCAATTTTGGCTCGTCTCGCTCTCAGCCGAGCAAACACAGCCCCAAATATCTGCACATTTACATGGTAGTGATTAACATATGTAACTACCTGGTTTCTTACCCAAAATGGCTAGCCTCCGTTATAAGTTGGGTTCACTGCACCCACATATATACCAAAGGCCTCCTCATTACACTATTGATATGGCATATTTGGCTCGTTACATAAAGTTATATGTCCCATCAAGATTAGCCCTTGCATAGAATTTTGTAAGTAGCAAAATTAATAAACTGTACAAGCAATATTTGAACAAAAGCTGCTTTGCCTTTGAAATTGACAGTTTTTCTATTTATACTATTCTTGTGCTGAGAGACATTGTTTTGCTCCCAATACTCTTTAACTGTGAAAAGAAAAAAAATTGAAGTCATGCTCTTAACTTGTAATCTGCCTAAGCGAGAAGTGAGATTAATGAATACTTCCTCTCTACAGGGAATTGAGAGTCCACCCATTGGATGATCAAATAGAATTCTTCCTCTGCTTGAACTAACAAATCTTGGAATAAAGGCTGATTCAAAAATGATATCAGAATCACAAATGCTTCTTTCCTGCTCTCGAACATAAACCCTAAAATAGCCCTTTGGGACATCTACACCAGCTAGAGCTGTTTTGTGTGCTGTCACTGAAAATGGTTGAAATATTTGTTTAGCATGAATAACATGGGCATACGAATAGCTATGATTTTATGTAGATAATGGACACTCCTGTTGTCAATAGAGTGAGGAAGAAAAAAATAAATCTCAAATGACTTGTAAAATGTTCAGGAGTTGTGGCAGTCGGATTTTTGAGGACTCGTGCTAGTAATAAGCCTAATTGTGTGACGATCCTTCAAAATGTAGATTGAGTGGTAGAGAGGCTCTTAAATGAAGGTAGGGGGGGAAATGTCATACGAAGAATCACTTGTTTTTGTCTTCCAACTCATCATCAAGGATTAAGAGTCATAGGGTAAACCATATAATTGATGAGGAACTTCATGCCCTACAAAAATCGTAACATAGCACAGGGTTCCCACCCTAAATTAAAGGGCCTCAGTTGATTCAATAGTGGAATATCCAACCCCCCCCCCCCCCCCCCCCCCCCCCCCCCCAAAAAAAAAAAAACAAAAAAAAAGGAAAAGAGATTAGTGCATTTATTTATACTGAGCTCATGCTTTAGAAAAAAATTTAGAAGTTAACTCAACTGATTATAACTGGTTGAGTAAACATGTGGCTTTGGGTAGTTCAACTAAATAGAGCTGAACAACGCATTGTAGATAATTAGCACTTCGAACGAATTTTCGGATCTGTCATGCCCTTTTTCGTATAATTATTTTTTTATTTGGTTGATCAGCTGCAGTGTTATGGTGATTACTCTACAAGATCACTAGTCAATCATCGAAAGGAAAACAATGTTAATAGAGAGAATGTTATCCTAACAAAGAGATCATAACTCGACAAAGAGCTACTGAGAAGTTGTGGTAAAAACAGCAATAGTATTCATCAATATTCTGGATTCTTGCAATATACAAAATTACAAAGGAATTTTTCTTTTGGGTCAATGGTGTTAGAGTATATGTGTGTTGTGGGCTAGCCATATTGCCATCTATCTCGACTTTGTCCAAAAGCAATTCAAACTGCCAGTGAGTTAATGAACATTTCTTCACTGCATGGGATTGTGACACCGCCCATAGGATGATCAAACCCGAACTCTTCTTCAGACAGGCTTAGCATTTCTTGGAATGAGGGATGATTCAAGTATGATAGTGGAACTACGAGTCTTTTCTTGTCGGTTTCTCCAACATAGACGGCAAAGTGGCCTTTGGGTACATTTGTAGCTGTTGGAGTTGAAAAAATTCGTTGGACAATCTGCTTGGTACGAACAATTCCTGGCAATCTGATACCCATAACTCTAGTTTGGAAAAATATTGGCAAGCAATTTGTCTATTGCAGTTTGCAAAAGATGAGAAGCTTTGGAACTGGTAATCTAATAACAAAGTAAGTGTGGGCATATATATAGACAGAGTGAGAGAGGAAAAGACAGAAGAAAACATTGAAGAAGTCACTAGGTAGCACTTGATTTTGCCACTAGATTAAAAAACTGAATATTTGATATTGTCTATGCTGCAGAATCTCTGAGGGGACCTTTCAAAGTCTTCCACTAAAATAGAATCCATGCAGCAGCATATCTTAGGGGAATTTTCAAGGCCATCCACTTAAACAGATTCCATGCTACATATTAGAGTTCAGAGCATCCAACCCAAAACCAATTGGCCACCTTCGATATATATTGCTTCGATTTCTCAATGTGGAATAGCATGTGGAGTGTTTATATTGAGTGACATGGAGCCCATGTGGCCGTTGGGCCTTAACACGGTGAATAACCCTCGCTCTAAAACCATATTAGAGTTTGGAGCATCCAACCTAAAACCAAGGGGCCATGGGTGGAGTAGCCCCTAAATCTTATATAATGCTTGGCGATGCTTCAATTTCCCGATGTGGGATTTATAGTCTCAACACTGCAGTATCTTTTAGGGGAATTTTTAAGGCTTGCCACTTCAATATGAGCCAAAAATGAAGTTGTTCAATTGTGCCCAAATTGACAAGAATATCCAATCAACAACCAAAATCATTATTGAAACTTGTAGTGTGATGATTCCAAGAGAACCTTTCCAGATAAATTCCAATATAATGGGTTTGTACTTTGAATAAGTAAGTCTGTGAATGTCTGAAGGGTGTTTTCAATTAAAGGAAATTATTTCAGGTATCATGTGACAAAATTTAGCTAGTGCAAGTAGACTTTAAACTGCGTTGCAGCAGAGACTTCTGTATGAACTAATGCCTTATATAAGAGCATCATATAAGTTGCTCAAGTACTCAATTTACTAGCAGCTGACTATACGATTTAACATGTGATTGTCTGATTCAGTGTTATTCCCTTTGCACACAACTCATATTCTGCTTAAACCAATAAACAGCACTTATTTTCAGCATGGTGTTAATTGAAGTGAGACCGTTATAGTCTGTTCATCGCGTGAACCAATGTGTAAATTGGTTGAGGATATTGCCAATATTCAGTTAACAGTAATACTCAAAATGTTTCTTTCATTTTTTTCACCTCTTTGGTGATTGCTTTAATAAGCAAGGAATTTGTGCTTATATTATGCTCGTATTCTTTACAAAAGACCATTTAGATTACATGATGCATTTCCCTGTGAAGTAGACTGAGAATGTGAAGGAAACTGCAGTAACTTTTCTAAATATGTTTCTCAAAATAAGAAGTTGTGATTTCATTTAACCCTGGCTAATTAAAAGAAAGGGAAAAAGGGCAACATTCTCCACAAGGAAATGGTGACTACAATTTACAAAACTGTGTTTTACTAAGATATGCTAGAGTCCTATCTTACAATCCGCTCAAGCGAAGTGAGACCAATGAATGTGTCTTCTCTGCAGGGAATTGTGAGACCACCCATTGGATGATCAAAGCCGAATTCTTCCTCAGATTGACTTAACAAGTCTTGGAATGAAGGCTGGTTCAAGAATGATATTGGAATCACAAATCGCTTCTTTTGTTGTTCTCCAACGTAAACTGCAATATACCCCTTCGGGACATCCACTACTTTTAAATCTACAAGGTATGCTGTCATTGTAGACTGTCGAATAATTTTCTTAGCTTGAATAATACGAGGCATATGAATACCCATGATTTTATAAGGATGCTTCTTTCTAATAGAAGAATGAAGGAAAACTATTAGATTTTAGAATGAGTAAAAGCTGTTATGATAGAGTTTGTCAGGACTTTGTGCTAGTTGTAAGCTCAATATGTGTATATATATATAGATGTGGTGGAAAAGTGGGTGACCCTTCATTGTAAAATGAATGGTGGAGAGGAAATTGATTGGGCTCGTGAGAGACAATAGCACATGGCAACTCATGGTTTTGTTATCCAACTGAACATCAAGATTTTGGACTAATAGGATTGTAGAACATCATGCCCTACAGCTTTTGGTAACATGTTACCAAGGAGGCCCCACCACCCCAACAAAAAAAGAAAAGAAAAGAACTTGAAATATAGAGATAAGCATAGTGGAAAGCCTCATTGACCCCTCCTTTTGGAAACATGTTTGAGACAAGTGATGAGTCTTTCTACGCAAATATTTAGTTTTCTCTTTACATGATAACAAAAATTGAGCCCCCTTCCGGTCCGTATCGATATTCCATACCTTGTTAAAAACTGCCAAGTGCTAATAGAAAAGTAGAATGTACATTATGTACTCCACCGAGCCTTTATTTTGTTAGGCTACATGTATTTCCAAAGCAATTCTCTCTTTGATAGAGCATAGTACTGCTTTGAGAAGTATTGTACTAGTGTATGCTTCTGAAGTTATACGTTGCTCGGACATTAAGCATAATTGCTTTGGCAATATTACCCCCCTTGTTAAATATTAAAAGAGTGAGTCAATCGGGAAGACCAAAAGGGGAAGAAAACCATGAATCTTTAGGCCAACATGATCAAATAAAAGTTATTCATCTTATGTTTCAGCGATGAAGAGCAAATCCTCATTAAAACACGGCACATTAAGAACCATTCTATGGGTCAAACTTAAAGCCTCATGCATATACTCACGTTAAATATCGCACCTGTTTTAGCCGCCGGAATTATTAAGATTGGATTTGGTATCAACTGTCAAGGGTCAGTCGAGTGCAATCAAAAGATTAAAAGACCATGATAAAATAAAAAGTTGTGGTAATTTACAATAGTGATAGTTCACACCAACTTTAAAAGGAACAACTCAATTCTCCTTTATACAAAATTGGAGATGTGGATTTTTTGGGTCAATGTTGTCAAGAGTATGTGTTATGTGGAAGCCATATGTCGACCTTTATCCACTTCTCTCATAAGCAATTCAAGCTGCCGATGAGATTAATGAACTTTTCTTCTCTGCAAGGGATTGTGAGAGCACCCATAGGATGATCAAATCCAAACTCTTCTTCTGCCAAGCTTAGCAATTCTTGAAATGATGGATGATTCAAGTAAGGGAGAGGAACTACAAGTCGTTTCTTTTCCATTTCTCCAACATAAACAACAATGTGGCCTTTGGGCACATTGGTAGCCGTTGAAACTGAAAGAAATTGTCGAATAATCTGCCTAGCACAAAAAACAATTGGCTTGTGGAAGCCCATGGCTCTAATGAACTGCTGCTTCAATTAACTTCTCTTCCAGTCGTATAAAATGCGGAGGTTAGGTGATGTATATATAAAGTTTTGAATACATATATATATAGGGAGGGGAGAGAGAGAAAGACAGAAGAAAACATTGGACATGTCACTAGGTTGCAGATGGTTTAGTTCCCCAAGAAAACAGTAGTTAAAATTCTTGAAATTGTCTGATTTGCAAAGTACATGTTGCGGATTCATCTAAGAAATTTTATTCTTGTGTTGACTATAGAATCAAGAAATTATGCTGTAGTGGCAGGATGTACGGAAGACTAGGTAGCACTTGGTTTCACCCACCAAAGAAACATATTTATGATTTGATATTCCTTATACTGCAGTATCCCTTTGGGGGAAGGAATTTTCCAAGCTTGCCACTTTCGAAATATTCTGTACACTGTCAGCTGATTTAATTTATATTTAGAAGTCCATTGGAAGTACGGAAGGCTTGTGTATCCATAGGGGAAAAATACTAGAATTTTGATGTTATCAATGCTGCAGCATCTCCTAGGAGATTTTTACTAGGCCTGCACGTTCATAGAGCCAAAAATGAAACTATTATTCTATTTCAACTATTCTGTGTGCTTCCATCTGTTTTAATTATATATCAACATGATCATTTTGGCTGAATGCTACATTACATAGCAAGTTATAATTTACAGAATATATGTCACAGATTCATCAAACTAAGGTTACGCTATTTTGACTTTGGAGGGATGACAGTTTTACTAGAAGCATCAAAATAACCTTGCTTATTGTCTTGTTTATGGCGCCAAAGTCTTAACCCAAGTTGACCCTAATATCTAACGAAGTAAGCATAAAATTTCTTTAGAAGTGAGAAGGTTATACCCGTCAATATCAAATTAATAGTAGTACTTTATAACCATTTTATCTTATGTATTCTCTGATTTTAAAGTGAGAAGGTTATTCTGGCAGAACGATGAGCGAACATCACCAGTTGGCATGAGTGATTTGCCTTTTGCATAAAAACACATGTATGAATGAATGTAGGCAAGTACAATTAAAAGTTATTATAGAAGTTGCATCCTAGAATCTACTACTGTGCATTTTTAGGCACCGATGTAGCTTAACTACTAATCCTAGTAATCCAAGTACCTGAATTTCGCCATATTTATTCTATATGTTAAAACAAAGGCAACTGAACCATAGATTGATGGGTCTGTTCTTATGTGTTTTTTTCTTTTTATAATTTAGTGTTTTTGTTTTTTTCAATAAAATCTTACGTGGTTGATAAGCTGCTGTGATATGGATACTCTCCAAGATTTTAGTTAGTCATGAAAAGGAAAACTTTGGTAACGAAGAGCGCATAATTCAACAAAGAGAACAAGAGAAGTTGCGATAAAAAATGTAGTACCATACATCAATTTTACAAGGAACAAACAGATTCCCAGTTCTACAAAATTAAGTATATGTTGAAGAGCATGATGTACATTGGTAGCCCTACCAAACAGTTTATGCTTTTGGGTGAAATGGTTTCTAATTTGGTATTAGAGCTCAAGTTCTGTAAAGTCTCATGTTTGAATCCTATTGCTTGCATTTGTTTCCCTCTTTTGTATTTGTGCATCTAGGGCGAGTGGGGGCCACACGTGAGGGAGAGTGTTGAAGAGCATGATATACATTTTTGGACCACTACCTAACAGCTTAAGCTTTTGGGAGAGATGGTTTCTAATTGTATATATTTGTGTACTGTGGGCTAGCCCTGTTTAAATCTCTATTTCGCTCAACAGCAATTCAAATTGCAAGTGCTTTGATGAAGATTTCTTCACTGCATGGGATTGTGAGAGCACCCATAGGATGGTCAAACCCAAACTCTTCTTCACTAAGGCTTAGTAATTCTTGAAATGTAGGATGATTAAAATATGAGAATGGAACTATGAGTCGTTTCTTTTTGGTTTCTCCAACATAGACAGCAAAGTGACCTTTGGGTATATCGGTAGCCACTGAGATCGAAAAAATTTCTTGGAAAATTTTCTTTGCATGAAAAATTCTTGACAAGTGGAAACCCATGACTTTTAAGGAACCGCTTCTCGTTAGAAAGAAAATATTTGCTTGCAAATGAGCTCTTGCAGTTTGTGAAGGATGAGTAATTGGCGCCGGATAACAAATGTAAGGATGCTATATATATACATATATGTATAGAGAGAGACAAATGAAAACATCGAAGAAAAAGTAACTAGGTACCACTTTGTTTTACACTCACCCCCGAGTGTAAACTGAAGTATCTCTTGGAGGATTTTTCAAGGCCTGCCATTTTAATAGAGCCAAAAATTAGACCTACTAAAAAAATATTCTTATGCTGTTTGTAGACCAACCAAAGAAATTATGAGGTGGTGAACATAGTCCATGCTCCACATATACATCCCAAAAGTTGGTATGGACCTTAGGTTATGCATGTTTAAAAAAGGGTAATTTTAAACCCACCCACGAAAACGTGTTTCTCACCCCATCTATAAACTCACCCCACTTATATTTTTAAGATTCTTTCATCTCACATTCTCACCCCATCCAATTTCCACAACCAAACAAGTACTTAGAGAAAAGGAAAATTTAAATCCACCCACCAAATCATTCTTTTTACCCCACTAATTTTTGTTGAGAATTTACCAAAACAATAACTTCGAATTCTTGAATAGACCCGCTAAAACAAATAATCCATTATATTGAACAAAGAATTTCATGGTATTCATAATAATAGTAAGGAAAGATGAACCATAAAAGAATCACGTTTGATAGATGTATGGGTGTGTATATATATGTAATTATGTATGTATAGTATATAATTATATATATACGGTCAGGATCAGGTGCGGACCGGTCCATACGGACGGGTCATTTTTATGACGCTTTTGCGTCATAAAAAACACCCTTCAAATGTTTTTATGACGAAAAAGCGTCGTAAAAGGACCGATCGGTAACCAGAAATGGACCCTATATGTATAATTACATAATTTCAATTAAGTATATAATATGTGTTGTATCACACATATGTATAGGTATTATCTGCAATTGGGCTAGTAAGAAAGCATCCAATTTTAGGTATTATATATATGTATGTATAATTTGTATGCACTGCCTGTATATAATTTATATAATGGATATCTAATCTTGACTTATAATTATTTCTTCTCACAGTCCTTTCTCGATAATTGGCTTCTAATCTCTTTTATTGACAAGACTATGATCCAAGATCCACTGTAAAATATTTACGAGTGAAGACAGATCTAGTAGATGCGGAATTAGAAAAAGTAAAAATATATAAAAACTACATTGGCAGAGCTTTTGCTATTAAAAATGGTGGATAACATCTGGAGTGAGAGAGGAGGTTGAATTGGGGGGTTTTTTTTTTTTTTTGGGGGGGGGGGGGGGTTAAAGAGGAGTATAAAGATAGGGTGTATTTGGTTAACATCTTTTAATTTTTCAAATTACATTTTAAGAATAAGGTGGGGTGAGAAGAATATTTCAGTGGGTGTAAACAATAACACTGAGTGACATTGACAATTTGATGGGGAATCAATAAACAAAGTTGTGATGACCGGAAGTACAGAAGCTTGTGTACGTTGATCTTTATGCATTAGCTGCTAGTAACAAAACCACTTAAATTTTGATATTTGCTATGCAGCTGCATCCCTTAGACGATTTTTCAAGGCCTGCAACTAGAATAAGTCAAAAATGACCTATTCAAGTGATTTAATGCATATTTTAAATACCATTTGTATTCTTGGTAGTACTAAGTACTAGAATATTCATGTATATGTCCAAAGATTCTTTAGAAACAAGCCTTTTCTAAAATTATGCCTCTTCCTACATTATTTATTGATAATGTGGAAGGCAGTGGAATAACTTCAACAAATTTTTTTCTCAATTTGGGAATTCATGATTTCCCCCCGTGAAGCTCAGAAGGCTAGAAAAAGAAAAGAAACATGGCCTGCATTGGCTGTGGTTTCTCTCTCATGCTTGGGGTCATTGGTTTCCATGCAGCACTGCTTTTGTCTGTCAAATATATATAGCTCAATCTAAGTGCAGGTAGAGTTCAGTTGGTTAGAAAATTACGCATAGTTTTTTTGACTGTGGGATATAAATTGCAATGGCAGCTCACCTGCAAATGGAATTGCATTGCCAAATATTACTGCACACAAACTAAAATTTGCTCACGTCGTATTACTGAAACTGAGATAGATCAATAGAAACATTATTTTTACTAAAACTTGTGAATCTGAAGTCATGTTACAGATGGAGACAAAGATACATAATGATAACATGACCAAAAGGATTCAAACAAAACGAAAAAGTTGTGGTAAGAAAAGTAATACTATACACGAATTTTAAGAGGAACAACTGATTCTCCTTTCTAGAAAAATTAGGGAACTATATACTTGTGTACCAGGTGTACGTAGTCATATTGATATCTTCATCTACTTCTCCCAACAGAAATTTAAATTGCAAGTGTATTAACAAAAAAAATTCTTCCCTCCATGGGATAGTGAGACCGCCCATAGGTGTTCAAACTTCAAACAAATTCTTCTTCAGCCTGATTTAGTCTTTCTGGAAACGTAGGATGATTTGAGTATGGGAGTGGAACTATAAGAAACCATAACCAAACAAAGAGCAAGTGGATAGTTGTGGTGAAAACAAAACTAGTATATCTCAACTTTACAAGGAACAACTCGATTCTCTCAATATACAAAATTACAGAGGCCGATTCTTTTCTCTGGGTCACTGGTATTAGATTATATATGTGCTATGGGCTAGCCATATCGACATCTTTCTCTACTTTGCTCAATAGCAATTCAAAATGCAAATGAGTTAATGAACATTTTTTCGCTGCACGGGATTGTCAGACCACCCATGGGATGATTGAACCCGAACTCTTCTTCAGCCAGGCTTAGCAATTCTTGGAATGAAGGGTGATTTAAGTAAGAGAGTGGAACTACAAGTCGTTTCTTTTCGGTTTCTCCAACGTAGACAGCAATGTGGCCTTTGGGCACATTGGTAGCCATTGAAATAGAAAGAAATTGTCGAAGAATCTTCCTAACAAAAAAAAATATTTCCAAGTTAAAACCCATGATTCTAATGAACTGATACTCTTGAAAAGTATTTGCAGACAACTTATCTCTTGCAGTTTGTAGAAGATGACGAGTTTAGGTAATGGAGAACTGAAGTTGGGGGTATACATATAGAGAGAGAAGGGGAGAGAGAGGAGAGAAAAAGACAGGCCTACGTTGGACTTGTCACCAGGTAGCACGTGGTTTAGTTTCCCAAGAAAAAGGTACTTAAAATTGGACATTGTCTATGCTGCAGTCTCTTTTTTCAAGTCCTGCACTTTCATAAGAGCCAAAAATGGAGCTATTATTCTATTTCAACTCCTCTGTGTACTTCCATCTGAGTTAACTGCGTATCGATAAGACCATTTTGGATGAATGCTACAAAGTGAGGTATAATTTGCAGAATATATGTTGAGGACTCATCAAACTGAGGGTATGCTAGGTTGGACTTTGGAGTGATGATAGGTTGACTAGAAGGTGAAAATAACCTGGCTTATGGTGCCAATGTCTTAACCCAATTGACCCGAATATCTAATGAGATAAGCATAAATTTAGTTAAAGAGCCGTAGTCCGATGGTAAATTGACTCCAAGCAACATCTTATCTTCATTAAATTGGTATTAAAAGTGTTTAAATCCTTAAGTTTGTGAAGGATGGTTCAAAAGCATGATATTGGAACCAATGTTTTAAAAATCCATGCATGGTATTCTTTTCACACTGTTTTGTAATTTTTTCTTTTGAAAAATGTTCAATTAATAAACTCTTGATGTCTTTTTAGAACAAATTCCTGCATTGTCTGAGGAAATTGTCAATCTCAAATTAATAGTAATACTTTATAACCGTTTTATTTTCTCCTATTCTCTGATTTTAAAGTGAGGGTTTTTTCTGGTGAAGGATGAGTGAAGATCACAACTAGGCATGAGTGATTTTCTTCTTAACCAAAAACACATGCATGAATGTAGGCAAGTATTATTAAAATTTACTTAGAAGTTTTTGTCCTACTTTGCATTTTTAGGACTTTGATGTAGCTTACTAATAATCTTAATAGCCCAAGTACCGGATTTCGCAATATTTATTATAGTTAATAGGAACGCAAATGGCCCTTAGCTTACTAATAATCTTAATATAATTTCCTCATTGTCAAGAACAAGGAACATCACACACTGTCACTATGCTAACTCCCTACATTTTGATTTATCAGCATTTGCGTTGAAAGAACTGGTGGGTTTGTTCTTATGTATTTTGCTCTTTTAATATTTTTTTTTCTAAATCTTATGAGGTTAGTGGCAGTCTTATGGGCTACTCTCAAAGATCGTAGTCAATTGTCAAAATGAGAATGAAGATAACATAATTCTACAAAGAAAAAAAAAACTAGAAGTTAAGGTAATAAAAGTAATACTGTGAATCAATTTTACAAGGAAAAACTGAAATCCCCTTTCTACAAATTTAGGGAATATCTGTCTACTGTGGGCTAGCCACATCTACATTTTTCTCTACTTCGCCTAACAAAAATTCACATTGCAAGTGCATTAATGAAGATTTCTTCTCTGCATGGGATAGTGAGACCACCCATAGGATGATCAAACCCAAACTCTTCTTCAGCCAAGCTCAGTAATTCTTGAAATGTAGGATGATTCAAGTATGAGAGTGGAACTATAAGTCGTTTCTTTTCGGTTTCTCCAACATAGATAGCAAAATGTCCTTTGGGTACATCAGTAACTGCTGAGATCGAAAAAATTTCTCGGAGAATCTGCTTAGCCCTAAAAATTCTTGGCAAGTGGAAACCCATGACTGTAAGGAACTGCTGCTCTTGAGAAAATATATGCTAGCAATTGATCTGAGCTCTCACAGTTTTTAAAGGATGAGTAGTTGGCACTGGATAGCTAATGTAAGGATACCATATATATACACATATATGTAGAGAGACAAATGAAAACATGGAAGAAAAAGTCATTAGATACCACTTAGTTTTACCCCAGGGGAAGTACTTAAAAAACTTTATAATTTCTGTGTTTTATATCTCTTTGGTGGATTTCTCAAGGCCTGCCATTTTCATAGAGCCAAATATTTGAACTACTCAAAAATCTTCTGTATGCTGCCGGCAGATGTAACTTATATCTAAAAACCATTTGGATTTGGTGCCATAGTCTGTACTTCAATATGCAAAGTACATGTTGCGGATCGACCAAAGAAATTATGATGTGGCAAACATTTTAGATCATGCACGTATATTACCAAAGATTTGGTACGGTTTGAAATTGACCTTCGGAGTGATGACAGGTTGAATAGAATCAGTGAACTAAGCTGTGAAGACCTTGTAGAAGTGCGGAAGACTTCTGTAGGTGGATCTCTATACATTAGCTAGTAATAATAAAAATACTTTTAAATTTTTTAATATTAGCTATGCTGCAGTATCACTTGGAGGATTTTTCGAGGCCTGCAACTATAATCCTGCAATAATGCTTCTTTGTAATGTAAGAATGAAGATAGAATTAAAAATATTGGACTAGTAGAATGAAGAAAAGCTGAAACATGCAATTGAATTTGTGATGACTAGAGTTTTGCTAGTTATAAGTCCATAATTATGTGTACATTGATTTTGGTGAATGGTGAAGAAGAAATTGGATGTGGGATGATACAAGATAGTAATGTATCATCAGGTTTCGTCTTTAAACTCAAATCACGTATATATGGATATAGCATTCAAATTGCAAATTAAATGAAATTGCATCCTAAATTTTGACTTGTTAGCATTGGCATTGAAAGGCCAAATGGATCTGTCCTTTACGAACTTCTCTTTTATATGTATATATCCTTTTTAGATTGTATTTGGTTGCTTAGCTCAGTTGTCCAAAACAAATTGATCCCGACAAAGAGAAAAAAAATGCAACATAGAACAAAAGTTTACCCGTACCGGCTTGCTTCCCCATTTTAGTTATATATATTTTAAGGGTTTTTAAAACAAACATTATATTTAGTTAGTTTGCGTAACCGGTTAAATTTACACAAACCTATACTAGTGTTTTTTTTTTATCTTAAACCCCTCTTTAGTCCGTCCAGAAAAAAAAAAAAACCCTGTCCCATTAACGCTAGGTCGGGTAAAAAATCCGCTGCTTGCCATCCTCAACCTGAGTTTACCAAAATTTCTTTCAGTGCAAATTAATTTGAGAGTGGTAGTGCAATGATGCCTTGACTCCAATCAAGATCCACATTTACGGTTAGCATGTAATGCAACAATTTTAGTGCTGTGCGCAGATTGTCATACATGTCTTTTGGTTGTGGTAGCTAGGTACTGACAAACTACATATATGAGGAGTTTCGCCAACTTGCTTTGGTGTGGGAAAATGATCTGTTATTTATATGTGGTCACTAGTTCTTCCTGCTTTTTTGTGGAGGAAAATTGCATGAGCTCTTGGGCCAAAGCATACAATATTTTACAAAATCCACAAAAACTGATTCATCTTATTGGGGAATTGAAATGAAGAGAAAATCCACATGGAATCAATAAAGGTCTTCGTATGGAAGTTAGCCAAGTGTGTCCCTTGAAGAATTAGAAAACAAAATATTAAGATCACAATGGTCCAATGCCGCATCTCCATGTCCGTTAAACATTTAGCAGTTGTCTGGGTTTCATTGTATACGCAAGAAACTAACTTTTTTCTCATTAAGTCGCAGTAACGTAATAGTCTCCATAGAGACAAGATTTCAAAAAAAAGTCGCTTTTGAGATTGAAATTGAGAATGTGAGCACGTGACTGAAACTATTCAACGTGTTTTTATGGTTGGAGATGCTATTTTCCCAGGTGGGTTGAAAATTCAAAAGTAGAAATGAAGGGATAATTGTAAAGAAAATATAATTGCACTACATAATTGTGTTGCTAAGGGTACGCTTGCATTTTAACTCACGAAGATAAAAAAATCCAACAAAGAAGATGAGTAGTTGCAGAAATGGCAGTAATAATATCCTTTAATGATCAATCTTACGATGAACAAATTTATTTTTGTATACAAAATTAGATAGGCTAGCCTAGTTAGTAAAGACACCCATTTGTGTTCGGCCAGGGGCAGAGCCAAGTGCGGACCAAGATAAAAAATCCAACAAAGAAGATGAGTAGTTGCAGAAATGGCAGTAATAATATCCTTTACTGATGAACAAATTTATTTTTGTATACAAAATTAGATAGGCTAGCCTAGTTAGTAAAGACACCCATTTGGGTTCGGCCAGGGGCGGAGCCAGGTGTGGACCAGGGGGGCTATGGCCACACTTGGACTTTTGACAAAGTTTGTGAGAGTATGTGTGTTTTTGTGTGGATAGGGCAAAGATGAGGGGGTGTTTGTGCAATTAGATTTGTTTGATGGGCGAGGGGTGTTTGTGCACGAAATTGTGTAAGCAGAGGTTCGGTTCTTGTAATTAAATGCAGGCCTGGTATATTAGTAGAAGGAAGGCAGGGTAATTTTTTGTTTATTCTTTCTTCTTCTGTCCATCTTCGTTCTTCATTTGTTTTAGTTTTCTTCTACACTCTGCACTTTGCTGGGTTTTTTTTTTTTTTTTTTGTGGCTCTTAGCCTCTTAGTCAGATTTCTTTCTTATAATTTTATGCTATTTTTTTTTAAAATTTTGAATATTAAAATTTAGGTGTTTTAATATTATTATTTCTTAGATTGTTAAATTCCTGTTGTACTATTAGTTCCCCCCCAAACGAAATTTCTGGCTCCATCACTGAGTTTGACAGATCCTAGATTCGAATCTCACTTGGGTGAGAGGGGGTCTCTTCATTAATGTAGTTAAAAGAAGAGGCTTAAGATTTCCCTTTTTTTCGTTAAAATAATATATATATAATATCATTTGGGTCAAAAGTTCTAGAGAATACGCGTTCTTTGGGGATACGCGTATTCACATTGTTTCTCCACATTGCTCAAGGGAGCAATTCAAACTGCAAAGGAGTTAATGAACATTTCTTCTTTGCAGGGGATAGTGAAACCACCCATAGGATGATGAAACCCAGATTCTTCTTCAGCCAGCCTTATCAATTCTTGAAATGAAGGATGATTCAAGTATGACTGTATGACAGTGGAACTACAAGTCGTTTCTTTTCAGTTTCTCCAACATAGATGGCAATATGGCCTTTGGGTACATCGGTAGCTGTTTGGATAGAAAGAATTTCCCGGAAAATTTGCTTGGCACGAGAAAGTCTCGGCAAGAGTACTGGAAACCCATGATTAGAATGCATGCAGTGGCGGATCCAGAATTACAGGGCCAAGGGGTCTAACCGTAAAAGTTTTAAAAAAAAATTACAAAGAAAATAATGCGAAAAAGATAGAAAGATAGTATTTTCATTCATAATTCATAACAAAACCATTAATACAAGTTACAATTGTCCACGACGAGTTTTCATATTCTGAAAACGTCGTATTATAGTTTCGTTATCAATACAAGCAAAAACATCTCTCTTAATGTAAACAATTAAGCTATCATTCAACCACTGATCTCCCATTCTGTTGCGAAGTGGATTTTTAATAATATTCATGGCGGAAAATGCCCTCTCCACTGAAGCAGTTGCAACCGGTAAAACCAAAGCCAGTGTAAGAAGTAAATAAACATAAGGAAATATTTCATTCATTCCTTTCTCCACCATTTTTTCTGCAAGACTACTAATCCCTTCCAATTGAGAAAAATCACTACTCGAACGCATAAGATGAACATAAACACCAAGTTGATCTCCAAGCATTAATAAGTCTCTATCCGAAAAATCACAAGGATAAAATTGAGCATGACGAACTAGCTTTTGTTTGTTAAAAGCTACAAAGTTATTTTTCGGACTCAAGCATGCCAAACAAGTAAGTAACTCAGTACTTACCTTATTGAAGCGGTCATTTAATTCTGCAAGTTGCCCATCAATTACATGAACAAAGATCTCCACACGATAACGATGATAATTTGTCTTCATTGGAGCATTACGTCGTGATCTCCTTGGAATTACATATTCCTCATCCATGGTAGGAACTGTAATATTGTGTTTGTAACAAAATGAAGATACTTGCTCAACCAATTCTTCAAACTCACTATCCCTCATCAACTGCAGGTTTTCCTTACATATTTGCACTAAACTCATTGCACTCACAATGTCTTGATCTTTTTTTTGCAATGCTAAAGACAAAGTATTTGTTATTCCCAATATAGCCTTCATTAAAAATAAGTGAAACACAAACTCAAAAGATTGTATTTCTCTCCATAACTTATAGGCTTCACCTGAACTATCATTAGGATTATCATCAACAATCATTTGAAGCACATTTACCACAGATGGAAACATAGAAATAATACTAATCAACGTACCATAATGAGAGTTCCATCGTGTATCGCCAGCACGTTTGAGACTAGTTTCTTGATTTAAGCCCCGCCCCGTTATAATACAATAATTTTCAAAAGCTCTCACAAGCTCTTCTTGGCATTGTGCTCTAAGTGCATCACGACGCTTACAAGATGCTCCAACAACATTAACTAAACTATTAGCCGTTGTGAAAAAAGAGTTAACATCAATGTTTTTCTTTGCTACCGCAACAAGAGCTAGTTGAAGCTGATGAGCAAAGCAATGAATATAAAATGCACAAGGTTGTTCTCTCAAAATCTTTGTCTTAAGGCCATTGAACTCATCTCTCATATTACTAGCTCCGTTATAACCTTGTCCTCGAAGCTTAGAAAAGCTTAAATTCGCAGAAGAAAAGAATTCATCAATGGATTCTTTAAGTGCATTTGAAGTAGTGTCGGTTACATGTTGAACCCCCACAAACCTTTCAATTATTTGTCCTTTGTTGTTCACATAACGCAGCACCATCGCCATTTGCTCCTTTATTGAAACATCTCGTGCTTCATCCACCATTATTGAAAAATATCTATCTTTTACATCACTTAAGATAAGACTAATGGTTTCTTTAGCACAAGAATTGACAAGATCTTTATGAATTGAAGGAGCTATTAACTTTAAATTTCCCGGAGCATTCTCCAACACGACGGCTTTAACCTTTTCATCATGATCCGCAAGAAATTGCAAGAGCTCTAAATAATTCCCTTTATTACTTGATTGTGCACTTTCATCATGACCACGAAAAGAAAGACCTTGTCGCAACAAATACCTAGTGCACTTAAGTGATGCATTTAAGCAAGTGCGATAATCCGTGCGAGCTTGGCTTGTTTGTTTGATCACAATTGTTTCAATATGTGTAGTTTGATGCATCAAATTATAAGCAACTTCTCTAACTTGGTTGTGAACACTACCAACTGGTCCAACATGAAGGTTAAACCTTTCTTTCGCCTTCTTCCAATTATTGAAGCCTACCCCAGTGAATGCATCACTACCTACTTGATCAAAATTTGATTTGAAGAGATAACAATGAAGACAAAACGCAGCATCTTTAGCAATACTATATTCTAACCAATCATACTCATCAAACCATTGAGCAATGAAGCGTCTATTAAGTCCTGATTGATTAGTTTGCGGGAATTTATAACTTCTAGGTTGACAAGGCCCCTTTTGTAGATATGCTCTTCGGATCTCATCCCGAATATTAGGACTATAATCCGCCATTCGAGTTCTTAGTCCAGGGTCTGTTTGAAGATTAGCTAATATCTCATCTACTTCAATTGGTCTTGCATTTGAACTACCCGGATTAGACGGAGAATGACTATCCGTAGATAACTTTCTTTTAAAGAATCGTTCCATAAATCTACAAATCAATTAATTCAATAAATCATTAATTTTTATCCAAATTAAAAGATCAAGAAAGATAAAAAAAAATATTAAGAAATAGACACATCACACATTTGAACCAATGCAACAAGCCTACAACATTAATACTTTAGTAAAAAAATTAAATTACTTTTTTTTATTAACTTTGTGTTAACTATTTTATCCCTTTTAATTTTGTAACCTCCTATCTAATCAATACCACATAAATTAAGAGAAAATATATGTTTATGTTTACATGAAAGTTAATAGAATTATTGTTTTCTTTTCTAATTAATAAATTATGCAAAATAATAAATAAAACATGATTAGATTATAAAAGATAAGAAATAATTAAAAATAACTTTAGAAAAATATACCTCAATCACGCGGTAGTGGCCGGTGCCCAGTGGGATGCCGGAGGCGCCGAGGCGGTGTGAGATGTTGGAGCGGAGCGCCGAAACTAGTGTAGATCCGTGAGGAAAAAACGAAATTAAAAAAAAAAGAAAAAAATTTTGGAAGAAAGAGATCTGTGAGATGAGAGATTGTTAAATATTAAAAAAAAAAGATTATATCAGTGAAGAGGTGAAGCCGGCAAGCCGCCGGAGTAAAAATGAAGAAATGAAGAATGGCTGAATGGGTGAGGAAGAACGGCAGCACTGTCTCAAGACAAAAAAAAAAAAGCAAGGCTTAGTTTTTTTTTTTTTATTCACCTTTCAATAGATGTAATTTAATTAAGCCTTGGGGTTGGCAATTGGCTGTCGCCTGTCAGCTCCTGTCAGCTCTCAATTACTTTTTTTGACTTAAATGGTTTTTTTTTTTTTTCCTTTGCTTTAGAGGCATGCTGCAGCCCACATGGGGTCAAAATAGCTGGCACTCTGGCAGGCAGGTAGATATTTTAAATGAACATTTTTTTTTTTTTTTTTTTTAAGTTCATGGGGTCAACAGACCCCTGTTGACCCAATGTACATCCGCCAGTGAATGCATGTACTGCAGAAATACTCGTAATCAAGTTGGTCGCTTGCAGTTTGTAGAAGATGAGGCGAGCTTGTGCCAGGGATAGCTAATGTTAGAATACGTGTGTCTATATATATATATATAGAGAGAGAGGACAGCCGAAAAACATTGAAGTGCAAGTCACAATGTGCTACTTAGTTGTCCTGCAAGAACGAAGTACTTTACATTTGTTTTTGTCTATGCTGTAATATCCCTTGGGTTTTTTTTCGAGGACTGCGACTTTAATAGGGCCAAAATTTCCTACTTGTGAAGATTCTATATGCTGCCTACTGATGTTATTTATATATAAAACACATTTCGGTTGAGCCGTATATAAAACATGGTCTAAAGCACTCGGCCGAAATATTATAATTTTCCGATATCCTAAATTAAGAGTGTATTCTTTTCTTGCAAAAGACAATTAACGTATTAAAACTCACGATAAGAAATAAGTTTTGTTCTAAAGTGTTGTTTGTGAAGAAATTAGTGCATTACTAAAAATCGTGAAAGTTTTATTAGAGGGACAGAGGAAGTAGAGTTTGAAGAGAAACAAGTTTTATTTTAAACCGTTGATTGTGATGAAATCAATGTTTTATTAAAAATCGTGAAAGTTTTAAGAGGGACAGAGGAAATAGTATTTTGAACACTGTGCTTTTGATAAGAACAGGAAAAACGATAACAAAAATAATTGATTTTTATGAGAAGATGGAGAATAAGTTGAGGCATGTGGTGACATGTCTTCTTCTTCTTATTTATTTTTGACTTTTTTCATGAATTTTTTTTAGGAGATCGAGGAAGATTTTTTTTTTTTTTTTTTTTTATAAAAAGAAATGAAGGATGAACGACTCCTACTCATGAAAATGAGCAAGGGGTAGAAAACACAACTTGTTATTTAAGTTCTTACACAAATTAAGTATTTTTCTTTTCGATTTTTTTTTTAACTATGCTTGTTTCTAAACTTAATTAGTAAAATAGGAGAGTTTTGAATTTATTTGTGAAAATGGGGTTGTTTTAAAATCGTTATTGTAATTGGCGTTTTTTGCGTAAAAAACGGTAGACCAGGTGGCGTTTTTAAGATGGAAAAAATTTGGGCAAGTAAAAATGCTTAAATAAGTGGTGTTTTTTCTCCTAAAATCGCCATACAATATAACATTTTTTCTCTTAAAAACGCCATACATTATGGCGTTTTTAAAGGTTGCCAAACGAGATAAGTGTTGGTTGAGTGTTGGCTTCACGTGATTTAGATAATTCAAAACTGTTTTTTTGGATAAATCACGATATTTTAAAATTTATGGGTGGGATTTTAAGAATCCTACATACTCAAAATAACGCAATATTTAGTATTATTATTTTTTATATGCTCTTGTTGTTTATCAAATATTCCTCCTACAAAAGATGAATTTGTTTTATTTAAATTAAAACCTTTAATTAGAACACTATAATATAAATATTTGATTATTAATTTGAGATAAAACAATTTAATTTGAAATAATATAATAAAAATACTTTTAATTTGAGAGAAAGAGAGTAATTAATTATAAAATTTCGAGTTATTCAAGTTTATAGAAAGATCTTAAATGCCATTAGTTAAATTCATTATATATAGTATGTAAAACTAGATCTTTCAATATAATTATGACAAGTCACATGCATTTTATTATATTCTAAAATGTTCTAGTATGTTATCCAATATTCTTTGTTAATCTTAAACTTTTTGTTTTCTTTACCTAATCGTGAATGATTTATTTTAATTACTTTTTAGTTTTTGAATAGTAAGAATTTTGATATGGATGTTTAACGTAATTAGAAATTCATAGCCATAATTGCTTTAATTGCGTAAGTTTTCTCATGAATTGAACCCAAAATTACAAAAGTACATAGGATTTTAAAATTTTAACATATTGAATGTAAAATCCCATAGCTAAAAAAGAAGAAAGAATTGAAAGATCTACCTTTACATACTATATATAATGAATTTAACTAGTGGCATTTAAAATCTTTCTATAAACTTGAATAGCTCAAAATTTTATAATTAATTACTCTCTTTCTCTCAAATTAAAAGTATTTTTATTGTATTATTTCAAATTAAATTTTTTTTATCTCAAATTAATAATTAAATATTTATATTATTGTGTTCTAATTAAAGTTTTAAATTTAAATAAAACAAATTCATCTTTTCTAGGAGAAATATTTGATAAACAGCAAGAGCATATAAAAAATGACAATACTAAATACGGCGTTATTTTGAGTATGTGGGATTCTTAAAATCCCAACGGATAAATTTAAAATATCGTGATTTATCCCAAAACAACAGTTTTGAATTATCTAAATCACGTGAAGCCAATACTCAACCAACACTTATCTCGTTTGGTAAGTTGGGAAAATATTTAACCTTTAAAAACGCCATAACGTACGGCGATTTTAAGAGAAAAAACGCCATATTGTATGGTGATTTTAGGAGAAAAAACGCAACTCATTTAAGCGTTTTTTACCTGCCCAAATTTTCTCCATCTTAAAAACGCCATTTTCAATAGCGTTTTTTACGCAAAAACGCTAATTTCAATAGCGATTTTAAAACAACCCCATTTTTACAAATAAGTTCAAAACTCCCCTATTTTGCTAATTAAGTTCAAAAACAAGCATAGTTAACAAAAAAAACTCTTTCTTTTCATTTTTCATGTTATCGAATGGAGCCTATATGTCACAACTTGTCCAAAGAAACTTTATGTTGTGTTTATTTGCCTATGAACACCACATATTTCGAGATTAATATAATATTGTCTACTTTATATTCTACCTAAGCGGAGTAAGGACTTTCGCAACGGATAACCAATGTTAGATAATATACAAGTATCTATATATATATATATTAGATAACAATGAAGTACAAGTTATTAGGCCCTGAGGATGAAGGTACATATATTAAAATTTACATGGTCTATGCTGCAGTATCAATTAGGGGGTTATTTCAAGGGCTGCCGACTTGAAATTTTTTATGTATGCTGCCAGCAGATGTAATTTATAGGTAAAAGACCATTTGGATTTAAGATTTTAAGGCTATATATTTTTTATAAAATAGTTAGGTCTGATTTGCAAAGTACATGTTGCGGATTCAACAAAGAAATTTTGTGTACGTATATATTTGTTTAAATTAATTTGTTGTGAAAACCAAGATTACCATTGTTAATGAACCTTGTAGAGGTGACTGGTTGAATAGAATCAAAGCTGGAATGAGGGGATGTACGGAAGAGTTTTGAGTATTTGGAATTTAATATGAAGCTAGCAAACTTTAGGGAACAAAATAGACTCTCTGTCACTCTCTCTCATGCTAACTAGGGGTGGTAAAAGCACTTTTCTTTTTTTTGAAATCTGGTAAAAGCACATTTATTTTCCCTATAAAATATTGATTCAAAGGACTTAAAAAGGTATGTTTTATAGGACCATAAGGTTAGACATATTGTCCTCTATAAAATTCGTAGGAATTAATTTAAAACAAATATAGTAGTAAATCATGGGTTATTAGGATGTGTTTGGTAGCAAATATGGTTCAATATAAAAAGAAAATATTTTTTAGCAATTGGATTCCATAAAAACTATTATTTGGAAGTGTGCAATTTCATTATCCGAATCACGGATGTTGGGCAAGTTAAACTTACACTTACTATTAAAATATTTACTGTTTTCCTTTTTATTTTTGGTTTAAATTAAATATATTTAAGTCGTACATGCATCGCATGTGCATGTTAGCCCATCATATATAGAGTGGGATTGTTTTCTATGTGGAACTTTAAGGTTGATTTTAAATGCACTCACTAAATTAGGCTTCTCACTCCACTTAAAATTTTTACATTAAATAGTTTTAACCTAAAATAACCTAATTGAAATATGTAAACTCACTTCCATCAAAATATCCCACGCTATTGTTGTTGTTTTACTTGAGCGTACTAAAATCCTTTCTTCTCTTATTCTTTCATGTCTTGTAGCATTATTTTTCTACTATTTCTTTCATTCTATACTCTAATCTCACTTCTTTGCTTCTTTTCATTTGTTAGAATTGTGCACTGGATTGGGATAGAGTTGCGGGATCCTCCTATATTTGATGGGACTACATCAGTTGGTGATTTCTTGGATTTTCTGATCTCAAGTTAATGAGTAGCAAAACTATTTGGTTGAACATTGAAGAATATGATTTCATCTCTAATTTCAAAAGTTTGAAATTTTTCTTCATTAATTTTATTTGTTTTGATAAAGTGCATCATTTATTGCCATAATCTATATTTCTCTTTGATTAAACTTTAATATATTCAACGAATTACTTTGTTCAATATCATTTCGATATTTTGAGTTAGAAATGGTCATTTTCCACCCAATTTCTAACTTTTTAATTTTTTTTCCCAAAGGAAAACGACTTCTAGGGAGCCCTCATGTGGCCATTTTTATGTTAAAAAGATAAAAAATTGATTCTCATGGCTCCCCATGTAATTTGTATTATGGGGGAGTGAATAAGCCAAAGCGAGCTGAAATGACATTTTGTTAGAAATTGAATTTTAGGCATTTGGAAATCATTTCCATAGTAATTCCATGCATATTTTGATAAGTTCAATTCATTCATAATTTGATGAATCCTATGCAAAATTATTATACCCGATTTTTATGACCACTCAATTTCCATGCAAATTCCACTCATAATCTGTTGAATTCAATGCAATTGAATTTTTGTGAATATTAGTGACAAATTATTCGTCACTAAATGTTCATCTTTTATAGAGATATTGCTTTTAATAAATTCACCCTACTTAGCGGGTGAGTTGAATTTTTTTTTCAAAAATTATTGGGGTGAGAAGACTAAATAAGTGGATGAAAATTACCCAACTTTAATTACATAATGGATTTTTTTTTCCCACTTTTTGAAGAATAAGCGTTCAGGTGACCAAAAGTTGAAAAATAGATTTCATGAAAAAATTAGCTTATAAAATGTTGGAATTTTGTTAGAAAAGTAAAAATTTACATAGTAACAGAAAAAAACTGCAATGAGACAAGCCTTGAGTTTTGAAGAAAATGAATATTTTACGGAATCTAATAGAGAATATAATCAATTAAGGCAGAACCATAAACAGCGGGGATAGCTCAGTTGGGAGAGCGTCAGACTGAAGATCTGAAGGTCAGGTGTTCGATCCACCTTCACCGCATTAATATTTTTATCTCTGGAGAAAAAACTGAATCTAAGAAATTGGCACCTGAGATTCTGAGAATGTGTTTGATCAGCTGTTACTTCAACATCTTAATCAATCCTGTAAAAGGAAAAAAAATAAAATAATAAAAGAACAAAACAAACTCAACAAAACTGAATCCAAGAAATTGGCATCTGAGAACGTGTTTTAAAAAAATAATAACAAAAGGAACAGAACAAACTCAACAAGGGAAAAAAAGTAACAGTTGTAATCAATATTTACAACGAACAAATCGATTCTCCTTTTACAAAATTCAGAGAAGTATATATGTATGTTGCTACAATTTTTTGCTATTCCAGATAGCATGAGTTAGCACACACGCGTAATCGAGCCAACACAATTTTGTAAAGCTTTTAGATCTTTTCCTTTTACATTGTTTTTCTTTTGAAATTTTTGACCCAGGGAATTGCCCTGGGGATATAAAAAGTTAGCAATATCTTTAGTTACCCAACAAGTTAGCAATATCTTTAGTTACCCAATTCTCCAAGTAGATTTTTCATACCCAATTCTCCAAGTAGATAACACTGAAGTACAAGTTAAAGTACAAGTCAATTCTCCAAGTTGATTAAGCTGCATTATAAATTAGGGATATTTCAACGCTTGCCATTCAAATAGAGCCAAAATTGAACTACTCAAATAATATTTTTTATGCTGCCGGCAGATGTAATTTATATTTAAAAAGACCATGTGGGATTGAAGAGTACATGTTAGTTGGTTCTATTTTGTTAAAGTACGTATATGTTGCGGATTCACCAAAGAAATTTTGTTTTATGTTCTGTTGCATATTCATATACTTATACATCTCTTAAAATCAATTAGTTGTTAAATTAAAACAAGATTATCGCGTGTTATGAACTGATGAACATATTTGACGCTCACATTATAATGATCTAGTTTGAAAAATTGAACTTTGGAGTGATTACAGTTTGAATAGAATCATTTAACTAATCTGGAATTTAATAAGATGCTTGCAATTTCGAGCACAGAATAGTGTTTTTTTTTTTCTATTTATGGGACAAGCATTCCATATTTACAATTTTGGGGGTTCTTCCAAGCCTACAAGTTTACTGTTTCTATAAAATATTAATCCAAAGTACTTAAAAAGTACATTTAGGACAAAAAAGTGGGAGTTAGATCATTGGAATTAACTGCTACTTTTGAAAAAGTAAAGCAAACTTTTTTTTTTTTTATATCTTTCAGTTTGTAAGAAGATGAGGTCAGTTTTCTCTCTATATATATAGGTAGAAAGAGAGTGAAAGATAGAAAAGGACAGAGGAAAGCATTGACGGATATGTCACTAGGTAGACCGTGTTGTTTCTCTGCAAATAAAAATACATAAATTTTGATATTGTCTAGGCTGCAGTATCCTTATGGGATATTTTCTAGGCATGCCAATTCAATGAATCTATGCTGGAGCATCTGAAGGGAATTTACCAAGGGAATGACATTTAAATAGAATCTACTCTTCCGTACCTCTGAGAAATCTTTTATAGGGCTATCCACATGTATAGTGCCAAGAATGAAGCTACTTGAACTTATTATGTATACTGTTAGCGATGTTACCAAGACTAGTAGGCCATGACCTGTTCTTTGGGGAGTTATTGGTTTAGCCTATCATTCTAAAAAGCTTGTTGATAAGTTGGAAGACAAAAGCATGTGATCCTTCTTCATATGCTCTTGCCGGCCTCTCGCTGGCCCCCACCCAAATTCTTCTCCACCAACTACTCTATATTTTGCAGCCTCAACCACTAATGCATTTCATCTATCTATATATACACCCCAGAACCCATTGGCTTACAACCAACACTTTCATACAAAAAGTTTATAATCTCAGCTTTTACTCGATATAAAGCCTTGGAAGTAATTTTCTGTCCTCTGCGTCATAATTAGAAAGTATTCTTAATTTTACAATCATGGCCATTCGTATGCCTCGAATCGTTCATGCTAAGCGGATTCTTCGAAGATCTTCAGTAGCAGCAGCTGTAGATGTTCCAAAGGGCTATTTTGTTGTTTACGTTGGAGAGCAGGAAAAGAAACGATTTGTGATTCCAATATCATTCTTGAACCAACCTTCATTCCAAGACTTGTTAACTCAAGCTGAAGAAGAATTCGGGTATAATCATCCAATGGGCGGTCTCACAGTTCCTTGCAGTGAGGACACATTCATCAATCTCACTTCTCGCTTGAGTGGATTTTGACTTAGAAAACGAGTGTAACTGAGCTAACAAAATTTTGTAAAGCATTGATGCCTTTTCCTTTTATAGTTTTTTACTTAGACGTTTGTCCCATTCAAGAACTTGTGCATTGAAATGATGCCTTGAAGTACTATAATTGAGAATGGAAGTAATGGATGTGTTTATCTCAATTCTCTTGTCCATTTCAGAAGCAAAAGCATCCTTTACTTTGAGAATATTACTTTTTCAGTGAACAAACAGTTGGCAATAATATATTCTTTATTTTATTTTTTCAAAACTCTAGTCAAGGACTAGAACGGAAATTTTGTTATACACGAATGAGGGTAGCCCTCCCCAATCAAACTGTCTCTCAAAGGGATTTGAGATTGCCCCTAACAGCATTTGAACCTGCATAACTGCCGCCTTTGAGTTCTTTCCTCCAAAGACTTGCTTTTGCGCAAGTTCTGCCATAGCTCCATCACCATCCTGTCACCCTTGAGCTCTTTAATTAGATTATATTTGCAAACAGATTCTTTTCTATTCCCTATCGGCCAATCCC
Source organism: Lonicera japonica (assembly GCA_021464415.1). Taxonomy (NCBI): domain Eukaryota; kingdom Viridiplantae; phylum Streptophyta; class Magnoliopsida; order Dipsacales; family Caprifoliaceae; genus Lonicera; species Lonicera japonica. The sequence continues at coordinate 48,364,365 of CM038471.1, forward strand.
TTACAGCAATTTTGTAAAAGGGAAGGAATGCACAAATCTGTTATATATATATATATAAAACTGGCTTGTCTTCTTTGGTCACTAGAAGTGTCAAACCACGTACAGTAACCTGTGAAAGATGCTGATAACTATTAAAAATTTGGCAACATGAAAAATGTCTAAATGGGCCATGCCAATTCAATAGAATCTATGTTGCACCATCTGAGGGAATTTTGAAGGCATGGATTTTGAATAGAATCTATGCTGCAGTATCTTGTAGTGATTCTTTCAAGGCTATCCACTTTTATAGTGCCAAGCATGCACCTAGCTACTTGAAAATATTGTGTTAGCTGATTTAACACATATATATCTGAAAGACCATTTGGATCTATACTATATAGTTCAATCTAATTTGCAGAATACTTATGTAAATTTGTTAAAAAATTTAAGAGGGGTCCTCAAGCAATGTACAACCGGAAGAGGACAAAGCAGCCAACTGAATCCATGAGCATAACATGGCATGTCCTTCGAAAGATTAGAAGAAAATATGCCTCAAAAATTTGTTTGGTGGTCAGCAATATGGATATGCTTGGAATTTCGATTAACTCACTATTGTATTTTAGCTCCTCACTGCAACAGCGATTGATCCATCATTTGTTTTTGTACTTACCACTTTCTCTGCAGCATTCGCCACCTTCAAATTAGGTACGGAACAGCAACGACCAGTGGGCTCCAGTTCATGTGAACCTCCCAGTTTTTGTCCAGTAATTTGATGCGTGTTTGCTTCAAGTCAGGTTATAATTAGATCTTTATGTTCATCAAACATATGTCCCAAACATGTTTTTGATTTTTTAGCATCAATAGAAGGAGTTCATAAGTGATAGTGATGTTCCCAGGAATTGTAGGTCATGATGTTCTTTGACAATATCTTTTAGCTTTTCATCTAAAAGTTTGATGATTAGTTGGAATACATAAACATGTGATTCTTCATATGCTCTATCTCTCACTTGCCCCCACCCCAATTCTTCTCCACCACCCACTCTTAATTTTGAAGGATCACCTACTATTGCATTTCCTCTCTCTATATATACACACCATAACCCATTGGCTTTCAGCTCATCTTTTACTCACTATACAAGTCCCTGGAATTAATTTTCCGCCCTCTTCATCGTAAATAGAAAGAAGTATTCTTTTTACAATCATGGCCATTCGTATGCCTCGTATCATTCATCCGAAGCAGATTCTTCGAAGATCTTCATTTGCAGCAGCCCTTGACGTCCCAAAGGGCTACTTTGCTGTTTACGTTGGAGAGCAGGAAAAGAAAAGATTTGTGATTCCGATATCATTCTTGAACCAACCTTCATTCCAAGACTTACTAAGTCAAGCTGAAGAAGAATTTGGGTTTAATCATCCAATGGGCGCTCTCACAATTCCTTGCAGCGAGGACATATTCATCAATCTCACTTCTCACTTTAATGGATTTTGAGTTAGACCAGGAGCGATATTTTAGCTAACACAATTTTGTAAACCATTGATGACCTTTTCCTTTTACAACTTTTCTGTTATGATTTTTTGCCTCGATGAAGAATTTGGGGATGTAAATTATACCTTTGACAATATTACTTCAGAGTATCCAGTTGGCAATTATATTTTTTTCAATTAAACTCCCGTTTGCAAATATTTTTTTTTCCTATTCCCAATTCAACATTCCCCTAAAATAATTTTACTGGAAATAATGGAATGCATGATCTGTTATATATTAACCTTTCATCTTTTTTATTCACTAAACGTGTCAAAACATTTACATTGCCTGGGATCTAATGCCCGCATGACACGCGGGAAATACTTACCACTATGCTGCTACCACATACAAAATTGAGCTCCTACAGAATAAATGGATTTTAATAATTTAAGGTTCCGTTTGATTGCAAGGTGGAAAAGGAAAATAAATTGAGTTAGTTTTGATGAAAAGATGGAAAATAAGTTAAGTAATAGAAGTGATCTCCTCTTGATTTTTAAGTTTTTCCATGAAAAAAATTTCTTTGCTTGGTGGTGAGTAAATTTTTTTTTCCAAAAATATTGAAGGATGGAAGATAAATACTCATAAAATGAGTAGCATCTCTCACCTTATTTTCTATCTTTTCACACAAACTAACTAACTTTATTTTCCTTTTCCATCTTTGCAATCAAACGGAGCCTAAATGATCAAAAACATGTTTTGGACATTTGATTAATGCACATAAAGATCTACTTAATTATTACAACTTGAACCAAGCATGCATCAACTTGCTGGACAGACTCCCTGAGTTCACGCTTATTGGAGCCTACTTGTACTCTTTGTTATATTCTGTACAAATTTGAAATTGCCACAATGCTGCTGCAAAAGCACATACTTACAATTTTGGGGTGGTGGTCCATAGCCGGACAAGCATTCCATATTTAGAGTTTTGGGGGTTAGTTGAAGCCTGGAAATTTATGGGTTCATGATGAAATTCATCGGAATTAATTATATCTATATCTTTTCAAATGTAAGAGTATCTTATGCAACGCGCTTGCAGGCACTAGAATAGGTCATTTTTCAATAAATATATAATCAGTGTCGGAACAAGGAGGTCCACAACCTGTTGCTTGTAGCTCAAAAACATGCATCAGTCAAACTTGGTCCTCAGATAAATCAAAATGAATTTAAGAAAGATACAGTAGGAACCAAGGTTTATTATAGTTTTTTAGCAAAATGAATCCTAGAGATTCTGATAACAATTCTAGTGTACGGGGACCTCCTAGCAATGTTTCCACCATAATCACATACATAGTGATTATTCATATTTATTTCATAGAATTTAGTTTAGTAATTTACACTGCAGCATCATGGAAAATATCTTTGCCAGGAAGGGACCTACTAGAAAATATGTATGCCAACTAATTTAACATATATCTAAAAAAGATCATTTGGGTCTAAAGGTGTATACTTTGAACAATTTGCAACTTACTAAATCTGTCAGCAGAACCAGGCGTGTCCTTCAAAAGATATGGAGGAAACATGTCTCACAAATTTGTTTGATCGCAGTATGAACATGCTCTAGAATTTTGATTAATACATGTATTTCAATGCTAATTCTTAAATCTCCTGTTAATAAAAATGCAACATTAACTAATAGGTGAGATAAGTGGGTAAGAGCCAAAAGTCACCAACAACTAAGAAGCAAACTATCAAATGGCATAGTCACAATGGAATTAGATGAGTCCGTTACAGATAATTGGAACATTGGATACTGAAAAAGTAATGTTGTCAAGTAAAAGATGCTTTTGCTTCTGAAATTGACAAGAGAATGTGAGATAAACTTCCACAACTTCTAGTCATGATTGTATCGTAATTGGAGGTATTACTTACATCCCCGTGTTCTTCACTGGGGTGAAAATTCAAAAAGAAAAAATATATATATATATATTGTACAAGGAAAAATGTCATCAATGCTTTACAAAATTCTGTTAGCTAAACTACCCTCCTGGTCTAACTTAAAATCCACTCAAGCGAGAAGTGAGATCAATGAATAATTCCTCGCTGCAGGGAATTGTGAGACCACCCATTGGATGATTGAACCCAAATTCTTCTTCAGATTGACTTAACAAGTCCTGGAATGAAGGCTGGTTCAAGAATGATAATGGAATCACAAATCGTTTCATTTCCTTCTCTCCAACATAAACGGCAACATAGCCCTTTGGGACGTTGGCAGCCAGTGAAGAAGACCTTCGAAGAATTGTCTTGGCATGAATGATACGAGGCATACGAATAGCCATGATTAATTGTAAAAGAAACTTTAATCTAATTAAGATGAAGAGAGCAATTTTTTTTTTCTTTATGAAGTACTTGTAGCGAGCGAGTAAAAGATGAGATAATAGATTTTTTGATGGAATGGGTTTGTTGAAAGGCAATTGGTGCTGGTGTATATATAGATGAAATCTAGTGGGTGATCCTTAGAAATGTAGAACGAGTGGTGGAGAGAGATTTGAATTGAGTCCATCAAGAGACAATGGCATATTAAGAATCACATGCTCTTGTCTTCCAACTCAACAATAATAGGACAACTTTTTAACAATTTATATGATCAAAAACATGTTTGGGACATTTGATTAATGTATGTAAAGATCTAATTATAACTTGACTTGAAACCACCACGCATCAACTTGCTGGACGGACCCCCTGAACTTCACATGCATTGGAGCTTACTCTTACTCCTTGATGTTCCGTACCTAATTTGAAACTGCCACAATGCTGCTGCAAAAGAACATATTTACAATTTTTGGGTCGATGCTCCATGGCCAGTCAAGCATTCCATATTTACAATTTTGGGAGTTTGTCCAAGCTTGCAAATTTATGGCTCTGTGATGAAATTGATTGGAATTAACAATACTTTTATCTTTCAAATGTAAGAGTATCTTATGAATGCGCTTGCAGGTACCAGCCTAAATCTTTTTCATTAAATAGACAATCAATGTCGGAACAAGGAGATCCATAAGTTGTTGCTTGTAGCGCAAAAACTTGCTTCAGTCAAACTAGGTCCTTAGAACCTCCTAGCAGTTTTTCCAACATAACTAAATACATAATGGATGTTCATATTCATGGGGATAGCTTAGTTGGGAGATCGTTAAACTGAAGACCTGAAGGTCAAGTATCCAATCCACATTCACCACATTATTTTTCTTTTTTAAGCATCATGTTTGTATTACTATTCAACCCAACTGTTTCGTTTCCAGGCTGCAGCTTGGCGGCCTATGATTTGAGGGAATTTTTCGAGGAATAGCATTTCAATAGACTCTACGCTGCAGTATCTTGGAGCTCCTATTTCGAGGCAATTTTTGTGGTGCCAAGAATGGACCTACTTGAAAATATGTTTGCTGTTAACTGATTTGACATATGTCAAAAAGACCATTTGGATCTGAATTTTTGTACTTCAAAAAATTTGCATTCTACTGAATCTGTCAGCATAACAAGCCCTGTCCTTCCAAAGATTATAAGAAAACTTGTCTCACAAATTTGTTTGATCGAATCAGCAATATAAATATGCTCTGGAATTTTAATCAGCACATGAACTGTATTTTAGCCAAACACTGCAACTGAGGTTGACCCATCATATGTTTTCTGTACCTACCAAATTTAGGCACTTCCAAATTTAGTATAGAGCAATGATGAGTACCAGTAGGCTCCAATTCATGTGAACGTCCCGGTTATTGTCCACTAATTTGATGCATGTTAGCTTCAAGTTGTGTTATAACTAGATCTTCATGTCACTAATATGTAATAGTGATGTTAAAAAATTGGTAGGCCTGAATGTTTGACAATATTGTTTACCCTTTCATCTTAAAATCTTTATAATTAGTTGAAAAGACAGGAACATGTGAACCCTCATATGCCCTTGTCTCTCACTGACCCCCACCCACTCTTATTTTGTTGGCTCACCATCATCCACTGATGCATTTCATCTCTATACATATCCCCCCAGAAGCCACTGGATTTCAACCAACATATTCCATAAAAGAAAAATCTATTATCTCACCTTTTACTCCCTCTACAAGTCATTGGCATTAATTTTCCGCCCTGATTATCATAATTAAAAGAAGTATTCTTTTACAATCATGGCCATTCGTATGCCTCGTATCATTCATCCGAAGCGAATTCTTCGAAGATCTTCATCGGCAACACCCGTAGATGTCCCAAAGGGCTATGTTGTTGTTTACGTTGGACATCAGGAAAAGAAACGATTTGTGATACCTATATCGTTCTTGAACCAACCTTCATTCCAAGACTTGTTAAGTCAATCTGAAGAAGAATTCGGGTTTCACCATCCATTGGGTGGCCTCACAATTCCCTGCAGCGAGGACATATTTATTGATCTCACTTCTAACTTGGGGGGATTTTGAGTTAGGCCACAAGCATAGTTGAACTAGCTAATACAGTTTTGTAAAGCACTGATATATATATACATACATTTTCCTTTTACAATTTATTTCTTTGAATTTTTGCCCCAATGAAGAACTTGGGGATGTAAATGATGCCTTGAAGTATGATAATTGAGAATAGAAGTAATGGATGTTTTTATCTCAATTCTCTTAGTCCATTTCAGAAACAAAAGCGCACTTTGATTTGAAAATATTACTTTCGAGTATCCAAAGCCTGAAGAAAATAAGTTGGTCGATAATACTTTCTTAAATTAAATTCTTTTTGCAAACCTTATATTCACAATTCACCGATCCCATAAGGTATATATATATAAATCTATATTTATAGAAGTATGAATAACATTCTTGTACGGATAAATATGAACTAAACTGTGAATAAGAGTTTCTCCACCGATTGTGAGAGGAAGCGGATGTGTTTGTGTAAAATCAAGTTTTACACATAAATTATGTTCTTAGCACAAGCACACGGTATTATTCTTTAGTTAAAAACGCAACAGAATCTCACCACAAAGGTGTATCACATCTTAGTTTTGGCTCACACTTGTTTATGTACAGTTCTTTGTTGTATAGCTGAGACAATGTGGTATAAGTTCTATCCAATTATCCGCAAGTTTATTGTTCTATTACTAAACCATCATTGGCTGACAGCGCCAAATACACGAACTTCTCAAATTCCATTTGATTGACCCAACTATATCACGGTTTATAAAAAAGAAAAAGTAAAGGGTTGGAGTTGGAGTTGGGGGTTCACATTCTATCCACAGGGCAAATAGAAATAAATGTTGCACATATATAGGAGAGTTAGATGTTCCATAGATTCATGCAATTTTGGCCAACATGAGGCCACAATTTCATCAAATCCTAAAGGCTTCACTGTTGATTGCATTGGAGGTTCAAAGTTATGAACGTCAATTACTTCAAAATTGGGGCAAGTTAAAGCCTGGGTTAACCAGAATTCTCTAATACCATTATTTTTAACAAGAATAGAAATTATAAGCAATCCATCACATGCATCAAAAACATTAAAACTAGAGAATTGTAGGGCTTTACCCTGGGTTAGAGGGAGCCCTTCCAGAAATTCTCGATGGCCAAGGTTGAACCAAGGCCAAGGAGGGGGTTTGGAAATAGTTTTCAACCAGCAATTGACGCGCCTCGGTTAGTACCTCACTAGCTGCGTCATTGCCCCAAGCGCAAAGATGATTTTTGAAGAATAGTGTCTTCCTCCTTTATAACCCCAATCTGCTTTATGTAATCCCCTAATTTATAAATGTGGGACTAGTGTCATTGGGTCTTAACCTTCTTTTGGTTGCACCCCAAAATGAGTTATCTGCCATCAAATTCCATGTTTATATTTTCAGAGCATCATGTATACTCCTCAACCAGCCCAAATGGGTTATCCGCTGCGAAATCGCATGTTTATATATATATATGCATATTTTTTTCTGAGAATCACTTGACTTGCATGTGAGATCCAATTCTAATGATGTTTAATGCTCTTTGTAACAACCCAACAAAATGGAAAGTTGCTTGGTATATATGTAGGTTCAACAAATCTAAATCACAAGCTAGAGCAACTACCATGTTAATGTGTGGACCATTTACAAGCTCGATTCAACATACTAAAAACACTTGTTATATGTTCAAGGCCATCACAAATATTTGTTCAAAAAATCAATGAATCCGTATGGTGTTTACAAGATAAATAAAGCATTGATAAGAAGCAATGCATCTAGAGGAATCAGGACATTAAATTCTCAGAAAGCCTACTTAATAAGAACTACCACTACCACTTTAACCACAACTTTAGTCAATTCAAAATTGAACTTGATTTGTATGGAGCCAAAACCTAAAAAGGAATGGTCCTCCAAAAATAGGCGTATGCCGTTGTTTGTGGAAAGCACACAGTATTCTTTAGTAAAAGGCGAAAGAATAGTTCACTTTGTGCACACCACACAGCTGTGTACTCTCTCTTCTTGGCCTCATACAAGGTTATATACAGTTGCTTTGTATGTTCACATTATTGTATAGCCGGCGTGGGACAACCAGAGAAACGCTTTTTACTTGCGCCTACTAAGGCAAATTATAGAACTATTCAAAAAATGGGAAAGTACAACCTTCTGCTACATTAGACCATATCCAAAGGCTACATAAGGACATTCAAATTTGTATTTCGATGATCCACGTGTCACTTTAAAGCGTCACATTGAAGATTGTGTTCTTAAGGAATTTAACAGTCTTCAAATCTCATTATATTATTATAATTAATTAAAAATGGGTTGTGCTTTCTGATATTTGAAAAGTTAGATTTTCTTGATGGAAAAAATGGGTATTAAAGTAATGTTTTGATCCGTTTTGAGCGTAATTTTAAACGGGGCTTCACACTCGGTTGTGAAAGAAAATTATAAATTCGTGTTCTCCTCTATGAGTACATCGAAATCGTATTTTAGTTTGCTCAAAACGGATATGGTGTGAATGAGAAATTGTCACCTAAAGTGAGCTACTTGAGATGGAAAAATGGAATGAAAAGTATTAGTCCCACATTGGAATTTTGGGGGAAAAACTATGAGGTTATAAAGGGTTACTTTTCATGAGCTCATAAGCTTCTAAGAAAAATGAGGCTCTTTGTCGTGCAGCCAAGCGTGGTTGGGGTGCAATCGAAACAAATTAATTTTTGTTTTTCTTCCAGCCATATTAATTCAGAAAACGTCTGAATTATAGCTTATTTAATTCATAAACGTCTGAATTAATGCTCACAGTTAACCAAAAACAGTTTTGGCTTAATTGCCATGTTTAATACACCACTCCCTCACCTCTATATAAATAGCTATCTTCTCTTCTAGCACAAACACATTTCGAGATAGCACCCGGAACAAAACTAATTTTTGTTTTTCTTCCAGCCATATTAATTCAGAAAACGTCTGAATTATGGTTTATTTAATTCAGAAACGTCTGAATTAATGCTCATAGTTAACCAAAAATGGTTTTGGCTTGATTGCCATGTTTAATACACCACTCCCTCACCTCTGTATAAATAGCTATCTTCTCTTCTAGCATAAACACATTTCGAGATAGAAATACAGGTACTTAACATACTCAAGTCATACATAATACTCTTCATCCTCTTCTTGGTGATATTGTTCACACAGTGTTTAGTTTGCAGTAAGTAACACCTTTTGGTAGCTACTCTAAACTCTGTTTCATCCTGGAAAACATACGTCGTAAGCACCTCCGGCAAATGGCGTAACTGTTTTAAGAAAATCGTGTGATACACGAGACTCGGTTTAAATTTGTTTTCCGTATTCTTTATTACTACTATAGTTTAATTATGTTTAATCGTACCAGCTTTATAACATTTTTATCTTCAAATTTGAAAATTCTCTATTTAAAAGTTGGTTATATTCAAACTTTGAAAAGTTCCTTACCGCCTTAATATCTATTGTGGCTATTTGATTCCATGTAAGATTTGAGGAGAGTTTTGTATTTGAATAACCTCTTGGAGATGGTCTAAATGCACCTTGTCTATTGGAACAATGGTGGGGGCCGAGAACTTGATAATAATCCCACTACAGCTAGAAGGTGGGCTTTTCCCATATTAATTGAGCCGATCTAGATCTTAACACTGAGCCTTTCATATACAATATTACGCCTTTTGCCTTACGAGTTCATTTTGTTTATGATAAATATAAATGCCACAACAAAAAAATCGATCATGCCAAATCAATATATAAAATACAGGGGTTACTATACCATAGTCAATTAGGTTTAAGTTGTATGCTCCAAACTTTAATATGGTAACAGAGGAAAAGCTATTCACCGCTTAACATGGCTTAATATATAGGTCTTTTATAACTATTATCATTAGGGAGATTTTATTTACACCATTAAAAGTACTAAAAATCACCCCAAACTACATGCACCACACTTTGTTTTTGGTAAAATTACGGAAAAAAAAATACAATAATTAATTTGTTGTAGAATTAAGAAGATCTTTATGGTGAATTTAGCTCATGTAATCATATTATATTTTATGTTATTTATGAACAAAATATTGAAGTATTTATACATATATTTTTGATTATTTTGTTGTAAATTGTTCAAAGATTAAATGTATAGTCGTTTTTCTTTATTGCCACGTAATGCAAGATTTCATACAACAATTCAGTGACAAGTTCTTAATTTAATATGATATTTTGGAATCGGCCAATCATACAACAATTCAACGACAAGTTCTTAATTTTGAGAAAGTAACAACACAAAAACGATTGGCAGCCGTCAGTCGTGGTGGTCCTCACTCATTAATGGCTCAGTTTTGCTTTATCTCATTGTGTGAGTTTTGTCTACCATTAAAGATTTAAAGTAAGCATATAATATATATATATATACAATATACTCACACTTCTCTTAATTTATATACATATATATTATTTATTAGATTTAGTTGGCCCACTCTTCAAAGATGTTTCCTTTTTTTCTTTTGGTTCCAAATGGATTATTGTAATTGTTGGTGCTAAAATCTAGAAGGGTATTTTAGATCACACAGTCAAATGATTGATTGATGATTGGTATGATAAGCTCAATAAAACAACAGAGTCAAGGATGTATAGAGGAGGTTAGCCTCGCATGAAGATACGGGCTAGTCATCTCCTGTGGAATAGAGCTAAGAGTTCGTTTTGCTTTATATTGATGATAGACAAACAATTATTACAAACTCACAAAAGTCTCTCTAACCGGTTTATCCTCACAATGTTACAATAAGATTGTGCTTGAACTATACGAGCTCTAGCTTTCCTAATTTAGGGGCTCCCTTAGATGCTCTTTGCTCTGTCTTTCTCTTATGTTGTTGCTTGGGTAGTCTTGGTTAAGCTTTTTCTTTTTTGTCCAAAGCTTGGTTGTTGGAAAAAGTAAATGCTTTTTGTATATATATGGCTGGAGGAAATGTGTGGCCAAAGTTTTCAGAGCAGGTCTGGAGCCATGCTTCAATCAGTACCAACTTTGACCTTACTTCTTCATGAATTTCAGTGCATTAAATATAGTTGGTGTGCATTTAATAAAGGTGAGTGGAGTTCTGCGCTATCTGTAGAACAGGTGGCAGTCGCTCATACTTTTGCAAACCACTCTGGCAGAGTGGTTGGGTGAAAGGGAGCTCCATAGCTCTCTAAAGAAGCTCTGTAGCCCGAGCTTCACAACTCGCCATACGTAATCAACTCTCGAGCGGGTACCCATTTCTTTTGGGGCTCTATCTTTCTTTCGGTGACTCACCGAGTTCTTCGCGCTATGGCAGGCCTGATAGTTGACGTGGATGGCCACGTGTCAGCTCGTGGTTGGTGAGATAAATCGGATTAATAATTTACACCATCAGTAATTAATATAATAGTTTTGTTATTCATGTGTTTATTGATTGTTGTAATGTTGTTCATTTATTGACTATTGCTCAATATACTTAACCTATATTATATATAAATATTATTTATTAGACTATTAGTTTTTGGCCGTCGTTCAATGTTAATAACTTAAAATGTTAATGTATTATTATATATAATATAATTTTAATTGTTTATTTATCGTTCATGATTTTATTATTGGACTATTGGTTGAGATGAAAATCATATTTAACATATGTGATATATATATATATATATATATATGATCATTATATATTACCATTTGTGGACAGTGAACATAGACTACTTAGTTTAGATTCACTTTAAAATTTATTTTTGTAAGTTAATAAGAATGACACATTCTCGACCACCATCAAAGAAAGGAAAAACTTTTTTGTCATTCTTTAAAAAGAAAGACGATATTGATCAATCAAAGAAAGATACCCTTACGCCTAATATTCACATGCTGATTCCTAATTTGCATCCTCCTTTTGTACCCCAAGTAGTTGATTTGTGTCGAGAATTAATTGAACCAAATTTGGTATTGTATGGTTGAGTGGAGAAAAATGGCTACACCTTTAATCCTTGAATAATTTACAACAAAATAATTGAAAAATATGTACAAATACTTTAATATTTTGCTCATAAACCACTTCAAATATAATATAATTCATGTAAAGGTTTGTTTTATGCCTTTACTTTTTAATTTGCGTATAATTTTGAGTGAGAATTGAGAAAAGAAAAAGGGAAGTTGAATTGTATTTAGTTAAAAAAAATTGTAATATATCCGGTAATCTTTCAAGAATTTTATTATACGTTTATAATAATTTTAATTAAAAATATGATGTTAATAGAATTTTCCTTATGAATTAGTCGGATATGGCCAATTTGTTTTAGTATTACTTACTCAAATTTGACTTTTTCCAAGTAATAACTTTATAAAAATTGAAGTCCAAAAAATGGTGAATGCTACTCCACAAAATACTTGATAACAATTCCACTTTTGATTTGTCTAATAACAAACAAGTAAATGCATGTTACTAGCCCAATGATAAGAGAGTAAGTGCATGTTACTCGTCTGATAATAAGTGAGTAAAAATTTTAATATCTTAGTCGCATGTTACTCGTTTGATGATAAGTGAGTAAAAACTTCAATATCTTAATCGCTTGTCATTGAGTGAGTAACGTACACTTACTTATCATCGGGGCGAATGAAATATGAAAAAAATAAAGTATTTGATAGTGTGCAAATAACAGTAAAAAAAAAAAAGAAAAAGGGTCCCTGTCCTTCAAATTATTCTCCCATGAGCTGAATACAACACATTCTTCCGTCTTCGCGTCTTTCCTGCCTCCTTCACACCCTTTTTCTTCGAGTGCAAATCATGGTTCAAAGTCTCGGTTTCGGAGGCCAACTCGGCCGCACAATTTTCAACTCGGACATCGGTTTCGGTTTCGGCGATATGGACCGATTCATTATTTAAAAGGCCCAAAAAATCATAAAAATATATGAATTTTTTTTAAAGTATTGAATTAATAAAATTGATTAATTAGATTAGCATAATAACATTATCTAGTACAAATTACATAACCCACATCAAAATACCATTACTTACCGCATTTGATAATATAATATTACATCATAATTCAATAAATATATAACAATACAATTTTATATAACACAAATGTCATAATGTTATACGATCACTTCACATTTACACTCCAACAGTTTTTTTATTTAGACACCTTTTCAAATTTTTTTATTTCTTTAACAATACAGAGTGAAATATTAGCCAACTTTAATTCATGGTGCAAATTTGTTAATTTTAACTTGTCGTTGTAAGGTGCAAATTTGTTAATTTTACCTTGTCATTTTAACCTTCTCTTGTTAGCGGTCGAAACTTCAACGTTGGAGAGGCTCTAAAATAAAATAAAATAAAATAAAATAAAAGTTGATCATCTCCGGCCCAGTCCTGGGATTTCTGTCACGATAAAATATAATTTACAAAGAAGGAAGATTCTCTCCTTTCGTCCCTCGCGCTGCACCTCTACTTCATGTGTTTATAATCCTCAGACCAGAATGATAATCCGGGTCGCGGTGACCCTGATTGGGGTAAGGTCAACAAAATTGCAATCGAAGAGAAGATGGGATTTGATGATGATGTCTGCCCAGAGAAATACCTAAATATCGAATACGAAAAAATATGGATCTTCTGATGACCTGCCCAACGACATCTCCATGTCAATTCTATCTTAAGTTGTAGGTGTATTTGCCAGCAATGGCGAGGCTTGCTTTCTGACCCTGATTTTGTTAGATTGCACCTCAATCATTCTCATAACCGCGAGAAATTTATCCTCAGATGTGATTTCAAATCCGATTACCTTGTAGATTACGAACCAAATAGAGATGGTGGTAATTGTGATACGCTGCGTCGAGATTTTCCATTAGAAAATCGTCACCCTCCTCGTGTATTTGGTTCTTGTAATGGCTTACTATGCCTAGGTATAGGCCACATAAAGGATGAAGGTCTTCATCCAAATAACCACAAGATAGTTTTATGGAATCCTTTAATAGGAGATTACAAAATATTACCTGATGCAAATCCTTGATCGATATTAGTGACGTCTTCAATGATTATCAGTTATCGGATTTGGTTATGACTCGTTCTTCGGAGATTACAAGATCGTATGAGTCCTTTTTCGTTCTCAATACCAAGCGGATGTGTATTCGCTAAAAACTAGTTCATGGAAAGTTATTGAAAGCTCTTCACTTACTGGATTTGAGTATTCTCTTAATACCGGAGGAACGGCAGCTAATGGATCTATATATTGGTTGGTTCATCATCGCAAACACGGAATATGTGATAGGTGAATGGTGAGTTTTGATTTAAAAGATGACAAGCTTGTAGAGCTGCAATTGCCCCCTCTTGATCTGCATGGATTTTATAGTAGTATATTTTTGATGGAAATGGGAGGATGCCTCGGAGTATATTGCTACTATTGGAACACAGGCGATACTACTTCTGTCATTATCTTACCTATATGAATTCACTATGTTTTTTTGAGAACGGGAATGTGCTTTTCTATTTTCAGACTCTGACACTAAAACAAGCAGCAGGTTAGATTACAAGTATATGTTCCCAACTAAACTGCGTAGTCAAAACACTCATTCTATGGGATCACTAACTTTCACGAGAATTGATAGTCTTGTTTCGGCTAATGGTTAGGTTCTTTGAATTTCAGATAATAAACCACATGTTAGAACTAATTTCCTAATTTATATGTTTTTCTTAACTAATAGTGTTATTATTTTTCGGTGTAAAAATTTGATTTGATACTAGTTGTTTTCAATTGTTTATCATAATTGTGCCCTCATGATTGTCATTCAATTCAATCCTTGGCTTGTTCGTTATATGCGCAATACATCCTCTGTACAAAAGTCAGGGAAACGAAAAGGGAATAGTATCTTTGAGATACTGAAAAAGTAATAATATTGTCAAGTAAAAGATGTTTTTGTTTGTGAAATTGACAAGATAATGTGAGATAAACTTCCACAACTACTACTCCTGATTATATCATAATTGGAGGTATTACTTACATCCGTGTTCTTCATTGGGGCAAAAATTCCAAGAAAAATTGTAAAAGGAAAAAGGTGATCAATGCTTTACAAAATTGTGTTATCTAAACTATGCCTCTGGTCTAACTTAAAATGCACTCAAGCGAGAAGTGAGATCAATGAATATTCCTCGCTGCACGGAATTGTGAGACCACCCATTGGATGATGAAACCCGAATTCTTCTTCAGATTGACTTAACAAGTCTTGGAATGCAGGCTGGTTCAAGAATGATAAAGGAATCACAAATCGTTTCTTTTCCTGCTCTCCAACATAAACGGCAAAATATCCCTTTGGGACATTTGCAGACAGTGAAGAAGACCTTCGAAGAATCGGCTTAGCATTAATGATACGAGGCATACGAATAGCCATGGTTGTGGAATGCTACTTGTTTCTAATTATGGTGAAGAAGGTAGAAAAATAATTTTGAGTACCGGTAGAGCAAGTAAAAGATGAGATAATAGTTCTTGATGGATGTGTTGATTGAATTCCTATAGGTGCAGGTCTATATATAGATGGAATGCGCTAATGGGCAATCCTTACAAATGAAGGGTGAGCGGTGGAGAGAGATTTGAATGGGGTCCATTGAGAGACAATGGCATATGAAGGATCACATGCTTTTGTCTTCAAACTTCGTCATCAAGATTATGATAGGTAAACAGTATTTTCACATAGGACCCCCTTCTATTGATTTAAATGATCAAAAACATGTTTGGGACATATGATTAATGCACATAATGATCTAGTTACGACTTGAACCAAAAATGCTGAACAAACCCACTGAAGTTCATGCATATTGGAGCCTACTCGTACTCTTTGCTGTTCTGTATTTTGAAACTGTCACATTGCTGCTAGAAAAGTGGTCTGCAAAGGAACATAACAGATTCGTATTGTGAAATTAACATGATAAATTTGGAATTAGATAAATCTATAGAGGACATTAATGAACAATTCATTAGGTACCAATTAGTTTCTCTGCACATGAATGTACTTAAAGTTTGGTACTAGTTTCTATGCTGCAGTATCACTTGGGGATTTTTCAAGGCTTGCGACTTGAGTGTAGCTAAAAATTGACCTACTTAATTATTCTGTATTTTTGAATATATGATTAATAGAACATAATTATGCAGAATGAGGTGCCAAGGTTTGAACCTTGGACCTCCCAAAAAATCAAGCTCTAATACCATGTTAGGAACCATCTCTCCAAAAAGTTTAAACTATTAGGAGAAGAACCGCAATTAATATCATGCTTAACAGGATCGAGTGAGTGGGTTAGCTCAGTGGGAGGATAATGCATTGCTTTTACAAGAAAAAAAAGACCATTTGGATTGAATGCTTTACAGTTGGGGTCTAAATTGCAAAAAACATGACAGATTCCGAATGCTTTACAGTTGGGGTAAAGACATGACAGATTCACCTAAGAAATTTTACGCTCTGTTGTGTATGTTCTTAACTGTGTTACTAAATGTCAATGATGGATGGAATGAGTTATTATATACTGGAAATATTAGATGCTTTACAAGATTCCTTGACACAACAAAAAATTGAACAAATATGTGCAAGGGCGGACCTACGTGGGGGGAGGGCCCCCCAAATATTGGGACTTCTTTACCAATATATGATACTAGATTAATTGCACATGCAATGCGTATACTACTCGCATATCTTATTTGAGGAGAAAAGTTTTAACATCATGGAAAGGTGGTTAAGTGAGAGTGTAAATAATTCTTTTGTCAGGATTCAAATCTTGCTTGCACTTTCTTTTTTTTGTCATTTTTGTTACTACCTGGAAAAAAAAAATTCAGCATTGCTAATTTGTGCCCCATTCGACTGAAATCCTGGGTTCTCCCTTGAGTAGGTGTATGAATCAACTATGGGAAGCTGACAACAAAAGTCATTATATCAAGAGTCATATTTTTTTGCTGCAACGTCACCAATCTAAGTAAAGAATCGGTTTGTAAACACTTGATTAAAGAAAGTACTATTACCAACGGTTAGACTAGATCATATGATGGATGATAAAAGTAATATTGCCAAGTAAAAGATGCTTTCACTTCTGGAATTGAGAAGAAAATGTGAGAGAAACTTCCGTAATTTCTATTCATAATTTTTCCATACTGCTAGACGTCATTTACATCTCCAAGTTCTAAGTGGGGCAAAAGAATCTATGAAAAAGTATGAAAAAGGAAAAGGCAATAAGTGCTTTAAAAATTTGTGTTAACTACTTCTGTTCAAACTCAAAATCCACTCAAGCAAGAAGTAAGATCAATCAATACGTCCTCGCTGCAGGGAATTGTGAGACCACCCATTGGATGATTAAACCCAAATTCTTCTTCAGCTTGGCATAAAAATCTTGGAGTGAAGGTTGGTTCAAGAACGATATTGGAATCACAAATGATTCTTTTCCTGCTGTCCAACATAAACAGCAAAGTAGCCCTTTGGGAACAATCTAAGGTTGTTGCCATTGAAGATCTTCGAGGAATCTGCTTTGAATGAATGATACAGGGCATACGAATGGCCATGATTGCAAGAGAATATTTCTTCTTAATTATGATGAGCAAAAGATGAGATAATCGAGTGTTTGATGGTTATGTTGGTTGAAAATTAATAGGTGCAGGTTTATATATAGATGAAATGCATTAATGATTGATCCTCCGAAATACAAATGAGTGGTTGAAGAAAATTGAGAGACAATAGCATATGAAGGATCACATGGTGTTGTCTAACTTATTATCAAGATTTTAGATTGAAAGGCTAAACAGTAGTGTAAAAGAAGAACCACGTCATGGCCTACTAGTTTTGGTAAGACCAAATCACAGAGGACCCCCCCTTCTATTTGGTTTAAATGACCAGAACATCTGAGTTTAGGCACATAACATGACCAAAAAGTTGAAACAAACATTCATTATCAACCTACAAGACAAACCCCGGGAAGTTCATGTGGATTTGAGCGCACAATGCCATATTTTGTACTATTCAAGAAAATGCATGATGGCATTTTGATCAACCAGTGCCGTGTTTTAGCCAGCAATTAAAATTGCGAGCAACTTAAGGCTCAGCAATTCTTGAAATGAAGGTCGAAGTACAAGTAATTTTCTTTTCAGTTTCTGCAACCTAGACAGCAACGGGACTTTGTCTTACAGTCTGTCAACAAAATGAAAAACTCTAGGCAAGTGGAAATTAAACCCCATGAATCTAATAAATTACGGAAACTTTTGGATAGTATTTGCAAGCAAATTTATCTGTTTCTGTATTCAAAAGCCAAGAAGTTCAAACAAACAATATTTGTTGAGCAGTTCATTAAGCCAATATATAGGGGTATTTGGACTTTGCACCCCACTTTTTGACCCCTAATTTGAGATTGCACCCCATACTTTAAATCCTTTGATTGTACCCCACCGTTAACTATTTATGTTAAGTTCCGTTAATAAACAAATCTAATGACGAAAATGCCCTTTTTTTTTCTTCTTATTCTCTTCTTCCTCCTCCTCATCCTTACAAAAGTGCAGTCACTATATACCACATATAACCAAGCGGTCAACAAAATATTATTATATTATTTGTGTTTAGTTTTGAATTGGTGGAAGGGCTCAATATTGGATATTGTTGGAAGTTTGATCTTCTGCTTTAGATTGGGATTAGTTCGGGTGAAGAGCATTGCGTATTATTGAAACAAACCCTCCACCCCTGACGCTTGCGCCTACACAATCCATAATTTCAACATTGACTTTTAGACCATTATTTAATTGTTCGCTAACCAAAGGGATGGAAGTCTATGTTTCACACCAAATAAGAACAAACTGAATTACAAGTCAAAATGCCCGAGTAATCTAAGTTCCAAGAATGCCTATTTGTAGAATAAGAGATACGAGAATTAGGAAGATTGATCATATAAGTGAGAAGAAGAAGAATGAGGAGGAGGAGGAGGAGGAGTGTATTTTCGTCATTAGATTTGTTTATTAACAGAAATACTTAACAGTGGGATGCAAAGTTCAAATATCCCATATATATATATATATATATAATCTTTTAGAAGCTCCATTCAGTTTTCAGCATTTAATTGAACATTAAAAATTAGGACAATAGCTAAAACTACTTTGGCAATAACAATTCTCTAAAAAAATTGGCATGTGTACTATTATATCCTACTTCCGTCGAAATTAAGAGTCTACTACTTCATGTACGTATTAGACATTCCAAATTAATAGTAAAATTTTCTCTTTCAGCTATAATCAATGTAACAAACATCTCTGATAGTAAACAATTTTTTTTTCCATATATGTATTTTTTAATACAAATGATGAAATAGATCTAAATGGTTCAAGGAAGGAAAAGGAGTGAGGGCAAGGTCGACCATCGCTGTATGTGTAAATACTCATAATTTCAATCATTTGAGCTAGAGCCTTATTGTAAGTAAAAAAATAGCTTAACCCTAGATCTTAGACATTATATTCTTAAGCACTTATTTATATTGAAATAGTGTATCAAAGTAGAATCTTAATTTGGGACGAGTGAAGTATATACACTGATCATTATTAAATGAACTAGGTATTTCCTTCCATACAGATGGATAATTTCTTCTAACATCTAAAGATTCTCATTGAGGTCATTGTAGCATATTGGTAATTAAGTATTCCCGGGGTGGGTTCGATCCCCGGCAATGGTTTGCATTGCTTTTTAGTTTACGTGTTTGAAGAAATGCCCATGAGGAATGAATGGCTGCTCCATCATTTTCACTCAAAAATGTTTTCACTAGAGATTCAAAATTGCGCGACAATTCTACAAGGGTTCTAAGGTATGCCAATTATCATGTATATTCATGCCTAACATTTTAAATGTTAACTCAATTGGTTTTAGTGAACCAGGAAGATAATAACTAGTTTAATATATAACAGATTCAAGCTATTGTAATCTTCAGTAAAATTATATAAGATAGGAAAAAAGGAAGAGGCCCCAGTTAGTTAGAACCATGATAACTGGGCCATTAAATTGAGTAGTTGATAGGGAATTTCATGTTCATATGGTCAGATATCCGTGGACCACAATGTAGGAAAAGAATCTGTTTGCCAACAGAATGTAATTGAAGTAAATATCAAATATGATTGGCTCAGACACTGGATGCTCAAACTAATTTCGCCAAGTTAGATGATTTTCCTTCCAAATTGACAAGAGAATGTGAGAAAAACCTTCCTAAGTTATATTCACACTTTTCTTATAGTTACAGACACTGTTTACATCCTCAGGTTCCTCAATACGGCAAAATATTCAAAGAACAAAAATAAAATAAAGGTCATTAATGCTTTACAAAATTGTGTTGGCTAAAATGAGCTTGTGATCTAACTCAAAATCCTTTCAAGCTGGAAGTAAGATCAATGAATATGTCCTCTCTGCAGGGAATTGTGAGACCTCCCGCTGGATGGTCAAATCCAAATTCTTCTTCGGCTTGAGTTAACAAATCTTGGAAGGAACGTTGGTTCAAGAATGATATGGGAATCACAAATCGTTTCTTCTCCTGTTCTCCAACATAAACAGCAAAGTAGCCCTTTGGGACATCTGCGGCCATTATTGAAGCTGCACGGTTTGCTTTTAATGAAGACCCTCGAAGAATCTGCTTAGCATGATTGATAAGAGGCATGCGAATAGCCATGGAATTACACAGAACTTATTTCTAATTGATAAAAGGAGTAACTCCAAGTATTTCTAGAATGAGTAGAAGCTGAGATATTAGAGTTATTTTACGGCTGTGTTGGTTGCAAGCAAATTGGTGAAGGTCTATATATAGATGAAAGGTGCTAATGAGTGATCCTTCAAAATCTAGAGTGGGTGGTAGAGAGAGGCTTTTTGGTGGGGGCCAAGGAGAGACAATAGCTCATGAAGGATCACATGCTTATGTCTTCCAACTAATCATCAAGATTTTTGATTGATAGACTAAATAGTATTGTCAAAGAAAATCATGGCCTACTAGTTTTAGTAGTATCACATCACAGAGACCTCTTCAATTGATCTAGTTATAGCAATGCTTGAACGAAATAATTCTTTGTACAGGTTAGTTTCATGTCATAAATTTGTTCTGTTATGCTAATGCCTTGATCTAACTTGATCGGAATACCAAAGCACAAAGCTATAAGTTAAGGGGTGAAGTCTAAATCTTTTCATCTTTGTATATAGGTGTAGTGGATGATCCTTCAAAGTCTAGATTGAGTGGTGCAGATTTATTTTTTATAATGGCTAGTGAAAGACAATAGCATATGAAGGATATTTTTTTGTCTTCCAACTCATTTTCATCCTTATAATTGCTTAGGAACATCATGTCCTACCAATAAAAAGAACCTGGCATAGAGGATCCCTGAAATTAAAGACAAGTTGAAATAAATCCTTTTTTCACAATAATGCTAAGGTTCTACCTCATCACAAATATCCCACCCCCACCCCACCCCAAAAAGGAAAACACTCACTGAACAACCAACTGTAAAATAAATTATGAAATCAGAGTTAGAAAAATAGTATGTTTCAGATGATTTAACGTCTATGGGAAAGCTTGCAGAAACAAGCCAAATATCGTTTTAAACTTTTAATAAGCATCATAACCATATAACCACACACGGGTCGTTAGGAATGCTGAACCATAATAAACATAGAAACCTTTGGTTGAAATTTATGTCCTTCAGCTGGATGCACAGTTAGATACACATTTACAACATGAAATAGGAAAAAAAATGCATCATTATTTCAGATAAATCTGAAGATGTTCATGTGAATTAGAGCCTAATCATTTCCAACCCTTCTTGACACTACCAGTATCGTAAGGACAGGTATGGACGAAGGACAGAAAAAAAGGAAAGAAAGAAGGAGGTCAACAGGTCATCAAGATTCTCAATAACTAATTTGTCTTAGGTTACATGCTAAATGCAGAATGAATTCTCATTACGAAAAGGGCATTGGGCAACTGAAATCATTTTGTTAGATTAATAAGGTGAGCATCATGGGGTTGAGAAGAGATTAGGATTATATGGTTATCAGCTGCAGCGTAATTGCGATTGCTTTCTCATTGAAACAAACAGCAGGTTATAATAGAAAAAAAAGAAAACAGAATTCAACAAGAAAGAAAATGTTATGTTATTCGTACAAGAGTAAGATTTACATCAATTTGGAAATACACAAAAATGTTCTTCTAATACAAAGTACTAGAACAAGGTTCTTCGGGTAATTGGTTTTAAGAGTATATGTGTCCTACATGTTAGCCATTTTGGCATCTTAATTTCTCTTCTTTCCTCAAGAGCAATTTAAGCTGTGCGTGAGATTAGTGAATGCTTCTTCTCTGCATGGAATTGTGAGACCACCCATAGGATGATCAAACCCAAACACCTCTTCAGCCTGGCTTAGCAAATCTTGAAAGGAAGGATGGTTCAAATATGATAATGGAATAACATGTCGCTTCATTTCTGTTTCTCCAACATAGACTGCAAAGTGGCCTTTGGGTACATTTGTAGCTGTCGGATTTGAAAAAACCCATCGAACAATCTGCTTAGTATGAACAATTCCTGGCAATCTGATACCCATGATTGTAATGAATTCCTTTCTTGAAAAAATAGTGGTAATAAATTTGTCTATTGCAGTTTGTAAAGATGGGAGGCTTTGGCAGTGGATGGCTATGGTAATGTTGGAACAGAATATATATAATGAAAGATAGGGTGAATAAATCAAGCTCTGTGGCCAGCAATCTCAAATGGACTGAGTGGTGAAGAGATTGTAGCACCTTGGGTCCATCAAAGGACATATATGTGATTAGGTAGCACATGTTTATGCCTCCTAACTTATATACATAATTTTAGGTGGTGTTTATTATATGATTATTTCTGAGGCGATGTGTTATGACCCATTATTTTAGTGGACCAAAGGAAAATTGGACCTGTTTAAGATTATTACGAGTGCACTATCTAACCTATATGCAACAGCTCATTTGTGGGGACCACTTGATAAGGTCTAATTTCCTATTTGCACTGTGCATATTTATGCCAAACAGTATGCTGTTGCATCATTTATGAAGTTTGTTGGTCAAATAAACATGTAGTTCCACCATTAGTATATATATAATTACAGTACCAAACACCGGGTGCTGGCAAATTAGCTTGTCATGTGCTGGTGTTCCTTGACTTAGACAAGTCGAACCAGTAATGCATGAAGTTGGCCTGATTTAGAGAGATGACAGGTTGAATAGGAATAAGAAACAAACCTGTTTTATGATAATGCTTTTGCTGCCATGCATGATTTTGACCCGATTTTAGCAGAATACCTAACAGTGAGCAATAAGTTGCATAAACCAGTGACAGGATGATGAATATCAATGGACATTTGGGATTAACATGTTTGAACAAATTAGAAGCCGAAGGCACTTCTTCACTGTTTAAGCCAAGTTTTGGACATGTTTTTCTATTCTAAGTTAGCAAATATTTTATTCATATTGATATAATATCCTTGTACATAATGGAGATCATATAATATGGAACTGAACATATAACACTATGAAAGGTAGGTAATTCATATTTAACAAACATCTAACACAAGAAGGCAATTAAAAGCTAAGTTTTTGGAATCGAAATCTCTTAAAGAAACATTTGCGCGGTGGCTGACTTCCTTAAAGTGCGACCATATCCTGACTTTAAATTCAGTTGCCCAAATAGAAAGGAGGCCAGATCACGGCCACTTGGGGGTCCAATATTTTGACTTAATAGTTATTTTGTTGGACTTGTGGCATTCACTTACACACTTCTCGTTAAGTGTTCATCATGGATAATATCTTCACACTTTTCTATTGGATTTTGAATAGTCCCTTGTTGATTTAATAATAGCTTGACCTAAGATAAGAAACATGTTGAGACAAGTCTTCTTTCATCTAACAGAAACAGAAACAAAAGTCAAGGGTTAGATCTTAATTTTTGAAAATCCAGATCTTAATTTTTGAAAATCCCCGAATAATTCAAAGTGTAATCATGCCCTATCTTTCTGTTCTTTCCCCCAGAGAACATTCAGTTGTGGGGTTAAGTAAAAAGTCATTGTTAGTCAACACCCGAAATTCTGGACAGGTGCTTGAGAACTAAATGTAACTAATAAATAGTGTAGAACACATACATGGCATTGTTTATATTTTGACGCAAATACGCCGAAGTTTAACATTGGAACTCTTTTGAACTTGTCTTTCTGCTAGATGCTTATTATGCACCACATCATAATTCTTGAAATAATTAAAGATGAAGAAAGGTTTTTTATTATTTGTATATATTGATACTGTTAACTATGAGAAGGAGAAAATTATATTCGATATTATTAGAGAGAAGATTACCCACTTATATACATGAGACTCCTACACAGATAAGGAAACTACTACTAATTAGGATTCCTAAATTATCTACCTTCCTAATACAATATTTACAACTTATAACACTCCCCCTCAAGCTGGAGCATAGATATTGATCATGCCCAGCTTGTTACAAAGATAATCAACCCGAACCCCGTTTAAGGCTTTCGTGAAGAGATCACCCAATTGCTCTCCAGTCTTGACATATCCTGTGGAAATTAAGCCTTGCTGGATCTTTTCGCGGACAAAATGGCAATCGAGTTCAATATGTTTCGTTCGTTCATGAAACACGGGATTAGACGCAATATGTAAAGCAGCTTGATTATCACACCACAATTTAGCTGTACCGAAGTCTTAATCCCTACTTCATTTAAGAGCTGACATATCCACATTATTCACACACAGACTGGGCCATAGCTCTATATTCTGATTCTGCACTGGATCGTGACACAACATTTTGCTTCTTACTTTTCCATGAGACCAAATTTCCACCAACAAAGATACAATAGCCTGATGTGGACTTTCTATCCACCTTGGAACCTGCCCAATCTGCATCTGAAAAACCTTCAATACGAGAGTGTCCATGATTGGCGTATAAGATACCACGTCCAGGTGCTCCCTTCAGGTAACACAAAATTTGTTCTAACACTTCCCAATGATGAATTGTTGGGGACGACATAAACTGGCTCACCACACTGACAGAATACGCAATATCCGGACGAGTCACTGTAAGATAGTTTAACTTCCCCACCAATCTTCTATATTTCTCAGGATCCTCAAATAGTTGACCATCTTTTGTCAACTGTACATTAGGAATCATCGGAGCACTACACGGCTTTGCCCCCAATTTCCCTGTCTCAGCTAATAAGTCAAGAACATATTTCCTCTGAGATAGAAAAATACCCTTTTTACTCCTTGTGACTTCGACACCCAAAAAGTATTTTAGCATCCCTAAGTCCTTTGTATGAAACTGAGCATGAAGGAATGACTTAAGAGAAGAGATTCCCATAGCATCACTCCCAGTAATGACAATGTCATCTACGTACACAACCAACAAAATGATGCCTGCTTCAGATTGTTTGTAGAACACAGAGTGGTCAGACTTACTTTTCGCCATGCCAAACGTCTCAATAGCCTGACTAAATTTTCCAAACCAAGCACGAGGACTTTGTTTCAAGCCATACAAAGACTTACGAAGATGACAGACTTTCCCATACTCCCCCTGAGCAACAAACCCAGGAGGTTGCTCCATATAAACCTCCTCCTGAAGATCACCATGAAGAAAAGCGTTCTTTATGTCTAGCTGATGCAGAGGCCAATGATGAGTAGCTGCCAAAGATATAAATAGCCGGACAGATGTTAATTTAGCAACAGGAGAAAAAGTATCAGAATAATCAACGCCATATGTCTGAGCATAACCCTTAGCAACGAGGCGGGCTTTTAAACGAGCAACAGACCCATCAGGATTGATCTTAACGGTAAACACCCATTTGTATCCGATAGCCTGTTTCCCTGCAGGTAAAGTGACCAAGTCCCATGTACCATTCGTGTCTAAAGCATCCATTTCCTCTATCATTGCATTACGCCATCCAGGATGTGATATAGCCTCATTAACAGTTTTAGGGACATATATAGAATCAAGAGACGCAATGAATGAACAAGACAAATGTGATAGGTGATCATAAGAGACATAAGACGAAACAGGATAAGTACACTGGCGTTTACCTTTGCGTAAAGCAATAGGAAGATCATCACTCGTCACAGAATCTGATGATGAAGAAGAAGCTGGCGGAGGACATGAATCAGCAGGCTGGCGTCTGGAGTAGACTTGATGGATGGGAGGCCTGACTGGTGCTGGTTCAGCAACGGGTTCAGGGAACGTGATCGTATAGACTAACAAATCATCATCCTCCCCCTGACTTCGGAAAGTGGAAGAAGGAAAGTATGGTGTTTCTTCCATGAAGGTAACATCAGCTGAGACAAGGTACTTATTCAAACTAGGGCAATAACATCTGTATCCTTTCTGAAGACGAGAATACCCGAGAAAAACACACTTCAAAGACTTGGGATCTAACTTAGTAACCTGTGGACGGACATCTCGAACAAAGCAAATACTACCAAATATTCTGGGTTCAATAGGAAGCAATGATTTATTTGGAAAAAGAACACTATAAGGAGTCTCACTATGAAGAACAGATGAGGGCATTCGGTTAATGAGAAAGCATGCTGTGGAAACTGCATCAGCCCAAAATGGTTTTTGGAACATTTCATTTGGAATAATAGGGCTCTTGCAGTTTCAAGAAGATGTCTGTTCTTCCGTTCGGCCACTCCATTTTGGGATGGAGTATCAACACAAGAAGTTTGATGAAGGATACCATTCTGAATCATGTAAGTCTGAAAAGATGAGGATAAATATTCTTTGGCATTATCACTGCGCAAGATATGGACAGAAGTAGCAAATTGAGTTTTAATTTCAGCACAAAACGCACAAAAATGAGAAAACAATTCAGAACGATTTTTCATTAAATATAACCAAGTTGTACGAGAATAATCATCAACAAAAGTAACAAAATACTTGAACCCAGTTTTTGACATAACAGGACATGGACCCCAAACATCAGAGTGAACCAATTCAAACGGAGCACTGGCTCTCTTATTGACTCTCGGACTAAGACTACTACGATGATGTTTGGCAAATTGACACGACTCACAATCTAATGAGGACACCTTATTAAACTGAGGACACAACTCCTTAAGCAGAGGAAGAGAAGGGTGACCGAGCCTACAATGAGCCTTGAAAGCAAATGTGACACCCGAACATGCAACGGATTTGGGTATCGATGTGTCAAGGATGTAGAGGCCTCCCGATTCATGTCCTTTACCAATAATCTTCTTCGTCATAAGATCCTGAAACAAGCAATAATCAGGAAATAATGAGATGCAGCAATTAAGTTTACGAGTAAGCTGGCTTACAGAAATTAGATTAAAGGACAATTGAGGTAAATGTAGAACAGATGATAAGGGAAGCAAAGGGGTTGGGGTGATTGTTCCAGATCCCAGAACGGAAGAAGATGTGCCATCTGCTAAAGTAACACTGGAAGGGGATATATGTGACTGAAAGGTAGAAAAGAGGCTAGAATTACCTGTCATATGATCCGTGGCACCAGAATCAATGACCCATTTGGATGATGAGGAAACAAGGCATGTATTTGGTTTACCTGAATCAGCAATTGCAGTGACAGAAGTGACTGGAGTGGATGAGGACTTTAGAGATTCTTGGTACTTAGAGTACTTGGGAAACTCATCTGCAGGGATAAGGACTGATTTTTCAACCATCTCATTGGAGGATGCAATATGGGCCGAGGGAGCTCTCTGAGTCCTGTACCGAAGCTTCCTACAATCCCGCTTCAAATGTCCTGGAGTATGACAGTAATGACATACGATCCCTCCAGAGCTTTGTCCCCGAGTCACACTTCCTCCAAAATCATGTGCGCGAGAATTAAAATTGTTACTGTTTGATCCTCCTCCGTGATTGCCTACCCGATATTGTGATCGCCCGAGTTCTGACTCGTTATTTTTGCTAACCAGAGCACTATTAAACAGAACAGGTGAAGTCTGAACTTGTGGAGCCCCCTCTGTGCGAAGAACCCTACTATACACTTCCTGTAAGGATGAGATCTCAGGACTAGACAGAATTTGATTCTTAGCTGTTTCAAATTCAGCCGGAAAACAGCTAGAAAACTCATGATAGCCATCTGCTCTCGTTGACTTTGCTGAACTTTGACATCAGGGCTATACGGCAATAGCATATTAAGTTCTTCATACGTTTTCTTAAAATCCATAAAATAACTCATAATAGACTTGTCCTGCTTTTCTGCACGATAAAAAGCTTTGCACACATCATAAATACGAGAAATATTCCCTTTTCCAGAATATAGAAATTCCAGATAATCCATTAACTCCTTAACCAATTCACAATGGTTAATTAAACTAATCACATTACTGTCAATCGAATTACGAATTTGTAAAAATAACCGAGCATCCTCCCTTAACCACGTCTTTCCCGATTCATCTGAAGGTGGATCACTAATCATGTGATCATCCTTATCGATACTACGCAAGTAAATTCGAATGGTTTTACTCCAATCAAGATAGTTGAAGCCATTAAGTTTATGTTCAGTAATCTTTGACATTACAGAAACCACATCAGAAATAACTGCCGCCTTTTGCTCTGACATACTTAAATAACTTTATATCGAAAAATAAATGGAGCAAACCAATGAAGTAGAAATCAAGCCACACAAATCACAAATAAACTGAACAAACCAATGAATAGGTCACAGCCAAACCTGAAACCAAGAAACAAGCAACCGAGTGGTGCAGAAATAACTTCAAGAGCCAAACGGGTGCGAATCAACCCAAACCAATCACAGACCAGCAATTGCAAAGCACAAATCACGAACAAAACAGCCTCTGGACACAATTTCTAGTCTGGAAACACAGTTATCGCAGATCTGGTATGCGCAGAACAAGACGAGGAAAGCTAAACTTGATCCAAATTCAGATCTACACCAAACCGTGAGGAACCTACCCAAACCAAACACATATATGTGCTGTACACAGTGAACCGAGTCCAACGACGGTGGACGGAAGGCAATCGGAGGCTTCACGCGCCTCCACGTGCCGGCGCGTGAGGTCGCTGACGAGATGTACTGGTGGCGAGTGGGAGCCACGCGCGTGGTTTTCCGGCGCCGGATTCTGGGCGAGTGTGAAACGGTGGTAGACGATCCTCCCTAGGCCGGAGGTGAGGTTAAACGAGCACTATGAAGTGTGAAACAAAAAATTGAAAGTGAAAACCCTAACCAAACCTAGGCTGCCGTCAACTAGGAGACGTAAACCTTGGATGAAAAACCCTAGGCTCTGATATCATGTTAACTATGAGAAGGAGAAAATTATATTCGATATTATTAGAGAGAAGATTACCCACTTATATACATGAGACTCCTACACAGATAAGGAAACTACTACTAATTAGGATTCCTAAATTATCTACCTTCCTAATACAATATTTACAACTTATAACAGATACAAAACAACAGTCCCTATTTATATAATACAAGAGGAGACTTTGGACAATTTATACAAAGAAATGAAATAATTGTAGAATAATGAATAGCCTAAAATCATGTTGTCAATCTCCTAAGCTGTAACAATTTAAATCAAATTGAATCAAATCCCATGATTAAAGCATCATGTTGGCTGTAATTCTGCTATAGCAGCTGTGCATTTATCATCCCCCCGCAAGCTAAGGGGTTGATAACGAACCATGAGCTTGAACTTCAGAACGTCGAATTGTGCAGTGGAAAGACCTTTAGTGAAGATATCAGCCACCTGATCACGTGTAGTGATGTATTGAACATCAAGTTCTTTGTTCACAACTTTTTCGTGCACATAATGGTAGACAACTTCCAAACGCTTTGTCCGGGCATGAAAAATTGGATTGGAAGCAAGAGATATAGAACTGATATTATCACATCAAATAACAGGAGGCCGAACAAGACAAATGTGAAGATCCCGTAGTAATTGACGCAACCATGATATTTCAGCTGCTGTGTGTGCTAGTTGGTGATATTCGGACTCTGTGCTAGACCGAGAGACCGTACTTTGTTTCTTAGAGCTCCAATAGATTATATTCGGGCCAAGATAAATACAATAACCACCGGTGGAATGACGATCATCAAGGCTGCCAGCATAGTCAGAATCTAAATAAGCAGAAAGTGTGAGTTCGCCAGATTGGAAAAACAAGCCGTGATTGATTGAGCCTTTAACATAACGAAGAATTCGTTTCACGGCCATCCAATGTTTAGATGTTGGACGATGCATGAATTGACATACTTAATTCACAGCAAATGCTAAATTTGGACGTGTTAAAGTAAGATATTGCAAAGCACCAACCATACTGCGATATTTAGCGGATCATCAAGAGGAGATCCATCGAGTAGTGTCATGTTTTTATCACTAACCATTGGATAACTATACGGCTTAGCATCTTCCATTTAAAGTCATTTAAGTAAATCAGTAGCATACTTTGTTTGGGTGAGATACAAGCCTTATTTACTAAATTTGGCTTATAATCCCAAAAAGTATTGTAAATTGCCCAAATCTTTCATTGCAAAGAGCTTGTTGAAAGACTCAATAAGGCCTGTGATATGATTAGCATTGTTGCCTATAATAATTATGTCATCAACATGTATGAGTAACATGAGTGAAACCCCATTGATGTTGTAAACAAATAAAGAATAGTCAGCTTTAGACTCCACAAACCCTAATTCTAATAAATAATTTGAGAAACACTGAAACCAAGCACGAGATGCTTGTTTTAAGCCATATATGGATTTATGAATACGACACACATGATATGGAAAATTTGGGTCTTCAAACCCTGTCGGTTGCTTCATGTATACTTCTTCAGTATAATTACCGTGTAAGGAAGCATTTTAAATGTCCAGCTGACGGATAGACTAGTTGTGATGTAAAGCAAGAGCAATCACAACTCAAATGGTGGTATGTTTATACATAGGACTAAAGGTTTCTGTATAATCCAAGCCCTCTTGTCGATTTTGCAACTAATCGAGCTTTGAACCGTTCAATTGATCCATCAGAGTTTTGTTTAACTTGGAAAACCCATTTGTTAGGAAGCACATGCATATTTGGAGTGAAGGGAACAAGAGACCAAGGCCCTGCTTTTTGAAAAGCATTAAACTCCGTACACATGGCCAATCTCCATTCAATATGTTTAACAACTTGACGAAAACAAGAAGGTTCAATATAATTTGTGCTAGAGGCAACTGTAAGGGCATACTTTGGATTGGGCTTTTTAATTCTTGAACGGATTCGAGTTACTATTGGATGCATTGAGGATGTATTGGCAACGGTGTTTGGTTCAGGCTTATCAGAGGATAGCAAAGGCACACTAGAGGTACCTTTATTATGAATAGTAAAAGAAGAATTTGGATCAGAAGATGAGGAAATGGGTTCAGTGACTTCAGAAGACGTAATGGGGTTTCGGGAAGTAGCATATGGTGGCAAGGAATATGAAAATTCAGTATTAACTAAAAATGTATCTATGGGATGAGTAATAGTAGGGGACAATAGCACTGGTGAAGTTGTTTCCGTTGCCGAGACTGAATGAGACATCCTAATTTGATTTAAAAGGAAAAGTATTTTTGTCAAATATCACATGACGTGATAAATATATGCGCCCAGTTTCCCTATCGTAATATCGATACCCTTGATGATTAAAAGAGTAACCAAGGAAGACACATTGCTTCGATCGAAATTCAAGCTTATTTTTATTGTAGGGTCGAAGATATGGATAACACAAGCACCGAAAAGCTTTAATAGTAGTGTAATTAGGAGCTTTGCTAAACAATTTTTCATATGGAAACATATAATTTAGTTGTTTGGTAGGCAAGCAATTTATAAGGTACAATGAAGTATTGAAAGCATCAATCCAAAATTGTGATGGTATCCTAGCAGTAGCTAAAAGAGTGAGTCCCATATCCATAACATGACGATGTTTTTGTTCGAAAACACTGTTTTGCTCAGGTTGGTAAGGACATACGAGTCGGTGAGAAATTCCTGATTGAGAGAGAAATTTTTGAAATTTTGCACTAAGATATTCTCCACCACCATCAGTTTGCAAATATTTAATAGAACAAGATAAAAGAATTTCAACATAAGTTTTAAATTTAATGAAATAGTCGAAAGCCTCATGCTTAAATCTTATAGGAAAGAGCCATGAATATTTTAAGTAATCATCAACAAAAATAATGTAATACTTAGATCTTTTAATTGAATAAGTTGAAGAAGTCCATATATCATAATGTACTAATTGCAAAGGCTTTGAAGAAACAGACTTAGATAATAAAAAAGGTAAACGTGTGCTTTTGCGTAAAGGACAAAAATCACAAAATTCTTTATTCTTGACAGATCATTTGTCAGAGAGAAATTGCTGAGAAACTAATTTTTCAAATATAAGATGAGATGGGTGACCCAATCTTTTATGCTAAACCGGTGAGGGAACACATAATCCAACGAAAGCAAACAACTTGAGATAAGAAAGCGAAGATGGAAGATGGACATGATAAATCCCATTTTCACTCTTATCGTGGAAAAGCATCATCCCCGTTGTGTTGTCCTTCACAAAAAAATCATCACCATTAAAAACAAAATAACACTGATTGTCACGAGAAAATTGATGAACATAAAGTAAATTAGCAGAGACAGATGCGCATTGTAAGATATGACTCAAGTGGAATTTTTTTAAATTTTGATTAAAATTAGTGGAACCAATATAAGTAATTTCCAAACCTGAACCATTACCAACAACAACTTTGTCACGGCCATGATATTTATCATGAATAGATAGATTCGAAAGATCAGCTGTGATGTGATTACTGGCACCTGTATCTATAATCCATGTATCATTTTTTGGTGATGACATATTTGTTACCATGGCAGCCAGCTTCTTTGTTAGAACTCATCCCTCGTACGAGTGATCCATTTGATGATAACAATTGATAGCATTTTTAGCATTATTTTAAGAATATTCATTCTGAAATTTTGAGAAATTGTTACCTTTTGGAAAAGAAATTTAATTTTGGGCACCACTTTGCTTGCCTCGAGAAGAAGTGCTTTTTTCGAAACATAGAGAACTGACATATTTTGTTCTATAGGGAGGGCAATATGAGCCTCCATACGTTTTTTAGCACCAAGTAGTAACCCCTTCAATTCCTCAAGATTTAATGATTTTTCTCTGGCATTAACAGAATTAATGGTTGCTTTATATGCTGGTCCTAACCCATTCAAAATAATGTCTATAAAGTCATCCCCTCAACCGGTTTCCCAACAAGATCTAGATTATTTGCAATTAGAGTCATATTTGTTGGTCGGAAAATAACCCTAGAGGGGGGTAAATAGGGTTTTAAAACTTAATGCGGAATTAAAACGTTTTTAAAATATTTAAGCAAAGTAACTTAGTTAAGCAACAATATCAAGGAAATAATAAATTTCAAATAATCAATTCCGAGACAAGCAAATAAGCAATCTCAAAATACAAGCAATAATATAGTAATAAAAAGAGAGCTTGAGTTTAGATAGATTAAACCAATTTGAAGCTCGAGACTTTTTGTCCTCACGGTTCGGTTTCCTAAACCATACGTCCGCGCTCGGTTAGTTTCCCGAAAATTTTCACTATTCAATCTTCTTCGTGTGAAGATCAAACGTCAATACAAATGTTGTTATGCACATAACACTCACAATGTAGTTATACACACTACACTTCTCACAAGCTATGTTCTCTTGCTCTACAAAGAGACAAACTCTCTTTTAAAATGAAGAATGAATTATTTGTGATGATACACACCAATACAATAACTCTCAAATATATTTGAAGATGACAAATGAAGTTCACATTAGAGTTATTAAGATTGATCAAAAATATATAGCTCAAAAGATGAAAGATTGATCAAAATGTGTTCTTGAATCTTTGTAGATTTGAATATATGAATAATAAAGTATTAGAATGATCCAAGGTATGTTAAAACATGTCTAGGACCTCATATTTATAACTTTCAAAACCATATGGCCATTGGGGATGATTAAAAAAGCTTTTGGGTTAAAGGTATACATTTTCAAACTTTCCAACAGCTAGTTTTGACAAAAAATTTAAATTTATTTTGATAATTTCTCCTAATTTGACCGTTGGATCATGCTAAAATTTTAGTCAAAAGTGATAAGAGATGTTGTTTAACTACTGTAAAAATCTTAAAATGATCGGAGTTCGGGAAGGCCTCCATCTTATCGTTAGATTAAAACTGTGCGAAAATTAAGCGAATTTTAAATGTAAAATAAAAATATTTTTGCAATTTAACAATTTAGTTTTAAATAAAATTCTAATGATTTTTGAACCTTAAAGATATGTTTCTAAGATACCTATTTTTATTAGAGCTTAAAATATGATCATTTAAAATT
Source organism: Lonicera japonica (assembly GCA_021464415.1). Lineage (NCBI taxonomy): Eukaryota > Viridiplantae > Streptophyta > Magnoliopsida > Dipsacales > Caprifoliaceae > Lonicera > Lonicera japonica. The sequence continues at coordinate 48,398,683 of CM038471.1, forward strand.
AATATGAATTTATTTTGAAACTCGGTCTTTGTAAAATGATGTTTTTCAAATAAATTCAATTTCAAACTTGTTTGAATTAATCTTTAAAATATGCATGAATACATTTGAGCTATAGGGATTTTATCAATAAAGTAACTTTACATAAATCTTAAGCACTCACTCAATTACTGAATTAACGAGTCTTCGAATGCTTTGATTTGTTTCTTCGGATTAATCTTCATTTGAAACTTTTTCCTTGAAACTTTTCATATAGTCTTTTGATCTTTTGTGCTTCATAATTTGCATTGAGAGATTTGATCTTCCTTTTCTTGTCCAATGATCGAATAGTTAAAGATTGATCTTTGTCATGTTTTTCTTGAATTTTTCAAGTAAATGAACTGTATACTTATATCAAGAAACATGTTAAATTACACATGATTGATTTATTGTTATTATCAAAATAAGATTAAGACCTTATGTCAACAATCTTATCTACATATTCAGTGATAGATAAATTTTCTCTTTTGGTTTGCTGAAAATCATTTTTCAACTGCAAGATGCGAGATCTAGATTGAGATGCATATTTTTTTTCTGAAGAGATCCATACATCACGGGAAGTAGAACAACGAACCACCATAGATAGCACACTCGGAGTTAACATTGCATTGATCCAACTAAGAATAAATTGGTCATGTTTCTGCCAGGAAACGTAACTTAGATCAATCGTCGAAGTTTTCGTCCCTTTGTCATAAACTACGAACTTATTTGGGATGGCTTTGTTCCATCAACATAGCCTAAAAAATTGTTGCTACGAAGTACTGGCAAAAATTGAGCTAGCCATAAGATATAATTAAGCTTGATCGAAACCAAATGAATGATGTTTTGAATGGATGAGGAAGCCATATAAAGAACAAAGAAAAGATACTAATGAGAGTCGTTAGACAAGTTCCTCGGATACCATGAAATAATTAAAGATGAAGAAAGGTTTTTTATTATTTATATATATTGATACAAAACAACAGTCCCTATTTATACAATACAAGATAAGACTTTGGACAATTTATACAAGGAAATGAAATAATTATAGAATAATGAATAGCCTAAAATCATGTTGTCAATATCCTAAGCTATAACAATTTAAATCAAATTGAATCAAATCCCATGATTAAAGCATCATGTTGGCTGTAATTATGCTATAGCAGCTATATGTTTATCAATTCCATTAGTGCAACCGCCGTAATATAGCTTGTGAGATAAAAAACCGAAAACCCCTATCTGGGTTAGATATAGTAGTAGTCATTGCAACGGAGAATCTTTTTGCAAATAGATTAAGTCTAATTAAAGAAAATATTGTTGCCAATGTTTTGCTCAGACATTGGATACTAAAAGTAACATTGCCAAGTAAAAGATGCTTTAATTGCTGAAATTAACAACATAATGTGAGAGAAACCTCTATAATTTTCTTATAGTGGTCGAGATAATTTACAATTCCAAGTTCTTTAATGGGGCGAAAATTAAAGCAAAAATGTAAAAGAAAAATGGAGATCACTGTTTTACAAAATTATGTTAGCAGAACAACACTTGTCCTATAGCTCAAAATCCACTCAAGCGAGAAGTAAGATCAATGAATATGTCCTCGCTGTAGGGAATTGTGAGTCCACCCATTGGATGATGAAACCTGAATTCTTCTTCATCTTAACTTAACAAGTCTTGGAATAAAGGTTGGTTCAAGGACGATACAGGAATCACAAATCGTTTATTTTCCTGTTATCACACATAAACAGTAAAATAGCCTTTTGGAACATCTAAGCTTGTTGCCAAGGAAAATCTTTGAATAATCTGCTTCGGGTGAATGATAGGAGGCATACGAATGTCCATGATTGTAAAGAACACTTCCTTTTAATTATGATGAAGAGGGCAAAAAAAGAATTTCGAGGACTTACAGAGCTAGTAGAAGATGAGATAATAGACCGTTTTTTTTGTTGGAGTGTGTTGGTTGAAAGCCAACAAGTACTGGTGTATATATATATATAAAGAGATGAAATCCACTAGTGGGTGATTCTTGAAAATTAATGTAGAATTTGTAGTGGATAGGAATTTGGATTGGGGTCCAGTGAGAGACAAGAGCATACGAAGGTTTCATATGTTTATGTCTTCTAACCAATCATCAATTTTTTAGAATGAAATGCAGCAAGACATTAATATTGTCAAATAATATCATGGCCTAAGTTTTGGTAACATCACCATCACAGGAGACCTAAACTTTAGTTGATCTAAATGAGTAGAAGCATGTATGGGACATGTGATTTAGGAACAAAATGATCTAATTATAGCATTACTTCATGAACTACTACAACTTTTGGAAAGAAATTACAAGAAATTTACTTATTTCAGTTTGTATTTTGTAACACAGGAGCAACTTTAGCATTGGATAGCTAATGCTTAAAAAGAGGTAATAATAAATATGACTAAAAATTCAGCATACAACGTTAAGGAGACGTTCCACCCTTTGCTCAAATGCTTAATCATAATAAAATTTTATTCCAAGTGTTGACCTCGTTTTTTCTTCTTTTTAATGAAATGCTGATGCATTGTTATGAAATGTTTCCTAATAACGATTGAGAATGGTTGGCTTCAGACTAGGGGTGAATTTGGTATAATATCGTACCACACCGAGTACCGTACCGAAAATTAGTTACACGAAAATCCATTACCATTACCATACCAAAACTTTGGTATATCGAAATTCGGTATACCAAAATATCGGTATGGTACGGTACATTACTAAAAAAATCAATCCTAAAAAAAAGAAGACAATAGCAGCTTTATGAGCAAATATTCAAATATATATCAACAATAGCAGCCAAAAATAAAATAAAAAAGTTGCTGGGGTGGTATTGGTGGTGGTGGGATGGCGGTGTGTGAGTGTCAAAGTTCGAAGTAGAGAGGAACTGAGGAAAGGCAAGTAAAAGAGAGAGAGAGAGAGAGCGGCAGCTAGGAAGGGAAGTGAAGTGTGAATGTGTGATTGTGATGAAATGAAAAATAACCTAGGTATTACTATTGCCGTATTGGTCCTATTGGCACTATAATAGATCTGGACCTCCATCTCTAATTTAATTAATCTGTGGGCTGTGGGCTGTGTGGGTATTGGACTATTGGTAATTTATTAGTATTTGGTATAATTGACACAATTAATACGGTTTGGTACAATATATTGTGATAACACCAAAATTTTGGTATGGTACGATATATCGTCGGTAATGAGTTTGAGTACCGGTGCCGTACCAAATAAATTTGGTAATGGTACAATAGCGATTACCAAATTTCGGTATATTTTGGTAACGGTTCGATTTGGTACGGATTGGTACGATATTATTGGTATATTTTCCCAACCCTAGCTCAGACCATGGATTCTGCAAGGAAAAATTGTATAATTCAACAAATACATAAATAAGGTAGTGTCTGTACATAATAATAAGGCATTTAAAAAAAAACGTTCACCTGTGACTCAAGGGTGTTTAAATCATGAAGTGAAAGAAAATAATTTTTTATATTACTTTGATCCATTCCCTTTTGTTTTTGGTAAATTAACTTTATTAATCAAACTTCGATCCCAAATTAAGATTCCATTAATTCATTCTCTGGATGTCCTTTTATGACTCTTTTTTTGGCCATAATCAATGTACTATATACTATCATAGCAATAATTCTTTCATCTTAATCAATGATAACGTTAAAATTGGTCTCATAAAAGCATCCGAAAGTCAAAGCAAACTCTACTACTTCATTCTCAGGATTTCCCTTTAAGAGTCTCTTTTAGGCCATAATCAATATACTATATACCATGATATCAAAAAATCTTTCTATAAAGTTAAAATTAGTGTCTCATAAAAGTATCCAAAAGTCAAAGACTCTACTACTTTATACTTAGGATGTCCTTTTAAATTTCTCTTTTAGGCTATAATCAATGTATTATATACCATGATAGCAAATTTTTTTTTATCTTAATCAATGATAATGTTGAAATTAGTGTTTCATTAAAGCAGTCAAAAGTCAAAGTTTAATCTTCATTTGCGACTAAACATATTATATGCTCATGTGTCCTGTGTCAAGTATCATGAAATATAACAAAACTAATATAACGAAAGGGTAATATTGTTATCAAAATAATGTACAATATTAAAAACATATAATATAATACAAAGTTTTAATATCGTAATATACTTTAACAAAAAAAGGTTATTTCGGTATACAGGTACCCTAACAAAGGGATAAGTGAATGGAGAGTTTTCTGCGCATACAAATTGAATAAAGTTTTTCAATAGTAAGTTTACCTCAGAGAACTAGAACGCAAAGTCGTTGTAGTATAGTGGTAAGTATTCCCGCCTGTCACGCGGGTGACCCGGGTTCGATCCCCGGCAACGGCGTAAGATCATTTTTTTGGGAGAATTTCTTCATTTTTGGATCGAGAGGAGTAAGTTCATTTTTTTGTCCATTTTGGAGCATGGAGGAGCAATTACACAACTCTTTACAGGTAGTTTAAGTGTTTGAAGAAATGCCCATGAGCAAATCTCAAAAGCCAATGATTCGCTAGCCGCTAGCCGCCAAGCAGTTTAGGTCTTTGACGAAGCAATGATTCGCGAACCACGAAGCAATTTAGGTGTTTGACGAAATGCCCATGAGGAATGAATGGTCTGTTCTGTCATTATCAAACTCAAAATGTTTTCTCTAAAGATTCAAGATTGCGCCCAAATTCATCAAGGGTTCTAAGGTATGCCAATTATCATCCATTCATTCCACATTTTAAGGCTCCGTTTGATTGCAAGGTGGAAAAGAAAAATAAATTGAGTTATTTTTGATAAAAAGATGGAAAATAAGTTGAGTGACAAAGGTGATATCTTCTTGATTTTTAAATTTTTTTATGAAGAAATTTTCTTTGCTTAGTAATAAGTAAAATTTTTTCACCAAAAATATAGAAAGATAGAGGATATCTACTTATAAAATAAACAACATCTCTCACTTTATGTTCTATCTTTTCACACAAACTAACTAAATTTATTTTCATTTTCCATCTTTGCAATCAAACGGAGCCTAAATGTTGTTCTTTTGTCAAATTCATTCTGGTTCAGACATGTTACCCATTTTCTTTCTAGTTAACATTTAGATAAGTAGGTTAACATATAAAAGATTCAAGCAACTGTTCTTTTCGAAGAATTACTTAAAAGGGATTAGTGAACTGGGATGGAATAAGATGGGAAAAGAGGTTAATTAGATACATGTTAGTAGTATCCACTTTGAAAGAGGTTGAATATATGCCCTTATTGCCTTTTTCTACTATACATAGTTTTTCTAAATTCTATTTAATTGATCAGCAACAGGCCAACAACGTCAAGGTGACTTATAAAGAGGATATTCCAAGTTGCGCTAGCAACTCTAGCCTTGTACATCAATTTCACATGATATTAGAATAACAGATGGCACATTTGAAATTAAAGAGATAAGGACACCATCGTTAAGTGAAAGATGGTTTTCCTTCCAAATTGACAAGAAAAATGTGAGGGAAACCTCCTTAAGTCTCATTCATTATGTTCTCATACTCTGGGACACTATTTACATCCTTAGGTTCTTCAATGGGGCAGAAAAATTGAAGTACAAAAGGAACAAAAAATGGAAAAGGTCATTAATGCTTTACAAATTTGTGTTAGCTAAACTAAAATACGCTTGTGGTCTAAATCAAAATCCATTCAAGCAAGAAGCTCCATGAATATGTCCTCTCTACAGGGAATTGTGAGACCACCCATTGGATGATTAAACCCAAATTCCTCTTCGGCTTGGCTTAACAAGTCTTGGAAGGAAGGTTGGTTCAAGAATGATATGGGAATCACAAACCGTTTCTTCTCTTGCTCTCCAACATAAACAGCGAAGAAGCCCTTTGGGACATCCATTGAAGCTTTACGGTTTGCTGGTAATGAAGACCGTCGAAGAATCTGCTTAGCATGAAGGATAAGGGCCATGCGAATAGCCATGATATTACAAGAAACTTGTCTCTAACTGATGGACAAGAAAGAAAAGTAACTCAAAGGATTTGTAGAATGAGTAGATGAGATTTTAGAGTTTTTGATGGCTGTGTTGGTTGAAGGCCAATTTGTGGAGGTCTATATATATAGATGAAATGCATTAATGCGTGATCCTTGAAAATGTAGAGTGGGTGGTGGAGTGAGAGGCATTTGGGTGGGGGCCAAGGAGAGACAATAGCTCATGAAGGATCACATGCTTATGTCTTCCAACTAATCATCAAGATTTTAGATTGATAGGTTAAAAACATTGTTAAAGAACATCATGGCCTACTAGTTTTCATAACAACACATTGCAATGGACCCCCTTCGACCTGATCTATTTATAATATACATGACGCAAGCATTCATCAACTTGCTAGACAAACCCAGTGATGATCTTGTGAACTAACGTAACATAATGTTACTCACATTTTTAGTAGATAAACCAACACATTGTGGGGTATTAATATTAACACAAAAGAATAGTTTGTTGTACAGGTTAGTTTCATGCGATAGAGTTGTTCTGTTATGCTAATATCTTGACCTAAATTGATTGGAATACCAAACCAGAAAGCTATAAGTTAGGGGATGAAGTCTAAATCTAATAGTGGGTGAGTGGATGTTCCTTCAAAATCTAGATTCAATGGTGCAGATTTATTTTTTTATGGTGGCTAATGAAAGACAATACCCTATGAAGGATCACATGCTTTTAACCTTACAATTAGGAACATCATGTCCTACCTATCTAAAGACAAGTTTTTTAGAGAAGTCCATTTTTCATAGTAATATTAATCTAGATACGAATTTGGCACCGAACTATACATGTTGAAATCCTTGGAAATATTAAAAGAGAAATCTAAGGATCTACCCAATCAAAAATACCCCATCATCACCCCTCCAAAAAAAAAAAAAGAAATAACCTCACAGAACAAGCAATCATAAAGTAAATTATGAAATCAGAGTTAGTAAAATTGTAATTTTTTTACTACTTAACATATATGGGAAAGCTTGCAAAAAAAAGTGAAATATCACTTTAAACTTTTAATAAGCATCATAACCACACACTAGCCATTAGGAATGCTGAACCACAATAAAAATAAAAACTTTTCAGTTGAAGTTTATGTTCTTCGGCTGAAGGGACAGTTAGATATGCAATTACAACATGGCATAAAATAAAATTCATCATTATGACAGATAAATCCGAAGAAGTTCATGAATTAGAGCCAAATCATCTCCATGCAAACTTGAAACTACAACAACATTGTTGTAAAGACTGAGGACAGGAATGAGTATGACAAACTGGGATAGCAAAAAAGGGAAGAAAAAGGGAGGTCAACAGGACAAGACCCTCGATGACTAGTTCTTCTTAGATTACATGCTAAATTCGGAGTAAATCTTCATTAAGAATATGGCATCAGGCAACTGGAATTCATATTGTTAAATTAATAAGGTGAGCGTCATGGGTTGGCGAATAGATCGGTCATTCATAGGCTCGAAGGATTGTATGATTATTCAGCTGCAGCCTAAGTGTGATTACCTTGTCATTAAAACAGGAAGCAGTCTATAATAGAAAGAATAGGATTCATCAAAAAGGAAAATGATATGTTATTTGTATGAGAGTAAGATTTACATCAACTTGGAAATAAACAAAATGGTTCTCCTACTACAAAGTATGAGCACTAGGTTCTTTGGGTCAATCATGTTAGAGTATATGTGTCCTATGTGTTAGCCTTTTTGGCATCTTGCTTTCTCTTGTTTCCTCAAGAGGAATTCAAACTGCGAGTGATATTAGTGAATGCTTCTTCTCTGCAAGGAATTGTGAGACCACCCATAGGATGATCAAACCCAAATGCCTCTTCAGCCTGGCTTAGCAAATCTTGGAATGAAGGATGGTTCAAATATGATAACGGAATTACATGTCGCTTCATTTCAGTTTCACCAACATAGACAGCAAAGTGGCCTTTGGGTATATTGGTAGCTGTTGGAGTTGAAAAAATTCGCCGAACAATCTGCTTAGTACGAACAATTCCTAGCAATCTGATACCCATGATTCTAGTGAATTTTGTTCTTGAAAAGATATTGGCAAGTAATTTTTTCTATTGCAATTTGTAAAAGATGAGAAGATTTGGTTGTGGATGAATATTGGTAATGCTGGAATAGCATATATATAGTGAAAGATTGGGGGAGAGGGTTGGATATGCTACCTGTCCAGAAATCTCAAATGGAGTGAGTGGTGACAAGACTATAGTTCCTTGGGTCCATTAAAGGACATATATGACTAGGTAGCACATGGTTATGCTTCCTAACAAATATACATATTTTAATTGGTGTTTGTTAAATGACTATCACTGAGGCAATGTGTGATAACCCATCATTTTAGTATATCAAAGAAAAGTTGGACCTATTTAAGATTATTACGTGTGCCATTAGATAATCCATATGCAACAGATCATTTAGTTTGGGGACCAAATGTTAGGGTCTAGTTTGGTATTTGAAGTCATTTATAGAAGTTTGGTTGCCGAATGAACATGAAGTTTCACCATTAGTATGCGTGTTAGGATGGTGGCAAACACGATAATGCAGGGTGCTGGCAAATTAGTTTTTCATGTGGCAATGTTTCTTAACTTGGACAAGTCATAAATTTATTTTAAGAGATGACAGGTTGAGTAAGAACAAGAAAGAAACCTGTTATAGGATAATGTTTTGTGAAGCCAAGAAAGCTGACAGTGAGCCCTAACTAATGAAATAATGTTGCACATCCATTTATATTTGGGAGTAACATGTTTGAATATATTTGAGACCAAATATACGTTTTCATGGTTTAGCCAAGTTTAACAGTGAAGTAGGCTGTTAGGACATGTTTGTCTATTCTAAGTTAGAAAATGTTTTCCACTCTAAAGAGTGAAAAGATGTATATTCTTCAGAATTGGTTGGTATGAGTGTTGGGAAATACTAGACGCTGCTAGCTTCAAAGTAGGATCTTAGGATATAAATGACAGAAGAAAATAATACAATGAAATTATTTTTGGCACAACAATATACCAATCTCACAACACAAGAATTACGTGGTATCGGCAAATTGCCACTAATCCACAGAACGCACCAAATATTCACTATATCAAAAAGGAAGAGTGATTTACAAGACTGGTCAGCAGACCTACACACGCACACTGTGTATCTCTCAACACTCAGAAAAATAGACACTGCAAAAGTTCTCATTTAGACACTTTTACTTCTATTTCTTTGACCCTTTTTTCTCTCTAATTTTGCTCTCTCTGCAAAATTATATTTGCTCTTAATTAATTTGCTCTCTGCAAATTATTCTCTCTCTCTCTAGCTACTGCCGAGAGATATTGTTTATGTTGTGATTTTCTCTTCTCTCCTTTCTCTATTTATAGGAGAGATTAGCCTTTGGATGATGTCATCCATGACATCATCCTGGTGGGCGGCTGTTGTTGAGAAAGTCTCCATGGGTGGCTGCTTTTGGTGATGGCTGCTGTCAAAAGAAGTGGGTGGCTGCTTTGGTCTCCATTTTCAACAATCTCCCACTTGGAGACAATGCAACAAATCTTTCACCCCGAACCGTTTCTTTTTATAGTGAATATTTGGTGTGACTTATCCCGTCTATCTTTAGCTTTTAAGACTGACAGAAACTGAACACAACTTTAGTTTCTCTGTCGTAACTGTCTTGGTTAACATGTCGGCTGGATTTTTACTTCCCTGAATCTTTTCAAGTTTCAATACCCCATCTTCTAGGAGTGATCTGACGAAGTGATATCGAAGACCTATGTGCTTAGTCCTCGAATGAAATGCCGAATTCTTTGCCAAATGTATTGCACTTTGGCTATCGCAGTGTAAGACATTCTTCGTCTGCTTGAAACCCAATTCTGCCAACAAACCCTGTAACCAAATCATCTCTTTACTTGCCTCAGTTATGGCCACGTACTCTGCCTCTGTAGTGGACAATGCAACTATCTTTTGTAGTTGTGAAACCCAACTGACGGCAGTACTACCTACTGTAAAGACATAACCAGTAGTACTTCTTCTGTGATCTATCTCAGCAGCAAAATCTGAATCTACAAATCCCTGAAGTCTCAGCTCATCTCTGCTAAAACATAGGCATTTGTCAGTAGTACCTCGTAGATATCTCAATATCCACTTTACTGCTTCCCAGTGCTGCTTGCCCGGATTTGTCATGAACCTGCTCACAGCTCCCACTGCATGAGCAATATCTGGTCTCGTGCAAACCATAGCATACATCAAACTTCCAATGGCTGAGGCATATGGTACCTTAGCCATGAAGTTTTCTTCTTCATTATTCTTGGGAGACTGGTCCTTGGATAGTCGAAAGTGACTAGCCAATGGTGTGCTAACTGGCTTAGCATCACTCATGCTGAACCTTTTTAGAACACGACTGATATACTCAGCCTGAGACAACTGCAAGACGCCCCTTTGCTTGTCTCTATTGATCCTCATCCCAAGAATTTGCTTCGCTGCACCCAAGTCTTTCATGTCGAACTCACTCGACAACTGTTTCTTCAATCTTCTGATTTCATCCATATCTGAATTTGCTACTAACATGTCATCAACATAAAGTAACAAAATGATGTAGCTGGATTGAAAACTTTTGAAGTAACAGCAATGGTCAGCGTTGCACTTGTAATAGCCATTCGTTTGCATAAACCCATCAAACTTCTTGTACCACTGTCTTGGAGCTTGTTTTAAGCCATACAAGCTCTTTTGCAATTTGCAAACAAGTTTCTCCTTTCCCTTCACTGAGAAACCTTCAGGTTGCTGCATGTATATTTCCTCCTCTAGATCACCATGGAGAAAAGCAGTTTTCACATCTAACTGCTCAAGGTGTAAATCTTCTACTGCAACAATGCTCAAAACTGACCGAATAGTAGTCAGCTTTACAACTGGCGAGAAGATATCGGTGTAGTCAATTCCCTCTTTCTGCTGAAAGCCTTTGACCACTAATCTTGCCTTGTACCTTTTGGAACCATCGTGTTCCTCCTTCACTCGATACACCCATTTGCTGTGTAGAGCCTTCTTCCCTTCTGGTAGCTCGGCTAGCTCCCATGTCTTATTCGAGATAAGGGACTTCATCTCGTCCTTCATTGCAAGCTCCCACTTGCTTGCATCCTGTACCTGACATGCTTCATCATAGCATTCAGGTTCACCTCCATCAGTCAGCAGCAAGTAATTTAAGTATCTCCTATTTGGTACATGAGGCCGGGAAGACCGCCTAAGTACAGGAGTTTGAGTCGAAGGTTCTTCTGCCTCCGTCTGTTGCGTATTCTCCTGTTGTATTGCTTCCTCAGTCTGAGAACTTTCTTCTGTCTGTTCTGTCTGACTGCTTTCTGGAATATCACCAATATCGGCATACACAGGATTATGCTGCACTGAATTACTTGAATCTGCTGCGTTTCTGTCCTTGTACATCACATTCTCATTGAATATGACATCTCTGCTTCTGATAATTTTTCGGTTCTTGTCATCCCACAATCTATAACCGAAATCATCTCCGCCGTATCCAACAAAAGTACACTTCTGTGATTTAGGATCGAGCTTGCTCCTGGCTTGATCACTGATATGTACATATGCCACACAGCCGAAAACTTTCAAATGAGAAAGTTTTACTTCTTTGCCACTCCATACCTCTTCTGGTATTCTGTGCTCTAACGGCACTGACGGCCCCCTGTTGATTAGGTAGGCTGCAGTACTGACTGCCTCTGCCCAGAATTGTTTAGGCAAGCCTGCATGTAGACGCATGCTTCTGGCTCTCTCAGTCAGTGTTCGGTTCATTCGTTCCGCCACGCCATTCTGTTGCGGCGTCCCTGGAACTGTCCTCTCCAGCTTGATTCCATTCATGTAACAGAATCTTTTGAACTCGCTATCTTCATATTCTCCACCATTGTCGGATCTTAGCTTCTTGATCCTCAAACTTGTTTCATTTTCTACCATGGCTTTCCATTTCTTGAACACTTCGAATACCTCGGATTTGTGCCTCAAGAAGTAAACCCACACCTTCCTGGAATGGTCGTCAATGAAAGTCACAAAGTATGACTTCCCGCCAATGGATGAAATTGGGGCTGGTCCCCATACATCTGTGTGCACTAACTCCAGCTTCTCTTGCTTTGGAGTTTTGCCACCTGTATTAAAACTAACTCGCTTCTGCTTCCCGTAGATGCAACTCTCACATAAGTCAATATCCGTTGACTGAAGCCCTGCTAGCTTCCCCTTTGAGTGCATGACCTTGAGTCCCTTTTCACTCATGTGACCAAGTCTCTGGTGCCATAAATTGGGATCGACTTTGCTTGCAGCAACTGCAATTGACCCACGCGCACCTGCCGTCATATAGAGAGTGCCTAACATACTGCCCCGAGCAATTACCATTGCACCTTTGGAGACCTTCCATGTATCCCGGCTGAAAGTTGTGACATAACCTTCAATTGCTAACTGGCTCACCGAGATTAAATTCTTCCTCAAATCAGGGATGTGTCGAACATCGTTCAGCTTCCACACGAACCCATTTAACTTGATATTTACTTCGCCTTTACCGACCACGTCGCATGGCTGATCATTACCAAGATACACCTTTCCATAGTTTCCTGGTTCGTAACTTGAGAAGAATTCTCTGCTTGAGGTGGCATGAAAGGATGCTCCAGAATCTAACACCCATGACTCTGTCTTGCTTTCCATGGAGCATATCAATGCATCTTCTGGCTGTTCTGCAATAACGTTTGCTTCAGTCCGCCTTTCTGGAGCCTTTTCTGCTGCTCGACACTGGTTTTTGTAGTGTCCAGTTTTACCACAATTCCAACACTCAATAACCTTTTGATTATTTTGATTTTGAGATCTGTTGAAATTCTTTGGAGCCCTTGACTTTGACCGGCCGTTCCTCGATCTGTTTCTGTTGCCTCCATTTCCTCTTGTTGAATTTCTGCCTCTTGATTCAACATTTAAGGCTGAGCCGGAAGTGGACGGTTCACCGGAATCTCTTCGGCGAATCTCCTCGTTCAGAATCAAATCTCTAATGTCGGTATATTTGAGCTTTTCTTTTCCGGTAGAATTGCTCACTGACGTTCTCATAGCCTCCCAGCTATTCGGTAGCGAGGCTAAAATTATCAAGGCTTGGACTTCATCGTCGAACTTGATTTCGACAGTAGACAACTGGCTGATGATGGTGTTGAAATTATTCAAGTGTTCTGCCGCTGAAGAATTTTCCGCCATCTTCAGATTAAATAATTTCTTCATCAAATGCACTTTGTTGTTTGCTTCAGGCTTTTGGTACATGCCAGATAACACTAACATCATTTCTGCGGTAGTTTTCGCATTTGCGACGTTAAACGCCACTGTTCTTGATAATGACAGACGAATGACTCCTAACACTTGCCTGTCAAGTAGTGCCCATTCGTCATCTTTCATATCTTCTGGTTTAGTGCCAAGTAGGGGAAGATGCAGCTTCTTCCCGTACAAATAATCTTCAATTTGCATTCGCCAGAAACCAAAATCTTGGCCGTCGAATTTTTCAATTCCTTTTCCTTCTTCCGCCATAACTCCCACTAGAACCTGACTTCTTCCGGATCGTTTCTGACTATTCCTGCGAACCACTGTGTATTAGAACACCTCCGTCGACAAACCAATATCGCCGAAAAATTTTACTATTCACGAAATTCACTATTCACGTGAACAGTAACCTTCCGATATCGCCGACAAAATTTTACTATTCACGGAATTCACTATTCAAGTGAACAGTAACCTTGCAGAAAATTGACAGAAATCACCACCAAACGCTCTGATACCAGTTGTTGGGAAATACTAGACGCTGCTAGCTTCAAAGTAGGATCTTAGGATATAAATGACAGAAGAAAATAACACAATGAAATTATTTTTGGCACAACAATATACCAATCTCACAACACAAGAATTACGTGGTATCGGCAAATTGCCACTAATCCACAGAACGCACCAAATATTCACTATATCAAAAAGGAAGAGTGATTTACAAGACTGGTCAGCAGACCTACACACGCACACTGTGTATCTCTCAACACTCAGAAAAATAGACACTGCAAAAGTTCTCACTTAGACACTTTTACTTCTATTTCTTTGACCCTTTTTTCTCTCTAATTTTGCTCTCTCTGCAAAATTATATTTGCTCTTAATTAATTTGCTCTCTGCAAATTATTCTCTCTCTCTCTAGCTACTGCCGAGAGATATTGTTTATGTTGTGATTTTCTCTTCTCTCCTTTCTCTATTTATAGGAGAGATTAGCCTTTGGATGATGTCATCCATGACATCATCCTGGTGGGCGGCTGTTGTTGAGAAAGTCTCCATGGGTGGCTGCTTTTGGTGATGGCTGCTGTCAAAAGAAGTGGGTGGCTGCTTTGGTCTCCATTTTCAACAATGAGAATGTTTCCTGTCAAGACTGGAAGGCTTTCATAGTACTAGTTGGCCCTAAAGACAAGTGGCTCTGAGACTTATATTTTATATCATATCCTCACACAGTTTGGAAACCATATGTATCTATAGCTTGTATTTTAGGCAAGGCATTTTGAACAAGAAGGAATGTTATAATTTCAGTAGCCGAAGTAATATGTATCTATAGGTTGTTTTGAAAAAAAAAAAGGCACCCTAGTTATCATAAGATGGTAACACGTTAAATACATTTTCAGTCACAAATAAGATTCTACAGTTTCTTTCATTTTAGCATTTTTGTCGCAAATAGATACTACTAATTTAGAACAAGGAAAGTATTAGGATCCGTTTAGTAATAAAGGTCACAATGTTCCTCTAGGAACTGGAATTTGTCCGAACTAGAGATGTCAGTCTCAGAAAATATATATGCTGTGGATTCAGACAAAAGTCTACTGCATTTGTAGGAAACATATTAGGCCAATTATAAATTTATCAGTATTACTCAAGGTACCGGATTATGCAAATCCTTTATGCAAAGGATTTATAAATTCTGTTGTTCTGTAGGTGCTCAACAATGAAGGTGGTTGTAGTATAGAGGTAAGTATTCCAGCCTGTCACACGGGTGAACCAGGTTCGATCCCCGGCAACAGTGCACTTCCCTGTTCATGACATGCAGTTGAAGTGTTGCCATTGTTTTCCCTGTTCATCTTTTTTGAGGACCTATGACCAAGTAAAAGAGAGCCAAGGATTTCTGGAGTTCAAGTCTTGAGAAGCAGTTCAAATGCCCATGAAAAATGCTTATATATATATTCCCTAGCAATTCTCGTCTGCTTGCAAAATTTTCATGGGTTCTAAGGTATGTCAGTTATCATGCCACATTTAAATGTCATTGCTGTTGCCAAATTTATACTGGTTGAGTTATCGCCTTATCGGCATCTTTCACTTGTTACTCTCGACGGTTTGTCACTTGACTCACTTTTGAACAAAGAAGATAAACAGGTTAATACATAATATATCATAAGCAGGTTATTGCATAATAGATTCATCCATTTCATTCTTTTTTGTAAAATTACTGTAAGGGATTGGTGAATTGGAAATATAAAAGAATCTGTTTGTGAACAGAGTTTATTCAGAGAACATATTATCGACAACTGGATACTCAAAAGTAATATTGTCAAAGTAAAGGATGCTTTTGCTTCTGAAATAGACAAATCAATGAGAGGGACTTCCAGTACTTATATTCTCAACTATCTTACTTGAAGGCATCAATTACATCCCCAAGTTCTTCAATGGGGCAAAAACTCAAAGAAATAAATAGTAGAAGGAAAAGGTATATGCCAACGCTTTACAAAATTCTGTTAGCTCAATCACACTAGATGTCTAACTCGAAATCAACTCAAAAGAGAAGTAAGATTGTTGAATATGTCCTCGCTGCAGGGAATTGCTAGACCACGCATGTCAGGCATAGGGAAGTGTTCAAATATGAAATTGATGGGAAAATGATTAATTGTTTAGTGTGTTTGGCTTTGTTTGCAGTGTCGTTTTATGCTTTTGAGTAGTGCCGTTTTCGGGAGTTGGTATTTTTGTAATTTCTGAGTGATTTGTTGAGTGTCTAGCAGGTGATTGGTCCAAATGTATTGTCGTTGGGGGATTATTTTCTCTCTTCGGTCTATTTGAGTGAGTCGATTTTATTATTGGGATAACATGAATGAATTAAATTTCTCTCTCTTCTCTTTCTTCATCCCCAATCTTCTTCTTTTCTTCTTCATCTTCTTCCTTTCCTCTTTTATTAAATCTAACTCTATTTTTAATTTCAATTAATTACTTCAATCAAGTGCTTAGTTCAGAGTGGATAGGTGCAGTCCTAACAATTTGGTATCAGAGCACTTTCCGACGGCCAACGCTTGTTTGTGCAAATGGCTGGGGGAACTACAGTTAACCAGTTGAAGGAACAAATGGAGGCAGGACATTGAGAACTGAAGGCAACTCAGGCCCAATTTGAAGAACGACTGGGAAAATTGCAGTCATCCTGGGACGCTCTTACACTGAGTATCAATGAACAAAAGGAGTTGATAAAAGGAATGGGTGGACCATCAGCAATTGGGCCTAGTTATGTGGTGCGAGATTCAAGAGACAGAGGGGTATTACCCACACCAGGTATTCCACCACGTCCTTCTTTTATTGGCTTCGAAACCATGGGAGGGGTTCCTTCAACCACGGGTATGGGTATACCTAACAATTATTTTAAGACTTCTAAGGTAGAGATGCCTAGATTCAATGGAGAGGATGTTAAGGGATGGGTTCAATTATGTCCCCTGTTCTTTGTCTTTAATTCCATTCCAGAAGAAAGGAAAGTTATGTATGTCACTATGCACATGGATGGGATGGCCAGGCTTTGGCTACTCTCCAAATTTCACTCACTTATGGCTCTACCATGGGCGCAATTTCGAGAGGCTTTGCTTTCTAGATTTGCTGAACAAGGGCATGAGAATGTTGTTGCTGAATTAACTCAATTACGACAGACAGGTTCGGTATTGGAATTCCAGGCTAAGTTTGAGGAATTAATGGCTAGGGTGTTGGAGAAATGGCCAATGCTAGATGAAGGGATTTTTACTGATATTTTCTTAGGTGGGTTGCGAATTGAACTGCGAAATTCTGTTCAAATGCACCACCCTAGAACTTTAGATGCAGCCATCAGCTTAGCTAGGTTACAGGAGTCTGTTTTCAATAATATGATACCTCGGGGAAAGTCAGCCTCCAAACCCAATTACAATTTCAGTCACCATCAATCAACCTCCCCCTATAAACCTTAAACTTACTCCCCCTCTACCTATTCTCCATCCAGCAACTCCACTTCAAATTACTTAACTGCTCCATATTCCTCTTTCACCAACAAAAATTCCACTCCTACTTTCTTGAATAACCAAAAAACCGGCCACCAGTTAACAACCCGAAACCCAATAATGTAACCACCACCGCTCCTATCAAAAGGCTGACCCCATCTGAGATGCAAGCAAAGAGAGAAAAAGGCCTGTGTTATTTTTGTGATGAGTCGTATTCATTTGGTCATACTTGCAAAAAACCTCAATTGTTCATGCTGACTGTAGATGATGAAAGTGTTGAAGTGGCAGATCCTAATTCAGTGGAACCTGAAGCGGAAGGGATTCACCATGGTGAGCCAGCAATAGATATGGGTATTTCATTACAAGCATTGTCCGGGGGAATTTCTTATCAGACCTTACTTATGGAAGGCAAATGCAAGAAACAGTCAATTACCATCCTCATCGATTCTGGCAGCACACATAATTTTCTAGACCCAACCACAGCAAAGTAAGTAGGGTTCACAGTAACTCCAACCCATAAACTATTGGTGACAGTAGCTGATGGCAGTTGTACGAGCACCAATGCAATGATTTCGGGTTTTCAATGGTCAATGCAGGGAGAAAGATTTGAGACTGATGTGAGGCTGCTACCACTTGGGGGTTGTGACATGGTCCTAGGAGTTCAATGGCTCTGGGACGTTGGGCCTATCAGTATGGATCTTAAAGAGTTGAGTTTCACTATGCATCATAACGGGAAAAATTTGAAGCTCCTGGCTAAGCAAAGCAAAGGCAATCAGGTGTCTTTTATGAGTGGGGAAGCAATGGAAATGTATTGCAAAAAATGGAAATATGGGTTGGTAGCTCAGTTGAAGAGTGTTACTGCACTGGAAGGTTTAGCCCAAATTCCAGCTGTCATTGAAGCGGTATTAAACAGTTTTTCTGGGGTGTTTAAGGAACCTACAGGCCTGCCACCAACCAGAGCACAAGACCACCAGATTAATTTGTTACCTGGAAGTGCACCAATCAATGTGCGGCCTTATAGGTACCCCCATATCCAAAAGAATGAGATTGAAAAAATCATTAGAGAGATGCTAGAAGCTGGAATCATCAGAAATTCTATAAGCCCGTTCGCTTCCCCGGTGCTACTGGTACGAAAGAAAGACGGAACTTGGAGATTCACTGTTAAGAACAAATTTCCCATACCTGCGATAGATGAGTTATTGGATGAATTACATGGCTCCACTGTGTTTTCCAAGCTTGATCTTAGATCAGGTTACCACCAGATCCGAATATACCCCCCCTGACATTCCTAAAACTGCATTTCAAACACACCAAGGCCATTATGAGTTTCTTGTCATGCCGTTTGGCTTAACAAACGCCCCTGCCACCTTTCAGGACATAATGAACACCATTTTCAAACCTTACCTTCGAAAATTCATCTTAGTTTTCTTTGATGACATCCTAGTTTATAGCCCCACTCTTGAATCCCATGTTCAACACTTAACTATCACCCTCCAAATTCTAAGCCAGAACCAGCTTTATGCCAAATATTCCAAGTGTTCTTTTGCTCAAAAACAGTTGGAGTACCTAGGCCACATAATTAGTAGTGAAGGAGTGTCAGCAGATCCTACTAAAATCGCAGCTATGCAGCAGTGGCCACAACCAAAGACACTAAGGGCTTTAAGGGGGTTTCTTGGGCTTACTAGCTATTATAGAAAGTTTGTGAGAAATTATGGAGACATAGCGAGACCGTTGACTAATATGTTAAAGAAAAATCAATTTCATTGGAATGAGGAAGCATTGAAAGCATTTGACCATCTGAAGGCAACAATGTGTAACACTCCAGTTCTGTCCTTACTAGACTTCTCCAAGCCTTTCACTCTGGAAACCGATGCTAGTCAAATGGGGATTGGAGCAGTCCTCATGCAAGAGGGTAGGCCAATTGCGTTTATAAGCAAAACTCTGCCACCAAAGAAAGTGGGCCTATCTATCTACCTATGAAAAAGGAGTTATGGGCGCTCATATATTCAGTACATAAATGGCGAAACTATCTCATGGGGCACCATTTCATTATTAAGACGGATCATCAAAGTCTAAATTTTTTATTGGAGCAAAAGGATACAACCATGCTCCAACAAAAATGGCTCACCAAATTAATGGGGTATGATTACTGTAATTCTTTCATTGTAAATTAACAAATTACAAAATTTTCATTTCTACAAAAAAAGAAAAAAATATGGTATGATTTTCCCACTTGAATTGTATGATTGTTATAAGTTACGTAATTTCAACTATGTATTTATGTTTTCTTATTTAATATCTTAAGTATTAATTTAAATTTTTGACTTAATATACTGGTTCATTTTTATAATTATACGCTCAAATTAAATACTGTACAGATGAAGTAATTTTAAATTGTCTAATTTTAATAATGTTGATGAGGATTCAGGCAAAAGGTAGTGTCCGCTGGCCCTGGATTTGTAGAAAATAACATAACAGATTGAGCCTCTAATATAAACTCAGGGATGGGTTCGGTGGGGTGGGGGAGTAGGGGAGTGGGGTATGAAAATATATTGTGGGGCGAATTTATTTATTTATTTATTTTTTTTGTAGTATAAGAGATGATCATAATCTACTCCTACGGGGATGGGGAAGTGCAACTAGTCGGCTAGTGAGTTTATATTACAATATAATCTTTCTTACAAGCTACAGAATCAAATTATTGTAAACACATTTATGGATGTAATCAGTGGCAAAGTTAGGAATTGGACCAATGAAGGGTGAAATTTGGTCGAAAATCAAAACACACTAAATCATATTTAAACTCATAAAATTTGAATGCAAACATAATAGTATTAATAATAATAGTTCATACAACTTAAATAGCAAATACGAACAATTACGATAAATTATAATAATATTCTACAATTTTTCATATTTTGTAAATATTGCAATATTTCCTCGTTGTCAATGTTATTGAAAATTTCTTGTTCAATGTATGTTACCAAATAATCAATCCCCATTCAATAGGATAAAATAAATTACTAAATAACTATAAATATATATATATATATATATATATATATATATATATAATATTCAATAATTATGAATTTAGCCCTAAATCACAAAATATTCAATAATTAATATTTAGAGAGGCGAGAATGAAGAAATGGTGAAAGACTCATTCAGGCGGCAAGATGAGAGGAGAGAAATGAGAAATTTTGTCTACTCATAACTGGGTTTAATTGGTTAAGTTTGTTGTTTACGAACTGTTCCCTAAGTTTTTGCCCCTTATAGTTAGGTCCCTTCAAATTTATTTTTATGCACAAAAGTCCCTAAAATTTTATCTTTTTTTCAAAAAATGCCCCAAAATAAGGTGGGGTACATGCTCCATGCCCCACACAGCTTTGCCCTTGGATGTAATGAAACCTATGACCTCTTAAAAGTTGAGGGTAAGGTGGCCAACTTAGCTAACATAAATTGGAGAAAATTATTTATTATTACTATTTTATGATATAATGACATCATTTTTAGTGATCAATTTTGTACAATTTTAGTACTACAATTTCAAAACATTCCGAGTTAACCTTTTTTTTTTTTTTTTTGAAAAGAGGAATAAGCATTAATCAATTGCAAAGATCAACAGCTAACAAATCATAAATAAACGGAGGGGGAACATACTCCCAAAACTTCGAGCCATAACTAGAACCACCTACCCTTGCTAAAGCGTGGGCGACTTGATTACCTGGCCATCTAACAAAATTGAAATAGCGGCCTGTTAAGTCATTAGCTAAGCATTTACAATCACTGATAATAACGCCCGTGTGAGAAGAATCAACCCTGCTACTACGAATAGCTGAAATGACTAACTGTGAATTTGACTCCATGCAAACATTAGAAAAATTCCGCTCCTTTAACCAACTGAAAGCTTCACAAATGCAAAGCGCCTCGGCTTAAAAGGGATCTTCATTAGCAGAAATCAAGCCATTAGCAACAAATAAAAAATAACCTTCGTGGTCTCTAACCACAAAACTATAACCCATAATGCCTGAATTTATAATAGTTGCATCCACATTAATTTTGACTGATCCTACTGAAGGTTTGACCCAAATAAAGCCCCCTTCATCTACCGCACTCTTTCTATCGCTTGCACGCACCAATGCTTTCGAGCTCAACTTGAGATTTGCACTGCGAATGACTGAGAATTTTGACAGTCGCTTTTTATTCCAAATGATGCGGTTTCGACGGTGCCACACTGCCCACAAAGTCATTGCTGTTACCTGGAGCACTTTAATCGGTGACGCCATAGCTAGAGAACTCCACCACTGGGAAAAATTTGAGGCTTCAAATTTTCAATCTCCCTTTACTGACATACGCCAGTTCTTTCTCGCAAAGGGGCAACAATCAAGGCATGGAAGGAGTCCTCCGGCTCTGATTGACATAGAGGACACAAAATTGAAACTTCAACCCATTTTTTGACCAAATTCACCATGGAGGGGATGTAATCAGAGCCTAATCGCCACAGAAAGTTATGAATTTTCGGAGGAACAGGTAATACCCAAATTTTTTTCCAGTCGATAACCGTCTGAGAGAGGAATTGATTGTAAGCTTGTGTGAACCGGTAGCCCGATTTGACTGTGTAAATCCCATTTCTCTCCCCACTCCAAGCCCAACAATCATCACTAACTGAGATACTCAGAGGAACCTAAAGAATTTTTTCCTTATCTCTAATTGAAAATAGCTTGTCTAGCATATCAGTGTCCCACTGAGTCTAATTTGGGAGCCTCAAGGACGCAACTGTTAAGTTTTTGTGTTCCGGCGCTGGTACTGACTCAATAAACGGATTAGATTCATCCATAAGCCATGGATTAGATAATGCAAACTTTTGAAGCCACACAATTTTGTACAATAAATTTCTGTAGGAACTATAACTTCAAGGGTTGTTGTAGTATATACCCGAATTCAATCCCCAGCAACGGCGTTACTATTTTTTAATAAGCATTTCTTTGTTCATGACAGGTAGTTGTAGTGTTTGAAGAAATGCCTAAGAAGAATAAATGTCTTACTCTGTCATTTGTCAATCTCAAACCAAAAATGCTCTGTTCTGTCCATATCAAACCAGCCAAATTATATTCAATAGCAATTCTAGCCTACCGCCAACGGCCTTGTAGCCCATGGATGTGGTTGGCCATTTCTTATGTCCACCTTTTGTAAAACAATTTTAGCCTGCTTGCAAAATTTTCAAGGGTTGCTAGGTATGCTGCCAATTATCATGCAAAATTTAAATGTTGTTCTTGCTGCCAAAATTGTAATGGTTGAGTTATCGACATTTTTCACTTGATACTCTAAATGGTTGGACACTTTAGTGAACAATGAAGATAACTAGATAAGCACGTCCACTTTTTTTTTCTTTTTTAAATATAAAAAGGAATGACTAAGTTCCATCCTTTGTACAATCTACTAATAACCAAGAAACGAGGGGATAAGCAGCCTAAATCTTAATATTGTGGGTCAAACTCGAACCTGGGTTAAAATGGGTTCGGGAGTGCGCATTTTCCAACCAGCTAGGCTACCACCAAGCTCACATAAGCAGCTTAATAAATAACAATGTTTAGTTAAAGAAAGTAATCAAAGGTATTTGCCTTAATACAATGACTGATAATAACAAGTACATGTATAGGAGCTATATAATAACATAAGGGAATAAAAATGGGGAGAGAATAATGGAGAGTATTAAGGAAGGTGATCCCCTAATATCTCTATAATAAAGACTCTAAATATATACACAATAATTATATAAAACATATATCCTAACACGCCCCCGCAGTCGCAGCGGGAGGTTCTCGGACACTGAGGCTGGATCGAAAATCGAGGATCAAGGGGCTAGGAAAGCCCTTAGTAAAAATATCAGTGTAATGTTGTGAGGAAGGGACATGCAATATCCAAGCAGCCCGAAGGATACTTTCTCACGCACAAAGTGAATATCTATCTCAACGTGCTTAGTGCGCTGATGTTGAACCGGGTTTGAAGAGAGGTAAACCGCACTGACGTTGTCACAGTAGACAATAGTGGGCTTAGGAAGGGGGGTTGGTGGAGTTCACGAAGGAGGGACTGAACCCAACATGCTTCAGCAACACTTTTTGCGACGGCACGATATCGGGAAATAGTTGATTGTCGTTTTGAAGACTAAGAGAAGAGATTATCACCAAGGAAGACACAGAAGCCGGATGTGGAATGTCGCGAGTCCGGGCAGCCGACCCAGTCTGCATCTGAATAAACTGTAAGGCCAGTAGACAAGGTGCGGTGAAGCTGGAGATCAAGGGAAATGGTGCCCTTAATGTATCGCAAGATTCGTTTGAGGGCCTGAAAATGAGCCTCCTGAGGGTCATGCATGAATAGGTAGACTTGTTGGACCGTATAGAAAATATCAGGCCTAGTGAAGGTGAGATACTGAAGGGCACTTGCAAGGGCACGGTAGTGTGTGGGGTCAGTGACTGGTGGCCCAGTAGCCGCTAGGAGTTTAGACTTGGAGTCAACAGGTGTCGAAGATGGATTGCAATTTGCCATGGCAGCTTTTTCCAATATTTCCTGTGCATATTTATGTTGGGATAAGAATAAACCAGATGAGTTAGGAGTGACTGATATACCAAGAAAATAATAAAGTGAGCCAAGATCACTCATGGCAAACTCGGAGTTAAGGGAACATATGATAGTCTGTGTGAGAGTGGGGGTAGAAGCAGTGACAATAATATCATCGACATAGATGAGTATAATGGCCATGGAGGTCCCTTGTGTGGAGACAAATAGGGAGAGAAACCCAATGTGCCGATGAATGTGGAGAATCTGTGAGACCAGGCCCGAAGGGCCTATTTGAGACCATATAGAGCTTTGTTGAGTTTGCATACATGTTTGGGCCTGGCACGGTCAACAAACCTGAGTGGTTGAGTACAGTAAACGGTCTCATCGAGCTTACCATGTAGAAATGCGTTTTTCATATCCAGTTGATGTATGGGCCAGGAGTGAGAAAAAGCTAGACTGAGAACAGTGCGTACGGAAGAAAGTTTAACAACTGGGCTAAAAGTCTCTACATAATCCAACCTATATTGCTGAGAACACCCACGAACAACCCATCTTGCCTTGTGGCGAGCAAGAGTCCCATCGGCATTGAATTTGTTTTTGAAGAGCCATTTTCATATAACAATGTTAACCCTAGGGGGTCTAGGCACAAGGTTCCAAGTGTCATTTTTAATTAGAGCATTATATTCATCAAGCATTGCTTTGTGCCAGTTCTGGTCAGAGAAGGCTTGTTTGTATGTGGTGGGAATGGAGGAGGAGGCCGGGTGGGATGGTGGCGGTGAGGGAGAGAGGGTGTTTGGGCATGTGTATATCGGATTTAGCACGGGTGATCAGAGGGTGAATGTTGTGGGTAATAGGAGTTGGGGATGGGTTTAGGTTTCAGGAAGGCACGTGTGTTGGAATTGAGTGATGGGGCTGGGCCGGGTTAGGAAGGGTTTGTGTTTGGACTGAGGTAGTGGGCTGGGCCGTTGAGTGTCTAAGGGAAATTAGACTGGTGGGAGGCAGCTGGTGATGGCCCTAGGAAGGTGAACAGGCCTGTAGAGGGGAGGGGGGTCCTGTGTGGGGCTAGGCGGTGGGGGTAGGAACGGGGAATAAAAGTGATAGGGGAAATGGGTCGGTTTGGTAGGCATCACTGGACTGGGTCGAAGAAGGGGGGTTTGAAAATGAGGGGTAAGGGAAGCAATTTTCATCAAAGGTGACGTGGTGGGAGATGATTATTTTATAGGAATGAATGTCTAGACAACGGTAACCCTTATGATTTGGAGGGTATCCGAGAAATATGCAAGGGGTAGAGCAAAGGGATAGTTTATGCGGGGCAGTGGCGGAGGTGTTAGGGTAACAGAGGCATCCAAACACTCGAAGGTGATCATAGGTAGGTGGTGTTTTGAATATAATTTCATGTGGGGTTTTATTGTGAATAGTGGCAGTAGGTAGGCAGTTTAGGAGATGATAGGACATATGGAGGGCCTCAACCCCAAAAAAAGGGGGGTAATTAGGCTTGGAAGAGGAGGGTGCGGGAGATGTCATTGATGGACTGAATCATGCATTCGGCCTTTCCATTTTGTTGTGAAGTATGGGGACATGAAAGGTGGGGAAGAATGCCATGTGTCTCGAAGTAAATTTTGAATTGGGAGTTGACATATTTGGTTCCACTATCACTTTGTAGACTTTTAATTGGACAATTAAATTGGGTGAAAACGTAAGCATGAAATTTTTTAAATATATGGAACACTGCATTTTTTTTGCGTAATGGAAACACCCAAAGATAATGAGAAAAGTCATCTAAAAATAATAGATAATATTTAAATCCTGAGAAACTTCGAATCGGAGAAGTCCATAAATCAGAATGTATTATTTCGAAAGGGGAAGTAGTCCTACAGGAAGAAGAATAAAAAGGTAATTTAGTGTGCTTGCTTAATTGACAAGCATGGCAAACCGAATTGTTCTTATTACAAAAATTTGAAAGATCTCCAAAAATATGACGAACGACATGATGTTCGGGGTGACCCAATCTGCAATGCCATAGGGTAGGGGAGGTGGTGGAGGCGGAGAGGGCGATTAATGAGGGGGATGACAACGTTGGTATTGTGAGAGGGTATAGATCGCCGAAACTATTGCAACGAAGCCGTAGCATTCGGGTCCGTAGGTCCTTCACAGAAAAACCAAACGGGTCAAATTCGATAGTACAATTATTGTCTTTAGTGAATTGTCTAACTGAAATAAGATTTTTTATGAGATGTGGAGTGATAAGAACATTTTGGAGTTGAAGCGGGGAGAGGGTAGTGGGTATAGAAGTATGGCCGATATGGGTAATGGGGATAGTTGATCCATTACCGACAATGACATGCTTGGTGAATATATTACTAGAATTTAAAACAGACTATAAATTACCGGAAGAGGAGGTCATGTGCGTGGACGCCCCAGAGTCGAAATACCAATCTTGAGAAGGAGCCTGGAGGGACAGATTTTCCAAAGCACCGATGAGTCCATATGGGGGTTGGGGTGATGTGGCCCATGTGGCATGAGCTTGGTGGGCAGGAGCAGACGAGTGTGGGCCTGGGCCGAGCAGGCCAGCAGCACTAGGGGCAGTGGGCCTGCGGAGGGTGGCCCTGCCAGTATGGGCCAGAATGGTACCAATGTGGGCCTGCCTGCTAGTGACCGTAGGAGCTGCGGCCAGAATTCCAGCGGCCACCATGGTGGCGACCACCACCACGAGTACAGCCATAATAGTAATTGGGCGGGGTGTTTTGGGCTGGGTGTGGGCGGTTGCGGGGGGGGGGGGGGGGGTAATGGATGGATTTGGTTTTCTTTTGTCACATTTCTTCTAGTAGGAGCATGGATCGGGCTTGGGAGAATGTTGGAAATGGTGTTTGGTGATAGATAATATTAATTAAGGTATGGAATTCGTCATTCAAACCACAGTGGGTTTAAAGGACAAGGTTTTCATTGGAGACAGGGTGGTCAACTTCGACTAGGCCATCGGCTATGGTTTTGAGACCTTGACAAAATTCAGTAACGGTCTTAGACCCCATGGAAAAACAACTAAAATCCTCCTCTAATTAAAGGATTCGAACTTTCTTATTATCAATAAAAAGGTTTTCTATGGCTTTCCAAGCATCATGGGCAATAGTATCAAGTTTGTATATGATTTGGCAGATGTCGGGAGATATGGTAGAGTAGATCCACGAAAGAACAACATAGTTACTTTGTTTCCAATCGAGGTCATTAAGGTGAGAGGGGGATCCATCTATGTGGGAGGTGAGATTGAATTTTCCAATAGTAACTTTCATCATTTCTTTCCACGTCTTGAAGTTGGGAGTGGTAAGATCGAGAGTTATTTTAACATGGTTTTGGATTGTGACTGTGGAGACAATAGAAAGCGAGGAAGGGGGAGGGGGAGTAGGTGTATTGTGACTGTTGGTTCCAGACATGATGGGAAGGGAGGGAAAAGACAAAGAGAGGGAGAAAAGAACAAATGATGCAGCACAGCAGAAAAGAAAAGTGAGAGATTAATTAGGCAGAAAGAATTTTGGAAAGAAAATTGAGAAATTATGCTCTGATACCATGTAATCAAAGGTATATGCCTTAATACAATGATTGATAATAACAAGTACATATATAGGAGCTATACAATAATAGAAGGGAATGAAAAGGGGGAAAGAATAATGGAGAGTATTAAGGAAGGTGATCCCCTAATATCTCTATAATAAAGACTCTAAATATATACACAATAATTACATAAAACATATATCCTAACAATATTGCTGACTGGATAGAGTGATTTTGTTGAAGTATAGAACACTTCTGCTTCTTAAATGGACAAGAGAATGAGACAAAAACATTCATCACTTCTATTCTCAATTATCATACTTCAAGGTATCATTTACATCCCTAAATTCTTCAATAGGCAAAAAATCGAAGGAAAAATTGTAAGTTGAAGTACAGAACACTTCTCCTTCTTAAATGGACAAGAGAATTGAGATAAAAACATTCATCACTTCTATTCTCAATTATCATACTTCAAGGTATCATTTGCATCCCCAAATTCTTCGATGGGCTAAAAATCAAAGGAAAAATTGGTTGAAAGGCAATGGGTTCTGGACCTTCTTGTACGTGTGTGTATATATAGATAGAAGAAATATGCATTAGTGGGTGATGATCAGAATATAGAGTGCGTGGTCAAGAAGAATTTGGGTGAGGGCTAGTGAGAGACAAGAGCATATGAAGGTTCAAATGTTCATGTCTTTCAACTAATTATCAAGATTTTAGGATGAAAGGCTAAACAATATTGTCAAAGAACATTATGGCCTACCATTTCTGTAACATCGCTATCATACATTGAAGACACAAAGATCTAGTTATAACATGACTTAAAGCAAACACGCACAAACTTGCTGGACAATAATGGGGAACTTCACGTGAATTGGAGCTGTACCTCACTTGAAAGTGCCAGAATGCTGCAAGGAAAATGGTAAGTACAGAAAACTAATGAAGGGTCAACCTCAGTTGCAGTTTAAGGCTAAAATACGGTATATGTATTAATCAAAATTCCAGAGCATGTTCATATTGCTGATTCGATTAAACAAATTTGTGAGAATAGTAATCTTTCCAACGATAGGCCCTTTTGTGCTGACAGATTCAGCAGGTTGCAAATTGTTTAAAGTATATACCTTTAGATGATCTCTGGCACTACGAAAATGGATTTTCTCGAAAGAATCGAAAAAGGAAACTAAATGGGGTGAAGGTGGATCGAACAACTGACCTTCAACTCTTCACGCTTTCCCAACTGAGCTATCCCCACTGATATAAACAATCATTCTGTAAGTAGTTCTGTTGGAAAAATGGCTACGAGGTTCTGGTACACTAGAACTGTTATCAAAATCTGTAGGCTTCATTAAACCTTTGTTCCTACCATATCTTTCTTAAATTCATTTGGACTTGACTGAGGACCAAGTTTTGACTGATGTAAGTTTTCGCACTACAAGCAACAGCTTGTTGATCTCCTTGTTCCAGTCACTGATTATGATTGTCTGTTTATTGAAAAAAGACCTGGTCCAGTGCATGCAAGTACGTCAAATAATATACTCTTAGGCTCCGTTTGATAACAACGTAGAAAATGAAAAGAAAAATAACTAATTTAGGTGAGAAGATGGAAAATAAGTTAAGGGATGTGGTGAGATTAACTCTTGCTTTTTGACTTCTTCCATGGAAAAAATTTCTTTAGGTGGAGGTGAAGAAATTTTGAAGAAATTTTTTCCACAAAACATAAAGAAGGATAGAATACATATACTCACAAAAATGAATATGAGCCTCAACTTATTTTCCATCTTCTCATCAAAATTAGTTATTTTTATTTTCATTTTCCATGTTGCTATCAAACGGAGCCGTACTTTTGAAAAGATAAAGGTATAATTAATTCCGATGAATTTCGTATAACCATATATTTGCAGGCTTCGACTAACCCCCAAACTTGTAAATATGTTCTTTTGCAGCAACATTGTGGCAGTTTCAAATGGCAAAGAGTACAAGTCGGCTCCGACACATGTGAACTGCAGGGGTTCTGTCCAGCAAGTTGATGCATGCTTGGTTCAAGTCATGTTATAAGTGTATCCTTACGTGCATTAATCAAATGTCCCAAACATGTTTTTGATCATTTAATTCATTAAAAAGGGGTCCTATCTATCAATATTGTTTGACCTATCATAATCTTGATGATGAGTTGGAAGACAAGCGCATGTGATTCTTCCTATGCCATTGTCTTTCAATGGAACCCATTCAAATCTCTCTACACCACTGGCTCTACATTTCGAAGGATCGCTTGCTAAAAAATTCATCTATATATACCCAGCACCAACTGCCTTTCAACAAACACATACCATAAAAAAACAGCTCTCTTTTCATCTTTCGCTCGCTCTACAATTACCTGGAATCATTCTTTTGCTCTCTTCATCATACCTAGAAAGAAGTTTTCTTTTACAATCATGGCTATTCGTGTGCCTCGCATCATTAACTCTAAGCCGATTCTTCGAAGGTCTTCTTCATCGGCTTCAAATGTTCCGAAGGGCTATTTTTCTGTTTACATTGGAGACCAAGAAAAGAAACGATTTGTGATTCCAATTTCATTCTTGAACCAACCTTCGTTCCAAGACTTATTAAGGCAATCTGAAGAAAAATTTGGGTTTCAACATCCAATGGGTGGTCTCACAATTCCCTGCAGTGAGGAATTGTTCATCAATCTCACTTCTCGCTTGAGAGGATTTTAAGTTAGACCAGAAACGTAGTTTAGCTAGCACAATTTTGTAAAGTATTGATGACATTTTTCCTTTACAATTTTTCTTTGATTTTTTCACCCCAGTGAAGAATATGGGGATGTAACTAGTGTCACCAAGTATGATACAATAATGAATAGAAGTAGTGGAAGTTTTTCTCACATTCTCTTCTCAATTTTAGAAGCAAAAGCATCTTTTACCTGACAATATTACTCTTTGAGTATCCAATGCTTAGCAAACGGTAAGCAACAAGGCATTCTTTAAGTAAAATAGATTCTGTTTGTAGCCGAAAAATAAGAAGGTAATCATATAATGCCCCAATTATCTGTAATGGACTCATCCACAGTAACTATCCCATTTGATAATTTGCAGGGTAGTCTCGTATTCCTTCTTCCATCCAAAAATAGGCTATATCAGCGGGCAGCATGCATAATAGTTGTAGGCCGCTCCAATTTTTTCTGTACATGGTGCAAGGCCTTAAAAATTCTGCATATGAGATACAACATCTAGATTGAATGGTGCAGACTGATTTTTTATGTCGGCAAATCAAAGGCTGTAATATAGGATAACATGATTTTGTCTTCAAACTCTTTCCTTTTTTTTTTAATAATAATTTTCATGTACCTGTTGAAATCCTTTTGAATATTAAAAGATAAATCTAAGGACTTAAGCCAATCACAAATACCCCATCCCCCAGACAAAGAATCTCACAAAAACCAACTGTAAAATAAACTATGAAATCCTTAGTGAAATTCTAAGTTTTAGACGATTTAACGTGTATGTGGAAATCTTGCAAAAACAAGCGACAAATTGTTTTGAACTTTCAATAAGCATCATAAACAAAAACAATTCAATAGAAATGCTCAACCCTGATAAACATAAAAAACTTTTCAGCTGACTTTACGTAGTTCAGCTGGAGGCGCAGTCACATATACAATTACAAGATAGGATAAAGAAAATTGATCATTATGACAGACAAATCTGAAGAATTTCATAAATTAGAGCCTAATCATCTCCAACCTTACTTGAAACTACCACAACAGTGTTCTAAGGACTTAGGAAGGGTATGAGCGAAATAGGGACAACAGATAAGGGAAGAAATAAGGAGGAACAGAACAACAAGACTCTCGATAACTAGTTCTTCTCAGATTACATGCTAAATGCAGAGTAAATCCTCATTAAGAATATGGCATCGGGCAACTGAAATTTATATTGTTAGATTAATAAGGTAAGCACCATGGGTTTGTGAATAGATGAGTATGATCACTTTGTCATTAAAACAAGAATATAATTCAACAAAAAATAAAATGATATGTTAGTCGTATAAGATTATAATTTACATCAACTTGGATATAAACAAAAATGTTCTCCTAATAAAGAGTACAAGAACTAGGTTCTTTAGGTCAATTTGTTAAGAGTACATGTGTCCTAGGTGTTAGCCATTTTGGCATCTTAGTTTCTCTTCTTTCCTTGAGAGCAATTCAAACTGCGAGTGAGATTAGTGAATGCTTCTTCTCTGCACAGAATTGTCAGACCACCTGTTGGATGATCAAACCCAAATGCCTCTTCAGCCTTGCTAAGCAACTCTTGGAATGAAGGATGGTTCAAGTACGATAACGGAATGACATGTCGCTTCATTTCTGATTCTCCAACATAGACAGCACAGTGGCCTTTGGGTACATTTGTAGTGGTCGGAGTTGAAAAAATTTGTCGAACAATCTGCTTAGTATGAACAATTCATGGCAATCTGATACCCATGATTCTATTGGATTCTGTTCTTAAAAAGATATTGGCAAGAAATTTTGTCTATTGCAGTTTTTGAAAGATGAGAAGATTTGGCCGTGGGTGAATCTTGTTAATGCTGGAATACAATATATATAGTGAAAGATTGGCGAGGGAGGGGGGCAGCAATCTGAAATCGAGTGAGTGGTGAAGAGACTATTGCACGGTGGGTCCATCAAAAGCATGGCTATGCATTAATGCCTCTTAACAGATATACACATTTTTAATTGGTGTTTGCTAGATGATTATCTCTGAGGCGATGCGTTATGACCCATCATGTTATAGACCAAACGAAAATTGGACCTATTATAACATTATTACGTGCGCCACTAGCTAATCTATATGCGACAGCTCATTTGATTTGGGGACCAAATGGTAGGGTTTAGCTTGCTAATTGATGTCCTTTAAAGAAGTTTGGTATGAAATACGCATGAAGTTTCAATATTAATACGGGCTGGGCCGCAGGTGCTGGCAAATATGTTCTTTTGCAGCAACGTCGTGGCAGTTTCAAATGGCAAAGAGTACAGATAGGCTTGGATACGTGTGAACTTCAGGGGTTTTGTCCAGCATGTTGATGCATGCTTGGTTCAACTCATGTTATATGTGTATCCTTACATGCATTAATCAAATGTCCCAAACATGTTTTTGATCATTTAAATCATTTAAAGGGGGTCCTATCTGTCAATATTATTTGACCTATCATAATCTTGATGATAAGTTGGAAGACGAGCATGTGATTCTTCATATGCCATTGTCTTTCAATGGAACCCATTCAAATCTCTCTCCACCACTGGCTCTACATTTTGAAGGATCACCCGCTACAAATTTCATCTATATATACCCAGCACCAACTGCCTTTCAACAAACACATTCCATCAAAAACAACTCTCTTTTCATCTTTTACTTGCTCTACAATTACTTGGAATCATTCTTTGCTCTCTTCATCATACCTAGAAAGAAGTTATCTTTTACAATCATGGCTATTCGTATGCCTTGCATCATTAACGCTAAGCCGATTCTTCGAAGGTCTTCTTCATCGGCTGCGAATGTTCCGAAGGGCTATTTTGCTGTTTACGTTGGAGACCAAGAAAAGAAACGATTTGTGATTCCGATATCATTCTTGAACCAGCCTTCGTTCCAAGACTTATTAAGTCAATCTGAAGAAAAATTCAGGTTTCAACATCCAATGGGTGGTCTCACAATTCCCTGCAGTGAGGAATTGTTCATCGATCTCACTTCTCGCTTGGGAGGATTTTAAGTTAGACCAGAAACGTAGTTTAGCTAGCACAATTTTGTAAAGTATTGATGACATTTTTCCTTCTACAATTTTTCTTTTATTTTTTCACCCCACTGAAGAATATGGGGATGTAACTAGTGTCACCAAGTATGATACAATTATGAATAGAAGTTATGGAAGTTTTTCACACATTCTTTTCTTAATTTCAGAAGCAAAATCATCTTTTACTTGACAATTTTAATTTTTGGGTATCCAATGTTTAGCAAACAGTTGGCAAGTATGATACATTTATGAATAGAAGTTGTGGAAGTTTTTCTCACATTCTCTTCTCAATTTCAAAAGCAAAAGCATCTTTTACTTGACAGTATAACCAGTTGACAATATTGAAGGGAATTAGGGCAGTAATCATGCATCGCATACACTAATTTACGCACTAATCTTAAACCCTAGGATTTATGCTGTTCAATAAAATCGACAGAAGACATACCTTATGTGTGATTTGATGTTACTAAAACGAACCGGATGGATCGAATCCTTCTGTTGTTGTCGTCCTTAGCGTAGAAATTACGACGCCTCTACGGTATGCACACACGAACGGGATGAGATCCTTGCTTGGTGTACTAGCGCCTTCTAGGATTCTCTCTCTGGCCTCTCTGAGTTTCCTTGACGGCCAAGATGAATAAAGGTTCCCTTTTATAAGAGAACCCTAGTGAGAACCCTAAGCAACAAACGAACTGGGCCCATGTCCAACTTGGCCCGTTTTAATTCGTTTTGATCCAACTCGTTTTGGTGTGCGACCCTGTAGGTTTTACACTATTTGGCAGTATAAATAAAAGCCCATTTTATTATACGAATAGTAAGCGGTCTCTAGTAAAACATTACTATTATCCAAAGGGTATAAAGGTCAAAAACGACACAACCTTAAATTGATATTCCAAATATTAACTCCTTTTGTCAATCGATATCTAGATTGAACACAAGACTAGGCAAGTGTCATTCTTGTATAGTTCAATCTTTATTTCTTGATCTCTAAGTATAATTAATCTAAAACAAATGACATCTCATTTGTGCATGGCCATGCAAATATTAATTACACTTATCAAGGGGCCCAACGATATCTCTCTCAATATACGAGAGTGACAAATCCCATCTTGATCAACCACATACCTCTACATAGTTCATAGTATGCTCGGTCATCATCTTTATAATTACTCGATCAAGAGCAACGTTTGATAATGCCTGACATGCTAATCCCTATGTTGGTAACCATGGCGATCTCAGGTCTAAGGATAATACGATATCACAAATGGGGAACATCACTGATGACATTATGTAACACTCCTCGCAGTGTCCCCAAAGCGGGTCAGTCCAATACCTTGTTCCCTAACAAGTATCAGTATGTTCAGCTTGATATTTCAATATCCATGACTTGTGGAACATAATCATCAGCTGACCCATACTCTAATCATTATATCAATGTGATCCTAGGTTATTGACATATGATTAGGGACATCTAAATAATATTATTATAACATTACTAGCATCCCACAATCAAGTCACGTACTTAATGAACTAGTATTAATATATATTATTTACAAGAGAATATAAAGTATAATAAATAAACTTTATAATTAACAATAAGCATAAAATATCCAAGTACAAATCATAATCTATGAATAGTCCTAGGACATATCTCTTTCAAATATAACCAGTGTCGCCAAGTATGATACATTTATGAATAGAAGTTGTGGAAGTTTCTCTCACATTCTCTTCTCAATCTCAAAAGCAAAAGCATCTTTTACTTGACAATATTACTTTTTGAGTATCCAATGCTTAGCAAACAGTTGGCAAAAAGGTTTTCTTTAAGGCTCCGTTTGATTGCAAGGTGGAAAAGGAAAATAAATTGAGCTAGTTTTGGTGAACAGATGGAAAATAAGTTGAGTGATAGAGGTGATATCCTCTTGATTTTTAAGTTTTTCCATGAAGAAATTTTCTTTGCTTGGTGGTGAGTAAAAAATTTCCACCAAAAATACTGAAGGATGGAGGATATATACTCATAAAATGAGTAACATCTCTCACCTTATTTTCTATCTTTTTACACAAATTAACTAAATTTATTTTCCTTTTCCATCTTTGCAATCAAACGGAGCCTAAGTAAATTAAATTCTGTTTGAGCCTAAAAATAATAAGGTAGTCATATAATGCCCCAATCATCTGTAATGGACTCATCCACTGTACATATCCCATTTGATATTTTGCAGGGTAGTATT
Source organism: Lonicera japonica (assembly GCA_021464415.1). NCBI lineage: Eukaryota > Viridiplantae > Streptophyta > Magnoliopsida > Dipsacales > Caprifoliaceae > Lonicera > Lonicera japonica. The sequence continues at coordinate 48,434,101 of CM038471.1, forward strand.
TTTTGGCTCTTAAGTTTCGTATTCCTTCTTCCATTCAAAAATTGGTTATATCAGTTGGCTGTATGCATAATAGTTTTAGGCCGCTACAATTTTTTCTGTACATAGTGGAAGGCCTTAAAAATTTCTCATACAAGATACAACAACATGGATGAGATCAAAGAATGAGATGCTCTATTAGAAACTGCTCCAAAAAAATTTCTTTTTTATACTGTGAAGATTGGCTCTCCTTTGTTTTTTGGTGAACCATTCGACCATGGTATTGGCTGATTTCGGCAGTAGGCTTCATGATCAATCATGGGGTTACCATGAACAATCATGGTCCAGGCTTTTTGACTTTAAAGTGTTGTTTTAGCTCATTTGTGTAATAGACTTGTATTTTGCCTAGAAATACTTTGAGAGCTAAATTTTGGGAATTTTTTTTTCTTGTGTGCTTGTAATCACTCTTAATTCCAATTATCAATAGAAACTATCATCTGTGTGAATTAGAGGCATTTACGCCGACATCACGGTAAAACCTTGTTTTGTGCGATTGTTACTTTATTTCCTATTTTTCTATTGTGGGTGTACTTTTTGTGTCGGTTTTTCTTTCAGTAAACCATTTGGGCTTGTGAGATCCTTCCCCGTTGCGTCGTGCTCGTTTGTGAGCGGTTTGGTGCAACAAATTAGTATCAGAGGCTAAAACGAGAAAGATGGGACTTGTGTCGCAAGTATGATACATTTATGTAAGATATACAATTATGACATCGCAAAGAAAAAATTGATCATTATGACAGATAAATCTGAAGAAGTTCATAAATTACAGCCTAATCATCTCCAACCTTACTTGAAACTACCACAACAGTGTTCTACGGACTTTGGAAGGGTATGAGCGAAATTGGGACAGCAGAGAAGGGAGGAAATAAGGAGGAACAGAACAACAAGACTCTCAATAACTAGTTTTTCTCAGATTACATGCTAAATGCGGAGTAAATCCTCATTAAGAATATGGCATCGGGCAACTGAAATTTGTTTTGTTAGATTAATAAGGTAAGCACCATGGGTTTGCAAATAGATGAGTATGATCACTTTGTCATTAAAACAAGAATATAATTCAACAAAAAATAAAATGATATGTTATTCGTATAAGAGTATAATTTACATCAATTTGGATATAAACAAAAATGTTCTCCTAATACAGAGTACAAGAACTAGGTTCTTTAGGTCAATTTGTTAACAGTACATGTGTCCTAGGTGTTAGCCATTTTGGCATCTTAGTTTCTCATCTTTCCTCGAGAGCCATTCACACTGCGAGTGAGATTAGTGAATGCTTCTTCTCTGCACAGAATTGTCAGACCACCTGTTGGATGATCAAACCCAAATGCCTCTTCAGCCTTGCTAAGCAAATCTTGGAATGAAGGATGGTTCAAGTACGATAATGGAATGACATGTCGCTTCATTTCAGTTTCTCCAACATAGACAGCACAGTGGCCTTTGGGTACATTTGTAGTTGTCGGAGTTGAAAAAAATCGTCGAACAATCTGCTTAGTATGAACAACTCCTGGCAATCTGATACCCATGATTCTATTGGATTCTGTTCTTAAAAAGATATTGGCAAGAAATTGTCTATTGCAGTTTGTGAAAGATGAGAAGATTTGGCCGTGGACGAATAGAATATATATGTATAGTGAAAGATGGGCAAGGGCGGGGGGCAGCAATCTGAAATGGAGTGAGTGGTGAAGAGACTATTGCACGGTGGGTCCATCAAAAGACGTGATTATGCATTAATGCCCCTTAACAGATATACATATTTTTAAATGGTGTTTGTTAGATTATTTCCTCTTAGGCGATGCGTTATGACCCATCATATTAGTATACCAAACGAAAATTGGACCTATTGTAACATTATTACGTGTGCCACTGGCTAATCTATATGCGACAGATCATTTGATTTGCGGACCAAATGGCAGGGATTAGTTCGCTATTTGACGTCGTTTAAAGAAGTTTGGTTATGAAATAAACATGAAGTTTCAATATTAATTTGGGCCGGGGGACAGGCGCTGGAAAATATTTTCTTTTGCAGCAACATCGTGGCAGTTTCAAATGGCAAAGAATACAAGTAGGCTCCGATTTGTGTGAACTGTGGGGGTTCTGTCCAGCAAGTTGATGCATGCTTGGTTCAAGTCATGTTATATGTGTATCCTAACATGCATTAATCAAATGTCCCAAACATGTTTTTGATCATTTAAATCATTTAAAGGGGGTCCTATCTGTCAACATTATTTGACCTATCATAATCTTGATGATAAGTTGGAAGACAAGAGCATGTGATTCTTCATATGCCATTGTCTTTCAATGGAACCCATTCAAATCTCTCTCCACCACTGGCTCTACAATTTGAAGGATCGCCCGCTACAAATTACATCTATATATACCCAGCACCAACTGCCTTTCAACAAACACATTCCATCAAAAATAACTCTCTTTTCATCTTTTACTCGCTCTACATTAATTACTTGGAATCATTCTTTTGCTCTCTTCATCATACCTAGAAAGAAGTTATCTTTTACAATCATGGCTATTCGTATGCCTCGCATCATTAACGCTAAGCCGATTCTTCGAAGGTCTTCTTCATTGGCTGCAAATGTTCCGAAGGGCTATTTTGCTGTTTACGTTGGAGACCAAGAAAAGAAACGATTTGTGATTCCGATATCATTCTTGAACCAGCCTTCGTTCCAAGACTTACTAAGTCAATCTGAAAAAAAATTCGGGTTTCAACATCCAATGGGTGGTCTCACAATTCCCTGCAGTGAGGAATTGTTCATCGATCGCACTTCTCGCTTGGGAGGATTTTAAGTTAGACCAGAAACGTAGTTTAGCTAGCACAATTTTGTAAAGTATTGATGTCATTTTTCCTTCTACATTTTTTCTTTGATTTTTTCACCCCAGTGAAGAATACGGGGATGTAACTAGTGTCACCATGTATGATACAATTATGAATAGAAGTTGTGGAAGTTTTTCTCACATTCTCTACTCAATTTCAGAAGCAAAAGCATGTTTTACATGAAAGTTTTACTTTTTGGGTATCCAATGCGTAGCAAACAGTTGGCAATAAGGTTTTCTTTAAGTAAATTAAATTCTGTTTGTAGCCTAAAAATAATAAGGTAATCATATAACGACCCAATTATCTGTAATGGACTCATCTAATTCCATTGTAACTAACCCATTTGATATTTTGCGGGCTAGTATTTTTTGGCTCTTGAGTTTCACATTCCTTCTTCCATCCAAGAATAGGTTATATCAGCTGGCAGCATGCATAATAGTTTTAGGCCTCTCCATTTTTTTCTGTACATAGTGGAAGGCCTTAAAAATTTCAAATATGAGAAACAACATGATGGATGAGATCAAAGAATGAGATGCTCTATTGGAGTGAAACTTCTCCTAATTTTTTTCTTTTTGATACATCATCAGTCCATTAAATGGCTTAGGATGTATGGGACATGAGGTTTTTCTTTTTTGATTTACCCCTTCTGAATTTCATTTGGTTTTTTAGCTGCACTTTATGAACTAATCTCTAGGAACCCTGTCATTCATCAAAAGGATGACGTTTAATTCTACCATGTTATTTTATTCAGCATATATAATAAACATCATGTGATTTGAAAGCTATTAAGAGGAGTCTAATTTTCATAATATATGCTGTGCACGGATTCAGGCAAACGGTAGTGTCCACTGCTGCATTTGTACTACTGTAGGAATCAATATATTTTAACCTTTTAAGAGAAATTCTGTACAATATTTGTTCTGTAGGAAACTCATCATCGATGGTGGTTGTAGTATAATGGTAAGTATTCCCGCCTTTCACTTGTTCATGATAATTTTTCCTTTCTTCATGACGGGCAGTTGAGATGTTTCTTGGTCATTTGTCAATCTCAACGCTTCCTTTTTTAGGATCTCTGACCATGTAAAAGAGAGCATTATGGAGGAAGAATATAAGGATTTCTAGAGTTTCCCATGATGATTGAAGAAAGTCATATCAACTAACAATTCTAGCTTGCCCAGAAAACTTTCATTAAGGTATGCCAATTACTACGCCACATTTAAATGTTGTCCTGTAGCCAAATTTATAATGGTTATGAGCATCTTTCCCTCGTTATTCTGAATGGTTCAACACTTTTTGTGAACAAAGAACATAAGCAGGTTAATGTATAACAGATTCATGCATTCCATTCTTTTTGCAAAATTAATGCAGTGGATTGGGATTAGAAAACAAAATGTTTGCAAACATAGTTTAATTAAAGAATTTATTATCTCCAATTGTATGTTCAGACATTGGATGCTAAGTAATGTTGTCAAAGTAAAGTATGCTTTTGTTTCTGAAATGGACACGGGAATTGGGATCGACACAAGAATCAATTACTTCTATGTTCAATTACCGTACCTCCAAAGTATCATTTACATCCCCAAGTTCTTCAATGGGGCAAAAAATCATGAGAAAAAAATTGTATAAGGAAATGGTATATATCAACACTTTACAAAATTCTGTTAGCTCAGTTACGCTCAAGGTCTATCTCAAAATCAACTCTAGTGAGAAGTAAGATCATTGAATATGTCCTCGCTGCAGGGAATTGTTAGGCCACCCATTGGACGAGTAAACCCGAATTCCTCTTCAGCTTGACTTAGCAAGTCTTGGAATGAAGGCTGGTTCAAGAATGATATGGGAATCACAAACCATTTATGTTCCTGTTCTCTGACATAAACAGCAACGTAGCCCTTTGGGACATCCACTGAAGCTGCACGGTTTGCCGCTAATGAAGACAGTCGAAGAATCTGCTTAGCATGAAGGATAAGGGGCTTGCGAACAGCCATGATATTACAAGGAACTTAATTGTAAGAGATGAGCAAGAAAGAAAAGTAACTCAGGATTTGCAGGATGAGTTTTGAGTGCTCTGTTGGTTTAAATATATCCAATCGGTGAAGGTTTATATATATATATATATGAAAAATTTCAAGTAAGGTCCAGACCTTACGGATTGGGACTTTTTACGATTCTTTTGCATCGTAAAAACATACCCCCAAGTGTTTTTACGATACAAAAGTGTCGTAAAAGGCCCCAATCCGTAAGGTCTGGACCTTACCAGAAATGCTCTGTGTATATATATATATACTATATATGGGAAAATTTTAAGTAAGGACAAGACCTTACAGATTGGTCCTTTTTACAATGCTTTTGCGTCGTAAAAACACACCTCAAGTATTTTTACGACACAAAAGTGTCGTAAAAAGTTCCAATCCGTAAGGTCTAGACCTTACCAGAAATGTTCTGTGCTATATATAAATGCATGAATAACTTTAAATATTTTTTAATTTTTTTATATGGATAAATATAATCTTTTATTCTAAAATTAAAATCTCTTATTCAAAATGAAAAAGTCATTGTATTAAAAATAAGATTATATATTTTATGTCTTTAACTTAAAATTAAATTTATAATAGTAATAAATTACTCTACTAATGAAATTTTTTATGTATTTATGTCTTCTATTCAAAACTAAATTCACAATAGTATCAAATCACTCTACTAATGAAAATCATGTATCAAATTATTCTACAAATGAAAATCACATTGTACTACTCAAAATAAATAAAAAAAAATCAAATTATCCACTAATGAAAATTAGGTTGTACTATTCAAAATAAAATTATGTATTTTATATCTTTTACTCAAAATGATATTCACAATAGTATCAAATTAGCCTACTAATGAAAACAATTATGTATTTTATGTCTTTTACTTAAAATGAAATTCACAATAGTATCAAATTACTCTACTAATGAAAATCATGTATCAAATTATTTTACTAATGAAAATCACGTTGTACTACTCAAAATAAAATAAAAACAATATTAGGTCCTTTACTCCTTTTATTCTACTCAAAATAGAATTAAAATCTTTTACTTAAAATCAAATTCACAATGATATCATATTAATTTGGTTTAAACTCTACTTATTTTAGTTTCTCTAATATTCCAATGATATTACATCTCTTATAATACATCCTAATTTATTTCAACTACAATTTCAATTCGCAAACTTATATATACATACATAAGCCATATAAAAAATTACAAGACATATTACTAGTTTCTCAAAATATACATGGTTCGTTATCTCTCTTCGAACATATTATTATTACTATTATAAACGAATCCTATTTCTTAAAATAACAATTCAACAGAACCATGGATATTGGTTAGTGTTTTATAATTTTTTTTTATTGTCAACAATAGTTCTCTCTTTGCGTAAATGATCTTTTTTTTTTACTATTTTATTGGTTAGAGTTTTTTTAGGGGAAATTGAGCATAATGGCTCATTTCAATAATAATATAATTATAAAGGACACTTACAATTTAACCGTGCAAATTAAGGACATTATACAAAAAATACACTAATACCCCTTCCTTATAACATATCACGTCATCAAAATTGGTACTAAATCTGTTTAGCACCATTCCTTATAACATCTCATGTCTCAGCAGAATTTGTGCTAAATGGTTTTAGCACCATTCCTTATGACATTTCACGTCTCATCAGAATTGATGCTAAATGTTTTAGCACCAATGATGTTAAATTTGTTTAGCACCATTTTTTATAACATCTCACGTCTCATCAAAATTTTAGCACCAATGGTGCTAAAACATTAATGATGCTAAATGGTTTTAGCACAAATTATGTTAAATCTATTTAGCACCATTTCTTATAACATCTCATGTCTCATCAAAATTGGTGCTAAAACATTAATGGTGCTAAATGATTTTAGCACTAATGATGCTAAATTTGTTTAGCACCACGTGTCCATCAAGAAAATAAGGGCACCATTCAAACAATTTCAACGCAATAAAAACAAAATTTTATTATATATATATGTATGTATTATTAAATTAATTAAAAAAAGAGAAAAGAAGAAGAAGATTATGGTTATGGTGAAATTTGTTGAATGAATGAATTTTGGTTAGGGATGGCAACGGGGCAGTTCAGGGCCGATTAGGTATTACCCATTCCCAGAACCAACCCCAGAACCATTAAAATCGATTCGAGTTCGGGTACCCCCGAGTACCCACGATATATATATATATATATATATTTAAAGAAAGACCACTTTATTTACATCAAGACTACTATTTTTTTAACTTGATTTTGAAAATCATTTACCATTTCACCACATAAACTATCAAGTTTTCAAACAAAACCCACTATTTACAAAATAAATTTTCAAACAAATTCATCATTCACCAAATAAACTCTCTACCAAGTCCAAAGTATACAAAATAAACAAATCCAAAACACAAATATATATATATATATATATATATTTAAAATAAGTCCAAAGTATACAAAATAAACAAATCTAAAACACAAATATATATACTAAAAATAGTTATATATATATATATATTTAAGGGGCGGGTCTTTAGGGATGGATACTTAGATACCCGGACTCGAACCAGATCTGTTTATTTTCTTTCTCTCCCCACCCCGGACCCGAAATAAACTACCCGAAATGGACCCATTTAGGTAAAAACCAGCGGTTACTTGAACCCGCGGTTATTTTTGCCATCCTTAATTTTGGTGCTTCAGAAAAAAGCTTGTCATATGTAGCCTTGTCGAAAATAACCATGTTGTTCACCTTCTCCTTTTGCTTCCCTTTGCTCTATTTCTTCATCTTCTGCTTCCCTCCCCCAGATTTGGTGGGCTTGGATGATAGTAGAGGTGCTTTATCCTTCTTGGGTTCCATATGAGATCTAGGGGTTCAGTATGTAAATTCATCTATATTTATGGTATATTTGTTCATCAACATTTATCATTTTCCTTAAAATAAATTAATATTATGAAAAATGTCTTTATTATAAAACTAAATTATAAAATTAGTATTGATTTCTTTTATTAAACATGAGTCCGTCCTTAAAGTTATAAAATATTACGGAGTGAGGCCGTAGAACCCATTATCTCTTTTTATTTTATTGGTTAATGGTCAGTGTTTTTCATTATTATTGGTTGCGTACACTTTAAATTTAATTAATCTCCTTGTCTATTAGTTAAACCAAAAATACAATTAATTAAACTAATTATATAATATACTTCAATACAAGTTTATGCTTGGCCACCCACGAAAATTTGGCGCACCAATTTTAGTACACCTAATTGATTATACCATTCTTTTACAATTTTAAATTACCTTCTATACTTGATGTTATTGTTTTTGGTTTATTTGTTACATATTTATCAAGCTTTTGCTTTGGATAGAGCTTCTTTTTTTTACTTCATTAACCAATTCTTTTTCACATACTAGTTTTTATGCACGTGCGTTGCACGTGGTTTTAGTGCTTAACAAATGTCATTAAATTCATTGAATAATTAATATGATATAAAAATAATAACATATAAATAAAACATAGTATCAAGTGTAAAATTAAAATGATAATTATAAGAAAATCATATGATTGGTCACCTATAGAACAATGTTTTAGATATATGAAAAAATTTGTCTCCTTGAATTTTTTTAATACACATGCAGGTGGCCAAGATGACTCTTAATGAGATATATAATAGGGTAATATATTTTTACTAAGCTTTTAGAATTGGTAGAAAATTAATTCTATTAAATGTATGTAGATTATTATGCACAGTACCAAACAATAATATAACACTCATATAAATAATAGATTATATAACAGCTAAAATATTAAAATGGTAAAAAAGAACAAATTTAACATGAATGTTTTATTGAGAAATACCTACAATATATTAATATTTTTATTTAAACATTAAACATAATATTATAAATAAGCAAATAAGTTTTAGAATATATAAATTAATATAAATTTAGTTTATTATAATTTTAAAAGGAATCAAGTAAAATAAAGTTTAATATACATACTTTTATGGTGAGCTTTGGAAGTAAATTCTAATTTAAACTAAAAGTTTTGTAATTTTAATATGATCTATTAAATAGCTTCCTTCTTAATAAGTTGTTATGAAGTTATATAGAAATTTTATTCAAAATTATAAATTGTTTAATTATTTTAGCCAATAAAGTAGAGTTTGAATTTATTTGGAATAATAATACTAATATAAAAAATAATATTTTATTTAATGTAAATCTAGCATAAAATATTTGTTCAATTATTTTAGCCAAATAAAGTAGAGTTTGAACTTATTTGAAATATTAATACTAATATAAAAATATATGGAGTTATGCTATTTTATTTAATATAAATCTTAAAATCTTTTGTTTAAAATGTTTATTATGAAGTTATATAGAAGTTTTTATACAAAACACCTAATTCAAAACAAACTCTAAATTGTTTAATTATTTTAGCCAATAAAGTAGATTTTGAATTCATTTGAAATTATAATGTAAATCTAGCTATCTTTGTTTAATTATTTTAGCCAAATAAATTTTTTTTACAAAACACCTAATTCAACATGCTATTTTATTTAATATAAATCTTAAAATCTTTTGTTTAAAATGTTTATTATGAAGTTATATAGAAGTTTTTATACAAAACACCTAATTCAAAACAAACTCTAAATTGTTTAATTATTTTAGCCAATAAAGTAGAGTTTGAATTCATTTGAAATTATAATGTAAATCTAGCTATCTTTGTTTAATTATTTTAGCCAAATAAAAAGTTTTTTACAAAACACCTAATTCAACACAAACTCTAAATTGTTTAATTATTTTAGCCAATAAAGTAGAATTTGAATTTATTTGGAATAATAATACTAATATAAAAAATAATATATATTTTAATGTAAATCTAGTTTAAAATCTTAGTTTAATTATTTTATCCAAATAAAGTAAAGTTTGAATTTATTCAAAATACTAATATTAATACAGAAATATATGGAGTTATACTATTTTATTTAAATGTAAATTTTAAATTTTTTGTTTAAAATCAAGGGACATATTTTTTTTATTTAATTATTTTAACCAAATAAATTAGAATTTGAATTTATTTGAATTATTAATACTAATATAGAAATATATAGAGTTATGTTGTTTTATTTAATGTAAATATTAAAATCTTTTGTTTAAAATGCTTATGATGAAATTATATAGAAGTTTTATACAAAACACCTAATTCACCACAAACTCTAAATTGTTTAATTATTTTAGTAATTAAAGTAGAGTTTGAATTTATTTGGAATTATAATACTAATATAAAAAATACTATTTTATTTAATATAAATCTAGCTATCTTTGTTTAATTATTTTAGCCAAATAAAAAGTTTTTTTACAAAACACCTAATTCAACACAAATTCTAAATTGTTTAATTATTTTACCCAATAAAGTAGAGTTTGAATTTATTTAGAATAATAATACTAATATAAAAAATAATATATTTTTATTGTAAATCTAGCTTAAAATCTTTGTTTAATTATTTTAGCTAAATAAAGTAAAGTTTGAATTTATTTGAATACTAATACTAATATAGAAATATATGGAGTTATGCTATTTTATTTAAATGTATATATTAAAATCTTTTGTTTAAAATCAAGGGGCATATTTATTTGTTTAATTATTTTAGCCAAATAAAGCAGAGTTTGAATTTATTTGAAATATTAATACTAATATAGAAATATATGGAGTTATGCTGTTTTATTTAATATAAATATTAAAATCTTTTGTTTAAAATGTTTATTATGAAGATATATAGAAGTTTTATGCAAAAAACTTAATTCAATACAAACTGTAAATTGTTTAATTATTTTAACCAATAAAGTAGAGTTTGAATTTATTTGGAATTATAATACTAATATAAAAAATAATATTTTATTTAATGTAAATATAGGATCTTTGTTTTATTATTTTAGCCAAATAATTTTTTTTACAAAACATCTAATTCAACACAAATTCTAAATTGTTTATTTATTTTACCCAATAAAGTAGAGTTTGAATTTATTTGAAATAATAATACTAATATAAAAAATAATATTTTGTTTAATGTAAATCTTGCTTAAAATATTTGTTTAATTATTTTAGACAAATAAAGTAAAGTTTGAATTTATTTGAAATACTAATACTAATACCAATATAGAAATATATGGACTTATGCTATTTTATTTAAATGTAAATATTAAAATCTTTTGTTTAAAATCAAGGGGCATATTTGTCCTCACAAAAAAGAGGAAAAACACTTAAATTATTCATACTTTTATATATAGTATAGATTTATTACTAAGATTAATAACCTTTGTCAAATACTAAAGCCAAGTGCGCAAGAATGTTCCTTCAAAATATTGTAGAGTGGGTGGTGGAGAAAGAGGCATTTGGGTGGGAGCCAAGCAGAGACAATGGCTCATGATGGATCACATATTTATGCCTTCCAACTAATTATCAAGATTTGTGACTGATAGGCCAAAAATATTGTCAAAGAAAGAACATCAAGGCATACTAGTTTTCGTAAAATCACATCTCAAAGGACCCCCTTCAACTGACATAGTTATTACAGTACTAGAAGTGAACATGCATCAACTTGCTGGATAAACCCCGTGATGATCATGTGAACTAATTGATTATACCATTCTTTTACAATTTTAAATTACCTTCTACACTTGATATTATTGTTTTTGTGTATTTGTGATATATTTATTAAGCTTTTGCTTTGGATAGAGCTTCGTTTTTTTTACTTCATTAACCAAATCTTTTTAACATATTTATTACTAAGATTAATAACCTTTGCTAAATACTAAATGCACGTGCAATGCACGTGCGCAAGAACGTTCCTTCAAAATATTATAGAGTGGTTGGTGGAGAAAGAGGCATTTGGGTGGGAGCCATACAGAGACAATGGCTCATGATGTATCACATATTTATGCCTTCCAACTAATTATCAAGATTTGTGACTGATAGGCTAAAAATATTGTCAAAGAAAGAACATCAAGGCATACTAGTTTTCGTAAAATCACATCTCAAAGGACCCCCTTCAACTGACATAGTTATTACAGTACTAGAAGTGAACATGCATCAACTTGCTGGATAAACCCCGTGATGATCATGTGAACTAATGTGACATAATGTTATTCATATTTTGGTAAGATCAAATTTCACACAAAAGAAATATTTAGATGCACATGACTACAGGTTAGCTTCAGGTGATAGAGTTCTTCTGCGATAGAGTTGTTCTGCTATGCTTAATGTCTTGACCTAACTTTATCGGAATACCAAACCAGAAAGCTATGAGTTCGGATAAACTAAATCTGATCATCTTTGAATATGGGGGTAGTGGGTGAGTGGATGATCCTTCAAAATCTAGATTGAATGGTGCAGATTGATTTTTTATGATGTCAAATGAAAGGCTATATAATATGATGGATATAATGATTTTGCTGTCTTCAAACTCATTTTCTTATAATTGCTTAGGAACATCATGTCCTACCGATTGCAGAGGATAACATGCTTTTGTCTTCAAACTCATTCCTTTTTGTTTTTTTTTTAATAATAATTTTCATGTACATAAGAATTTGGAACTGAAACTGTACCTGTTGAAATCCTTTTGAATATTAAAAGACAAATCTAAGGACTTCAGCCAATCACAAATACCCCGTCCCCCAAACAAAGAACCTCACAAAAACCAACTGTAAAATAAATTATGAAATCAGATTTAGTAAAATTGTAAGTTTTAGACGATTTAATGTGTATTTTCAGCTTGCAAAAACAAGCAAAAAATTGTTTTGAACTTTTAATAATCATCATAAACACACACTATTCAATAGAAATGCTCAATCATAATAAACATAAAAAAACTTTTCAGTTGAATTTCCGTACTTCAGCTGGAGGCACAGTTACATATGCAATTACAACATAGCATAAAGAAAATTGATCATTATGACAGATAAATGTGAAGAGGTTCATAAATTAGAGCATAATCATCTCCAACCTTATTTGAAACTGCCACAACAGTGTTCTAAGGACTGAGGAACGGTATGAGCGAAATTGGAACAGCAAAGAAGGGAGGAAATAAGGAGGAACAGAACAAAAAGACTCTAGATAACTAGTTCTTCTCAAATTAAATGCTAAATGCGGAGTCCTCATTAAGAATATGGCATCGGGCAACGAAATTTATATCGTTAGATTAATAAGGTAAGCACCATGGGCTTGCGAAAAGATGAGTATGATCACTTTGTCATTAAAACAAGAATATAATTCAACAAAAAATAAAATGATATGTTATTCGTTAAGAGTATAATTTACATCAACATGGATATAAACAAAAATGTTCTCCTAATACAGTGTACAAGAACTAGGTTCTTCGGGTCAATGTGTTAAAGAGTAAATGTGTCCTAGGTGTTAGCCATTTTGGCATCTTAGTTTCTCTTCTTTCCTCAAGAGCAATTCAAACTGCGAGTGAGATTAGTGAATGCTTCTTCTCTGCACGGAATTGTCAGACCACCAGTAGGATGATCAAAACCAAATGCCTCTTCAGCCTTGCTAAGCAAATCTTGGAATGAAGGATGGTTCAAGTACGATAACGGAATGACATGTCGCTTCCTTTCAGTTTCTCCAACATAGACAGCACAGTGGCCTTTGGGTACATTTGTAGTTGTCGGAGTTGAAAAAATTCGTCGAACAATCTGCTTAGTATGAACAAGTCCTGGCAATCTGATACCCATGATTCTATTGGATTCTGTTCTTAAAAAGATATTGGCAAGAAATTTTGTCTGTTGCAGTTTGTGAAAGATGAGAAGATTTGGCTGTGGACGAACATTGGAAATGTTGGAATAGAATATATATAGTGAAAGATGGGCAAGGGCGGGGGGCAGCAATCTGAAATCGAGTGAGTGGTGAAGAGACTATTGCACGGTGGGTCCATCAAAAGACATGATTATGCATTAATGCCTCTTAACAGAAATACATATCTTTAATTGGTGTTTGTTAGATGATTATCTCTGAGGCGATGGGCAATGACCCATCATGTTAGTAGACCAAACGAAAATTGGACCTATAGTAACATTATTACGTGTGCCACTAGCTAATCTAAATGCAACAGATCACGAGATTTGGGGACCAAATGGTAGGGTTTAGTTTGCTATTTGATATCATTTAAAGAAGTTTGGTTATGAAATAAACTTGAAGTTTCAATATTAATACGGGCCAGTTGGCAGGCGCTGGCAAAAATGTTCTTTCGCAGCAACATCGTGGCAGTTTCAAATGGCAAAGAGTACAAGTAGGCTCGGATACGTGTGAACTTCAGGGGTTCTGTCCAGCATGTTGATGCATGCTTGGTTCAAGTCATGTTATATGTGTATCCTTACATGCATTAATCAAATGTCCCAAACATGTTTTTGATCATTTAAATCATTAAAAGGGGGTCCTATCTGTCAATATTATTTGACCTATCATAATCTTGATGATAAGTTGGAAGACAAGAGCATGTGTTTCTTCATATGCCATTGTCTTTCAATGGAACCCATTCAAATCTCTCTCCACCACTGGCTCTACATTTTGAAGGATCACCCGCTACAAATTTCATCTATATATACCCAGCACCAACTGCCTTTCAACAAACACATTCCATCAAAAACAACTCTCTTTTCATCTTTTACTCGCTCTACAATTACTTGGAATCATTCTTTGCTCTCTTCATCATACCTAGAAAGAAGTTATCTTTTACAATCATGGCTATTCGTATGCCTCGCATCATTAACGCTAAGCCGATTCTTCGAAGGTCTTCTTCATCGGCTGCAAATGTTCCAAAGGGCTATTTTGCTGTTTACGTTGGAGACCAAGAAAAGAAACGATTTGTGATTCCGATATCATTCTTGAACCAGCCTTCGTTCCAAGACTTATTAAGTCAATCTGAAGAAAAATTCGGGTTTCAACATCCAATGGGTGGTCTCACAATTCCCTGCAGTGAGGAATTGTTCATCGATCTCACTTCTCGCTTGGGAGGATTTTAAGTTAGACCAGAAACGTAGTTTAGCTAGCACAATTTTGTAAAGTATTGATGACATTTTTCCTTCTACAATTTTTCTTTTATTTTTTCACCCCAGTGAAGAATACGGGGATGTAACTAGTGTCACCAAGTATGATACAATTATGAATAGAAGTTGTGGAAGTTTTTCTTGTTTCGCCAAACCGTTCACAACCGAGCAAGACGCAACGTCGAGGGATCTCACAAGCCCAAATGGTTTACCCGAAAGAAGAACCGACACAAAAAAGCACACCCACAAAGAGAAATAGGAAATAAAGAAGAAATAGCGCAAGACAAGGTTTTACCGTGGTGTCGGCGTAAAAGCCACTAATCCACACAGACGTATTGATAATTGGAACAAAGAGTTGATTACAAGCACACAAGAAAAAATTCTCACTAATTTAGCTCTCAAGTCAATTCTAGGAAAAAACAAGCATTATGTGCACAAATGAGCCAAAAGCAACATTTAAAGGAAAAATGCCTGGGACCATGATCGATCATGGGCAACCCATGATCGATCATGGAGTCCTCTGCCCACAAATCACCAATTCACTAAATGTGAGCCAAAACTCACAAATCTCCATCTTGGCGAACCATGCAGCTAACCCGTCCAGCAAATTTCACACCTCACTCCCCTTGTTCCTCCATCAATACTGCTATAGCATCACACCTGACCCCGAAGAGCCTCCACCCCCGAATGGGGCCTCAACACTGAAAAATGTTAACCAAAGTCGAGCAATGCTCAAACTTGGTCATCAGTACCACCTTCGTCATCATATATGCAGGATTATCCTTAGTGCCAATTTTCTTCAAAATCACTTCACCACTCTCGATAATCTCCCGTATGAAATGAAATCGGACATCGATGTGTTTCGTCCGTCCGTGATGAACTTGGTTCTTAGCCAAATGAATAGCGCTCTGGCTATCACAATGTACATCGACATTCTCCTGAACCATCCCTAAATCACCTATCAAACCCCGAAGCCACAATGCTTCCTTGACTGCCTCTGTTGCTGCAATATACTCTGCTTTTGTAGTAGACAACGCCACTACACCTTGCAACATTGACCTCTAGCTAATCGGACCACCACTAAATGTGAAAACATACCCAGTGGTCGATCGTCGCTTGTTAAGATCCCCAGCATAGTCCGAATCAACATAACCGCAAATAATAGACCCCTCGGTTCTCTGGTACACCAACCCTTTATTCTTCGTCCCTTGTAGATACCGCAAAATCCACTTAACAACATTCCAATGCTGTTTCCCCGGATTGGCCATGAATCTACTCACAATGCTCACTGCCTGAGCAATGTCCGATCGAGTACACACCATGGCATACATCAAGCTTCCTACCGCACTAGCATACGGAACTTGAGCCATATACTCCACCTCTTCATCTGTTTCTGGAGCCATAGTTGCCGAGAGCTTGAAGTGAGGAGCCAATGGAACACTCACAGGCTTTGAGTCCTGCATCCCAAACTGGACTACCACTTTCTCTAGATATTGCCTCTGAGTGAGGCACAATCTTCCCTTCTTCCTCTCTCTAACTATCTCCATTCCCAGAATCTTCTTAGCTTCACCCAAGTCCTTCATCTCAAACTCGAGACTCAACTGAGCCTTCACCGTGTTGATATCAAACATACTCGATGAACAAATAAGCATATCATCAACATATAAGAGTAAGTAGATAAACGAATTCCCCTTGAGTTTCTTGAAATAAACGCAATGATCAAAATCACTCCGCTTGAATTTCTGAGCCATCATGAATGTGTCAAACTTCTTGTACCATTGTCTAGGCGATTGCTTCAACCCATACAAGGACTTCTTCAGTTTACAAACACAATCTTCCTTGCCAACAACCTTGAACCCATCCGGTTGAGATATATAAATCTCCTCCTCTAGATCCCTATGCAAGAACGCTGTCTTGACGTCGAGTTGTTCAAACTTTAAGTCAAACTGCGATACCATAGCTAATAGCACTCTAATGGAAGTGTGTTTCACTACCGGAGAGAAGACTTCATTATAATCCACACCTTCCCGCTGTGCAAATCCCTTAGCTACCAATCTTGCTTTATACCGAATATCCGAATCTAGAACCCCGTCTTTCTTGGCAAACACCCATTTGCACCCAATTGACTTTTTCTCCTTTGGCAACTTGCAAAGATTCCAGGTTTCATTCTTGTGAAGAGAATCCATCTCCTCACCCATGGCCGCCTTCCATTCATCACAATGACTATCCACCACTGCCTCCCGATAAGAAGTCGGTTCATCGCTATAAACCACCAATGCATATGCCACACTATCTTCATAGCCAAATCGTTTCGGTGCTCGTCGAGCTCTCGGCTCCCTTTCGCTCGCCAAAGACGGTACCTCTCGTTGTTGTTCACTAGACCCCTCAATAGGAATCTCCCCATTCTCCGAATCACTATCGGAAGAATCAACCGGATTAGTCACTTCCAATTGCACCGGAATAGTCACCACCGGCGTAGTAACTTCCGTTTGCACCACTTTGCTCTTCTCACTCTCATCGAGAGCCTTTACATTTTCTCCCGTAGGCATCTTGAGCAAAGAAGCCTCATCAAATGTAACATCTCTGCTAACGACCATTTTCTTGTCTTGAAGACACCATAACTTGTATCCCTTGACTCCAATTCTTGAACCCATAAAGATCGCATTTCGGGCTCTTGGATCTATCTTATCTTCACGGACGTGATAATAAGCCGGACACCCAAATATGTGTAATGAATCGTAACTTGCATGAGATCCTGTCCAAACCTCCATAGGAGTTTTGTAATCGACCCCTGAAGATGGCAACATGTTAACAATGTAGCTCGCATAGGATAAGGCCTCCGCCCAATACTGTTTCCCCAAATTTGCATTTGACAGCATACACCTCACTTTTTCAAGTAAGGTACGGTTCATCCTCTCAGCTATTCCGTTTTGCTGTGGTGTACCTCTAACCGTGAAATGGCGAACAATTCCCTCATCTTGGCAGTACTTCTTAAACGGATCACTAGTGTACTCTCCGCCGTTATCGGATCTAAGCACCTTGATCTTCCTGCCAAGCTGATTTTCGACCATCTTCTTCCACCTTAGAAACACCCCAAAGACCTCGTCTTTGTGCTTCATGAGATATACCCAAATCCTCCTAGAGAAATCATCTACAAATGTAACAAAGTAATGATTACCTCCTAAGGATTTCGTCTTGGAAGGTCCCCAGACATTCGTGTGTATGTAGTCAAGCAACCCCTTCGTGCAATGAATAGCCGTCCCAAATTTTACTCGTGTCTGTTTCCCGAGCACACAATGCTCGCAAAACTCCAGCTTGCAGCTCTTTGCACCCTTGAGCAAACCTTGCTTACATAACACCGTCATCGCCTTCTCCCCGGCATGTCTCAATCTCATATGCCATAATCTTGTCGAATCCGAGCTTGTACTTGTTCCACCAGCTTCCATAGAAACTGAAACGCTACCCTTCATCAACACTAAGGCACCGGAAGTAACCTTTAGCATTCCATTCTCGAGCACAATCTTGCACCCGTTAGAATCTAAAGAACCCAAAGAAATCAAATTCTTCTTCAGATCCGGGATGTACCTGACTTCATTCAGAGTTCTAACTACTCCGTCATGTAGCTTCAACTTGACCGTTCCAATACCCTTCGTCCTACAAACGTGATCATTGCCCATCAAAACCGTTCCTCTATTCACCTTCGTCAAGGTATGGAAAAGGTCCTTGTTTGGACACATGTGGTACGAACAACCCGAGTCTAGAATCCACTCATCCGTTGAGCTTTCCCTAGGAGTAACCACTAGTATACTCTCAAAATCATCATCCCCTGAAGTAACAAAATTCGCGGTATCATCCGCATTCTTCTTCTTCCCTTTGTCTACCCAAGCGTTAGGACAATTTTTCTTCATATGCCCCTTCCTTTTGCACTTGTAACATTCTATGTTATCCAAGTACTTAGTACGTGACTTGGACCGAGAGTTGTTGTGCTTTGCTTGTTTCCGATCATCTGTCCTTCCTCGCGTCACCAACGCATCGGACGATGTACTATATTTCTCCCTTTGTCTCTGCTCATTACCAAGTAGGGCCGAAGAAACGTCCTCATATTTCACTGAATCCTTACCATATAACAAAGTGGTGCTTAAATGGTCATAGGATTCCGGAAGTGAATTGAGCAACAAGATAGCCTTATCCTCATCTTTCATGTCTTCGTTCAAGTTTAACAAATCAGAAATCATCTTGTTAAACTCATCGACATGCTCACTCATTGATGTACCTCTAGCATATTCAAACCGAAACAACTTCTTCTTGAGATAGAAACGATTATCTATGCTCTTCATCATGTACTTCTCTTCCAGTATCTTCCATATGTTAGCCGCGGATTTCTCACGCATAACGTAGTATATCACATTTTGAGCTAGATGCAACCGGATAGTGCTACAAGCCTTCAAATCATACTCTTCCCATTCAACATTTGTCATCGTCGTGGGCTTAGCTACCACACCCAACAATGCCTTATGCAACTCTTGTTGGATCAAGACATCGCGCATTTGACATTGCCACATGCCGAAATTGACCAACTTTCCGTCGAATTTCTCTACGTCAAACTTTATCACTGACACCTTTGAGGTCTTAGAAGAAGTCATCTTCAATCACCAATGGACTTGACAAACCAACAACGAGACAAAGATTGAAAAATCTCACTTAGGAATTTTATCAAACACTTGGCGTGCGACACAAAATCCACCTTTCTTGTTTTAGGCTCTGATAACAATTTGTTGCGCCAAACTGTTCACAACCGAGCAAGACGCAACGTCGAGAGATTTCACAAGCCCAAATGGTTTACCCAAAAGAAGAACCGACACAAAAAAGCACACCCACAAAGAGAAATAGGAAATAAAGAAGAAATAGCGCAAGACAAGGTTTTACCGTAGTGTCGGCGTAAAAGCCACTAATCCACACAGACGTATTGATAATTGGAACAAAGAGTTGATTACAAGCACACAAGAAAAAATTCTCACTAATTTAGCTCTCAAGTCAATTCTAGGCAAAAACAAGCATTATGTGCACAAATGAGCCAAAAGCAACATTTAAAGGAAAAATGCCTGGGACCATGATCGATCATGGGCAACCCATGATCGATCATGGAGTCCTCTGCCCACAAATCACCAATTCACTAAATATGAGCCAAAACTCACATTTCTCACATTCTCTTCTCAATTTCAGAAGCAAAATCATCTGTTACTTGACAATTTTACTTTTTGGGTATCCAATGCGTAGCAAACAGTTGGCAATAAGGTTTTCTTTAAGTAAATTAAATTATGTTTGTTGCCTAAAAATAATAAGGTAATCATATAACAACCCAATTATCTCTAATGGACTCATCTAATTCCATTGTAACTAACCAATATGATATTTTGCGGGCTAGTATTTTTTGGCTCTTGAGTTTCACATTCCTTCTTCCATCCAAGAATAGGTTATATCAGCTGGCAGCATGCATAATAGTTTTAGGCCTCTCCAAGTTTTTCTGTACATAGTGGAAGGCCTTAAAAATTTCAAATATGAGAAACAACAACATGGATGAGATCAAAGAATGAGATGCACTATTAGATTGAAACTGCTCCTAATTTTTTTCTTTTTGATACATCATCAGTCCATTAAGTGGTTTAGGGTATATGGGACATGAGTTTTTTCTTTTATGATTTACCCCTTCTGAATTTCATTTGGTTTTTTAGCTGCACTTTATGAACTAATCTCTAGGAACCCTGTCATTCATCGAAAGGAAGACGTTTAATTCTACCATGTTATTTTATTCAGCATATATAATAAACATCATGTGATTTGAAAGCTATTAAGAGGAGTCTAATTTTCATAATATATGCTGTGCACGGATTCAGGCAAACGGTAGTGTCCACTGCTGCATTTGTACTACTGTAGGAATCAATATATTTTAACCTTTTAAGAGAAATTCTGTACAATATT
Organism: Lonicera japonica; assembly: GCA_021464415.1. Classification (NCBI taxonomy): domain Eukaryota; kingdom Viridiplantae; phylum Streptophyta; class Magnoliopsida; order Dipsacales; family Caprifoliaceae; genus Lonicera; species Lonicera japonica. The sequence goes on from CM038471.1 coordinate 48,455,046, forward strand.
TATTCTGTAGGAAACTCATCATCGATGGTGGTTGTAGTATAGTGGTAAGTATTCCCGCCTTTCACTTGTTCATGATAATTTTTCTTTTGTTCATGACGGGCAGTTGAGATGTTTCTCGGTCATTTGTCAATCTCAACGCTTCCTTTTTTAGGATCTCTGACCATGTAAAAGAGAGCATTATGGAGAAAGAATATAAGGATTTCTAGAGTTTCCCACGATGATTGAAGAAAGTCATATCAACTAACAATTCTAGCTTGCCCAGAAAACTTTCAATAAGGTATGCCAATTACTACGCCACATTTAAATGTTGTCCTGTAGCCAAATTTATAATGGTTATCAGCATCCTTCCCTCGTTATTCTGAATGGTTCAACACTTTTTGTGAACAAAGAACATAAGCAGGTTAATGTATAACAGATTCATGCATTCCATTCTTTTTGCAAAATTAATGCAGTGGATTGGGATTAGAAAACAAAATGTTTGCAAACATAGTTTAATTAAAGAATTTATTATCTCCAACTGTTTGTTCAGACATTGGATTCTAAGTAATGTTGTCAAAGTAAAGTACGCTTTTGTTTCTGAAATGGACACGGGAATTGGGATCGACACAAGAGTCAATTACTTCTATGTTCAATTATCGTACCTCCAAGGTATCATTTGCATCCCCATGCAAGTTCTGCAATGGGGCAAAAAATCATAAGAAAAAAATTGTATTAGGAAATGGTATATATTAATGCTTTACAAAATTCTGTTAGCTCAGTTACGCTCAAGGTCTATCTCAAAATCAACTCCAGTGATAAGTAAGATCATTGAATATGTCCTCGCTGCAGGGAATTGTTAGGCAACCCATTGGACGAGTAAACCCGAATTCCTCTTCAGCTTGACTTAGCAAGTCTTGGAATGAAGGCTGGTTCAAGAATGATATGGGAATCACAAACCATTTATGTTCCTGTTCTCCGACAAAAACAGCAACGTAGCCCTTTGGGACATCCACTGAAGCTGCACGGTTTGCTGCTGCTGATGAAGACAGTCGAAGAATCTGCTTAGCATGAAGGATAAGGGGCTTGCGAACAGCCATGATATTACAAGGAAGTTAATTGTAAGAGATGAGCAAGAAAGAAAAGTAACTCAGGATTTGCGGGATGAGTTTTGAGTGCTCTGTTGGTTGAAATATATCCAATCGGTGATGGTCTATATATAAATATATACTATATACAAATGCATGAATAACTTTAAGTATTTTTTTTATTTTTTTATATGGACGAATATAATCTTTTATTCTAAAATTAAATTCTCTTATTCAAAATGAAAATGCCGTTGTACTAAAAATAAAATTATATATTTTATGTCTTTAACTTAAAATGAAATTTATAATAGTATCAAATTAATTTACTAATGAAATTTTTTATGCATTTATGTCTTCTACTCAAAATTAAATTCACAATAATATTAAATCACTCTACTAATGAAAATCATCTATCAAATTATTCTACTAGTAAAAATCAGGTTGTACTACTCAAAATAAAATTATGTATTTTATATCTTTTACTCAAAATGAAATTCACAATAGTATCAAATTAGCCTACTAATGAAAACGATTACGTATTTTGTGTCTTCTACTTAAAATGAAATTCACAATAGTATCAAATTACTCTACTAATGAAAATCATGTATCAAATTATTCTACTAATGAAAATCACGTTGTACTACTCAAAATAAAATAAAAACAACATTAGGTCTTTTACTCCTTTTATTCTACTCAAAATAGAATTAAAATCTTCTACTTAAAATCAAATTCACAATTATATCATATTAATTTGGTTTAAACTCTACTTATTTTAGTTTCTCTACTATTTCAATGACATTACATCTCTTACAGTACATCCTAATTTATTTCAACTACAATTTCAATCTGCAAACTTATATATACATACATAAGCCATATCAAATAATACAAGACATATTACTAGTTCCTCAAAATATACACAGTTCGTTATCTCTCTTCGAACATATTATTGTTATTATTATAAACAAATCCTATTTCTTGTAATAATAGTTCAACAGAGCCGTGGATATTGGTTAGTGTTTTTATAATTTTTTTATGGTCAACAATAGTTCTCTCTTTGCGTAAATGATTTTTTTTTTTACTATTTTATTGGTTAGAGTTTTTTTAGGGGCAATTGAGAATAAGAGCTAATTTCAATAATAACATAATTTTAAAGGACACATATAAATTAGCCGTGTAAATTAAGGATATTATACAAAAAAGACACTAATACACCTTCCTTATAACATCTCACCACTCATCAGGATTTGTGCTAAATCTGTTTAGCACCATTCCTTATAACATCTTACGTCTCAACAAAATTTGTGCTAAATGGTTTTAGCACCATTCCTTATGACATTTCACGTCTCATCAGAATTGGTGCTAAATGATTTTAGCACCAATGATGCTAAATTTGTTTAGCACCATTTTTTATAATATCTCATGTCTCATAAGAATTTTAGCACCAATGGTGCTAAAACATTAATGATGCTAAATCGTTTTAGCACAAATGGTGGTAAATATGTTTAGCACCATTTCTTATAACATCTCACGTCTCATCAGAATTAGTGCTAAACGGTTTTAGCAGCACCACATGTCCATTAACAAAATAAGGGTGTTGTTCAAACAACTTCAATGCAATAAAAACAAATTTTCATTATATATATATATATATGTATTATTAAATTAATTAGAAAAAAAAGAGAGAAAAGAAGAAGAAGAAGATTATGGTTATGGTGAAATTTGTTGAATGAATGGATTTTGGGGCTTCAGAAAGAAGCTTGTCATATGTAGCCTTGTCGAAAAGAACCATGTTGTTCACCTTCTCCTCTTGCTTCCCTTTGCTCCATTTGCTCCATTTCTTCATCTTCTGCTTCCCTCCCCTAGATTTGGTGGGTTTGGACGATGATGGAGGTGCTTTATCCTTCTTGGGCGTCATATGAGATTTGGGGTTTCAGTATGTAAATTCATCTATATTAAGGGTATGTTTGTTCATCAACATTTATCATAACATTAAAATAAATTAATATTATGAAAAATGTCTTTATTGTAAAACTAAATTATAAAATTTGTATTGATTTCTTTTATTAAACATGAGTTTGTCCTTCAAGTTATAAAACATTACGGAGTGAGGCCCTAGAACCCATTATCTCTTTTTTTTATTAGTTAATGGTCAGTGTTTTTCATTATTATTGGTTGCGTACACTTTAAATTTAATTAATCTCCTTGTCTGTTGGTTAAACCAAAAATACAATTAATTAAACTAATAATAAATCTATTAATTATATAATATACTTCAATACAAGTTTATGCTTGGCCACACACGGAAATTTGGCGCAACAATTTTAGTGCACCTAATTGATTATACCATTCTTTTACAATTTTAAATTACCTTCTACACTTGATATTATTGTTTTTGTTTATTTGTTATATATTTATTAAGCTTTTGCTTTGGATAGAGCTTCTGTTTTTTTTTTTACTTCATTAACCAAATATTTTTAACATATTTATTACTAAGATTAATAACCTTTGCTAAATACTAAATGCATGTGCAACGCACGTGCGCAAGAACGTTCCTTCAAAATATTGTAGAGTGGGTGGTGGAGAAAGAGGCATTTGGGCGGGAGCCATGCAGAGACAATGGCTCATGATGTATCACATATTTATGCCTTCCAACTAATTATCAACATTTGTGACTGATAGGCCAAAAATATTGTCAAAGAAAGAACATCAAGGCATACTAGTTTTCGTAAAATCACATCTCCAATGACCCCCTTCAACTGACATAGTTATTACAGTACTAGAAGTGAGCATGCATCAACTTGCTGGATAAACCCCGTGATGATCATGTGAACCAATGTGACATAATGTTATTCATATTTTGGTAAGATCAAATTTAAACACAAACGAAATATTTAGATGCACATGACTACAGGTTAGCTTCAGGTGATAGAGTTGTTCTGCGATAGAGTTGTTCTGCTATGCTTAATGTCTTGACCTAACTTTATCGGAATACCAAACCAGAAAGCTATGAGTTCGGATAAACTAAATCTGATCATCTTTGAATATAGGGGTAGTGGGTGAGTGGATGATCCTTCAAAATCTAGATTGAATGGTGCAGATTGATTTTTTATGATGTCAAATGAAAGGTTATAATATGATGGATATAATGATTTTGCTGTCTTCAAACTCATTTTCTTATAATTGCTTAGGAACATCATGTCCTACCAATTGCATAGGATAACATGCTTTTGTCTTCAAACTCATTCCTTTTTGTTTTTTTTTTAATAATAATTTTCATGTACATAAGAATTTGGTACTGAAACTGTACCTGTTGAAATCCTTTTGAATATTAAAAGACAAATCTAAGGACTTCAGCCAATCACAAATACCCCGTCCCCCAAACAAAGAACCTAACAAAAACCTACTGTAAAATAAATTATGAAATCGGAGTAAGTAAAATTGTAAGTCTTAGACGATTTAATGTGTATTTTCACCTTGCAAAAACAAGCAAAAAGTTGTTTTATACTTTTAATAATCATCATAAACACACACTATTCAATAGAAATGCTCAATCATAATAAACATAAAAAAACGTTTCAGTTGAATTTACGTACTTCAGCTAGAGGCACAGTTACATATGCAATTACAACATAGCATAAAGAAAATTGATCATTATGACAGATAAATGTGAAGAGGTTCATAAATTAGAGCCAAATCATCTTCAACCTTATTTGAAACTACCACAACAGTGTTCTAAGGACTGAGGAACGGTATGAGCGAAATTGGAACAGCAAAGAAGGGAGGAAATAAGGAGGAACAGATCAAAAAGACTCTAGATAACTAGTTCTTCTCAGATTACATGCTAAATGCGGAGTCCTCATTAAGAATATGGCATCGGGCAACTGAAATTTATATTGTTAGCTAGATTAATAAGGTAAGCACCATGGGCTTGCGAAAAGATGAGTATGATCACTTTGTCATTAAAACAAGAATATAATTCAACAAAAAATAAAATGATATGTTATTCGTATAAGAGTATAATTTACATCAACATGGATATAAACAAAAATGTTCTCCTAATACAGAGTACAAGAACTAGGTTCTTCGGGTCAATGTGTTAAAGAGTAAATGTGTCCTAGGTGTTAGCCATTTTGGCATCTTAGTTTCTCTTCTTTCCTCAAGAGCAATTCAAACTGCGAGTGAGATTAGTGAATGCTTCTTCTCTGCACGGAATTGTCAGACCACCAGTAGGATGATCAAAACCAAATGCCTCTTCAGCCTTTCTAAGCAAATCTTGGAATGAAGGATGGTTCAAGTACGATAACGGAATGACATGTCGCTTCCTTTCAGTTTCTCCAACATAGACAGCACAGTGGCCTTTGGGTACATTTGTAGTTGTCGGAGTTGAAAAAAATCGTCGAACAATCTGCTTAGTATGAACAACTCCTGGCAATCTGATACCCATGATTCTATTGGATTCTGTTCTTAAAAAGATATTGGCAAGAAATTTTGTCTATTGCAGTTTGTGAAAGATGAGAAGATTTGGCTGTGGACGAACATTGGAAATGTTGGAATAGAATATATATAGTGAAAGATGGGCAAGGGCGGGGGGCAGCAATCTGAAATCGAGTGAGTGGTGAAGAGACTATTGCACGGTGGGTCCATCAAAAGACATGATTATGCATTAATGCCTCTTAATAGAAATACATATCTTTAATTGGTGTTTGTTAGATGATTATCTCTGAGGCGATGGGCAATGACCCATCATGTTAGTAGACCAAACGAAAATTGGACCTATAGTAACATTATTACGTGTGCCACTAGCTAATCTATATGCAACAGATCACGAGATTTGGGGACCAAATGGTAGGGTTTAGTTTGCTATTTGATATCATTTAAAGAAGTTTGGTTATGAAATAAACTTGAAGTTTCAATATTAATACGGGCCAGTTGGCAGGCGCTGGCAAAACTGTTCTTTTTTAGCAACATCGTGGCAGTTTCAAATGGCAAAGAGTACAAGTAGGCTCGGATACGTGTGAACTTCAGGGATTCTGTCCAGCATGTTGATGCATGCTTGGTTCAAGTCATGTTATATGTGTATCCTTACATGCATTAATCAAATGTCCCAAACATGTTTTTGATCATTTAAATCATTAAAGGGGGTCCTATCTGTCAATATTATTTGACCTATCATAATCTTGATGATAAGTTGGAAGACAAGAGCATGTGTTTCTTCATATGCCATTGTCTTTCAATGGAACCCATTCAAATCTCTCTCCACCACTGGCTCTACATTTTGAAGGATCACCCGCTACAAATTTCATCTATATATACCCAGCACCAACTGCCTTTCAACAAACACATTCCATCAAAAACAACTCTCTTTTCATCTTTTACTCGCTCTACAATTACTTGGAATCATTCTTTGCTCTCTTCATCATACCTAGAAAGAAGTTATCTTTTACAATCATGGCTATTCGTATGCCTCGCATCATTAACGCTAAGCCGATTCTTCGAAGGTCTTCTTCATCGGCTGCAAATGTTCCAAAGGGCTATTTTGCTGTTTACGTTGGAGACCAAGAAAAGAAACGATTTGTGATTCCAATATCATTCTTGAACCATCCTTCGTTCCAAGACTTATTAAGTCAATCTGAAGAAAAATTCGGGTTTCAACATCCAATGGGTGGTCTCACAATTCCCTGCAGTGAGGAATTGTTCATCGATCTCACTTCTCGCTTGGGAGGATTTTAAGTTAGACCAGAAACGTAGTTTAGCTAGCACAATTTTGTAAAGTATTGATGACATTTTTCCTTCTACAATTTTTCTTTTATTTTTTCACCCCACTGAAGAATATGGGGATGTAACTAGTGTCACCAAGTATGATACAATTATGAATAGAAGTTATGGAAGTTTTTCACACATTCTTTTCTTAATTTCAGAAGCAAAATCATCTTTTACTTGACAATTTTAATTTTTGGGTATCCAATGTTTAGCAAACAGTTGGCAAGTATGATACATTTATGAATAGAAGTTGTGGAAGTTTTTCTCACATTCTCTTCTCAATTTCAAAAGCAAAAGCATCTTTTACTTGACAATATAACCAGTGTCGCCAAGTATGATACATTTATGAATAGAAGTTGTGGAAGTTTCTCTCACATTCTCTTCTCAATCTCAAAAGCAAAAGCATCTTTTACTTGACAATATTACTTTTTGAGTATCCAATGCTTAGCAAACAGTTGGCAAAAAGGTTTTCTTTAAGTAAATTAAATTCTGTTTGAGCCTAAAAATAATAAGGTAGTCATATAATGCCCCAATCATCTGTAATGGACTCATCCACTGTACATATCCCATTTGATATTTTGCAGGGTAGTATTTTTTGGCTCTTAAGTTTCGTATTCCTTCTTCCATCCAAAAATTGGTTATATCAGTTGGCCGTATGCATAATAGTTTTAGGCCACTACAATTTTTTCTGTACATAGTGGAAGGCCTTAAAAATTTCTCATACGAGATACAACAACATGGATGAGATCAAAGAATGAGATGCTCTATTAGAAACTGCTCCAAAAAAATTTCTTTTTTATACTGTGAAGATTGGCTCTCCTTTGTTTTTTGGTGAACCATTCGACCATGGTATTGGCTGATTTCGGCAGTAGGCTTCATGATCAATCATTGGGTTACCATGAACGATCATGGTCCAGACTTTTTGGCTTTAAAGTGTTGTTTTAGCTCATTTGTGTAATAGACTTGTATTTTGCCCAGAAATACTTTGAGAGCTAAATTTTGGGATTTTTTTTTTCTTGTGTGCTTGTAATCACTCTTAATTCCAATTATCAATAGAAGCTATCATCTGTGTGGATTAGTGGCATTTACGCCGACACCACGGTAAAACCTTGTTTTGTGCGATTGTTACTTTATTTCCTATTTTTCTATTGTGGGTGTACTTTTTGTGTCGGTTTTTCTTTCAGTAAACCATTTGGGCTTGTGAGATCCTTCCCCGTTGCGTCGTGCTCGTTTGTGAGCGGTTTGGTGCAACAAATTGGTATCAGAGCCTAAAACGAGAAAGGTGGGACTTGTGTCGCAAGTATGATACATTTATGTAAGATATACAATTATGACATCACAAAGAAAAAATTGATCATTATGACAGATAAATCTGAAGAAGTTCATAAATTAGAGCCTAATCATCTCCAACCTTACTTGAAATTACCACAACAGCGTTCTACGGACTTTGGAAGGGGATGAGCGAAATTGGGACAGCAGAGAAGGGAGGAAATTAGGAGGAACAGAACAACAAGACTCTCGATAACTAGTTCTTCTCAGATTACATGCTAAATGCGGAGTAAATCCTCATTAAGAATATGGCATCGGGCAACTGAAATTTATTTTGTTAGATTAATAAGGTAAGCACCATGGGTTTGCAAATAGATGAGTATGATCACTTTGTCATTAAAACAAGAATATAAGTCAACAAAAAATAAAATGATATGTTATTCGTATAAGAGTATAATTTACATCAATTTGGATATAAACAAAAATGTTCTCCTAATACAGAGTACAAGAACTAGGTTCTTTAGGGCAATTTGTTAAGAGTACATGTGTCCTAGGTGTTAGCCATTTTGGCATCTTAGTTTCTCTTCTTTCCTCGAGAGCCATGCACACTGCGAGTGAGATTAGTGAATGCTTCTTCTCTGCACAGAATTGTCAGACCACCTGTTGGATGATCAAACCCAAATGCCTCTTCAGCCTTGCTAAGCAAATCTTGGAATGAAGGATGCTTCAAGTACGATAACGGAATGACATGTCGCTTCATTTCAGTTTCTCCAACATAGACAGCACAGTGGCCTTTGGGTACATTTGTAGTTGTCGGAGTTGAAAAAAATCGTCGAACAATCTGCTTAGTATGAACAACTCCTGGCAATCTGATACCCATGATTCTATTGGATTCTGTTCTTAAAAAGATATTGGCAAGAAATTTTGTCTATTGCAGTTTGTGAAAGATGAGAAGATTTGGCTGTGGACGAACATTGGAAATGTTGGAATAGAATATATATAGTGAAAGATGGGCAAGGGCGGGGGGCAGCAATCTGAAATCGAGTGAGTGGTGAAGAGACTATTGCACGGTGGGTCCATCAAAAGACATGATTATGCATTAATGCCTCTTAACAGAAATACATATCTTTAATTGGTGTTTGTTAGATGATTATCTCTGAGGCGATGGGCAATGACCCATCATGTTAGTAGACCAAACGAAAATTGGACCTATAGTAACATTATTACGTGTGCCACTAGCTAATCTATATGCAACAGATCACGAGATTTGGGGACCAAATGGTAGGGTTTAGTTTGCTATTTGATATCATTTAAAGAAGTTTGGTTATGAAATAAACTTGAAGTTTCAATATTAATACGGGCCAGTTGGCAGGCGCTGGCAAAAATGTTCTTTTGCAGTAACATCGTGGCAGTTTCAAATGGCAAAGAGTACAAGTAGGCTCGGATACGTGTGAACTTCAGGGGTTCTGTCCAGCATGTTGATGCATGCTTGGTTCAAGTCATGTTATATGTGTATCCTTACATGCATTAATCAAATGTCCCAAACATGTTTTTGATCATTTAAATCATTAAAAGGGGGTCCTATCTGTCAATATTATTTGACCTATCATAATCTTGATGATAAGTTGGAAGACAAGAGCATGTGATTCTTCATATGCCATTGTCTTCCAATGGAACCCATTCAAATCTCTCTCCACCACTGGCTCTACAATTTGAAGGATCACTCGCTACAAATTTCATCTATATATTCCCAGCACCAACTGCCTTTCAACAAACACATTCCATCAAAAACAACTCTCTTTTCATCTTTTACTCGCTCTGCAATTACTTGGAATCAGTCTTTTGCTCTCTTCATCATACCTAGAAAGAAGTTATCTTTTACAATCATGGCTATTCGTATGCCTCGCATCATTAACGCTAAGCCGATTCTTCGAAGGTCTTCTTCATCAGCTGCAAATGTTCCGAAGGGCTATTTTGCTGTTTACGTTGGAGACCAAGAAAAGAAACGATTTGTGATTCCGATATCATTCTTGAACCAGCTTTTGTTCCAAGACTTACTAAGTCAATCTGAAGAAAAATTCGGGTTTCAGCATCCAATGGGTGGTCTCACAATTCCCTGCAGTGAGGAATTGTTCATCGATCTCACTTCTCGCTTGGGAGGATTTTAAGTTAGACCAGAAACGTAGTTTAGCTAGCACAATTTTGTAAAGTATTGATGTCATTTTTCCTTCTACATTTTTTCTTTGATTTTTTCACCCCAGTGAAGAATACGGGGATGTAACTAGTGTCACCATGTTGATACAATTATGAATAGAAGTTGTGGAAGTTTTTCTCACATTCTCTACACAATTTCAGAAGCAAAAGCATGTTTTACATGAAAATTTTACCTTTTGGGTATCCAATGTGTAGCAAACAGTTGGCAATAAGGTTTTCTTTAAGTAAATTAAATTCTGTTTGTAGCCTAAAAATAATAAGGTAATCATATAACGACCCAATTATCTGTAATGGACTCATCTAATTCCATTGTAACTAACCCATTTGATATTTTGCGGGCTAGTATTTTTTGGCTCTTGAGTTTCACATTCCTTCTTCCATCCAAGAATAGGTTATATCAGCTGGCAGCATGCATAATAGTTTTAGGCCTCTCCATTTTTTTCTGTACATAGTGGAAGGCCTTAAAAATTCAAATATGAGAAACAACAACATGGATGAGATCAAAGAATGAGATGCTCTATTGGAGTGAAACTGCTCCTAATTTTTTTCTTTTTGATACATCATCAGTCCATTAAATGGCTTAGGATGTATGGGACATGAGTTTTTTCTTTTTTGATTTACCCCTTCTGAATTTCATTTGGTTTTCCCCTTCTGAATTTCATTTGGTTTTTTAGCTGCACTTTATGAACTAATCTCTAGGAACCATGTCATTCATCGAAAGGAAGACGTTTAATTCTACCATGTTATTTTATTCAGCATATATAATAAACATCATGTGATTTGAAAGCTATTAAGAGGAGTCTAATTTTCATAATATATGCTGTGCACGGATTCAGGCAAACGGTAGTGTCCACTGCTGCATTTGTACTACTGTAGGAATCAATATATTTTAACTATGTGGAGTAGTAAGTAACTTTTAAGAGAAATTCTGTACAATATTTGTTCTGTAGGAAACTCATCATCAATGGTGGTTGTAGTATAGTGGTAAGTATTCCCGCCTTTCACTTGTTCATGATAATTTTTCCTTTGTTCATGACGGGCAGTTGAGATGTTTCTCGGTCATTTGTCAATCTCAACGCTTCCTTTTTTAGGATCTCTGACCATGTAAAAGAGAGCATTATGGAGAAAGAATATAACGATTTCTAGAGTTTCCCATGATGATTGAAGAAAGTCATATCAACTAACAATTCTAGCTTGCCCAGAAAACTTTCAATAAGGTATGCCAATTACTACGCCACATTTAAATGTTGTCCTGTAGCCAAATTTATAATGGTTATCAGCATCTTTCCCTCGTTATTCTGAATGGTTCAACACTTTTTGTGAACAAAGAACATACGCAGGTTAATGTATAACAGATCCATGCATTCCATTCTTTTTGCAAAATTAATGCAGTGGATTGGGATTAGAAAACAAAATGTTTGCAAACATAGTTTAATTAAAGAATTTATTATCTCCAACTGTTTGTTCAGACATTGGATGCTAAGTAATGTTGTCAAAGTAAAGCATGCTTTTGTTTCTGAAATGGACACGGGAATTGGGACACAAGAGTCCATTACTTCTATTTTCAATTATCATACCTCCAAAGTATCATTTACATCCCCAAGTTCTTCAATGGGGCAAAAAATCATGAGAAAAAAATTGTATAAGGAAATGGTATATATCAACACTTTACAAAATTCTGTTAGCTCAGTTACGCTCAAGATCTATCTCAAAATCAACTCTAGTGAGAAGTAAGATCATTGAATATGTCCTCGCTGCAGGGAATTGTTAGGCCACCCATTGGACGAGTAAACCTGAATTCCTCTTCAGCTTGACTTAGCAAGTCTTGGAATGAAGGCTGGTTCAAGAATGATATGGGAATCACAAACCATTTATGTTCCTGTTCTCCGACATAAACAGCAACGTAGCCCTTTGGGACATCCACTGAAGCTGCACGGTTTGCCGCTAATGAAGACAGTCGAAGAATCTACTTAGCATGAAGGATAAGGGGCTTGCGAACAGCCATGATATTACAAGGAACTTAATTGTAAGAGATGAGCAAGAAAGAAAAGTAACTCAGGATTTGCAGGATGAGTTTTGAGTGCTCTGTTGGTTTAAATATATCCAATCGGTGAAGGTTTATATGTTAGGAATAATTGAGTGTCCTAGACAACATCAATTCTAGGATCGTGCATCATATCTAGTGCCAAGAGATTACAAAAGAGAAGTGTGTGTACCTGTCTCCATTGGAATTGATTGATCGATGCAGCGGACTTTAGCGTCAATTTCCGTATGGCAATTGATCTTCCAACCCTTTCCCCTTCTATATCCCTTAGTATTCTCCTTAAGAGGATGTAGAGAATAGCTCTATTGTATGTCTCCATTGATAGAAGACAACTTATATAAGGATGGATGGGTTGGGGACCAATGCCGCAATTACATAAGTTCACCTTGAACTTTCCGATAATTTCTATTTCCGCCCCTCATAGAAATAGAATTCACATAATGGCATCTACACATTATTTCCATGACAAATAACCTCAAGCCTACTTAAAACATTAAATTAGATCACTTAATTTTAGGCTTGTAAATGATGACACACATTAATAATATACATGTGTGGACCAAAGTAAGATTAATATAAAAATTAATCCAACAATCTCCCACTGGGCCACATATGTATCCTGCCAAATGTGTTTAACCTTAGTGAGCTCAGAACTTGTCATCATAACCTTAGGTTATCAAACAATCTCGTCCATCAATTATGCCAATATAGAACCAAAGCGGCCTTTGTTACATTAATCGTAACTCGACCCATCAATGATCACGTATACCAACACAATCAAATGACATAGATCAATCATGGTGTGCAGCATGGAAATTACATGTAATGTGATCCAAACATGCCTATTTCCAACTGGTCCTCTTTATTGAGATCAAAACCTCAAAATACTTAAACAGAGTGTAATAAACCGAATACTTTGTTTCTGCAGAAACTAAACCAAATACATATAAATGTAATCCAAAGCATACATAGAGCAACAACACAAACTTAAATACAAACTCCCACTAAACCAAAGTGTCCTCAAATGAGACAACACCCATATGAGCAGTATGCTCATGAAAGACCTTAGGTGTTAATCCCTTTGTAAGCGGATCCGCAACCATGGAGTTTGTCCCAATATGCTCTATCATAATCTGACCACTCTGTACTCTTTCCTTTACAACTAGAAACTTGATGTCAATATGCTTTGACTTAGTCGAGCTTCTATTGTTGTTTGAATATAGAACTGTTGATTTATTGTCACAGTATAATTTGAGTGGTCTTTCAACACCCTCTAAAATTTGCAGCCCAGTGACAAAATTTCGCAGCCATATTCCATGATTGGATGCCTCATAACATGCTATAAATTCTGCAGCCATGGTGGACGAAGCAACGAGCGTCTGCTTGGCAGACCTCCATGAAATCGCTCCACCAGCTAACAGATAAACATAGCCTGAAGTGGATCTCCTGCTGTCTTGGCATCCAGCAAAATCGGAGTCGGAATATCCAATGATCTCTAACTTATCCGATCTCCTATATGTGAGCATATATTCTTTTGTTCTCTGTAAATACCTCATAACCCGTTTGGCTGCTTTCCAATGATCCATTCCGGGGTTACTTAAGTATCTGCCCAACATGCCAACTATGAACGCAATATCCGGACGCGTACATACTTGAGCGTACATTAGACTCCCTACAGCCGAGGCATAAGGAATCTTTTGCATCTCTTTAATTTCTAAACTGTTCTTCGGGCATTGATTGAGACTGAACTTGTCTCCTTTAGCGACCGGGGTCTCACCTGGTTTACAACATTGCATGCCAAATCTATTGAGAATTTTCTCAATATAACTCCTTTGTGATAATCCCAAAGTACCCCGAGATCGGTCTCGGTGTATCTCGATTCCTAATACAAAGGATGCTTCACCAAGATCTTTCATTTCAAAATTCTTTGATAAAAATCTCTTGGTGTCATGCAAGATGTCTATGTCATTTGTCGCTAGCAAAATGTCATCGACATACAAAACCAGGAATTTATGTTTACTCCCACTAAATTTGTGATACACACAATCATCAACCAAATTCATTTCAAAACCGTACGAAATGATAACTTGATGAAACTTAAAGTACCACTGACGAGAAGCCTGTTTAAGTCCATAAATTGATTTTGTCAATTTGCAAACCATATTCTGTGGGTCTCCCAACACAAAATTTTCTGGTTGCACCATATAAATCGTTTCTTCAATGTCACCATTAAGAAACGCAGTTTTGACATCCATTTGATGCAACTCAAGGTCAAAATGTGCCACAAGTGCCATGATTGTCCTAAAAGAATCCTTCGAAGAAACTGGAGAGAATGTCTCTTTAAAGTCAATTCCTTCCTTTTGAGTAAAGCCCTTAGCCGCAAGACGTGCCTTATACCTTTCCACATTACCATTCGAATCCCGTTTGGTCTTAAATATCCATTTGCAACCAACGGGTTTCGCACCAACCGGTAATGGGACAAGTTCCCAAACTTTATTGTCTTGCATTGACTTATACTCCTCATTCATGGCTTTAATCCATTTTTGAGAGTTGGAACCATTCATGACTTGTCGAAAATTGATAGGATCATCTTCCGACATTCCAATTTCTACCTCATGTTCCTGAAGATATACAACATAATCATCTGAAATTGCATTTCTTCTTTCTCTAATGGATCGCCTTAATGGCACATGTTCTTGATGTTCTTGAGGTTGTTCCTCATTGTTTATTTGAGGTTCCAAAGTTACTCTTTGATTAACGACAGGTGTAGAAACCTGTACATCGTCAAAAGTAATAGTAGGAATTGGGATTGCTCCCATTTCCTCCTCAAACACAATGTCCCTAACTCGATTTCTCCCCCCAAAATCAACTTCCTCAAAGAACACGGCATTTCCCGTTTCAAAAATAGACTTAGTAGTGGGATCATAAAACTTATAGCCCCGCGATCGTTCCGAATAGCCAATAAAGTAACTGCTAACTGTCTTGGAGTCCAATTTTTTCTCATGAGGCCGATAAGGCCTCGCCTCAGTAGGACATCCCCAAACATGAAAATGCTTTAAACTAGGCTTTCGCCCAGTCCAAAGCTCATAAGGTGTTTTAGCAGCCGCCTTAGTTGGCACTCTATTGAGAATGTAAGTTGCTGTCTTTAGAGCTTCACCCCAGAGGGACTCGGGTAAAGAAGAATGACTGATCATACTTCTAACCATATCCTTAAGAGTCCTGTTTCGTCTCTCAGATACACCATTCATGCTAGGCGAACCCGGCATGGTATACTGTGGGACGATTCCACATTCCTCTAGGTATTTAGCAAATGGTCCTGGACGTTGTTCACCTGATCCGTCATACCTGCCGTAGTATTCACCACCACGGTCAGATCTAACGCACTTTATCCGTTTGTTGAGTTGTAACTCAACTTCGGCCTTAAAAGATTTGAACACGTCCAAAGACTGTGACTTTTCATGAATAAGAAATAGGTAGCCATATCGAGAGTAATCGTCTGTGAACGTTATAAAGTACCGTTGACCATTCCAAGAAGCCGTAGGGAATGGCCCACAGATATCCGTATGTATAAGTTCTAAGACATCCGTAGTTCGATTTGCACTTAATTTCTTTGTTTTAGTCTGCTTTCCCTTGACACACTGAACACAGACACCAAAGTCTGAAAAGTCAAGGGATCCTAAAATTCCATCAGACACAAGTCGCTCAACTCTATTTCTAGAGATGTGACCTAGGCGTTTGTGCCATAATGAGCCTGAATTTTCATTATTCAATTTTCGCTTAGTACCACGCCATTCAACATTTAAAGTTTCATTATAAGATGCAACTGTTTCAAGCAAATATAGATTATTAAAAGTATTAAGAATACCGGTACCAACAACATTTGAATTTAAAGACAAAGTGAAGTTCTTATTTCCAAATGAACAATAAAAACCAAATTTGTCCAATACGGAAATAGAAATCAAATTTCGTCTAAACGACGGTACAACAAAAGTGTCTTTTAGATCCAAATAAAAACCAGTACTCAACAATAATCTAAAATGCCCAATTGCTTCTACCTCCACACACTTTCCATCGCCCACATAGATGTGTCTTTCAACATCAATTGGCTTGCGGGAGTGCAGGCAACCCTGCATAGAAACACATATGTGGGTAGTAGCACCAGAATCTACCCACCAAGTGTTACTTGGTACTGAAGTTAAATTGATCTCGGAACAGACCAAAATTGAATTTGTACCTTTCTTATTCCGCCAAGCGGCATATTTGGTACAATTCACCTTTTTGTGTCCGGGTTTACCACAGAAGAAACAACCGATCTCGGTTTTCTGTTTCTTTTCATTCGGACCCTTAGGAATAGCAACTTCATTTCCCTTATCCTTACGTTTGCCCTTGCCTTTAGAGGTGCTAACATAATGAGCACTTTCAGTCTTTTCTTGCTTTAATCTCTCTTCCTCTTGCACACAAAATGAAATGAGCTCATTAAGAGTCCATTTCTCCTTCTGACAGTTATAAGAAATCTTAAACTGGCTGAATTGTGCAGGGAGAGAGATCAATATTAAATGCACGAGCAAATCATCCGATAAGTCGAGCTTTAATGCCTTAAGTTTTGAAGCAAGATGAGACATCTCCATAATGTACTCCCTGACATTACCCTTGCCTTTATACTTCATTGAAATCAAGTTCGCTAAAAGCGTGCTTGTTTCAGCTTTATCGTTTTTAATAAAACGTTTTTGTATTTCCTCAAGAAATTTACTTGCAAGAGTTTTGTCATCCGAAGTAGCACCTCGAAAAGCTTCTGGAATCCCACGTTTCATGATCATAAGACTTAGCCTGTTTGAACGATCCCACTTCTCAAAGTACGCAATTTCCTCAGGAGTACTTCGATCAGTGAGATCATTCGGTTTTGGCATTCTTAATGCCAAGTCTATGTCCATGCAACCAAGAATAATTAATATATTCTCTTTCCAGTCCTTAAAGTTTGTTCCATTTAAAATTGGAACATTGTTCATATTGGCAGATACAGAAGTAGTAGACATTAAAGCTGAACAGAGAACAAAAATAAAGTACATTAACAATAATGCTCACATCATATAACCCAAAAAATAGTCTTTAAATTGATTAATTTTATCGCAACATCTCAAGATACCTAGCACAACATTAATACCAAGTCTTTGGACAATGATATTAATTGTAAGTGGTACTCTTGTTGTAACGATCAAATATTGACAATAAATTATGTCAAATAACAAATCTATCTTTGGATTGATTTATTATTCACATTAGGTTACCTTGATAATTGTCACATATTTACCATCACAAGTGTGTATGAAATTCGGCCAAATACAAACCCCTCTTTGGATTGGTTAATATTCGCATGAATTAATCAAACACAAATATCTAATCATTCTTTATCTACAAAAGAGAGGTCACTTTGGTAACATCTTGTGTAAATATTCCTTAATAGAATGTTTAGACAGGCAATATAAATAATAGATGTCACATGTAATTAATCGAATTTATTATAACCCCAAAAAATTGTGTTGTCACTGCTGAAAACAGTGACAACCTGAAGTTCGTCACTGTCAAAAACAGTGACAATTCTGGATAAACTGGTCACTGTTATAAACAGTGACAATTCTGGCGAAAAATAAATAAATAAATATTTTCATTTTCACTGATGTTTCTAAAATTTGTCTATATATATATATTTACCATAAAACTTTTACCATTATGTAATAAATGAAACCAACATATACATAAGACATTCTTTATTTAATAATAATAATAAAAAAAATTATTATGTTGGCACAATCTTTATGTATATAAAATACATATATCACTTTTACTTAAATTAATATTTATACATAAATAATATAAAAGAGAAAAGCATTATAATGGCACTTTCTTTATATATATATACAATATATATCTTATCACCAACTTAAACTAATATATATATAAATAATGTAAAAGAAAGAAAACATCATGATAATTCTTCTTACTTAAATTAACATTTATATATATAAAAAGAAAACATCATGGTGGCATATTCTTCTAACTTTTACTTCAATTAATATATATACATAAAGAAAACAAATATTATTATTATATATACTTTATATATAATATCTTATATAATCCCATTATAAATGAAGATCTACATACAACCATAGATATATATATATATATAACACAAACTTTATTTATATAAAATACATATATTGCTTTGTTGAGCTAGCAATTTGCACAACCGTAGATATAGATATATATATATATATATAACAAAAATTATGCAATCTTATAATATTCCAAGAGTTGTCATAATCCAAAAAAAAAAAAAAAAATTAATTACTTAAGGGTGAAACCAATTGCCATAAATTCAATCGGCCATGTATATGGGATTCCTTATTTATGCATATAATAGTAAACATATCCGAAATTATATATACACACACATGCATATATATATATATCCATAAAGACGAAGACAATACCACCAAATTAAAATTCTTAGAATTTTATCGTGTTCTCCAATTCATGAAAAATATTATTTTCAACGATTTATAGAAAATTATAATCATGAATTCTGTACATATAAAATCTCTAACAATAGATACGACACTAAAACCGCCTCTGATACCACTTGTTAGGAATAATTGAGTGTCCTAGACAACATCAATTCTAGGATCGTGCATCATATCTAGTGCCAAGAGATTACAAAAGAGAAGTGTGTGTACCTGTCTCCATTGGAATTGATTGATCGATGCAGCGGACTTTAGCGTCAATTTCCGTATGGCAATTGATCTTCCAACCCTTTCCCCTTCTATATCCCTTAGTATTCTCCTTAAGAGGATGTAGAGAATAGCTCTATTGTATGTCTCCATTGATAGAAGACAACTTATATAAGGATGGATGGGTTGGGGACCAATGCCGCAATTACATAAGTTCACCTTGAACTTTCCGATAATTCTATTTCCGCCCCTCATAGAAATAGAATTCACATAATGGCATCTACACATTATTTCCATGACAAATAACCTCAAGCCTACTTAAAACATTAAATTAGATCACTTAATTTTAGGCTTGTAAATGATGACACACATTAATAATATACATGTGTGGACCAAAGTAAGATTAATATAAAAATTAATCCAACATTATATATATATATATATATAATATACTATATATGGGAAAAAAATTTACGACGCTTTTGTGTCGTAAAAACACACCCCAAGTATTTTTACGACACAAAAGTATCGTAAAAAATCCCAATCCGTAAGATGTAGACCTTACCATAAATGTTTTGTACTATATATAAATGCATGAATAACTTTAAGTATTTTTTTTATTTTTTTATATGGATAAATATAATCTTTTATTCTAAAATTAAAATCTCTTATTCCAAATGAAAAAGTCGTTGTATTAAAAATAAGATTATATATTTTATGTCTTTAACTTAAAATGAAATTTATAATAGTAACAAATTACTCTACTAATGAAATTTTTTATGTATTTATGGCTTCTACTCAAAATTAAATTCACAATAGTATCAAATCACTCTACTAATGAAAATCATGTATCAAATTATTCTACAAATGAAAATCACATTGTACTACTCAAAATAAATTAAAAACAAATCAACTTACCACTAATGAAAATCAGGTTGTACTACTCAAAATAAAATTATGTATTTTATATCTTTTACTCAAAATGAAATTCACAATAGTATCAAATTAGCCTACTAATGAAAACAATTACGTATTTTATGTCTTCTACTTAAAATGAAATTCACAGTAGTATCAAATTACTCTACTAATGAAAATCATGTACCAAATTATTTTACTAGTGAAAATCACGTTGTACTACTCAAAATAAAATAAAAACAACATTAGGTCTTTTACTCCTTTTATTCTACTCAAAATAAAATTAAAATCTTTTACTTAAAATCAAATTCACAATGATATCATATTAATTTGGTTTAAACTTTACTTATTTTAGTTTCTCTAATATTCCAATGATATTACATCTCTTACAATACATCCTAATTTATTTCAACTACAATTTCAATTCGCAAACTTATATATACATACATAAGCCATATAAAAAATTACAAGACATATTACTAGTTCCTCAAATTATACATGGTTCGTTATCTCTCTTCGAACATATTATTATTACTATTATAAACGAATCCTATTTCTTGAAATAACAATTCAACAGAACCATGGATATTGGTTAGTGCTTTATAATTTTTTTTATTGTCAACAATAGTTCTCTCTTTGCATAAATGATCTTCTTCTTTTTTACTATTTTATTGGTTAGAGATTTTTTTAGGGGAAATTGGGCATAAGGGCTCATTCCAATAATAATATAATTATAAAGGACACTTACAATTTAACCGTGCAAATTAAGGACATTGTACAAAAAATACACTAATACACTTTCCTTATAACATCTCACGTAATCAGAATTGGTACTAAATCTGTTTAGCACCATTCCTTATAACATTTCATGTCTTAGCAGAATTTGTGCTAAATGGTTTTAGCACCATTCCTTATGACATTTCACGTCTCATTAGAATTGATGCTAAATGTTTTAGCACCAATGATGTTAAATTTGTTTAGCACCATTTTTTATAACATCTCACGTCTCATCAGAATTTTAGCACCAATGGTGCTAAAACATTAATGATGCTAAATGGTTTTAGCACAAATTATGTTAAATCTATTTAGCACCATTTCTTATAACATCTCATGTCTCATCAAAATTGGTGCTAAAACATTAATGGTGCTAAATGATTTTAGCTCCAATGATGCTAAATTTGTTTAGCACCACGTGTCCATCAAGAAAATAAGGGCACCGTTCAAACAATTTCAACGCAATAAAAACAAAATTTTATTATATATATATATATATGTATGTATTATTAAATTAATTAAAAAAGAGAAAAGAAGAAGAAGATTATGGTTATGGTTATGGTGAAATTTGTTGAATGAATGAATTTTGGATAGGGATGGCAACGGGGTGGTTCAAGGCCGATTAGGTATTACCCGTTCCCAAGATCAGCCCCAGAACCATTAAAATCGATTCGGGTTCGGGTACCCCCGGGTACCCACGAAATATATATATATATATTTAAAGAAAGACCACTTTATTTACATCAAGACTACTATTTTTTAACTTGATTTTGAAAATCATTTACCATTTCACCACATAAACTATCAAGTTTTCAAACAAAACCCACCATTCACAAAATAAATTTTCAAACAAATTCATCATTCACCAAATAAACTCTCTACCAAGTCGAAAGTATACAAAATAAACAAATCCAAAACACAAATATATATATATATATATATAATAAGTCCAAAGTATACAAAATAAACAAATCTAAAACACAAATATATATACTAAAAATAGTTATATATATATATATTTAAGGGGCGGGTCTTTGGGGATAGATACTTAGATACTCGGACTCGAACCGGATCTGCTTATTTTCTTTCTCTCCCTACCCCGGACCCGAAATAAACTACCCGAAATGGACCCATTTGGGTAAAAACCAGCGGGTACTTGAACCCGCGGTTATTTTTGCCATCCCTAATTTTGGTGCTTCAGAAAGAAGCTTGTCATATGTAGCCTTGTCGAAAAGAACCATGTTGTTCCCCTTCTCCTTTTGCTTCCATTTGCTCCATTTCTTCATCTTCTGCTTCCCTCCCCCAGATTTGGTGGGCTTGGATGATAGTAGAGGTGCTTTATCCTTCTTGGGTTCCATATGAGATCTAGGGATTCAGTATGTAAATTCATCTATATTTAGGGTATATTTGTTCATCAACATTTATCATTTTTCTTAAAATAAATTAATATTATGAAAAATATCTTTATTATAAAACTAAATTACAAAATTAGTATTGATTCCTTTTATTAAACATGAGTCCGTCCTTAAAGTTATAAAATATTACGGAGTGAGGCCGTAAAACCCATTATCTCCTTTTATTTTATTGGTTAATGGTCAATGTTTTTCATTATTATTGGTTGCGTACACTTTAAATTTAATTAATCTCCTTGTCTATTAGTTAAACCAAAAATACAATTAATTAAACTAATTATATAATATACTTCAATACAAGTTTATGCTTGGCCACCCACGAAAATTTGGCGCACCAATTTTAGTACACCTAATTGATTATTGTTATAAAAATATTGATATGTGGATGTCCATAACTAATCCCACATTGGAATTGTGGTATGAATGAGGGATTACCTAATAGTATATATATTGGATTTGTCCCACATTGATTATGTAGAGAAGTAAGGAGGTTAGCTCTTAATATAAATAGAGCTAACCCCTACACATATTGGATATCAGTTGAGTAATAAGATTTCTCTTATTCTCTTATTTCTTTCTCTCTCTATTATTTTAACACGTTATCAGCACGACTGCTCTACAGTCAATTGGAGGCCATTGCGAAAGCAGGCCACCATAGTTAAAAAGGCCGGTCATGCGAAAGCATGTCACCATAGTTTCAAATTTATATTTATTCTTCTTGGAGGCCAATTCAATATCAAGCATCGTAATTTCTTCATACAGGTCAGATCTATAATTTTTATTTTTTTTTCTTTCATAATATTATGATTTCTGTTGTTTATCTTTTTATTATTATAGATATTGAATATTCTATTTGGGACTTTAAATTTATAATTATTATTATCTTGGACCCGAAGTTCCACGATTTATATTTTTGGGACCTGAAGTTTCCTATTTATTATTATGGACCCGAAGATTCATAATTTATTTTTGGGACATTAAGTTCCTTATTCATTATTATGGACCCGAAGATCCATAATTTATATTTGGGACCTGAAGTTCCCTATTCATTATTATGGACCCGAAGATCCATAGTTTATTTTTGAGACCTGAAGTTTCCTATTTATTATTATGAACCGAAAATCCATAATTTATATTTGGGACCTGAAGTTTTCTATTCATTATTATGGACCCGAATATCCAAAAATTTATATTTGGGACCTGAAGTTCCCTATTAGTTAATATGGATGCGAATATTCATAATTTCGATTTGGGACCTAAAGTTTTCCATTCATTATTATGAATCCGAATATTCGTAATTTATATTTGGGACCTGAAGTTCCCTATTCATTATTCTAGACCCGAAGATCTATGATTTATATTTGAAGTCAAAGACTTTTATTTTATTTAGAGATCTGAAGTTCTCTAAATTTGGACCTGAAGCTGCATAGTCATAAATTTGGACCTGAAGTTCCAATAACGATATGCCTCAATAATCAAATCTAAAATTTTGATATAAGAGGATATTTAATTAAAGTCCAATAAATTTGATAACCTAAATGTGGGCCTGAAGTCCCATATAACTGTTAAATTCTTATTTTTATATATAACTTTATATATAAATATGCTGTTGTTATATTATTTTCATATTTGAACTTAATAAATCTCTTATTCTACCCATTCTCTATAATTGCTTAAAGTATTATAAACATAGTAGATCAGCATATAAGGTTAGAATTTACAGGCCCGAAGTTTTTGTTGGTCGGAAAACAACCCTAGAGGGGGGGGTGAATAGGGTTTTTAAAACTAAATGCGGAATTTAATAATCTTTTCAAAAAGTTTCAAGTAAAACAATTTACTTAACAAATATATCAAGGAATGTAAGCAAATAAACAATCAAGCATAAGAGAAAATAATTAAGCAATCTCAAGCAATAACAAAACAATCAATAATAAAGAGATTGAGTAAGAAAGATTGAACCGATTTGAAGTCCAAGGCTTTTTGTCCACACGGTTTTGGTTTACCAAACCATAGTCCGCGCTCGGTTAGTTCCCCGAGAATTTCCACTAATTCCAATCTCCTTCCGGGTGAAGATCAAACAACTACAAGTGTTGTTGTCTCACTACACTCTTTACAAATATTGCTTGACCACAATATTCTCACAAGAATCTCTCTCTTGCTAACTTTGTGAGATTTACCTCTCACAATATTTAAACAAGAATTTACATTCTTGTTTTTCCTATGAGATTTACCTCTCACAATTTGAATACAAATGATTGGTGATTCACACCAATTAACAACAACTCTCAAGTGTTTGTAGAATACAATTTAAGCTCACACTAGAGTTATCTTGAATGATCAATATGATATAGCTCAAATAAAAGATGATTGATCAAAAACAATTTCTTGAATCTTTAGATGATGAAGATAGATGAAGAATAGAGTATGAGAGTGATTCAAGTTGTGTAGAATGAGTCTTAGATGTCATATATAAAGTCCCAAAAGTGATATAGCCGTTTTTTGCCAAAATGATGTTTTGAAATGATTTTCGATTCAAACTGATTTTGATCAATCTAAGAATGATATTTCAATAGGTATGAGCTATATAATCAATCAATGAATAAACTTTACATCAATCCTAAGCATACACTCAATTACCGAATATTTGAGTCTTTGAATGCTTTGAATAGTTTCTTCAACTTGATTCTTCTCTTGAAGCTTTTCCATATGATCCTTGATCTTGATCTTCATGGATTTGTATTACTAGCATGTGTGTGATAAGGTTGTTCTCTTGCTAGTCCAATGCTTCGTTGACTTGATCGAATATTGATTCCATTGATCCTTATCATGCTTCATTTGAGCAATCATGCTATTCTTGATTTTTCAAGTAGGAAATCTATAATCTTAAATCAAGAACATGTTAAATTACACATGATTAAATTATTGTTATTATCAAAATAAGATTAAGACCTTCTAGGTCAACAGTTTTTTTTTATAAAACCAAAGGTTTTATTATTTCTTATGAACCCGAAGTTTCATATTTAAGCAAGAACTTGCAGTTCATTATTTCTTATGAGCCTAAAGTCTTATAAGATAAAGTATCAACTCTCAACTTTATACGTTATTAATTTATACATACTTAAAAAGGACTTAGTAGTTCTTTGGCAATCACTGAAGGATGGATATGACCACCAGAAGATGGTCATTATGCCAACACTCGTAATGAATAGATTGAATCTATGACAATAGTTGAGTATGGCTTTTTATTTTCGATCATTTGCTCCTAAAGTAGCACTATCAAAGACTCCCCATCTATTATACCTTGAATATGCTCCTGAAGTAGCAATATCAAGATTATTGTTTTCAAGTGGTCTAGACAAAGTTGGTTGTTTTCTTATATCAGAATCGAACAACCAAATATTGATAGAATCATAATTTTAGAACAATTAGTTCTAATGCAATTCCTGAAGTGGTGGTAGAAATGGTAACTGCCCCAGTAGAGGTAGAAAGAAAAATTATTATAAAATTCAAGAACCACCTGAAGTGGTTTGTTGAGAAGTGCCGGACCTTAAATCATAAGTATATACCAAAATATGTGAGACAATCATACTGAATGGGGGGAGCATGAAATTATTTTTTATAATGCTGCTGATTACACTCCTTTTGATGAAGAGACTTTTGATGAGAAGTTGAGAGCAAAAATCAATTTAGGTCCAGAAGACCTAAATTATCATTTATTTATGATTCTATTATTTAAATGTATGAATTATGGATTGCATAATACACTTTTTAGATGGTGTCATATGATATACTATTATTGAAAAACCAGAAGTTTTTCAATAAGCTGGTGCTTAATATATATACAAAGTATCCACTATAGTTAGACTTATACAAAAGATTGAAATCTCCAGAAGAGCCTATATATAGTATATCAACATATTCATTAAAGATTATTATTATCAAGTAGTTCCTGAAGAAACTTGCTTAACTTTAATGAATATCATATTGAAATAAATAGTGAAGGTAACAATGAATTACTATGCATTATTAACTAGTGTTGAGAGCCAAAAGCTTACACTAGAATCATTATTACTTTCTCCTCGGGTCTCTATTGCACAACATTGTGCATTATTACTAGTGTTAAGAGCCAAAAGCTCCCACTAAAAAAAATATATTTTCTCACCGAGTGTCTATTATACAACGCTTTTTAGTGTTGAATCACTCTCTATTATGAGTAAGAAGCTCAAGCCGAGCTCAAAGTCCAAAAATTTAGTTATCTCAAAAATTTCAACTCTTTGCATGATAGGTAGGTATCTTAAAAGTGCCATATTAAGAAAAAATAAATAAACAACTTTTAAGGGTACAAGTTTACTAAATTTGTATTTTTTTTCTACCATGTATTTGCAAAGGTAAACTTGTTACTAAATTATTTTATTTAAATTTTTTTTTTTGGATTGACATTTTTTTTTAAAAAGAATGCAAGATAATATTTGTCCCTCTGTAGATGCTCCAAGATTATAGACACCTATTGGTATGTAAGTTTTCTTCATTCTACTATATATTATTTTTTTTACAAGCTTATCATGCAAATTCAAAAATACAACTACTAAATTTAATTTGCCCATAGTTAGTTTTATTATTCATATATGCTTTGACCCATTTTTAATAATCCCGTATTTAAAACCAATTAAAAGAGATGTGTTTATTGCACGTTTTGCAAATTATCATTTTGATGAGAAAGTATTCCCACCGTTAGGGGGAGATAAGAAAGTTCCTGCAGAACTATCCGTTCCAGAAGAATGGCGAGAATTATAGTGGAACAATCCCACTATGTCTCATCTAGACCCACTTACATCACAATGTGAGAAGGCACGGAGAATACTGTTTTGTAAGAAATTGCAAACACATTACTAATTGATTTAATGATGCAGTAAAATACAACAAAGTTATATGTGCCAGTTATAAATACAGTTGCCATAATTAGTATCCATGCAGGACAATTTCAAAATATGGCAATTAATGAATCTGTACCACGCCAGAAGCGTGGCAGACCTATAGGTTCCAAAGATTGAACTCCCTAGAAGAGGAAGTCTGATTAATCATGCCCTAAGAACACTCCTGAAGAGGTTCCTCATTTCACTCAAGAAGAGGTTATGAGAAAATCCACTATCTTTAAAGCTCCTGAAGTGGCCATTGTCTTGAAAAAGACGCAAGTCCCTGAAGAGACTACATAAGCCCCTGAAGAGGCATTGGTATCAAATAATAAAGATATCTCAATATTTAATAAAAGAGATGTGGAATATAAATAAAATGTCATCGATGACTTATTTGTATATACAGTAGCTACTGGAATATCAAAGGGCAATGATAAAAATGATACAGAACCATGTACATTAAGTGAATGTCGACAAAGAGAAGATTGGCCAAAATGGGAAATTGCCATCAAGGCAGAATTAGAGTCTCTAAATAAACGTGGTGTATTTGGACCTATAGTACAAACCCCAAAAGGTGTTAACCCTGTAGGTTATAAATGGGTGTTTGTAAAGAAAATGAATGAAAAGAATGAAATCACACGATACAAGGCACGACTTGTGGCACAAGGTTTCTTGCAGAAACCTGGGATTGATTATGATCAAACATATTCCCCTGTTATGGATGTAATAACTTTCAGATATCTGATAAGTTTAGCAGTAACTGAAAGTTTAGATATGAGACTCATGGATGTTGTAACTGCTTATTTATACGGGGACTTAGACACAAACATATATATGAAAATCCCAGAAGGATTTACTTTGCCTGAAGCAAAGCCAAGGAGTACGTACTCGATACAATTAAGACGTTCTTCACTATACGGACTTAAGCAATCCGGAAGAATGTGGTACAATTGTCTTAGTCAATATTTGTCTAAGGAAGGATATGAAAACAATCCCATTTGCCCATGTGTCTTTATAAAGAAATTCTTAAAGGGATTTTCTATAGTAGCAGTTTATGTTGATGATATTAATCTAATCGAGACTCAAGAAGAGCTCGAAAAAACTGTTAATTATTTGAAGAAGGAATTTGAAATGAAGGACCTTCGGAAAACAAAATTCTGTCTCGGCCTGCAGATTGAGAGAAGCACTAGTGGGATATTAGTCCATCAATCTAACTATACTGAGAATGTATTAAAACGTTTTAGTATGGACAAAGCACATCCACTAAGCACTCCCATGGTTGTCCAGTCTTTAGATGTAAAGAAAGATCCATACCGTCCTAAGGAAGATGATGAAGAAGTATTGGGTCCTGAAGTACCATATTTAAGTGCGATTGGTGCCCTATTATATTTAGCACAATGTACTAGGCCGGATATTTCATTCCCAGTTAATTTGCTTGCTAGATATAGCTCAGCACCAACTAAACGACATCGGACTGGTATCAAACATATCCTCAGATATTTACGAGGAACCACTGATTTAGGCTTATTTTATTCACATAATTCTAATGGTTCTGAGTTAATAGGATATGCAGATTCAGGATATCTTTCTGATCCTCATAAGGCACGATCTCAAATAGGTTATGTATTTCTTAGTGGTAATACCGCTATCTCTTGGCGATCTACTAAACAAACTTTAGTAGCCACTTCTTTTAATCATTCTGAAATTTTAGCTCTTCATGAAGCTAGTTGAGAATGTGTGTGGTTGAGATCTTTAATCCATCATATTCGCAGTTCTTGTCAGTTGTCTTCTATTACAGATGTTCCAAGTATTATCTATGAAGACAATGCAGCGTGTATAGCACAAATTCAAGAAGGTTTCATCAAAGGTGACAGGACTAAACATATTTCACCTAAGTTCTTCTTCACTCACGAGCTTCAGAAGAATAAAGAGATTGAAGTCAAGCAAATCCGTTCAAGTGACAACTTAGCTGATCTGTTCACAAAGTCATTATCGAAGCAGATATTCCAGAAGTTAGTTTATGATATTGGCATGCGTCGACTTTCTAACCAAACTATATAAATGCTGCCATTAGAGGGAGTAAATAATCAGGGGGAGCATCCTGAAGTATGATACCTAATATTTGCATGCTGTACTCTTTTTTCTTTAACTAGGTTTTGTCCCATTGGGTTTTTCTAGTAAAGGTTTTAACGAGGCAGCATATTGTGCATTTGATACCGATTCAATGATCCAGAAGAATGTTGTACTCTTTTTCCTTCACTTTGGTTTTTTTCCACTGGGTTTTTCCTTAAGAAGGTTTTAATGAGGCAACTATTATTGAATTGTGGCATAATGGACATCCAAGGGGGAGTGTTATAAAAATATTGATATGTGGATGTCCATAACTAATCCCACATTAGAATTGTGGTATGAATGAGGGATTACCTAATAGTATATATATTGGATTTGTCCCACATTGATTATGCAGAGAAGTAAGGAGGTTAGCTCTTAATATAAATAGAGCTAACCCCTACACATATTGGATATCAGTTGAGTAATAAGATTTCTCTTATTCTCTTATTTCTTTCTCTCTCTATTATTTTAACAATTATACCATTCTTTTACAATTTTAAATTACCTTCTATACTTGATATTATTGTTTTTGGTTTATTTGTTATATAGTTATTAAGCTTTTGCTTTGGATAGAGCTTCTTTTTTTTTACTTCATTAACCAATTCTTTTTTACATACTAGTTTTTGTGCACGTGCGTTGCACGTGGTTTTAGTGCTTAACAAATGTCATTAAATTCATTGAATAATTAATATGATATAAAAATAATAACATATAAATAAAACATAGTATCAAGTGTAAAATTAAAATGATAATTATAAGAAAATCATATAATTGGTCACCTATAGAACAATGTTTTAGATATATGAAAAAATTTGCCTCCTTGAATTTTTTTAATACACATGCAGGTGGCCAAGATGACTCTTAATGAGATATATAATAGTGTAATATATTTTTACTAAGCTTTTAGAATTGGCAGAAAATTAATTCTATTAAATGTATGTAGATTATTATGCACAGTACCAAACAATAATATAATACTCATATAAATAATAGATTATATAACAGCTAAAATATTAAAATGGTCAAAAAGAACAAATTTAACATGAATGTTTTATTAAGAAATACCTACAATATATTAATATTTTTATTTAAACATTAAACATAATTATAAATAAGCAAATAAGTTTTAGAATATATAAATTAATATAAATTTAGTTTATTATAATTTTAAAAGGAATCAAGTAAACTAAAGTTTAATATACATACTTTTATGGTGAGCTTTGGAAGTAAATTCTAATTTACACTAAAAGTTTTGTAATTTTAATATGATCTATTAAATAGCTTCCTTCTTAATAAGTTGTTATGAAGTTAAATAGAAGTTTTATTCAAAATTATAAATTGTTTAATTATTTTAGCCAATAAAGTAGAGTTTGAATATATTTGGAATAATAATACTAATATAAAAAGTAATATTTTATTTAATGTAACTCTAGCATAAAATATTTGTTTAATTATTTTAGCCAAATAAAGTAGAGTTTGAACTTATTTGAAATATTAATACTAATATAAAAATATATGGAGTTATGCTATTTTATTTAATATAAATCTTAAAATCTTTTGTTTAAAATGTTTATTATGAAGTTATATCCAAGTTTTTATACAAAACACCTAATTCAAAACAAACTCTAAATTGTTTTATTATTTTAGCCAATAAAGTAGATTTTGAATTCATTTGAAATTATAATGTAAATCTAGCTATCTTTGTTTAATTATTTTAGCCAAATAAAAAGTTTTTTACAAAACACCTAATTCAACTTGCTATTTTATTTAATATAAATCTTAAAATCTTTTGTTTAAAATGTTTATTATGAAGTTGTATAGAAGTTTTTATACAAAACACGTAATTCAAAACAAACTCTAAATTGTTTAATTATTTTAGCCAATAAAGTAGAGTTTGAATTCATTTGAAATTATAATGTAAATCTAGCTATCTTTGTTTAATTATTTTAGCCAAATAAAAAGTTTTTTACAAAACACCTAATTCAACACAAACTCTAAACTGTTTAATTATTTTAGCCAATAAAGTAGAATTTGAATTTATTTGGAATAATAATACTATTATAAAAAATAATATATTTTTTAATGTAAATCTATTTTAAAATATTAGTTTAATTATTTTATCTAAGTAAAGTAAAGTTTGAATTTATTCAAAATACTAATATTAATACATAAATATATGGAGTTATACTATTTTATTTAAATGTAAGTTTTAAATTTTTTTGTTTAAAATCAAGGGTCATATTTTTTTATTTAATTATTTTAACCAAATAAATTAGAATTTTAATTTATTTGAATTATTAATACTAATATAGAAATATATAGAGTTATATTGTTTTATTTAATGTAAATATTAAAATCTTTTGTTTAAAATGCTTATGATGAAATTATATAGAAGTTTTATACAAAACACCTAATTCACCACAAACTCTAAATTGTTTAATTATTTTAGTAATTAAAGTAGAGTTTGAATTTATTGGAATTGTAATACTAATATAAAAAATACTATTTTATTTAATGTAAATCTAGCTATCTTTGTTTAATTATTTTAGCCAAATAAAAAGTTTTTTTACAAAACACCTAATTCAACACAAATTCTAAATTGTTTAATTATTTTACCCAATAAAGTAGAGTTTGAATTTATTTAGAATAATAATACTAATATAAAAAATAATATATTTTTATTGTAAATCTAGCTTAAAATCTTTGTTTAATTATTTTAGCTAAATAAAGTCAAGTTTGAATTTAGAGGCAATGGGTTTAAAGGGTCTTTTACAAAATTAAAACCACTAAAAGGACACCTTATATTCCTTTTGTAAAATAAGGACAATTAATATAATCGTGACACGTGTCTTATTAAAATTAAGCCAAAATGAGAAAAAAACCCTTTCTTTTTTGGTTAATTACGAGTTGTGCCATCAACCTTCCACTCACATTTAGTGCAAAATCATTTTTGCACTGAAATATTTTACTGCAAAAACGATTTTGCACTAAATGCACATGTAATCTTTAAAAACATTTCACTGTAAAATCGATTTTGCACTAAATGCGCGTACAATCTTTAAAAATATTTCACTGCAAAAACGATTTTGCACTAAATTCGGGTGCAATTTACCAGAAATATTTAACTGCAAAAACCCTTTTGCACTAAATTCGAGTGCAATTTAGCATAAATAATCAATGTCTTTATCATTTAAATAAACAACTTGCAAAGAATAGCAACATCTTGATATTGTTTATTCCACAAAAATAGAAAAACATCATCATTCATATATCAAAATCAAAATTACATTCTTTTAAAATCAAAACTAAAGGAATCTGAAAATATTCTCAAATACCATCATACCAAGAATTTCAAAATTCCAAAATTTGCTAAATGTAATTATATTATGCTATAGTAAAATCTAAACAATTAATGCAGTGCACGTCTTCGTATTGTGATATCCATAACGGTTACACCTTCTACACTTCTGTTTTTTCTTTGTGCTTGAGTCAGCGCTCTTAATGCGATTCTTTTTAGGACGACCGGGTTGAGTTTTACAATTGGGAGATAAAATTTTCGATACATCAGAGACATTAGTAGGACGGTCAGAAGTTGACACCGGGTAAATTATATAAGCATAAGAGCTCTGAAAGTTACACGTAAAGAAACAAGGATCGCAATAGTAATAAACAACTTTCATATTAGTCAAAATACACAAAATGGCACGTGAACATGGGAAGCCATCAATCCGCCATGAATTACAACCACATTCCCATGTCAAAAGATCTACGCGATAAGACTTTTGCTCTATAACTTCAAAGATCCAATAAGATGATTTGACAACCCTTTATGCCGAACTCTCATTAACCTTCTCCTTCAAGCATTTTTTAACCTCTGGACACAAGAGAGTTTTCCAACTCGTTCGAAACTCAATGGATCTTCCCGAAAATCTTTGTCCAATACATATAATAGCATTAGCCCAAGCACTATAATTACGTTGTTTGTGTGCTTCAATTTCATCAACACAACTCATAAAACCTAAAGAACTACTAGCACACTGATCATCTGACGGCAAAAATTTAGAACCTTCCGCCCGTCTAACAAAAATATCTATATTTTTCACTATTTTTACCATTACAAAACAAACCATGTATTGAATTTCATCATTCCCATCTAAAATAAACTTTTTGTCATCACGAGTAACAAATAGGTCTACACACAAGGGATTAATATCGGACCACCTCTCATACACCAAACATTTTAGTTCTTCAATACTTATACCAAGAAACAATCGAATTCCAAAAGAACAACCATTATAATAAACCACGCCTATAATGCCTCTATCAATATCCCTAAAAAATGAGACATAAAAACTTAGAAGCAACACATTGCATAACAAACATGTATGTTCATTCATTCACAAATGAAATCACACATTTAAACTAACAAAAACCTAAAACATAAGAATCAAATGCAGAAATAATGTACTTAAAAAAACTTAGATCAAAAACTGAAAAACTGCAAAATCAATTTTGCAGTTTTTTCTGCACAAAGGAGAAAAAGGAAAAACAGAGCATATACATAAATAGATCACAAGGATGCTAAAACTAATTTTAAAAACATGAACAATTACTTATTATTGGATCAAATCTTCCAAACATAAGCTAAAACAACCAAAATGAAGTAATATTTGAACAACTTTTACACAAATAAAAGCAAAAAACGTGATAGCTCTCTATAATCTAAATATATCATCAAAACTAAAATACTGCAAAATCAGTTTTGCAGTTTTTCTGTAGTTAAGAGGAAAAAAAAAAGAAAACAGAGCATTCAATTGCTATTTCATAAAATTCTCAATAATCTAAATATACATGGATTGATTGAATGCTATTTCATCAAATCCTCTAAATATAAGCTAGAATAAACCAAAACGAAGCAAAATCATAACTAAAAACATGAAAAGAAAAAAAAAGCTATACCTAGATAGTGCTTTAACATCCATGGAGCTAAGAAATTTCTTCTCCTTTTCTTCGTTAATACCGTCGATCTATGATGCTTTCCATCAATCTAAGATGATAGCATTCCTCTCTTGAATTGTACTGTGCTTTTCCCTCTCTTCTCGCCTTTCCCTACGAATTGTGTCGCCTATCCCTCCTCCCTGTTTTTGCGCGCGTGATTTTGAGTTGAAAGAGGGAAGGGTAGTTTAGTTATTTTAAAATTCTTAAATTATCTAATTTATAAAAGACAAAATACTTACAACTAACCTAAAAACCAAAATTGTCCTTACAATAAAACAATAATATGAAAGAATCCTTTATTTATTAAGCTAATGTATGATGTCCTTTTATTGTATAAAATTATGAAAGGAGGTCTCTGAACCTATTTTCCCTTGAATTGAATTTATTTGAATACTAATACTAATATAGAAATATATGGAGTTATGCTATTTTATTTAAATGTATATATTAAAATCTTTTGTTTAAAATCAAGGGGCATATTTATTTGTTTAATTATTTTAGCCAAATAAAGCAGAGTTTGAGTTTATTTGAAATATTAATACTAATATAGAAATATATGGAGTTATGCTGTTTTATTTAATATAAATATTAAAATCTTTTGTTTAAAATGTTTATTATGAAGATATATAGAAGTTTTATACAAAAAACTTAATTCAATACAAACCGTAAATTGTTTAATTATTTTAACCAATAAAGTAGAGTTTGAATTTATTTGGAATTATAATACTAATATAAAAAATAATATTTTATTTAATGTAAATATAGGATCTTTGTTTTATTATTTTAGCCAAATAATTTTTTTTTTACAAAACATCTAATTCAACACAAATTCTAAATTGTTTAATTATTTTACCCAATAAAGTAGAGTTTGAATTTATTTGAAATAATAATACTAATATAAAAAATAATATTTTATTTAATGTAAATTTAGCTTAAAATATTTGTTTAATTATTTTAGACAAATAAAGTAAAGTTTGAATTTATTTGAAATACTAATACTAATACCAATATAGAAATATATGGAGTTATGCTATTTTATTTAAATGTAAATATTAAAATCTTTTGTTTAAAATCAAGGGGCATATTTGTCCTCACAAAAAAGAGAAAAAACACTTAAATTATTCTTACTTTTATATATAGTATAGATTTATTACTAAGATTAATAACCTTTGTCAAATACTAAAGCCAAGTGCGCAAGAATGTTCCTTCAAAATATTGTAGAGTGGGTGGTGGAGAAAAAGGCATTTGGGTGGGAGCCAAGCAGAGACAATGGCTCATAATGGATCACATATTTATGCCTTCCAACTAATTATCAACATTTGTGACTGATAGGCCAAAAATATTGTCAAAGAAAGAACATCAAGGCATACTAGTTTTCGTAAAATCACATCTCCAATGACCCCCTTCAACTGACATAGTTATTACAGTACTAGAAGTGAACATGCATCAACTTGCTGGATAAACCCCGTGATGATCATGTGAACTAATGTGACATAATGTTATTCATATTTTGGTAAGATCAAATTTCACACAAACGAAATATTTAGATGCACATGACTACAGGTTAGCTTCAGGTGATAGAGTTGTTCTGCGATAGAGTTGTTCTGCTATGCTTAATGTCTTGACCTAACTTTATCGGAATACCAAACCAGAAAGCTATGAGTTCGGATAAACTAAATCTGATCATCTTTGAATATAGGGGTAGTGGGTGAGTGGATGATCCTTCAAAATCTAGATTGAATGGTGCAGATTGATTTTTTATGATGTCAAATGAAAGGCTATAATATGATGGATATAATGATTTTGCTGTCTTCAAACTCATTTTCTTATAATTGCTTAGGAACATCATGTCCTACCAATTGCATAGGATAACATGCTTTTGTCTTCAAACTCATTCCTTTTTGTTTTTTTTTTAATAATAATTTTCATGTACATAAGAATTTGGAACTGAAACTGTACCTGTTGAAATTCTGTTTGTAGCCTAAAAATAATAAGGTAATCATATACCGACCCAATTATCTGTAATGGACTCATCTAATTCCATTGTAACTAATCCATCTGATATTTTACATCTAGTATTTTTTTGCTCTTTAAGTTTCACATTCGTTCTTCCATCCAAGAATAGGTTATATCAGCTGGCAGCATGGGTATAGCCACACTATGGCGAGGGGGTGCGCACCCACCCCTGGCGATTTTGGCAATTTTAAAAAAATAAAATATATTTATATATATAGAGAATTATATGCATAAATTTATAGTTGAAGCTATGTATATAATTGTAAGAAATAAAAGTGGAGGGGCATTTGAAGAATTGAAATACACTTAAGTGAGGAGAGAGAACCCGAGACTCTCGCCCATTTCTTTTTATGTTCTCTTCTCCCCTGTTCGTATATGTATAAAAAAATTAGGAACAAGTTATGTTTGAATTTCTCTTGAATCAAATTTTATATTTGTTCGTATATGTATAAAAAAAAAACATAACGGCCATAAGACAATTAGATGTTATGATATGCAATTGGTTATTAACATATAACGGCCATTACGCAAATAGCAATAATATGGATGTTATGATATGCAATTGGTTATTAATTTAATAAATGTTGAATTTATAGAGCTGATTTTAGAATAAAGAAGTATTATGACAAAATAGGAACAAGTTCCTCCTCTAGCCGAAAATTGCGCACTCCCGGCCGGAAATTACTAGCTATGCCACTGGCTGGCAGCATGCATAATAGTTTTAGGCCGCTCCAATTTTTTCTGTACATAGTGGAAGGCCTTAAAATTTTCAAATATGAGAAACAACAACATGATTGAGATCAAAGAATGAGATGCTCTATTAGAAACTGATCCTAATTTTTTTCTTTTTGATACATCTTCAGTCCATTAAATGGCTCAGGATGTATGGGACATGAGTTTTTTCTTTTATGATTTACCCCTTCTGAATTTCACTTGGTTTATTAGCTGCACTTTATGAACTAATCTCTAGGAACCCTGTCATTCATCGAAAGGAAGACGTTTAATTCTACCATGTTATTTTATTTAGCATATATAATAAATATCATGTGATTTGAAAGCTATTAAGAGGAGTCTAATTTTCATAATATATGTTGTGCACGGATTCAGGCAAAAGGTAGTGTCCACTGCTGCATTTGTACTACTGTAGGAATCAATATATTCTAACCTTTTAAGAGAAGTTATGTACAATATTTGTTCTGTAGGAAACTCATCATCGATGGTTGTTGTAGTATAGTGGTAAGAATTCCCGCTTTTCACTTGTTCATGATAATTTTTCCTTTGTTCATGACGGGCAGTTGAGATGTTTCTCGGTCATTTGTCAATCTCAACGCTTCTTTTTTTAGGATCTATGACCATGTAAAAGAGAGCATTATGGAAAAAGAATATAAGGATTTCTAGAGTTTCCCATGATGATTGAAGAAAGTTATATCTGGTAGGTAATTATTCTTGTATATAAGGGTAGTATAGTCTTTTCCATGTATTAGGGTTATTTTTTTTATTTTTTATATTTATACATCTCAGTTATATTTTTTTTCTTAATTGCAATAGAATGTGTATTCTCTCTTCTCTCTTCTCCTTTCTGCTTTCTTTCATGGTATCAGAGGAACCTACGCATCCATTAGGTTTCCGCAAGTCGTAATCCAAATCGACAGATACCTAGTTAGTGCTCGCATCTATTCGTTCTTGTTCCAGCAAATCGTCCCTGTTCCTGTGCAATTGTTCCGGTTCTTTCACTGTTCGTATTGTGTTTGTTCGCTGGATTATATTCTCGAAGTGATTCGCTTCTAATTAGTTAGTTTAGTCTTGATTTAATTTTTTTTTGCAAAGAAGATGGCAGAAAATAATTCAGATTCGCTCCAAGCAATTAGTGTGAAATTATCGGGTGATAATTATTCGTATTGGGCATACGTAATGCAGAATTTTCTAATTGGTAAGAATGTATAGGGTTATGTGTCTGGAGAGATAGTAATGCCAACTAATGCAAAGGCGGAAAATTACGAGTTGTTAGCGTCTGCTTGGAAGGTGAATAATTCTAAAATTATCACTTGGTTCAATAACTCTGTAAATCAATCCATTGGTGTTCACTTTGCTAAGTTTCCAACAGCTAAGGAAATCTGGGAGTACTTGGAAAGGTTATATTTGCAATCTAACTTTGCTAAACGGTATCAACTTGAATTTGATATTCGAAACACTCTTCAGAGTAGCCGTGGCATTCAGGAGTTCTATTATGCTATTGTTATAAGTTGTAAATATTGTATTAGGAAGGTAGATAATTTAGGAATCCTAATTAGTAGTAGTTTCCTTATCTGTGTAGGAGTCTCATGTATATAAGTGGGTAATCTTCTCTCTAATAATATTGAATATAATTTCTCTTCTTCTCATAAGTAACATGGTATCAGAGGGTAGGGTTTTGTTTTGCTAGTTAACGGCAGACTAGGGTTTGTCGGGCTTCCAACTTCGAATTTCGTCAGCGAATATTTGATCTCACCTCCCACATAGGGAGTTGCGCCATCCACCGTCTAACGCTCGCCCAAAATCCGGCGTCGAACTGCCCAGCGCGTGGCCCTCACGCGCCGCCTTTTGTTTCAGACGCCGCCTCACGCGCCGGCGCGTGGAGGCGCGTGGAGCCTCCGTTCACTCTCCGGTCAGTCTCGTTTGGCTCGTCTCAGTTAGTACAGCACGTATATGTGCTTGGTTTGGCTCAGTTCGTCTTTATTCGGTGCAGATCTGAGTTTGGTTCGGTTTAGCCTTCGTGGTAACAATCCGGTGACTTGAAACAATTCGGTTTTGCTTCTATTTGTGGTCAGTACTGTTTTTTACTTCATATTCTGACCTATTTATTGGTTTGCTCTGAGACTTGTGTGGCTTGATTTCTACTTTCGGCGTGTCCAAAGAATTTCGGTACCGTTTCGCCTCTCGTTTACTATTATTCACTGCCTCGTTTCTGGTTAGTACGCTGTTTTGTGACTCATTTTGTTCATAATAATTGTGGTCCTCGATATAAAATTATTTAAATATGTCAGAGCAGAAGACGACAGTTGTTTCTGATGTAGTTTCAGTAATGTCAAAAATTACTGAGCATAAACTTAATGGCTCCAATTATCTTGATTGGAGTAAAACCATTCGAATATATTTGCGTAGTATAGATAAAGATGATCACATGACTAGTGATCCACCTTCAGATAATTCGAGACAGACGTGGCTAAGGGAGGATGCCCGGTTATTCTTACAAATTCGAAATTCGATTGATAGTACTGTGATTAGTTTGATTAACCATTGTGAATTGGTTAAGGAGTTAATGGATTATTTGGATTTTCTATACTCTGGGAAAGGGAATATTTCTCGTATTTATGATGTGTGCAAAGCCTTTTACCGTACAGAAAAACAGGACAGGTCCATTATGAGTTACTTTATGGATTTTAAGAACGTATGAAGAACTTAATATGCTATTGCCGTATAGCTCTGATGTCAAAGTTCAGCAGAGTCAGAGAGAGCAGATGGCTATCATGAGTTTTTTAGCTGGTCTTCCGTCTGAATTTGAAACTGCTAAGAACCAGATTCTCTCTAGTCCTGAGATTTCTTCCTTACAGGAAGTGTATAGCAGAGTTCTTCGCACAGAGGGGGTTTCTCCAGTTCAGACTCCACCTGTTCCGTTCAATAGTGCTCTGGTTAGCAAAAATAATGAGTCTGAACTTGGGCGGTTACAATATCGAGGAGGCAATCACGGAGGAGGATCGAATAGTAACAATTTTAATACTCGCGTACATGATTTGGGAGCGAGTGTGACTCGGGGACAAGGCTCCGGCGGGATCGTATGTCATTACTGTCATAATCCAGGGCATTTAAAGCGGGATTGTAGGAAGCTTCGGTACAGGACTCAGAGAGCTCACTCAGCCCATATGGCATCTACCACTGATATAGCTGAAAACTCAGTCCTTATCCCTGCAGATGAGTTTGCCAAGTAGAGTACCAAGAATCTCTAAAGTCTTCATCCACTCCAGTCACCTCTGTCACTGCAATTGCTAATTCAGGTAAACCAAACACATGCCTTGTTTCCTCATCATCCAAATGGGTCATTGATTCTGGTGCTACAGATCATATGACAGGTAATTCTAGCCTCTTTTCTACCTTTCAGTCACATATATCCCCTTCTAGTGTTACTTTAGCAGATGGAACATCTTCTTCCGTTCTAGGATCTGGAACAATCACCCCAACCCCTGTGCTTCCCTTATCATCTGTTCTACATTTACCCCAATTGTCCTTTAATCTAATTTCTGTAAGCCAGCTTACTCGTAAACTTAATTGTTGCATCTCATTCTTTCCTGATTATTGCTTGTTTCAGGATCTTATGACGAAGAAGATTATTGGTAAAGGACATGAATCGGGAGGCCTCTACATCCTTGACACATCGATACCTAAATCCGTTGCATGTTCGGGTGTCACATCTGTTTTCAAGGCTCATTGTAAGCTCGGTCACCCTTCTCTTCCTCTGCTTAAGGAGTTGTGTCCTCAGTTTAATAAAGTGTCCTCATTAGATTGTGAGTTGTGTCAATTTGCCAAACATCACCGTAGTAGTCTTAGTCCGAGAGTCAATAAGAGAGTGAGTGCTCCATTTGAATTAGTTCACTCTGATGTCTGGGGTCCATGTCCTGTTATGTCAAAAACTGGGTTCAAGTATTTTGTTACTTTTGTTGATGATTATTCTCGTAGAACTTGATTATATTTAATGAAAAGTCGTTCTGAATTGTTTTCTCATTTTTGTGCGTTTTGTGCTGAAATTAAAACTCAATTTGCTACTTCTGTCCATATATTGCGCAGTGATAATGCCAAAGAATATTTATCTTCATCTTTTCAGACTTATATGATTCAGAACGGTATCCTTCATCAAACTTCTTGTGTTGATACTCCATCCCAAAATGGAGTGGCAGAACGGAAGAACCGACATCTTCTTGAAACTGCAAGAGCCCTATTATTCCAAATGAATGTTCCAAAACCATTTTGGGCTGATGCAGTTTCCACAGCATGCTTTCTCATTAATCGAATGCCCTCATCTGTTCTTCATGGTGAGACTCCTTATAGTGTTCTCTTTCCAAATAAATCATTGTTTCCTATTGAACCCAGAATATTTGGTAGTATTTGCTTTGTTCGAGATGTTCGTCCACAGGTTACTAAGTTAGATCCCAAGTCTTTGAAGTGTGTTTTTCTTGGGTATTCTCGTCTTCAGAAAGGATACAGATGTTATTGCCCTAGTTTGAATAAGTACATTGTTTCAGCTGATGTTACCTTCATGGAAGAAACACCATATTTTCCTTCTTCCACTTCCAACAGTCAGGGGGAGGATGATGATTTGTTAGTATATACGATCACGTTCCCTGAACCCGTTGTTGAACCAGCGCCAGTCAGACCTCCCATCCATCAAGTCTACTCTAGACGCCGGCCTGCTGATTCATGTCCTCCACCAGCTTCTTCTTCATCATCAGATTCCGTGACGAGTGATGATCTTCCTATTGCTTTACGCAAAGGTAAACGCCAGTGTACTTATCCTGTTTCGTCTTGTGTCTCTTATGATCACCTGTCACATTCGTCTTGTTCTTTCATTGCATCTCTTGATTCTATATTTGTTCCTAAAACTGTTAATGAGGCTATATCACATCCTGGATGGCGTAATGCAATGATAGAGGAAATGGATGCTTTAGACAAGAATGGTACATGGGACTTGGTCACTTTACCTGTAGGGAAACAGGCTATCGGATGCAAATGGGTGTTTACCGTCAAGGTCAGTCCTGATGGGTCTGTTGCTCGTTTAAAAGCCCGCCTCGTTGCTAAGGGTTATGCTCAGACATATGGTGTTGATTATTCTGATACTTTTTCTCCTGTTGCTAAATTAACATCTGTCCGGCTATTTATATCTTTGGCAGCTACTCATCATTGGCCTCTGCATCAGCTAGACATAAAGAATGCTTTTCTTCATGGTGATCTTCAGGAAGAGGTCTATATGGAGCAACCTCCTGGGTTTGTTGCTCAGGGGGAGTATGGAAAAGTCTGTCATCTTCGTAAATCTTTGTATGGCTTGAAACAAAGTCCTCGTGCTTGGTTTGGAAAATTTAGTCAGGCTATTAAGTCTTTTGGCATGGCGAAAAGTAAGTCTGACCACTCTGTGTTCTATAAACAATCTGAAGCAGGCATCATTTTGTTGGTTGTGTACGTAGATGACATTGTCATTACTGGGAATGATATTATGGGAATCTCTTCTCTTAAGTCCTTCCTTCATGCTCAGTTTCATACAAAGGACTTAGGGATGCTAAAATATTTTTTGGGTGTCGAAGTCACAAGGAGTAAAAAGGGTATTTTTCTATCTCAGAGGAAATATGTTCTTGACTTATTAGCTGAGACAGGGAAATTGGGAGGCAAAGCCGTGTAGTACTCCGATGATTCCTAATGTACAGTTGACAAAAGATGGTCAACTATTTGAGGATCCTGAGAAAATATCGAAGATTGGTGGGGAAGTTGAACTATCTTACAGTGACTCGTCCGGATATTGCGTATTCTGTCAGTGTAATAAGCCAGTTTATGTCGTCCCCAACAATTCATCATTGGGAAGTGTTAGAACAAATTTTGTGTTACCTAAAGGGAGCACCTGGACGTGGTATCTTATACGCCAATCATGGACACACTCGTATTGAAGGTTTTTCCGATGCAGATTGGGCAGGTTCCAAGGTGGATAGAAAGTCCACATCAGGCTATTGTATCTTTGTTGGCGGAAATTTGGTCTCATGGAAAAGTAAGAAGCAAAATGTTGTGTCACGATCCAGTGCAGAATCAGAATATAGAGCTATGGCCCAGTCTGTGTGTGAAATAATGTGGATATGTCAGCTCTTAAGTGAAGTAGGGATTAAGACTTCGGTACCGGCTAAATTGTGGTGTGATAATCAAGCTGCCATACATATTGCGTCTAATCCCGTGTTTCATGAACGAACGAAACATATTGAACTCGATTGCCATTTTGTCCCCGAAAAGATCCAGCAAGGCTTAATTTCCACAGGATATGTGAAGACTGGAGAGCAATTGGGTGATCTCTTTACGAAAGCCCTAAACGGGGTTCGAGTTGATTATCTTTGTAACAAGCTGGGCATGATCAATATCTATGCGCCAGCTTGAGGGGGAGTGTTATAAGTTGTAAATATTGTATTAGGAAGGTA
The DNA here is from genome assembly GCA_021464415.1 of Lonicera japonica. NCBI lineage: Eukaryota > Viridiplantae > Streptophyta > Magnoliopsida > Dipsacales > Caprifoliaceae > Lonicera > Lonicera japonica. Next base: position 48,498,467 of record CM038471.1, read on the forward strand.
GATAATTTAGGAATCCTAATTAGTAGTAGTTTCCTTATCTGTGTAGGAGTCTCATGTATATAAGTGGGTAATCTTCTCTCTAATAATATTGAATATAATTTCTCTTCTTCTCATAAGTAACAGCTATGACTGGGTTATGGGACCAATTGGCACTTACCGAACCTGCTGGTCTAAGCTCTAATACGTTATATTATAGTTATAGAGATGAGCAGCGTTTGGTACAATTCCTTATGGCACTTCGAGATGATTTTGAAGCACTTCATGGTTCTATTTTACATCGCAATCCCCTTCCTTCAGTTGATTTAGTAGTGAATGAGTTGATTGCAGAAGAGATTCGTCTCAAAACTCAAACTGGAAAGGTCTTTTTCCAACGCCAACTCATGCTGTGTTAGTTGTGCCACCGAATGTCTCGTCTGATTTTCAAAGCAAACCAAAGACTAGAGTTGCTCCTAATGAATGTAGCTTTTGTAGATAGAAAGGTCACTGGAAAGCTTAATGCCCTAAGCTAGTTCAAAAAGGACCCCAATAAAATCAAAAGCCAAAGTATGCTCACACAGCTGCTGCTACTTCGTCTGGTGGAGTTGTGCCACCACACACATTAACTATGCTAGCTAAGCAAATGCAAAAGCTTCTTTCTACTCATCAGCCAAATGCTCTGTCCGTATCCTCTATAGGTTTGTCCTCCTCAGCTCCTTCAGGTATATCTCCATCTACTTGGGTTTTTGATTCGGGTGCTACTCATCATATGACCAATGATATATCCTTATTTTCATCTATATCTGCATCTTCCTTTCCTACATCTGTTTTAACTGCCAATGGTACTCCAATGTCATTGGCAGGGATTGGGTCTATAATATCACCTCAGTTATCTCTTTCTGATGTCTATTGCATTCCTCAACTTACGTTGAATCTTATTTCAATTAGTCAGCTGTGCGATTCAGGATATATTGTTCATTTTTTTCCCACTTTTTGCCATGTACAGGATCCTCATTCGAAGAAGCTGATTGGGACAGGTTGTAGAGAGGGGGGATTATACGTACTTGAAAAACTTCAAGTTCCAGATTTTGCTGCATCCATAGTTTATTTGTCGTCGTTTAGATTAAGTTTTTCTTCTTCTAGTTTTTATTTATGGCATTCTCGTCTTGGGCATGTTTCTAGTTTGCGATTAAAATATTTAGTGTCTATTGGAGCTTTAGGCAATTTAAAAACTCATGATATTTCTAATTGCCATGGTTGTAAGTTTGCCAAATTTACTGCTTTGCCTTTTAATAAAAGTTCATCTATTTCTAATGCACCATTTGATATTATTCACTCTAATGTCTGGGGACCTGCTCCTGTTGATACTAAAGGTGGTTTTAGATAGTATGTCTCATTTATTTATAATTGTTCTCGTTTTTGTTGGGTTTATCTTATGAAACGTTGGTCTGAATTTTTTGATATTTATAAGAATTTTCGATCATTTGTACGAACTCAGTATGGTTCCACTATTAAGTGTTTTCGTTGTGACCTAGGTGGGGAGTATACCAAAAGTGATTTTTGCACTTTACTTAACTCTGATGGGACTCTTCATGAATCCTCTTGTACTGATACACCTGAACATAATGGTGTTGCTGAGAGAAAGCATCGCCATATTGTTAAGACTGCTTGCTCTTTGTTACTCCCTACTAGTGTTCCTAGTGCTTTTTGAGGGGAAGCAATTATTACAACGGTTCACTTAGTTAACATGATTCCCACTGCTGTTACTTCTGGCATCTCTCCTTTCGAGAGATTGAATGGTAAGCCTCCAGATTATCTTTCTTTGTGAGTATTTGGATGTACTTGTTTTATTCTCCGGCCTCATTATAACCGTAATAAACTTTCTTCGAAATCCGTTTTGTGTGTTTTCTTGGGTTACGGTGAAGGACAAAAAGGCTACATGTGTTATGACCCTAGTGCACAAAAGTTATATGTGTCTCGTCATGTTATTTTCCTTGAACACATTCCATTTTTCTCCATTACTTCTGACTCTATTATTTCTACTAAGTTTGAATTGCTTCATATTGACCTTTTTCTGATAATGGTGATGCATTACTCCCCTCTAGTATATCTACTTCTATAGTTCCCCTACCCCCTATTATTCACATTTATTCTCGCAGGAACACTTTGGCTTCTTCTACAGATCCAAATCCTCCAACTCCATCGGCAGACTCTTTTTCATCTACTGACAATGTGGATTATGAACCTCCTCGTCCTCACTATCCTCAAAGAACTCGTAAGCCACCTTCTCGTTTTGATGGTTTTACGAATTCTTGTTACTCAACTGATTTTTCTTCTTTTTTAGTCTCTATCCATTCTCTCTCTAAACCAATCTCCTATAAGGAGGCTATTCTTGACCCTCTTTCGCAACAGGCAATGAATGAAGAGCTTTCAACTTTGCATAAAACTGGCACATGGGATTTGGTACCTCTTCCTCCAGATAAGTGTGCAGTCAGTAGTAAATGGGTGTACAAAATTAAAACCAAATTGGACAGATCCGTGGAAAGGTATAAAGCTCGTTTAATTGCTCGGGGTTTTACTCAGGAGTTTGGTATTGATTATGAGGAGACTTTTTCTCCAGTTGCAAAGATGACTTTTGTTCGCACCTTGATTGTTGTTGTTTCTATTTGTCAATGGCCGCTCTCTCAACTGGATGTTAAGAATGCATTTCTAAATGGGGATCTCACACAAGAAGTTTATATGACTCCTCCTCCTGGTGTTCACCATAAACCTGGGGAGGTATGTAGACTCCGAAAAGCGTTATACGGTCTCAAACAAGCTCCTCGAGCTAGGTTTGAGAAATTCTTTATGGTGATTGTTTTCCTTGGTTTTCACTCTAGTAATCATGATTTTGCTTTATTTGTTCACTCTACATCTGATGGTCATATTCTTCTTCTTTTGTACGTTGATGATATGATTGTGACTGGTGATGACGTAAATGGGATTGATCAGTTAAAGCTCCAACTTCAAAACGAGTTTGAGATGAAAGACTTAGGACCTCTTCGTTACTTTCTTGGCATCGAGGTAGCCAACTCTCCTAAGGGTTATCTTCTATCTCGATCTAAGTATACTGCTGCTATTATTCAAAGAGCCCACCTTACAGACTCCAAACCTGTAGACACTCCACTTGAGATGAATGTTCGGTAATCTCCATCCGATGGTACTCTTTTAGAAAATCCTACATTGTATTGCACTATTGTTGGAAGTTTAGTTTATCTCACCATTACTCGTCCTGATATTGCCTATGCTGTGCATATTGTTAGTCAATTTGTCTCTTCGCATACTTCTGTTCACTGGGCTGCAGTTTTATGCATTTTACGTTATTTACGTGGCACTTTACATCAGAGTTTATTGCTTCCTTCCACCTCTTCCTTGGAGCTTTATGCTTTCTCTGATGCTGATTGGGCAGGGGATTGTACAGATCGTAAGTCTACCACAGGATTTTGCGTATTCTTAGGTGACTCTTTTGTATCTTAGAAAAGCAAGAAGCAAAATGTTGTTGCTCGATCTTCTGCTGAGGCTGAATATCGTGCCATGGCTACTATTACCGCTGAGATTGTTTGGTTACGTTGGTTGTTCGCTGATATGGGTGTCGTTTTATCTTCTCCTACCCCTATGTACTGTGATAACAAGAGTGCCATTCAGATTGCTCATAACTCTGTCTTTCATGAGCGCACCAAGCACATTGAGATTGAATGTCATTTTGTGCGTCATCAACTTCAGGTTGAGATCATCTCTCTACCATTTGTACCTTCCACTATGCAGTTAGCTGATTTCTTTACCAAGTCTCATACTATTTTACGCTTTCATTTTCTTCTTAGCAAACTCTCGATGTTACTTGGGGCTACAGCAAGAGTTTGAAGGAGGGTGTTAAGTAATTATCCTTGTATATAAGGGTAGTATAGTCTTTTCCATGTATTAAGGTTATTTTTTTTATTTTTTATATATATACATCTCCGTTCTGTTTTTTCTTAATTGCAATAGAATGTGTATTCTCTCTTCTCTCTTCTCCTTTCCGCTTTCTTTCAATATCAACTAACAATTCTAGCTTGCCCAGAAAACTTTCAATAAGGTATGCTAATTACTATGCCACATTTAAATGTTGTCATGTAGCCTAATTTGTAATGGTTGTCAGTATATTTCCCTCGTTATTCTGAATGGTTCAACACTTTTTGTGAACAAAGAACATAAGCAGGTTAATGTATAACAGATTCATGCATTCCATTCTTTTTGCGAAATTAATGCAGTGGATTGGGAATAGAAAACAAAATGTTTGCAAACATACTTTAATTAAAGAGTTTATTATCTCCAACTGTTTGTTCAGACATTGGATGCTAAGTAATGTTGTCAAAGTAAAGTACGCTTTTGTTTCTGAAATGGACACGGGAATTGGGACACAAGAGTCCATTACTTCTATTTTCAATTATCGTGCCTCCAAGGTATCATTTACATCCCCAAGTTCTTCAATGGGGCAAAAAATCATAAGATAAAAATTATAAAAGGAAATGGTATATATCAATGCTTTACAAAATTCTGTTAGCTCAGTTACGCTCAAGGTCTATCTTAAAATTAACTCAAATGAGAAGTAAAATCATTGAATATGTCATCGCTGTAGGGAATTGTTACACCACCCATTGGATGAGTAAACCCGAATTCCTCTTCAGCTTGACTTAGTAAGTCTTGCAATGAAGGCTGGTTCAAGAATGATATGGGAATCACAAACCATTTATGTTCCTATTCGCCAACATAAACAATAACTTAGCCCTTTGGGACATCCACTGAAGTTGCACGGTTTGTTGCTGCTAATGAAGACAGTCGAAGAATCTGCTTAGCATGAAGGATAAGGGGATGCGAACAGCCATGATATTACAGGGAACTTAATTGTAAGAGATGAGCAAGAAAGAAAAGTAACTCAGGATTTGCAGGATGAGTTTTGAGGGCTCTGTTGGTTGAAATCCAATCGGTGAAGGTCTATATATATGTACTATATATAAATGAATGAACGAATAACTTTTAAGTGTTTTTCCTTTTTTGGGGGGCCTATTACTTACACACCCCCCCCCCAATTTTGTCATTAACACCACTATCTTTAATTTGATAAAAAACACATTTCAACATCCCACTTTTGTTTCACAAACACCCTCTCACTTAACTATTACTTAACTTATTTACCCAATGGTTAAAACATTAACCTTTATATTTATTCATTTTTTAATAAACTAATCTAACATTAACCTAAATAAGTAAACTTGTATCTCCCCTTTCCCCCTTCAAAATCACATTCTATTGCTTCAAGTAAAACGATAGAGAAAGGAAAGAATCACTTCTTTATCATTTGAGCTCTCAAAATCAAGAAATCACAACTAAATCGAAGCACAAATATTATTGGTGGGAAGTTTGAAAATTGGATTATGATAAATAAAAAGCATTGTTCATGAGATGGTGGAGAAAGAAGAAGTTCAAGAAAAAGTTTATGGTGAAATTTCACTCCAAAATGAAGCCAAAGATGTATTATAATTGTTATTATCGGTGTATTAATGTGTATATTAGCTTTCATACATCATTCTATAACATTCAAATTGAAACAAAGATGTAATCCCCAAAACAAAGTATAAAATGGGTTCTGTCCAGGTTTGACTCGCTTTATATAAGGAGAGTAATCTAGTTACAACTCTCCTCAAATAAGGCAAGTGTGTACAGACACACTCATCCCATGTGAGACGAATGTGTATTATTAGGCAAGTCACTTACAACACATTCACTTGATGTAGGGTGAGTGTGTGTGAATCCACTCACCTGTCATTATGTGAGTTTAATTTAGAAATACTTCAGTACACTCCGCACTCCATTACCTTATATTAGGCGAGTCACTTATAACACATTCAATGTAGGGTGAGTGTGTGTGAATCCACTCACCTGTCATTGGGTGAGAGACATAAATAACTTATTTCCTTTTCAATATTAATTAGTTTTATTTTTAATTAATGTTTGTATTAACTTTTAACTAAAAATTGACATGAGGGGGGTGTATGTGACAAAATCGGGGGGGGGGGGGGGGGGGGGGGGGGGGGGGGGGGGTAAATAATAGCCCCCTTTTTTTATATATAGACAAATATATCCTTTTATTCTAAAATTAAAATCTCTTACTCAAAATGAAAATGACATTGTACTAAAAATAAAATTATATATTTTATATCTTCTATTCAAAATAAAATTCACAATAGTATCAAATTACTGTACTAATAATTTTTTTTTTATGTATTTATGTTTTCTACTCAAAATGAAATTCACAATAATATCAAATCACTCTACTAATGAAAATCATGTATCAAATTATTCTAATAATGAAAATCACATTGTATTACTCAAAATAATTTTTTTTTAAAAAAACAAATTATTCCACTAATGAAAATCAGGTTGTAACAACCCGCCTAATTAAGCAGGTGTTAACGGATGCTGTATTTAATTAACTGCAGATAAATAAAAGTATACAATCGATGATTTAATCAAAGGTAGAGAAATTCAACGAAAATTCCGCATGAAGTAATCATAACACGAGGAAAACCATCATGTTGTCAAACATAACAATTACATAGAATACTTCTCAACTGGATTTCAATCCAGATACAAAATAGTCTAATACAATAATTCAAGCATAACCTTCCAACATGCTAAAATCCAAACACAAATCCAAGTCTGACAATCATAAGAATTAATACATATATAGGTAGTACAAAGTATCCAAACTAAATTCATTATTACAAGTACCACAAATTAAGATAAAATGACAACTAAATCCATAGAGACATCGGAGAAGACTCTAAGAGGAACTCGAACCTGAATCACGACCTCTACCCAAAACACGAGGTGTGCCTGAAAGAAAAATGAGGGAATGAGCCACGATTGGCCCAGTGGGAATTATAGGAAAAGGGAAATGCAATGCATGGACATATCACAATATAAAAAATTCGATTTACCTTGAATTCATTAACAAGAATTTTCAAGATTACATTAATTAATAAGGAAAATCTGTTTATTATACCGTAATATATGTCAACATTATCCACGTGTAACATACACGGTAACTGCATAAACGTCCATCCACCTCCTCATCTTTCTCGACCTAATACCGGTACTAGACGGAATAATACGCTCATAAACGCACCCCACCTTACTGTGGGCCTGTGCACTGGTAACCAGATTTTTGGCACCCCATCTTTACCATGGGTCTGTGCAATAACATAACTCAAGCACTTCTATACCGGTGCTTATCCGGTTCCAACAATCTCAATAAAATCAACAAACCATTAGGTAATAATTGTGGTCAAGGTAATATTTATAAAATCAACAAGTGTATCCCATGTGATCTTAATAATGTTACCCACTAGATAATCTGTTATCACATGCTCAAATAATTATAAAGTTTACCTATAGTCCAATTCTTGAATTAATTACACAATTTGCCCTTTTAACACTAAAGTTTAGTAGAATAGTACTTTTCTTTTATAATCATGTCATTATACCGAAAAGGATCAATAATAAAACCGTCAATAATAATAAAATATAATCCAAATTTTCATATTTTTCCATTAATTTTACTTGCCTTAGTCAAAATTTCTCAATTTCTTCAATTTTGCAAAAACTAGTGAGAGAAGTAATACTAGACCCGCTAATAACCTTATCAAACGTCTCATGCATATTTAACCTCAAACTTAAATATGATTTTAAGATGATTAACATTCTAACATTTGATTAATTTAGATGAAAATTCTATTATTAAACATGCAAGCGGTGTTTCTAGCGATTTTGGTACCAAAATCTAAAAATAACCCATAAATACCAACATGCACTACGATCAGCCCTTAATTTCATCATCAACAACTCATATAATAATTATCAACATACTCAGATTATATATATCAAGAATAAATCACATGCATGCAAAGAAAAGTAAGGTTTTGGTACCGAAAATCTAGTATAACTACTCGTACAACAATTTTCAAGCACAGAATGAAGAAATGAAGGGAAGTTACCACCTTAGTAACCTCTGGATAGAAGTATATATATAGCTCCTAATAGACCACCTACAGCAACCGAATGAGAAAACCAACCCCGGAATTGGATTCGCCACTCGAAAAACTAGTGAAATTAGAGATTTCGGGTCAAAATCCTTAAATTTGAGCTAAAAATTACCCATGAATAACCATTTCTCTCTCTAAAAGTATATGAGCTTGTTCTATGATCTAAAAGTTTAGGAATGGTGTTTAAATGAGTGAAGAAGATGGTCAAAGTTGGTCAATTTCGTCAAAAACAATATGGACCAAAATGTAAAAAAAACTGTGCTGTCAACTTGGACCAAAATGTAATTTTTTCGAAAAAAAAAGGTCAAACTAGCTCATTCCACTTCTGGATTACAACGATACTTTTCAAAATTAATCTAATAAATATAAATGACTTCTCGGAAAAGACAAAATTTAATTTGGGGTTCTAAAAATAATCGAGATAAAAGTTAGTGCTCAATACAAATTTTAAGGTTTTAAATTAAAATCTTCAAAAGTTTAAAATATGGAGTATTACATATTTTATGTCTTTTACTCAAAATAAAATTCACAATAGTATCAAATTAATCTACTAATGAAAACAATTACGTATTTTATGTCTTCGTATCAAATTACTTTTACTTAAAATGAAATTCACAATAGTATCAAATTAGTCTACTAATGAAAACAATTACGTATTTTATATCTTCTACTCAAAATGAAGTTCACAATAGTATCAAATTACTCTACTAATGAAAATCACGTATCAAATTATTCTACTAATGAATCACGTTGTACTACTCAAAATAAAATTAAAATAATATTAAGTCTTTTACTCATTTTATTCTACTCAAAATAGAATTAAAATCTTTTACTCAAAATCAAATTCATAATGATATCATATTAATTTGGTTTAAACTCTACTTATTTTAGTTTCTCTACTCTTCCAATGATATTACATCTCTTACAATACATCCTAATTTATTTCAACTACAAGTTTAATTCACAAACTTATATATACATACATAAGTCATATCAAAAAATACAAGACATATTATTAGCTCCTCGAAATGTACACGGTTCGTTATCTCTTCGAACATATTATTATTATTATTATTATTATAAACGAATCCTATTTCTTAAAATAATAGTTCAACAGAACCGTGGATATTGGTTAGTGTTTTTATAATTTTTTTATGGTCAACAATTGTTTTCTTTTTGCGTAAATGATTTTATTTTTTTACTATTTTATTGGCGTGTTTTTTTTTGGGACAATTGGGCATAAGGGTTAATTCCAATAATAACATAATTATAAAAGATATTTACAAATTAGCCGTGTAAATTAAGGACATTATACAAAAAGACACTAATACCCCTTTTCTATAACATCTAACGTCTAATCAAAATTGGTGTTAAATCTGTTTAGCACCATTCATTATAACATCTCACGTCTCATCAGAACTTGTGCTAAATGATTTGGTGCTAAATCTGTTTAGCACCATTCCTTATAACGTCACACGTCTCATCAAAATTGGTGCTAAAACCATGATGCTAAATTTGTTTAGCACCATTTTTTATAACATCTCACGTCTCATCAGAATTTTAGCACCAATGGTGCTAAATGGTTTTAGCACAAATGGTGTTAAATTTGTTTAGCACAATTCTTTGTAACGTCTCACGTCTCATTAGAATTGGTGCTAAAACATTAATAGTGCTAAATGGTTTTAGCACCACTAGTGCTAAATGGTTTTAGCACCACATAGCCATCAACAAAAGAAGGGCACCGTTCAAACAACTTCAACGCAATAATTTTTTTTTTCATTATATATATATATGTATGTATTATTAAATTAATTAGGTAAAAAAAAAGGAGAAAAGAATAAGAAGACTATGGTTATGGTTAGGGTGAAATTTGTTGAATGAATGGATTTTGGTGCTTCAAAAAGAAGCTTGTCGTATGTAGCCTTGTCAAAAAGAACCATGTTGTTCACCTTCTCCTTTTGCTCCCCTTTGCTCCATTTTTTCATCTTCTACTTCCCTCCCCTAGATTTGGTGGGCTTGGACAATGGTGGAGGTGCTTTATGTTTCTTGGGTGCCATATGAGATCTGGGGTTCAGTATGTAAATTCATTTATATTAAGGGTATATTTGTCAATCAACATTTATCATAATATTAAAATAAATTAATATTATGAAAAGTGTCTTTATTGTAAAACTAAATTATAAAATTAGTAATGATTTCTTTTATTAAACATGAGTTTGTCCTTCAAGTTATAAAACATTACGGAGTGAGGCCCTAGAACCCATTATCTCTTTTTTTATTAGTTAATGGTCAGTGTTTTTCATTATTATTGGTTGCGTACACTTTAAATTTAATTAATCTCCTTGTCTATTGGTTAAACCAAAAATACAATTAATTAAACTAATAATAAATGTATTAATTATATAATATACTTCAATACAAGTTTATGCTTGGCCACCTACGGAAATTTGGCGCAACAATTTTAGTGCACCTAATTGATTATACCATTCTTTTACAATTTTAAATTACCTTCTACACTTGATATTATTGTTTTTGTTTATTTGTGATATATTTATTAAGCTTTTGCTTTGGATAGAGTTTCGTTTTTTTTTACTTCATTAACCAAATCTTTTTAACATATTTATTACTAAGATTATAAACCTTTGCTAAATACTAAATGCACGTGCAATGCACGTGCGCAAGAACGTTCCTTCAAAATATTATAGAGTGGGTGGTGGAGAAAGAGGCATTTGGGTGGGAGCCATGCCGAGACAATGGCTCATGATGTATCACATATTTATGCCTTCCAACTAATTATCAAGATTTGTGACTGATAGGTTAAAAATATTGTCAAAGAAAGAACATCAAGGCATACTAGTTTTCGTAAAATCACATCTCCAATGACCCCCTTCAACTGACATAGTTATTACAGTACTAGAAGTGAACATGCATCAACTTGCTGGATAAACCCCGTGATGATCATGTGAACTAATGTGACATAATGTTATTCATATTTTGGTAAGATCAAATTTCACACAAACGAAATATTTAGATGCACATGACTACAGGTTAGCTTCAGGTGATAGAGTTGTTCTGCGATAGAGTTGTTCTGCTATGCTTAATGTCTTGACCTAACTTTATCGGAATACCAAACCAGAAAGCTATGAGTTCGGATAAACTAAATCTGATCATCTTTGAATATAGGGGTAGTGGGTGAGTGGATGATCCTTCAAAATCTAGATTGAATGGTGCAGATTGATTTTTTATGATGTCAAATGAAAGGCTATAATATGATGGATATAATGATTTTGCTGTCTTCAAACTCATTTTCTTATAATTGCTTAGGAACATCATGTCCTACCAATTGCATAGGATAACATGCTTTTGTCTTCAAACTCATTCCTTTTTGTTTTTTTTTTAATAATAATTTTCATGTACATAAGAATTTGGAACTGAAACTGTACCTGTTGAAATCCTTTTGAATATTAAAAGACAAATCTAAGGACTTCAGCCAATCACAAATACCCCGTCCTCCAAACAAAGAACCTCACAAAAACCAACTGTAAAATAAATTATGAAATCAGATTTAGTAAAATTGTAAGTTTTAGACGATTTAATGTGTATTTTCAGCTTGCAAAAACAAGCAAAAAATTGTTTTGAACTTTTAATAATCATCATAAACACACACTATTCAATAGAAATGCTCAATCATAATAAACATAAAAAAACTTTTCAGTTGAATTTCCGTACTTCAGCTGGAGGCACAGTTACATATGCAATTACAACATAGCATAAAGAAAATTGATCATTATGATAGATAAATCTGAAGAGGTTCATAAATTAGAGCATAATCATCTCCAACCTTATTTGAAACTGCCACAACAGTGTTCTAAGGACTGAGGAACGGTATGAGCGAAATTGGAACAGCAAAGAAGGGAGGAAATAAGGAGGAACAGAACAAAAAGACTCTAGATAACTAGTTCTTCTCAAATTAAATGCTAAATGCGGAGTCCTCATTAAGAATATGGCATCGGGCAACGAAATTTATATTGTTAGATTAATAAGGTAAGCACCACGGGCTTGCGAAAAGATGAGTATGATCACTTTGTCATTAAAACAAGAATATAATTCAACAAAAAATAAAATGATATGTTATTCGTATAAGAGTATAATTTACATCAACATGGATATAAACAAAAATGTTCTCCTAATACAGTGTACAAGAACTAGGTTCTTCGGGTCAATGTGTTAAAGAGTAAATGTGTCCTAGGTGTTAGCCATTTTGGCATCTTAGTTTCTCTTCTTTCCTCAAGAGCAATTCAAACTGCGAGTGAGATTAGTGAATGCTTCTTCTCTGCACGGAATTGTCAGACCACCAGTAGGATGATCAAAACCAAATGCCTCTTCAGCCTTGCTAAGCAAATCTTGGAATGAAGGATGGTTCAAGTACGATAACGGAATGACATGTCGCTTCCTATCAGTTTCTCCAACATAGACAGCACAGTGGCCTTTGGGTACATTTGTAGTTGTCGGAGTTGAAAAAATTCGTCGAACAATCTGCTTAGTATGAACAAGTCCTGGCAATCTGATACCCATGATTCTATTGGATTCTGTTCTTAAAAAGATATTGGCAAGAAATTTTGTCTATTGCAGTTTGTGAAAGATGAGAAGATTTGGCTGTGGACGAACATTGGAAATGTTGGAATAGAATATATATAGTGAAAGATGGGCAAGGGCGGGGGGCAGCAATCTGAAATCGAGTGAGTGGTGAAGAGACTATTGCACGGTGGGTCCGTCAAAAGACATGATTATGCATTAATGCCTCTTAACAGAAATACATATCTTTAATTGGTGTTTGTTAGATGATTATCTCTGAGGCGATGGGCAATGACCCATCATGGTAGTAGACCAAACGAAAATTGGACCTATAGTAACATTATTACGTGTGCCACTAGCTAATCTATATGCAACAGATCATGAGATTTGGGGACCAAATGGTAGGGTTTAGTTTGCTATTTGATATCATTTAAAGAAGTTTGGTTATGAAATAAACTTGAAGTTTCAATATTAATACGGGCCAGTTGGCAGGCGCAGGCAAAAATGTTCTTTTGCAGTAACATCGTGGCAGTTTCAAATGGCAAAGAGTACAAGTAGGCTCGGATACGTGTGAACTTCAGGGGTTCTGTCCAGCATGTTGATGCATGCTTGGTTCAAGTCATGTTATATGTGTATCCTTACATGCATTAATCAAATGTCCCAAACATGTTTTTGATCATTTAAATCATTAAAAGGGGGTCCTATCTGTCAATATTATTTGACCTATCATAATCTTGATGATAAGTTGGAAGACAAGAGCATGTGATTCTTCATATGCCATTGTCTTTCAATGGAACCCATTCAAATCTCTCTCCACCACTGGCTCTACAATTTGAAGGATCACTCGCTACAAATTTCATCTATATATACCCAGCACCAACTGCCTTTCAACAAACACATTCCATCAAAAACAACTCTCTTTTCATCTTTTACTCGCTCTGCAATTACTTGGAATCAGTCTTTTGCTCTCTTCATCATACCTAGAAAGAAGTTATCTATTACAATCATGGCTATTCGTTTGCCTCGCATCATTAACGCTAAGCCGATTCTTCGAAGGTCTTCTTCATCAGCTGCAAATGTTCCGAAGGGCTATTTTGCTGTTTACGTTGGAGACCAAGAAAAGAAACGATTTGTGATTCCGATATCATTCTTGAACCAGCCTTTGTTCCAAGACTTACTAAGTCAATCTGAAGAAAAATTCGGGTTTCAGCATCCAATGGGTGGTCTCACAATTCCCTGCAGTGAGGAATTGTTCATCGATCTCACTTCTTGCTTGATAGGATTTTAAGTTAGACCAGAAACATAGTTTAGCTAGAACAATTTTGTAAAGCATTGATGACATTTTTCTTCTACAATTTTTCTTTGATTTTTTCACCCCAGTGAAGAATATGGGGATGTAACAGTGTCACCAAGTATGATACAATTATGAATAGATGTTGTGGAAGTTTTTCTCACATTCACTTCTCAATTTCAGAAGCAAAAGCATCTTTTACTTGAAAATTTTACTTTTTGGGTATCCAATGCGTAGCAAACAGTTGGCAATAAGGTTTTCTTTAGGTAAATTAAATTCTGTTTGTAGCCTAAAAATAATAAGGTAATCATATAACGACCCAATTATCTCTAATGGACTCATCTAATTCCATTGTAACTAATCCATATGATATTTTACGTCTAGTATTTTTTTGCTCTTTAAGTTTCACATTCGTTCTTCCATCCATGAATAGGTTATATCAGCTGGCAGCATGCATAGTAGTTTTAGGCTGCTCCAATTTTTTCTGTACATAGTGGAATGCCTTAAAAAAAATTCATATGAGATACAACAAAATGGATGAGATCAAAGAATGAGATGTTCTATTGGAAAATGCTCCTAAATTTATTCTTTTTGATACATCATCAGTCCATTAAACGGCTTAGGATATATGGGACATTAGTTTTTTCTTTTACGAGTTACTTCTGCTGTATTTTGTTTGGTTTATTAGCTGTGCTTTATGATTTAATCTCTATGAACCCCGTCATTCATCGAAAGGAAGACATCTATTTGGAGGTATCTAATTTTCGGAATATATGCTTCGGACGGATTCACGCAGAAGGTAGTGTCCACTGCTGCATTTGTACTTCTGTAGGAATCAATAGATTCTAACCTTTCGAGCTAAGAAGTTATGTACAATATTTGTTCTGTAGGAAACTCATCATCGACGGTTGTTGTAGTATAGTGGTAAGTATTCCCGCCTTTCACTTATTCATGATAATTTTTCCTTTGTTCATGACAGGCAGTTGAGGTGCTGCACTGTCATTTGTCAATCTCACTGCTTCCTTTTTTTGGATCTATGGCGTGAGTGGTGAAGAGACTATTGCACAGTGGGTCCGTCAAAAGACATATGACATTAGGTAGCACATGATTATGCCTCACAGATTACATATTTTTAATTGGTTTTTGTTAGATGATTATCTCTGAGGCGATGCGCTATGACCCATCATGTTAGTAGACCAAAGGAAAATTGGACCTATTATAACATTATTACGTGTGCCACTAGCTAATCTATGTGCAACAGATCATTTGATTTGGGGGCCAAATGGTAGGGTTTAGTTTGCTATTTGATGTCCTTTATAGAAGTTTGGTTGTCAAATTAAACATAAAGTTTCAATATTAATACTGAACACTTGCAAATTGGTTTTTAATGTGGCAATGTTCCTTGACTTAAACGAGTAGATTTATTTGGAGAGGGGTTGAATCAGAACTGGAAGGAAACCTGTTATAGAATAATGTTTTGTGAGGCCAAGAAAACCTAACAGTGAGCCCAAACCAGTGAAATAATTATGAAAATGCATTTATATTTCGGATTAATATGTTTGAGACAAAATGTATGTCACGGGGTAATTTTCTCGACCCCGCGCAGCGCCCGGTACCCAGACTCCTCCGGGTCCGGGCCAGCCTAACCCCAGCAACAACACGCAGCGGAACGCGCACAAGACACCCAACAAACCCTTACGTACCTGTATAGATTCCCGAAACCCATTAGTACAGCACACAAAGGGCTGCATCGCCTTGCCTCTCGGTGTTAGGCCTCTCACACATTGGGGTCTGACATTCTCCCCCACTCAATTCTGCAACGCCCTTGTTGCAGGCTCTGACCTTGTGGCTCCTGACACAATACTCGCACCACCTCCTTAGGCGAACTCTACTCGCACGGGTTACTTCCTTCACCCACGTAATGCTTTCTTGCTCCCCACCAAAGTCATAATGCGTGCCCTTCACCTTTGCTCCGCGATTCACTATCATCCAGTTCTTCCCATTCCACTAGTAAAGGCTGTGTCACCGCTCGTCTCTCCATAGCCTGATTTGCTAACCTCGCTCTGATACCAATTGTCACGGGGTAATTTTCTCAACCCCATGCGGCGCCCAGCACCTCGACTCCTCCGTGTCCGGGCCAGTCTAACCCCAGCGGCAACACGCAGCGGAACACGCACAAGACACTGAACAAACCCTTACATACCTGTATAGATTCCCAAAACCCATTAGTACCGCACACAGAGGGCTGCATCGCCTTGCCTCCCAGTGTTAGGCCTCTCACGCATTGGGGTCTGACAATGTACCTCTTCATGGTTTAGCCAGATTAAACATTGAACTGAGCCGTTAGGATTTGTTTGTCTATTCTAAGTTATAAAATGTTTCCGCTCTTAAAAAAGAACAAAAAATATTATTCAGTATTGCGTAGAATATTGAAACTGTTTCCTCTCAAGATTGGAAGGCTTTCATAGTGCTAGTTGGCCTTAAAAACAAGTGGCGGCAAAGACTTGTATTTTATATTATATCATCATGCAGACTGGAAACCATATAATATAGAACTGAACATATTATGTTTAAGCTAGGAATTTTGGGCAAGAATCAATGTTAGAATTTAATTAGCCGGAGTAATCTGTATCTAAAGGTTGTTTTTAAAACAAAAGGCCATCCTAGTCATAAGGCAATAGCACGTTGATTACATATTCGGTCACAAATAAGAGTATACAGTTTCTTTCATTTTAGTGTTTTTGTTGCAAATACCTAAATTTTTTTAATATTTTTTTCAGTGCTTTTGTTAGAGAAAGTGTGGAACTCTTCAATCTTAATTTTGAGCAAGCAAAGTACTAGAATCCATATAGTGATGGTCACAATGTTCCTCCTGGAACTAAAATTTATCTGAAGTAGAGAGGTCTAATTTTCAGAATATATATATGCTATGGATTCAAACAAAAGGTAGTGTGCACGGCATTTGTAGGAAGCATAATTGTGCCAACCCTCTATGCAAAGGATTTCGATAAAATCCATTTTTTCTGTAAGAGCTCAACATTGAAGGCCGTTGTAACATAGTGGTAAGTATTCCCGCCTATCATGCAGGTGACCCGGGTTCAATCACTGGCTACGGTGCTATCATTTTTGGCAAGCTCTTCATTGTTCATTGTTCTTGACAAGTAGGATCAATTGTTCAAATGCTCATGAAGAATGTTTATATTCACTAACAATTCTAGCCTGCTTGCAAAATTTTCAAGGGTTTTAAGATGTGCCAATTATCATGCCACATTTAAATGTCGTTAATTGCTGTTGCCAAATTTACAATGTTTGAGTTATCGGCATCTTTCACTTGTTACTCTCAATGGTTTGTCACTTTCAGTGAAGAAAGAAGATAAGCAGGTTAATACATAATAGATCCATGCACAAGGGAATAGTGGTGAATTGGAAATAGAAAAGAATCTGTTTGCAAACAGAGTATATTTAGATAAAGTATCATCTCCGACTGGATACTCAGATTAATATTGTCAAACTTTGCTTCTGAAATGGACAAGAAAATGAGAAAGAAACTTCCATTAATTGTATTCTCAGTTATCAAACATCAAGCCGTTAATTACATCCCCAAGGTCTTCATTGGGGCAAAAACTCAAAGATATAAATTGTAAAAGGAAAAGGTATATGTCAACACTCAACAAAATTGTGTTAGCTCAATTACACTAGAGGTCAAACTGAAAATCCACTCAGGCGAGAAGTAAGATCGCTGAATATGTCCGCGCTGCAGGGAATTGTTAGACCACCCATTGGATGAGTAAACCCGAATTCTTCCTCAGCTTGACTTAGCAAGTCTTGGAATGAAGGCTGGTTCAAAAATGATATGGGAATCACAAACCGTTTCTTTTCCTGTTCTCCGACATAAACAGCAACATAGCCCTTTGGGACATCAACAGCTGAGGCCAATGAAAATCTTCGAGAATCTGCTTCGGATGAATGATACGAGACATGTGAATGGCCATGATTGTAAAACAAATACTGGTGTCTAATTATGATGAAGACGCCAGATAATTTCAAGGACTTGAGAGAGTGTAAAAGGTGAGATAATGATGAAATGTGTTAGTTGAAAGCCAATGGGTTCTGGTGTGCATATATATATAGAAGAAATGCATTAGTGAGTGATCCTTCAAAATATAGAGTGGGTGGTGAAGAACAATTTTGGTGGGGGCCAGTTGGAGACAAAAGCATATGAAGGTTCACATGCTTATGTTTTCCAACTAATCATCAAGCTTCAGAATGAAAGGCTAAACCAATATTGTCAAGAACATCATGCCCTACCAGTTTGGTAATCACTATCAAATATGACCCTCTTCTATTGATTTAAGAGATCCAGAAATACACAATTGTGTACAGGTTGGTTTCATGTCTTAAAGTTGTTCCATTTTGCTAATGTCTTGACCTAAATTGATTGGAAGAGCAAATCGGAGAAAGCTATAAGTTACGGGGAAGAAATCTAAATCTGTTCATCTTTGTATATGGGTGTAGTGTATGATCTTTCAAAATCTAGATTAAGTGGTGCTGATGTACACATTTTTTTGTGATAGCTAGTGAAAGACAATAGGGAAGAAATCAAAATCCGTTCATCTTTGTATATGGGTGTAGTGGATGATCTTTCAAAATCTAGATTAAGCGGTACTGATGCACGAATTTTTTTGTGATGGGTAGTGAAAGACAATAACATATGAAGTATCACATTTGTCTTCAAACTCCTTTTCAAATAAATTTGCTTAGGAACATCATGCCTACCCAATTATATATAAGAGCCTAACACGTACCGAGGACCCCTGATTAAATACAAGTTGTTGAGATAAGTCCTTTTTTCATAATAATACTCAAGTAGATAAGAATTTGGCACTGAAACTGTTTCTGTTGGAATGCTTGGAAATATTAAATGATAAATCTATGGATAAAGCAATAACACATCTCACCCCGGAAAGAAAAAAAGTAAACTGACAGAACAACCAACTGTAAAATAAATTATGAAATCAGAGTTAGTAAAATTGCAAGTTTTAGACAATTTAACGTGCATGGGAAAGCTTGCCGAAACAAATGAAATATCATTTTAAACTTTTAGTAAACATCATAACAACACACTAGTCGTTGGGAATGCTGAGCCATAACAAACAGTTTTTCAGCTGGAGGCGTACAGCCAGTGAGTCAGAAGTAAAATTTAGAACATGACATCCAAAAAACTTGCATCACTGCAGGTGATGGATAAATCCAAAGATCACATAAATTAGAGCCTAATCATATTCAACGTTACTACCACACAGTCTTGGACAGAGAGGTATGGGCGAATTGGGGCAGCAAAAAAGCAAAGAAAGAAGGAAGGTCAACAGGTTAATAAGAACTGAATTCAACAAAAAGGAAAATGATATGTTATTCGTATGAGATTAAAATTTACATAACTTGGATATAAACAAAAAGGTGCTCCTAATACAGAGTGCGAGAACTAGGTTCTTTGGGTCAATGTGTTAAAGAGTAAATGTGTCCTAGGTGTTAGCCACTTTGCATCTTAGTTTCTCTTGTTAATTTCCTCAAGAGCAATTCAAACTGTGAGTGAGATTAGCGAATGCTTCTTCTCTGCACGGAATTGTGAGACCACCCATAGGATGATCAAACCCAAATGTATCTTCAGCCTTGCTTAGCAACTCTTGGAATGAAGGATGGTCCAAATATGATAATGGAATTACATGTCGCTTCATTTCAGTTTCTCCAACATAAACAGCAAAGTGGCCTTTGGGTACATTTGTAGCTGTCGGAGTTGAAAAAATTCGTTGAACAATCTGCTTAGCATGAACAATTCCTGGCAACCTGATACCCATGATTCTAATGAATTCTTTTCTTGAAAAATATTGGCAAGCTATTGGTATATTGCAGTTTGTAAAAGATGAGAAGCTTTGGCAGTGGATGGCTATTGGTAATGTTGGAGGTTACTATATATAGTGAAAGATCGCGGGGTGGATAAGCTATGTGGCCAGCAATATTGAATGGAGTAAGTGGCGAAGAGACTATAGCACCTCGGGTCCATCAACGGACATCTGTGATTAGGTAGCACATGTTCATGCATCCTATCAAATATACATATTTGTAAGTGCTGTTTATTTTATGTTTGATTGTGTCTGCAGCAATGTTTTTGACCCATCCTTTTAGTAGACCAAAGGAAAATTGGACCTATTTAAGCTCATTATGTGAAACGGATTATTTGATTTGGGGACCTAATGATCGATAGGGTCTAGTTTGCTATTTGAAGTCTCATTTATAGAAGTTTGTTGTCAAATAAACATGAAGTTTCACCATTAGTATACGCGTTGACCGTACCAAATTAATATGGGGTGCTGGCAAATTAGCTTTTCATGCAGCAATTTTCCTTAAGACTAGTCGATTTATCTGAAGAGATGGCAGGTTGGATTTGGTTAAACCATGACAAAGTATATTCAGGTTAATATGTTGAATATATCTGAGACCAAATGTACTTCTTCGCGGTTTAGCCAAGTTATACAGTGACGTAGACGGTAGACCTAATGAATTGTTCGTCTATTCTAAGTTAGAAAATGCTTTCCTCTCTAAAAAGGGAAAATAAATCCTCTTCAGAAATTGTAGTATAAAAATAATTCCTCTCAAACTGGAAGACCTTCAAAGCACAAGTTGGCCTTAAAACAAGCTAAGTGGGGCAGAGACTTGTATTTGATTTCATATCCTCATACGGATTGGAAACTATATAATATAGAACTGAACATATTATGTCCAACCAAGTTATTTTACACCTTGAAAGATAAAAACTTTAGCCATATGAAGCACAAATAAAAACTCCTAATTTTATTTTTTTTTGACACAAGCAATGGGATATATATTAAATCAGCTCAGCAAGAATTACATCAGAAATAAAAGGAGGACAAATACCGTCCCACACTCTCTGACCAGACACAGAAGCCGCTGCTCTGGCAATGCTATGAGCCACGGCATTCGCTGATCGATACACAAAATTTACTTGACACTGATTAAGGCCTCTAATAAGAGCCTTGCAATCTTCAATAACAAGACCAAAGCAAGAGCAATCTTCTCTAGAATTATTAAGCGCGCTAACTACTAGTTTCGAATCTGATTCTAAAATTACATCGTGTAAGTTTCTTGCTTTAATCCAACTAAGAACTTCCCTAAGGCCAATAGCCTCAGCCAAGAGGGGACTGAAATTACCCCGAAGAGTGCCTTGAATAGCAGACACAAAATGCCCATTTGCGTCTCTGAAGATACCGGCATAACCCATCTTTGCTGTGTTTGAGAAAAGAGCCGTGTCTAAATTGCACTTCAGCTTGCCAGGGGCTGGACGAACCCAGCCAGCAGCACTGCCCACTTCATTTAAGTTGCTGCCAATCGGAATGGAATTGATAGACTGCCATTCCGCTAAACAAAGACCTGCTGAATTTACAACCGTCGACGCCGGCTTCGAACTTCCATTCCACACCAAGTCGTTCCTATTATTCCAATTCCTCCATAAGATAACAGCGCACAAACCCAAAACCTGCTTCGAGTGTAAGCGTTTCAGTTCATTCCACCAGCCCACCAAGTTATCGACATGATTCTGCGGAATACTAATCGCTGCTGCACTCCAAACAAGCTGTACCACTGGGCACTGAACAAGCCCGTGCAGAGTGGTTTCGTCATCCTCACAGCAGAAAGGACAACCGGTATCAATATCTAAATTCTTTGCTGCTAGAGCTACGCGGGTTGCCAAAGAATCCGAAAGAGCTCTCCAAAGAAAATTACGAACTTTAGGCGGAATTTTGAGCGACCAAATGAATTTCCAATCGGTGACCGGGGGCGCAACAAGAACTTGAGAATCAGCGAGTAAAAAATTATACCCGCTCTTAACACTGTATATTCCATTTTGAGACCAAGCCCAATACCAGCTATCTTCTCTAACTGATTTTGGCAGGGGAACCGCCAAGATATCATCACAATCTGAACTGAGAAATAAATCTGAAACTAAGTTCTCATCCCATTCGAGCATACCTGGCTTCAGTAAAGCATCAACGGTGACATCAGTTGCATCTTCCGGCGTCGGGGACTGAATATATGGCTGATCGGATCTTAAGAGCCACGGGGATCCCCATATTGTTGTACAACACCCATTACCGATTCTCCTCCTCGCGTCGGCTATAATTAATTCTTTGTTAGCAAAAATGCTTCGCCAAATATAACTAGGATTACCTCCTATGTTAGCCTTAATGAAAAACGAATTAGGATAGTATCTTGATTTATAAATTCTTCCACAAAGAGAGTCTGCATTGGATAAAAGCCGCCATGCCTGCTTCGCTAACATTGCCAAATTGTAAAGCCGAATACTACGAAAGCCTAAGCCACCATGTGGTTTTTTATAACATAATTTCTCCCACCGCTTCCAATGTATATTGTTGCTCTTGTCTTTCTTTTTACCCCACCAGAAGCTATTCATCATTTTCTCAAGGTCGTCACAAAGACGAAGGGGCAGAAGAAACACACTCATAACAAAACTAGGGATCGATTGAATGACTGATTTTAAAAGAATCTCTTTTCCTGCCCTAGACAAGAGCTTAGCCCGCCACCCAAACATTCTCTTCCACGCCCTCTCCTTGACATAAGAGAACACCTCTACTTTATTCCTACCGATAAAAGACGGAGCCCCCAAATATTTGCCGTGATTGGAGCAGCTATGAACCCCCCCCCCCCAACAGAGCACAAATAGAATTACGAACCTCCTCTTGCGTACTAGCACTAAAAGAGATAGAAGATTTAGCAAAGTTAATCATTTGACCAGAAGCTTTTTCGTAAACTTTCAAGCAATTTTTAACTGTGGAACATTCTTCTTCCGTAGCTTTAAAGAACATGAAGCTGTCATCTGCAAAAAACAAGTGAGAAATCACCGGAGCATGTCTAGCTACCTTACACCCATGTAGCAACCCTCTATGACAACGATCATTGATAATTGATGATAAACCTTCTGCGCAAATAAGAAATAAATAGGGGGAGATAGGGTCCCCCTGACGAAGCCCTCTGGTCGGAATAATAGGACCAATATCTCTACTCCCTTGTCGAATCACATACTTCACGGATTTAACAAACAACATAACTAACCGAATCCAACCAGCCGAAAAACCTAAAATATACGTAATTTAAAAACTCCTAATTTAAAACAAGGAAAGTATTAGAACTCGTATTGTAACAAACCTTGAAATATACGTAAGTGATACTGCAGCATAGGCAGTAGTATCAAACTTTTAAGTACTTTTGAGTGAGAGTAAATGGTTCCTAATGAATCGGACGTCCTTCAATGTTCTTTATAAATTTGTCTATTATCATGCTAATTTCCCAATACGAATCTTGTTAGAATACCTTTGGATTCCTTTTTTCTTCTTGGATTACTTTCTTCTTCTTGGATTCCTTTCTTCCTTTTCTCTTTTTGCATCTTTTATATTTTTTCTTTTTCAACCACTATCACCATTTCTACCTCTCATGGAATTATAGACAATCAGTAAAGCTATATTATTTTTCCTTTTGTAGTAATATATATACTAGTTTTCTAACCCGTGCGATGCACAGGCGGATTTATATATATATATATATATTTATAAATATTGATAATATTTTTAATTATTTTTTTGTCTTATTAAATGGAATCTAAATTTCACAAATATAAAGTAATCATTCATTAAGTATGAGAGTGTTATATTTTTCATATATATCAATAGTACTCAACAATAACTTTTGATCAAAATACAATTTAAGAACTTAGCATAATAGTGAGTTTGAAAATACCAATTTAATTAAATTGTACTTCCTAAGCACTCTCTTAACTTTTCACAACAAATTTAACTATATTAAAAAAATAAAAACAACTCTAGCAAATGAAACTTAATTATAACTTATAGTTTGGGAACATACTGTTAAATCTTAATTAAGCTAATAGTTTTCGCATAACAACATCTGACAACTCTTAATTAAGGATAACAATTAAAACTTTTAGAATTAACATAGGTACAAATTAAAAAGAGTAAGTAAAACTTGTAAATATATAAATATAATTGCAAATTTAATTCAAGTAATAATTTTTTGGTGACAAACTCAAGGAATACTTACAAATACATATAAACAATTTCCGTTCCTGAACTTGTTTTAACATCATTTTTACATAGTCTCATGGAACAAAAATCTGCACTCATTTATAATTTGTATTTTATAAAACAAAGGTTATATAGTGCGTGAGTATTTACAATGCTTTACTTTAGAAGAGGAAGAAGAATAGACCCATTAAGAAATCCAAAAAACTGGTAGAATAATGTAAGTATTATTAAACTGCTAACAAAAATGTAGGTTATATTATTTAAAAAAATTAAAATGTAAGACCTTAATTAAATCTAATAAATGCTCTCAAATCTATAGTATATAAGTAAAATGGAGGAAGTCCCTCCATTAATGCATAATTAATATGTAATTAATGCAATTAATTTGCTTTTTATGTTTTTTTCCAACTTTGCACCATAATTACACCATTTGACCTATTTATTGCGTTTATATTTATAAAATGGAGAAGTGAAAGTATTAATGCACTTTTTTTTTATAATTAATTAGGCAATAAATAACAAACTTAATATCATTCTTAATAAATAATATAATTATAATTATTATATATACTTACTTACTATATAGTGTTATGGAAGAAGTAGATACATTGATTATTTTTCTTATATTTTTAATTGTAGTAACATTAACTACTTATTAATTGATTTTTTATATTCTTAATGCATAATAAAATAATTATTATTATTATAATATTGGAAGTAGCATAATTTATTATACTATTTTTTTAAAATGTGTTAAATTAATAGTATTATTTTTAGTTTGTCATAGCAAATAAGTTATATTATCAACCATTAATTAGATTGAAATTAATATTTTCTTGAAAATAATAAAGTAAAAGTTGTAAAATTCATTTTAAAAGGAAGCAATATATATTTTATTCTCCTACACAACATATTAAAACCAATTATTTGTCAAACCTATATTAAGACAAACACTACTAAAATTGCATATTTATCAAACACCCGTGCATCGCACGGGTTGTTAACTAGTTTAACTTTAGAACTTCCTCCATAATTAATGCTACTAATGAATGTAATTAATAGGAGTGAAGTAAAAGACTTCCTCCATAATACTATTAGGCCTCGTTTAATTCAAGTATTAGGATCAGTGAGATTAATAATACCAGTATTAATAGTACTGGACTATTAATCCTGGTATTAATTTAATACCAATATCTTGTTTGATTCATGCAGTATTAATACTATGATATCTCATGTTGACGTTAATATCATATTAGATTCTGTAACTCGTATACGGGATTATATTTTGGACTAACAAAATAAAAAAAATTAAATTTTTTTTAAAAATAAATAAATAAATTTTTTTTAAAAAAAAATTAAGTTAAAATAATAATAATATAGTAGTAGTGGCATTTTTGAAAATATTATAGTAGTAGTGACATTTTTTAAAATATTATAGTAGTAGTGGGGCATTTTTTAAAATATTATCGTAGTAATGGATTTTTTGAAAATATATGATTTATTTTTCTTAATCCTGGATAAACAATACCACCTCCTCCTGGTATTAAATTATACCACAAAGAGTGGTATTAAGTTGGTACCGGTATTAGTAATCCCAGCACATTTGTGCGAATCAAACAAGATATTATAAAAAAAGTGGTATTAACAATCACATCCCACTTTTTAATACCCGAATCAAACGTGACCTTATAGTATATGATTAGTCATTTGTATCTTAAATGAATGATTTGTAGTATCAATGTAACCCATTTGGGATTCTTGAAGCATTAATATAATCTCTCTATTTCCATCTTGTATATTTTAACTCTGTTATGTTATTTTGCAGACCACTTTTGTAGCTGCATTGTGGCAGTTTCTAATTGGTACCAAACAGCAAAGAGTACAAGTGGGCTCCAATATGCATGAACTTCAGGAGGTCTGTCCAGCAAGTTGATGCATGCTTGGTTCAAGTCATGCTATAAGTAGATTATAATTTATGTGCATTAACCTATTGTCCCAAACATGTTTTTGATCATTTAAATCACTAAAATAGGGTCCTATGTGACAATACTAATTAACCTATCATAATCTTGATGATGAGTTGGAAGCCAAGAGCATGTGATTCTTCATATGCCATTGTCTCTCACTGTACCCCACTCAAATCTCTCTCCACCACTCACTCAACATTTCTAAAGATCGCCCGTTAACACTTTTCATCTATATATATATATACACCAGCACCAATTGCCTTTCAACAAACAAATTCCATCAAAAAGATTGTCATCTCAACTCATCTTTTACTTGCTCTACTAGTACTTGGAATTATTTTCTGCTCTCTTCATCGAGTTAGAAAGAAGTATTCTTTTGCAGTCATGGCTATCCGTATGCCTCGTATCATTAATGCTAAGCCGATTCTTCAAAGATCTCCTTCATTGGCTACAAATGTCCCAAAGGGCTATTTTGCTGTTTACGTTGGAGATCAAGAAAAGAAACGATTTGTGATTCCGATATCATTCTTGAACCAACCATCATTCCAAGACTTGTTAAGCCAATTTGAAGAAGAATTTGGGTTTAATCATCCATTGGGTGGTCTTACAATTCCCTGCAGAGAGGACGTATTCATTGATCTCACTTCTCGCTTGAGTGGATTTTGAGTTAGACCACGAGCGTAATTGAGCTAACACAGTTTTGTAAAGCATTGATGACATTTTTGCTTGTACAGTTTTTCTTTATTTTCTTACCTTTTTTCTTTTGCCCCAGTGAAGAACAGGGCGATGTAACTAGTATCTTCAATTATGATACAGTCATGAGTAGAAGTTGTGGAAGTTTATCTCACATTCTCTTATCAATTTCAGAAGCAAAAGCATCTTTTACTTTTAATTGACAATATTACTTTTTCAGTATCCAATGCCCAATTATCTGTATATGGACTCAACTAATTCGATCCATTTTTACTATCCCATTTGATAGTTTACTTGCTAGTGATTTTTGGCTCTTAAATTTCATATTCCTTCTTGCATCCAAAAAAAAAATGTTATAATTTGAGCATTCATTCCGGGCATTTCTTCAAACGTTTCATTAGGATCCTGTCCGACATGAGTTGTACCCATGGGCATGACCGACACACTTGAACTACTTGCTTCGGAATTGAATTTTTTTTCTTTTATTTTTTTTATTTTTTTGATACGTAAGTCCATTAAATATTTAAATGGCTTAGTCTGATGGGGGATGACTTCTCTAATATAGGCACATGAATTTAGCTTAAAGGTTATACTTTTGTCTGAGTTTCAAAATCTGGGCACATCAATTTTAGTTTTGTACCCAACACTTTTATAATTGAGTACATCAATTAAGGTAAGGAATTATATTTCGTGCCTCTTATCTCACCTATCAGTTAGTACATTTTTGTCTACAGGAGAATCAAGAGTTAGCTTTAAAGTACATAAAAAAGTTGAGCAAGAATCAAAGTCGCAACTAATTAGCCGAAGTAATTAACCTGTGATGCAGAATACAAGAAGATTATTTTTATATTTATATTTGTATTTAATTTACTTATATTTAAGGATAGTTATAGTATTTATCTTATTTAGCTAAGGCAATTAGGATTATGTTTTTATTTAGACTAATTAGAATTATAGTAGGTAATTATATTATTTATTTTATTACTATTTATCATTTGTTTAGGATTTTCTAAAGATTTTCTTGGTAGGTTATAAATAGGCATATAATATTCATTATTATCCAGAGTTGAATTATGAACTGATACAAATATAAATAGGCTAGTTAGCTATCGCCAGTAGGCACCCCCTTCTTCCCCTTTCTATCTTCTTCTATTATTCTCATTATTGTTCTATATCAATATGTCTCTACAATTGCATGATTGTTAGAAAATACATACTTCTTTCCCAGGTAAAAGTCCACAAGTGTCTACATTGTCTGTCACTTTAGTGTTTTGTTAGCGAATAATAGCCTAAATTTTCGTTTGTTTTAGTGTTTTCATAAGATAGAGTACAAATGTCAAATAAATACTCCTAATTTAGAACCAAGGAAGGTCACAATATTTCCTCTCGAAAACCGGAATTTATCTGACGTCTAATTTCCAGAATGTATGCTGTGGATTCAGGCAAAAGGTCGTGACCATTTGTAGGAGACAGATTGAGCCTACTATAAAATTCTCAGTATTAATCGAGGTATGAGATATGCTAACTTTCGAAGCGAGAAAATTCTATATAATATAGTTTCTGTAGAAGGTACAAATATCGAAGGTCGTTGTAGTATAGTGGTAAGTATTCCCGCCTGTCACGCGGGTGACCCGGGTTCGATCCCCGGCAACGGCGTCATTTATTTTAGACGAGCTCTTTAACGTCTTCCTGGAGTATTATGAGCAAAGAATAAACGTCTTCCTGGAGTATTATGAGCAAAGAATACAAGGTGTTCTGGAGTACAAGAAATTCAAATAACCATAAAGAACGTTTATAAATTATATTCAGTAACAATTCTACTCTGCCTGCAAAAAAGGTATGCATTCATCATGCCATTTATATGTTGTTCCCGTTACTAAATTTATCATGGTTGAGTTTTCCGTATCTTTCATTTGTTACTCTCGATGAACAAGATAAACAGTATTGTCAAAGTAAAGGGGGCTTTTGTTTCTGAAATGGAAAAGAGAATTGAGACAAAAACATCCATTACTTCTGTACTCAGTTGATCAGTTATCATACTTCAAGGCATCATTTACATCCCCAAGTTCTTCATTGGGCAAAAATTCAAAGAAATAAATTGTAAAAGGAAAAGGTATCTATTAATGCTTTACAAAACTGTGTTAGCTAAATTAAGCTCGTGGTCTAACTCAAAATCCACTCAAGTGAGAAGTGAGATCAATAAATATGTCCTCGCTGCAGGGAATTGTGAGACCACCCATTGGATGATGAAACCCAAATTCTTCTTCAGATTGAGCTAACAAGTCTTGGAATGAAGGTTGGTTCAAGAACGATATCGGAATCACAAATCGTTTCTTTTCTTGCTGTCCAACATAAACAGCAACATAGCCCTTTGGGACATTTGTTGTCATTGAAGATCTTCGAAGAATCTGTTTTGGATGAACAATACGAGGCATACGAATGGCCATTATCGTGAAAAGAATAATTGTGTCTAATGATGATAAAGCGGGCAGAAAATAAATTCCAAGGACTTGTAAAGAGAGTAAAAGATGAGATAATAGATTTTTTTATGGCTGTGTAATGTGTGGGTTGAAAGCCAATGGTTCTGCTGTGCATATATAGAGATGAGAAATGCGTTAGTGTGTGATCCTTCAAAATAATGAGCGGGTGGTGGAGAAGAATTTGAGTGGGGGCCAGTGATAGACAGGAGCATATGAATGTTCACATGTTATGTCTTCCAACTAATCATCGAGATTGTCGAATGAAAGGCTAAATAATACTATTAAAGACATCATGCCCTACCAGTTTTGGTAGATCACTTTCGCATATGAAACCCTTCTATTGATACTAAAGAAACATGTTTGGGACATGTGATTGATGAACATAAATATCAAATTATAACATGACTTGAACCAAACAAGCATCAAATTGTTGGACAAAAACAGGGGAGATTCACTTGAATCCGAGCCTACTGGTAGTCCTTGCTGTTCCATACCTAATTTGGAGGTCCTAAATGCTGCTTCGAAAGTGGTAGGTACAAATGATGGGTCAACCTGAGTCGCAACAAAATTCCAGACCATATTCATATTGCTGATTCAATCTAACAAAATTTTGAGAGAGATTTTCTTCTAATCTTTTGAAGGACACACCTTGTTATGCTCACGGATTCAGTTGGCTGCCTTGAGGACCCCTCAGATTATCCAGCAAGTTCTTCCAATTCTAACATCTACCGAGGTACCCAAAGGCCACATTGCCGTCTGCATTGGAGAAACCAAAAGGAAACGACTATAGTTCCGGTATCTTACTTGAATCATCCTTCATTTCAAGAATTGCTAAGCCTAGCTGAAGAAGAGTTTGAGTTTGATCACCCTATGGCTAGTCTCACTATCCCTTGCAGAGAATAAACTTTTGTTGCTTACTTGCAGCAGCTTGAATTTTTGATGACCAAAGTAGAAAAACGTGTCAATATTGATGGTCTGCGAGACACATAATACTTCTTTGAAATTTGTGTAAAAAGAGAATTGAGTAGTTACACAAGTTGTTTATTGTTTATTTGTTGAGTTGTGTTCTTTTTCTTAGATCCTTTAATTCTTTTTGTTTCGACGATTGATTAAGATCTTGGAAAGTGAAGCTGATCATACCACATTCTGAAATTCAGCAGTTTATTACCTTTCTCAACGTCAAAGGGCTATATGGACTATGGACTTCTTCACTAGAACAAATCCCAGTCCGAAAACAAAACAGTCTAACGCTCTCCCAACTGAGATATCCCCGCTGATGTTTATTTTCTTTCTTTATATCATTTCTAGTTACCAATATCTCTACAACTCATTTCATAAAAAACTATAATAGACCTGGGTTCCTACTCTATCTTTCTTAAATTCATTTTGATTTATCTGATTGACCTAGTATCGGCATTAATTTTCTGCTTATTGGAAAGAAGCTTAATCAGGTGCTTGCAACTGTATGTTGTCTCTTTGCTTCGAAAAAACAAAGGTACTAGTTAATTCCAATTCATCATAAAACCAATAAGTTAATTCCCACCTTTTGATTCTATAAGTATACTTTTTTTTAAGTTCTTTGAATTAATATTTTATAGGAATAATAAGTTTGCAGGCATGGACCAACCCCCAAGAATTTTAAAAAGGGAATGCTTGTCTGGCCATGGATCCACCCCCTAGTTAGCATAAACAAACTATTTTGTGCTCTAAGTTGCTAGCTTCTAATTAGATTCAAAGTGTATCTTCCGTACTTCGTCTCATCACAGTCAGGTTAGTTAAAATTATTCTGTTCAAACTGTCATCACTCCAAAGTTCAATTCCTTAAACTACCACAACCATAACCTAGGTTCCTTGCCAATTTTTTGTTATATATATAGTAAACGAACGTTGTGAGTGTCAAATGCGCTCATCAGATCAACACGTGATAATCTTGTTTTAATTTCACAATTTATTAATTTAAACATATATGTGCAACACAATACAAAATTTCTTTGGTGAATCTGCAGCATGTACTTCACAAATCAGACCCAAGTATATATAATATGGTTTTGTGTACTTCCCCTAATCCCAGCTTAATGTATTTTAATTGGCTCTGTTCAAATTGTCATCCCTCCAATGTTCAAGATCACATGGTAATCTTGTTTTCATTTCACAACTAATTAATTTAAACAAATATATATATATATATACACAACACAAAATTTCTTTGGTGAATTGGCAGCATGAACTTTGCAAATTAGACCCAACTAAATGGTCTTTTGGATATAAATTACATCTGCTGAAAGCATACAAAATGACTTTTTAGTATGTCCATTTGTTGGCTCTATTTGAATAGTAAAAAATCCCCTAATTGATACTACAGCATGGACCATATCAATTTCAAGTACTTTTATTCCTCTGGGGATGTAACCACCCGTACTTCAATGTTATCTACTGTGCGTTCTCTCTCTCTCTCTCTCTCTCTCTCTCTCTCTCTCTCTCTCTCCGTGTAACAAACTGCAAGGGATCAATTGCTTGCAAATATTTTCTCAAGAGAGTTGCAGTTAATTTATTAATCATTTGAATCATTAATTAAAGTTAGAATTAGATCTTTATATGCCTTAAATCAAATGTCCAAAATAAAATCATGGGAGTGAGATGAAAAACAAACCAAATAAAATCTTAGGTGTTGTTTGGTTCCAGTTTTTGTTTATTCTCACTTAAAACTTTTTGAAGATTCAATTATGCCAATAATTATTGGACATATTAACAGAACTACCAATAAGATCAGTTCCAAGCCTTTGCTCTTTACAGCACTTACAATGATTGTAATTGTTCTGAAACATTTAACTTTAGATCAAGCTTCTCTACTTTATCCGAAGAAAATATGCAATTGAAATAATAACTTAGAGTTAAAGTTGAACATTCTAATTAAGAAAATTTCCTTCTAACTAAAAAAAACAAAAAACAAAAGTAAACCTTAGCCGAATCCATAGCGATACAAATAAATCATAAAGCTCAACAAGCCGAACTAAGTACAGCATAGTCTTAAAATAGTTAAAATTTTACTGCAAGGAAAATTTTGTCCCATTTGGTTTTGAATATATTAGAGAAATTAGATCGATATCAAGTTCCATAAAGTTCCCAACTTATGGAAACTTTTGTCTTACATCACCTTCTATTCTTACTGAAAAAAGAAAGAAAGAAAGAAAGTCTGTTGATACACCTAGAATTCAATTTGAAGCAAAGGATACTTCGTAATACCAAGCATATCAGTACCCAACTGCCTGGATAACTTCAACTGTTTGTTGGGTTTGATAACTAATCGTGGTAAAAGTTGAAAAACAATATTAAAACATGAGCAATGTTACACATGCCGGATAATCTTACCGGCAACCACTGGTCCACTACATGCATGAGTTGTAGTTTCACAAGTTACAACTAACGTACAACCCATGTAATGCATCTATTAAGAATATATAGGCAGTCAGAAAATTATTTTCCATAAAACGTAAGAGCAACTTCCTACTCACATAAACAACCTCTAAAATTCAGAAGGCAAGAAGAAGTTGTTGCAAAGTAGAACGTACTATAGAAAATTAACAATATTTATTTAATGTTCAGGGAAAAAATTTGAATAGCAGCAAAAATGCAAACACATGAAGCACAATAGCCAAGAGACACAAAAATCTAACAGTAATAAAGTATCAATATCATCAAATCTCCTTTCCAATAAGAGGGGTTATGCCTATTTGCGTTAATCAAATCCTAACCTCTAAACCTAATAAGGAACCAAATCCTACTCCTCTACCTAGGAAACCAATTCCTAGGAATCAGAGACCTGAAATTCTAAATGAATCAGACCTAAAATAACAAATTACATCAAAATAATAAATTATTGAACTCGCACTTTGCCTCATCAGTAGGAGTTGCAAAGCTGCAGAAACGCAGCTTGATTTGCAGGTTCAAGATTTCCGCTGATAACGTGGTGATACCACACAGGGCTATGAGCAGAAAGATTTGCCAATGAAGCGACGAAAAAGTGCTTTGGATCATTAATTTCCTTTAGAGGGTCCTCCTCTTCTTTCTTCCCAGCATTGTGCAGATGAATGAAGGTAGCATTGTAACCAATAGTCTCAATATCTGGAACCTCTTCTGGTTCCTCCTTAACTCTATCCTCTGCTGGGAGTGTAAGAAGGGTAATGATGCTGTCAACCATCTTCCCCCAAAGTCTACCAGCAGCGGCAGGATCATCCAGGAGTATTGGATATTCACAGATAAGCCTAGTTTTTTTTGTTTTTCTTTTTATAAAATCACTAGCCTCCATAGAGGGCTAGTGTCATGCCATAAATAACCAAAAAAAGATGCATAAAGTGGGGGATACAATAAGGCCATCACCAGGACCAAAAAAAAAAAAAAACTAATGAAATGAACAAAAATTACAAAATGGACTAATGGACAAGACCGAAAGTTCACCAAGCACTTCAAAACAAAAAGATTAAGTCTAAACAGATGTCTAGTCAACTTCACTGAAAGCATGTAGTCGAATATGTGCATATAGTCAACTACTCACAAAAAGGCATGGAATCGACTATGATTCTGCTGCATTGACAGATTGATCCATTGCTGCATTACCATCTCTTTTCTTCTTTTCTTGCAAATGGACTTGCCATTGATATAGTGGCTGGGAAGAAGAAAATGAATTAGATTGAGCTGCTTCAGGAGGTTTTTCTGATGCAGCAGCTTCAGCTTCAGCTTCTCTCTTCTTTTTTGTCCTTTTCATATAGCTGCCATTGGAAAGCATCTGGATCCAAAGGTTGAACATGTTGAAGCAACCGAAGTTAGTTTAATCTCAATGGAAACAGTGATTAGCCTGAGATTAGGTACCCAAAATTTCTCCAAGATCTGAGGAAGTATATTGTCCTTAATAGCATTCACTGAATCCACGAGGTGTTGGAGTCCATGCTTGACCAGGAAGAGGGACATAGATTTCACAAGATGCTTTACAAACTTCACTGCAATGCAGCTATTTTGTAGCCGTGTAAATAGTAAAGCCCAGACGCGTCTCATGTATGGTTCAATCACATCATATCAAAGGTTCTCAGTGACTGTTAAGCACATAAAACCCCTGTTTGTCTGTGCTAGGAGATGAGACGAGCTTCCCGAATATCTCAAGCACACGGGTTAACCTCCCCTCTTGATTAAGCTCATGGGGTGCCACCTTCTGAAGGAAAGACTGAAGCAATCGCACAAGTGGCGGAACATTTGCAGATTTCTTCCATGTTTCAAGCAACAAGAGAATCTCAACGATTTACATGTAGTGTGGTGGGATGGGGGGTCTGTTCAGCTCCACAAGCTGTGCCAACAGCTGGAGCGCGTAAGGGAAGAACTCGGTCACGTCTTTGGCCAATATCATCTGGAGACGGAGGAAAAGGCTCGATTCAAAGGCTGGTACAAGAGATGGGTTCTTTTCACAAGCCCACCTTAAAAGAACAGCCACAGCCTCAAAGAGTTGGTGGTTAAATATGGGATTTTTTGGGTTCTCGCATACTCTATTAAGAACAGAAGTCAGCCCTGTGATGCAAGGCGAAGCAACCTCAGTAGAGATTTCTGCAACCCCAAGAACCCGCATGATGCACTTCATTACATTTTGATTCTCCTCGGATTCTGGCTTCTCCAAGACACTAAAAAGGTTGGTCATCAAGACTAACAAGAATGGACTGATGTCTGCTGATGTATATCTTGCTCTTACACCCTCATCCTTGACCAACAAGAGTTTCTCAATGCAACTCGCAACATAAGAATGAACAACATTCGAGTCTGAAGTCTAAACCAAGAAAGCGAACCACATCAGGAAATAGTGCTAGTGCAACAGGTTTTGAAATCTGAATTCTAAACATAGTGAAGAACTTCAATGCGCCCGCCTTCAACATCAGGCATCCATTAATATCCTGGCTTCTTAGCTCGGGAACAATTACCGATCCAAAGAGACTTTCAACAAGGTCAGTTGAAACAAACTACCACCTGCCTTTTCCTTGGCAAGGGAGACAATCAAATAAATGGCACAGTCCTTGTGCTTCCAATTTGCAGCCAGAGCCCGACAACTATTTATTTGGATAGAAACCCTTTAAGCGACCTTTTCTTTATTATTTTTAGCAATTCCCTTGAGGAGTTCACGTGCAATTCTCCTCCTCGTGTCAAGATCACAGCCTTCCATGTCCCTCCTAATGAACTCCCCATAATTCATATCAAACGACTCCTCATCCTCATCCCTCAACATCACATTTGGGATAACAACACTCTGGAAAATCAGCTGCAAAATATCATCCCTAGCAAACAACGTGTGATGAACGCTCTTGCTTACTGTGGTCAAGAACTTGAGAGCAGTCATGGATAGCCTTTCTCGAGTAGTTGACGCAGATGCAACCACAAGGAGACTCCAAACAGCATCCCCAAAACCACTCAAATATTTCTGAAGCAGCTCCCCCTCCTTCATGTAATGACTTGTATTCTCACAAACCGCAGCTCGCAACCCATCAACAAGCGTGAGCCCATCGCCACCACCATCTTCAAGATCAGGGTACTTGGCAGTGAGAATTTCTTTGAACTCAGGCATCCACTTATCCATATTATCTTTGAAAACTTGAGGAATATGCTGAAAATTCAAAGAATAAAATATCCTACAGCACAACCTTTGAGACTCAATAAGCGGTCTGATATTATCAGCCGCCCCACCTGATGTCACCGCCGATTTGATCTTTCCTCCAGTCCAGTCGAAAACTTCCAATAGCGGTTGTGCGAAATGGTCCACACAATACTCAAGCTCAACCACCAACTTGGCTGTTCTAAACTCGTAACGAAACTTCTTAAACAAGGAATTTAAAGTAGCAAGGATTCCATTAACGGAACTACAATCCGAAGCCTTACTAGCAAGATGCCAACATCTAGATTCGAACAAAGCTCCGGAAGCAATGTGGGCCAATGATCGGGGAAATCATGTCTACCAATCAAAGCAAGGGCTTCACTGAGCTGTGATTGTATCCTAGGGCTAGCCGCCGCCGATAGCATGAGAGAAACAATTAGGGTCTTGATTTGGTCCTTTTCGAGCATGGTTCAAAGTCGCGGTTTCGGTGCGCAACTTGGGCACTCAATTTTCAACTCGGATATCGGTATCGGTTTCGGTTTCGACGATATGGACCGATTTATTATTTAAAAAGCCCAAAAAATTACAAAAAAAAATATAAAAAAATTTTAAAGTATAAAATTAATAATATGGATCAATTAGATAAGCATAATAACATTATCTAATAC
This sequence comes from Lonicera japonica, assembly GCA_021464415.1. Classification (NCBI taxonomy): domain Eukaryota; kingdom Viridiplantae; phylum Streptophyta; class Magnoliopsida; order Dipsacales; family Caprifoliaceae; genus Lonicera; species Lonicera japonica. The sequence goes on from CM038471.1 coordinate 48,534,989, forward strand.
AAATTACATATTTTACATCAAAATATCATCATCTGTCGCACTTGATAATATAATATTACATCATAATTCAATAAATATATAACAATACAATCTTACAAAGTACAAATATCTTAAATATAAGTCAATTAGGCCTAGAATAATGATATAAATTATAATTATCATCATTACTCAAGAACTCTAGTGATGAGGAATGAGGATATAAAGGAGGTTGGGAATTAGCACTTGTGGGGTAAGGATGAGATGAATGGCTAGATGACCCATAATGATGAGATGAATGGCTAAATGATCCATAATCAGGAAAATTTGGTTGACCATCATGATGATAATACCCAAATCATCCCGATAATCGTTGCTACTTGAAGATCCATCATGATATGTTCCACGACCACTTCCTAATAATAACCACACGAGCAGCAATAGTATTATTTGACCCCCCACTACTAGCATAATCTTGTGCGGAACTTCCATAACCAGTGCCAAAACCATAACTAGATATTCCACCTCCGGATATGCTATGTCTACGACTATCATAATCATAGTCGTATCCATGTCTACCGTAATAGTGTTGGCCTAAGTTCAAGCTCTGTAGTTGATCATCGATACACCGATAGCTTTGTGAATGAGGATCATAGCCACTAGAATACTCATCATAACTAGGGAACCTAGTTAAATCTGCTAGATGCCTACGCTGCTCACTTATTCCAGGTCGATATCCGTGGTCTGTGTCTTGTGTGGCATAATAATTATCATCTCCACGCCATGACATACCACCATCATGTTGGTTATCAGTATCAGGATTGTAAGCACCACCTCTACTACCACTATTAGTACCTCGTATAGCACCACTACCTAGCCCACCTCCACCATCATTATTAGCATCATCATCATCATCCCCTCCATTGTCATCCTCATCGTCACTTGAGAAAACAGTAAGTTTTTGAGGTTGCTTACAACGGAGACCACCCTCCATCTCTTCTTCGCTCTTTTGAATACCCTCATCCAACCATGCTAAATCATCAGATTCTAAAACCCCTACCTCATTCTTCCTTACCCACTCATCCAATATATCACCATCATCAAATATATTTTTTAGGTCGACTGGGTTATAATAATCATCTGCATCACTCATGTACATCAAATTTCTAACTTTAAGGCGCATATTATAGTGCACATACACTAATTTATGCAATTTGTCATTGCTAATCGATTGCGAAGTTTTGCATGGATTATTGACCACGTGCTCCAATTTCTTTCACAACCAGAAGATGAACATGTTTGACTTAGGATTCTTATGGCAATGCGCCTGAGGTTAGGAGCCGATTCACCATAGTTATACCACCACTCAGCTACATAAAAATAAGTATAAGTACAAAAATATATATTAGTATTACTATTATCACATTGCATATGCTTATAATATTATGTTTAATTTAAAAAGATAATTTAGATAGTAATACCGGGAAGAGAACTTTTCACTGCTTTTTTTGTAAGAACTGATCCAAACTCTCCATTATGATTAACAAATTGTCTGATCTCATTCATTGCTTGCACTTGTTTTTCCAAGTCAGGTTCTAATCTTTTGATAGCCTCTTTTATTCCTGTTTTTACTTCTTCGTCATTTGAAATGTTGCCTTCATATTGAAACATTGGATTCAAAAAATATGCTGTGATAAGATAAAATAAGTATATGTTAGTAATTATAAATTTTATTAAACATATAAAAGTATTTAAACTTAAAAATGGAAGTACCTGCTGCATGTAAGTGTGCATGTAATTGACGATCCCATCTATCTTCAATCACATTCCAGTACTTTCTCCAATTGCTAACGTTATCTTTTATGCTAAGTTTAACCATAGCCATTCCTTGGTATATAACAGAAAGTGTAGGCTTTTATCTTGATCAACCACCTTCAAAAGCAGCACCAATGGTTCCATGACCAACATAACTTCAGCCGCTCGTTGCCAAAATCGATCTGTTAAAATTAAGTCAGCGACCTTTGATGCTACTCCCCTTCGATTCTTTTCTCGATTGAATTCAACCCATTCAGTTGTTGTGCACATTCGCTTTAATTCAATTTGATGCCGTATAAGACTTTCAAGGGCAATATATTCAGTTGCAAGTCTTGTAATGCCCGGTCTTAACAATTCTCTATCATTGGTATACTGCTTCATTAGATTCACAACTTTTTGACTATTATAAATGAAAGACGTGATCGACTTGGCTTCATTCAACGTAGATTTAATGGACTTCATGTTGCCTATGTCTTCAAGCATTAAATCTAAACAATGAGCAGCATAGGGAGACCAAAATAAGTGCTTTCTCTTGTCCATTAACAATTTGCCAGCTGCTTTAAAGTTAGGCTCATTGTCAGTTACGACTTGTACGACATTACTCTCCCCAACTTCTTCCACCACTTTATCCATAAGTGAAAAGATATAATTCGCATTCTTGATTTTATTTGTTGTGTCTACTGAGGTGTGGTATATCATGTTCCGGTCTGAATAAATCATGAAGTTAATGATTGGCTTCTTTGTTCTTGAACTCCACCCATCACACATAATAGTGCAACCATATTCTGGCCATTTTGCCTTAAGAGTGTTGATATAAGCCTCAGTCTCCTGTACCTCCTCATCTAAGTACACACCACCAATTTGATAACCGGAAGGACTTTAATCCCTGGGCCAACCTCAGCAATTGTATCAATCATTGTTTGATAATAAGGTCCACTATCAGCTGCATTGAATGGAATTGCATTGAAGTGAAAAAATTTGCTTATGGCCTTTCCTACTTTCTTTACGCCATCAGCAAAGAACATTCCCTTCAGCGTTTTTTGATAAGCTTTTTTAGGCTTGAACATTTGTGAATCAATTCCTGTTGATGGCATATTGACTCCTTCCTTAACTGACCAAGCTCTCGACATTTGTGGCCGCTTAGTCCCAGAAATAGATGGTCATGATCCTGAAACTGAATGTCTCCGTTCCTCTTCTGCTAAATGCGCCATTTGCCTACTTTCTTTCATTACTTTTTTTAGATGTGATCTTTCAAGATAATTCATTCCTTCTATATCTTCCTCATCGTCATCATCTCCACTGGCATTTATATTATAAAAATCTTCACCGCGCAAATTAGCTCTTAGTTTTTCTTTTTTCATTTTCTCTAAAGCTCTTTGTTTTAAACCTTTGGTTAGAAGCTCTCTCATCATACTTGTTACTTCTTCAGGTGCACAAGGACATGCTTCAACATTCCCCAGTATACATGCTATATGTTCCTTGAATATGGTGATACCGCCAGAAATAATTTTCTGACAGTAATTGCACACCACTTTTCTTTTATCCCCTTTAACAAGTTCTTTCCCATGTTTCCAACCTAAATCAGTTTTTGGAGCCATTCTACAAAAAAAAAAAAAAAAAAACAAACAATTTATTAAAACTATATTTTTTATTTCATTCTTATGATTTTAAATCCAACATAATTCTTAATATAACGTATGACCTTTTAAATATTTTAATATCTATATATAAATAAATATATATATATATATATTAATCAAAAAGTATTTTATCATATTAATATAAAGAGCACTCACATTAAAAAAAATAGCAAGAACATTCTTTTGTATACATGCTATATGTTCCTTGAATATGGTGATACCACTAGAAATAATTTTTTGATATTAATTGTGCAGCACTTTTCATTTATCCCCTTTAACAAATTCTTTCTCATGTTTACAACTTAAATTAGTTTTTAGAGCCATTCTACAAAAGAACAAGCAATTTATTATTACTAATTTTTTTAATTTCATTCCTATGATTTTAAATCCAACATAATTCTTAATATGACGTATGACCTTTTAAATATTTTAATATATATATATAAATAAATATCTATATATTAATCATAAATTATTTTATCATATTAATATAAAGAGCACTCACATTAAAAAAAATAGCAAAACACTTCTTTTGTATACATGCTATATGTTCCTTGAATATGGTGATACCACTAGAAATAATTTTTTGATATTAATTGTGCAGCACTTTTCATTTATCCCCTTTAACAAATTATTTCTCATGTTTACAACTTAAATTAGTTTTTAGAGCCATTCTACAAAAGAACAAGCAATTATTATTACTACTTTTTTTAATTTCATTCCTATGATTTTAAATCCAACATAATTCTTAATATGACGTATGACCTTTTAAATATTTTAATATCTATATATAAATAAATATCTATATATTAATCATAAAGTATTTTATCATATTAATATAAATAGCACTTACATTAAAAAAAATAGCAAGAACATTCCTTTGTATACATGCTATATGTTCCTTGAATATGGTGATACCACTAAAAATAATTTTTTGATATTAATTGCGCACCACTTTTCATTTATCCCCTTTAACAAATTCTTTCTCATGTTTACAACCTAAATTAGTTTTTGGAGCCATTCTACAAAAGAACAAGCAATTTATTATTACTATTTTTTTTTTATTTCATTCCTATGATTCTAAATCCAACCTAATTCTTAATATGAGGTATTATTTTTTAAATATTTTAATATCTATATATAAATAAATATCTATATATTAATCATAAAGTATTTTATCATATTAATATAAAGATCACTTACATTGAAAAAAAAAATTAGCAAGTACATAAAGTGTTTTTTCATATTAATCATCGTATATATATTTAATATAACAATATTTAATGAATCATTATCCCTAAATACAACAAAAAAGTATAAAATTAGAGATGTATCTACCATCATCTATATATATATTGTATTTAAATTTGCATATGTTTTATAGAAAAAAAAAAAGAAGGAAATAAAGACATACCTGGAGGTAGAGCTTATGAAAAAAGGGAGAGAAGTGTAGAAACGATTCAGAGGTAGAGCATATGAAAAAAGGGAGAGAAATGTAGAAATAATTTAGAGGCAGAGAAGATGAAAAAAGAAGGATAGAAAGAGATAGCTATCTTTAAGAATATGTATTTAGAAATAACTCTCGTGACCTTATTCTTTTGTTTTTCAACTCCTACTTCCTTAGTCTTTCTTTTCATCATTTGTCTACTAGTAATAATGTAATATAGACAAGAATCTTACTAGTTTTCCAACAAGCCATGGCACTATGGCAGGCTTTTGGTCTTTTCTCCATTCCATCTTTTGCTTTTTTTCTTTTCTTTCTTCTTTTGTTTTATTTTTTTTCTTTTTCGTATATTTTTCTTCTTTCTTTTCTTCCTTCTTATCATCTTCTCTTTTTTAGGATTAAGGTGATTAAGCCTATTTAATTAAATAAAAAGTAATAAATTACTTTGGAATAATTGAATAAATTAACATTTTTTAATAGTTGTCAATTTAATTAAATAAAGATTATCAAATTATTTTGGAACAATATCAACATTTTTTTTCAATAAATACTAGTTTTAGTCACTTTATTCAATGGAGTAACTTTTTTTTTTCAAATTTTAGTCACTTTATTCAATTATTCAATATCAGTGAAATATCGGCGAAATATCGGTGAAATATCGGCAACTCGCCGTGATTTCGATAAAATATCGGTGATATTTCGAAATACCGCGATTTTAATCGTATCGGGTCATAATAGCGGTTCGGCACCCCCTATTCTAACTCGGTATCGGCCATCTCGGATCGGTTTCGGCCGATACTTTGAACCATGTTTTCGAGACCGGGAATAGAAGAGGTGGTGGTGGGAGCGGTTGGGGCCCAGCGAATACGGAGGTGGTTTTTGAAATGCACTGCAGCAGCTAGCCAAATCTGCTCGTGGACCGATAATTTCCATTAACTATTTTTATTTTTTTATTACTTGAATCAATTTTATCAGTTTCCGGTATTACCTTTGTTTAATCTTCTTTACCTTTATCCATTAATACTAAAACCATATGATTTAAGAATATTCCATAAAATAATTTGGAATTTTCTAAATTAATAATTTTGCTAAATTAAATAAATCCAAGGGTTATTAAGTAGATCAATATGTTTTAGATAAGGGTGTTTTCGGTTTCGGTCGGGATAGAAATTAAGTAACCCAAACCAAATATAAAAATTCGGTTTCGGTTCGGTTCGATTTCGGTTTCTGAATCTTCGAAACCCAAACTCGAACCAAACTTTTCGGTTCGATTTCAGTTCGGTTTTATTCGATTTTGACATATATTTTTTTTTCATTTTTTTTAAATCAATTTAACATAACAATGTAATACTAATAATAATGTAAGAATGGTTCATATTCAAATTAAAGTCATATTTTTTTAGAAACAAGGAGCAAACATATAGATACTATATTTTTTATTTAGTTACAATTTTATTTGTAGATTTACGAGAATAAAACACATTAAATAAAATGATGAAATGTCTTACTATCATGTATGTGATTAAAAAATTTTAGCTTTGTGTAGTTAATTCAATAATAAGGGCACGCGTTAATGACTTTTTTTTAAGATTATCAAAATATATAATTATTAAGAAATATATTCTTATAAAAAGCCATATGTTTTCGTATTATAAGATAATTAATGTGTGCCCTCAGAGTATATATTAATATTTTTTTTCTTATATATAATTCGGTTTAGTTCGGTTTTGAACTGGCCTGCCCCAAACCCGAACCAAACTTTTCGGTTTCGGTTCGATTTTCTCGTTTTTGATTTCAGTTTTTTTTCGGTTCGGGGTTTTACGGATCGGTTCGGTCCGTTCGGTCGGTTTTCAGATTGGTATTAACACCCCTAGTTTTAGAAGATGTTCTAAACACGTCTCAATGTTTAAAAAATACTCAAACAATAGACTGTATATTATCCAAGAGATTATCAAAGATGGATAGTCTTAGAGCATCTCCAACAATGCTCTCTATTTTAAAGAGCATTTTTTTTTAAAATAGAGAGCATTGTTTGAAATGAAGAGTATTGTTTGAAGAGTGTCTCCAACAATGCTCTCCATTTACACTTCTATGAAGACACATGTCGCAATTTAATTGGGTGTAACAAATAAAAGAAAAAAATGGTGATTTTTTTTAATGCAAAAGTATAAAATAAAGAGCCAATGAGACTCTCTAAATGTAGAGAGTCAAACTAGGCTCTCTACTCTAAATCTCTATTTTAGCTATGTTGTTGAAGTCTCATTTGTTAGTGTTGGTTAGCTATTATAAAAAAGATTATTATAATAGAGAGTCTCTTAGAAATGCTCTTAGTGCCTTGATTAAGAGGTCCGATTAGGCTAAAGGCCTTGGGGGTAAACAATAATTCTATACTTACTAAAAATATGTATAAAAAATATTTGTGCATGAAATGAGGTATCATCTCAGATAAAATGACAATTGTGTCATGTTATGGGGGCTCCAATATAAATCATATAATATAAAAAAATGCATTTTTATGGTGATATTTTGTTCCAATAAACAATTTAGCGGCATATCTGTTTTCCTCCCACACCATCGTCAAAGATTTATTTTGTAAAATAAAACATTAGACAGTGATAAAAAGTCCATTTCTATTATTCTATAACATAATTGCATTCACGTATTTGTTTACTTTTAAAGATTTTGCCATTAAATGCGACTTATATATAGTGGTAAACATCAAATTATCTCTTAAATTTCATCACTTAAAGAGAATTTTCTTATTTTAATGGATATTAATATCATATATTGGACATACAAATAGTAAGTTTTTTTTTTTTTTAGAAGGGGGGGGGGGGGGGGGGGTCAATCCCTTAACTTTAAAATATTCATAATTAAATATGAATCTATTAATAGAAAATTTCAAAAAAAAATTGGAGGGGTCAATCCCTATAACTTTAAAATATTCATAATTAAATACGAATATATTAATAAAAAATTTCAAAAAAATAAAATAAAAATTGGAGAGAATGGGGGAACTGGGGGTGGTTCCCCCAATCCATCCTCGGTGAAAAATTAGTTTTCAGTCAATTAATATTATTCTTTACTTTGTCTCTCCTAAATTTCACTTGTATATATGTATTAGGGCTGTCCAAAGGCACTACAACTACTAAAAATGTATCTTGAATTTCAATAACACAATTCTTTATATTTTTATACAATTTTTTAGTTTAAAAACTATAACCCCTTATTATATAAATAATTCAAATTTATTCGACTAACAACTTTTTAGATAATTTTTAAACTCCCTAGTATTTTCCTTGCTTGTATACATAAGTTATTATCATATCTTTCGTACAACCTCAACCCATCTTGTCTCGTAATGTTTTTTTTCAAAATAAATAATGATTTTATATGTGTTGTGGTCAATTAGATCATAGTTAGTTTTTTCAACAACAATAAATGCCATTACCACTTATAAATTTGAGATGGATGAAAAATAAAGAAAAATATAGAAAAATATTTTATATGAATTTCAAGAAAAGTCTATGATAAGATATTTTAATAACTATATTTATTACCATGATAAATGGTGAGGACAAAATTAAAATTAATTCAATTGACTTTTAACATATGTACTCATATCAATATATATTATAACATATATATTGTAAATTTAAAATATTTTCTAACAAGAATTGTTTTGTGTCAAAAAAATAAAACAAAGAGTTGTTTACTAATATGCTAATTATATTCCTTATATCCATTATTTCCTAATTTACATTTACCTTTTAACTTTAGGGTGCATTTGGTGCGCCGGATAAGGAGGTATGATAGGATAGGATAAGAGTCTGAATTAGTCGAATATGAATTATGTGAGATAGGATAGGAAATATATCAGTCGGATAAGGATTAAGCGGGATCGGACAGGATAAGGATTAGTCGGATAAAGATTTAATAAACTTTGCATTTAATGGAATTCCAGATTACAAGTCTAGAAATTATATGATACAATTTTAATTGTTGTCCACAAATTTTTTTTAACTAATTTGATTCTCCTATTTATAAATAAGTTTCGTTAAAAACTCTTTCGAGAGAAAAGTTCTATATTACGTATAATGTTTACGAACTAGGCATTAAGTACAGTTTCAAAAACTAATGTTACCATTTTTTCTAAAATTAAAGGTTCTTATAAATACCTTTATTTAATAAAAGGTAAATAAAAATACCATATAATACAAGAACTGAATTTTATTAGTTGAGTTACTGTGACTTTGGGTGATTGAAATTTTTCATTAATAAATTTGATTATCTAAAGACATAAAGAAAAATATTAAAATAAAAAAATTAATTACAAATTGATTTTATATTCATTTTGTTATTCAGCAACCATACCACCTATAAGGGTGGTATCTATTTATCCGGTTAAAGGGATAAAATGATTATTAATCCTGAGTGCAATCCAGTCCCGTATTGCACCAAACGTAGGATAAGATTAAAATATCTTATACTCCCTTAGGCCAAACACATGATATGATTTATTTATCCTATCATTTTCGACTACAAACACTCGATAGGATTAATTAATCCAATCCTACTTCTAATCTCGCGCGACAAACACACCCTTATTGGATTCATTGGGAAACTCCAAAATTGTCTAAAAAATTAAAATTATTTTTTGCAAATTTAGTTAAAAAAAAAAAGTTTAATTAAAATTTTGAAAGTTTCACTAGAAACTTGAATTGAAAATTACAATTTTCATTGTAAATTTACAAGAAACATTTATGTGAAATTTGTAAGTTTAACAAAAAATATATATAAATTGTAGTGAAATTTACAAATTTCACTACAAACTTGAAGAAAAATTTACAAATGTCACAGTAAATTTGTAATAAAATGTTATGAAAAAATATTCCAAACGAATGTTTCCTAATTTGCATTTCTAATTATCTTTATTGTAAATTTTCAACTTTATAAATATTCTAAAAATGACTTGTGTGTAGTATTTAAAGTAATTAGTTTTATTGGAAAGAAGGCTATTTTGTCCATAACAATGTGAAAATGGCAAACAAATGAGTTTTGGTTTTAAAAAAAAATGTATTATATTTTTATCATCTAAATTCATACATTCAGAAAATTTATCACCGAATGACCTTAAAAATAAGTTATGCTACCTTTTCTTTTGTTAGTTATTGTTACATGCATTAATTATTCTATCTAAATATGTGGCATGTTTCATTTCAAAAAAAAAAAGTTTGAAAAATGTTAGGGTGAGCAAATTTTCATATAGGAATATATTGGTGGGGTCATATATATATATATATATATGCAGGGGGGTTCAAAGTGCGGATTACTATTCACGGACCATCCGTACGGATTGGTCCGTTTGGCACGCTTCCCGATAGAATTTTTGATGAAATTTTCTGGGGATGTTCTTCATCGTGTGTAGAACATCTCCACCAAATTTCATCAAAAAATTCAACCGGGAAGTGGGTTAACTATATGATTAAAAAATATTGGATTTTATATATCTATTTCTGGAGCAATATTTTTTAATCAAGTAGTTAACCCACTTTCCGATTGAATTTTTTGATGAAATTTGGTGGAGATGTTCTACACACGATGAAAAGAACTCCCCAGAAAATTTCATCAAAAAATTCCATCGGGAAGCATGCCAAACGGATCAATCCGTACGGATGGTCCGTGAACAGTAATCCGCACTTGAACCCCCCTGTATATATATATATGTATATAGGTACATTTCAAATAAGGTTTTAATTTAAGAATATTAACTTTACAGATTGAACATTTTGGAGAGTTAAACGGATGAATGTTTTGACGAAATTTAGTGGAGATGATTTATATGATTAATAGATCTTCTTCACCAATTTTATAAAAAAATTCAACTAGAAAGTGGGTTAACTAAAAAAATGAAATATATATATATATATCTTTGTTAATTAGACATATTGTGAGAACTCGTGCTTTTGATGCTGTCCCCCTTAGCGGCGATTCTTCTAGTTTTCCAGTTTATTTGAAAAACAATTCGTTTTATTATGAAAAAAATATGATGGTTTGTAAAGAAAATTAGAGTTGTCAATTTATTTTACTAACAAACAAAAGTTTGTGTAAAAGAGGAACATTTATAAACTAAACAACCTCTTAAACACAATTAATGCGAAATTAGTTAATTCAAAAGTTCGGGGATTAAGTTATGAATCGGGAAGGTGTTAGGCACCTAATTCGCCATTTCGGTCTCTAAGTAGAATATGCGTGTAATTATAATCAAAAATTCGCATACTTATTGATGTAATCGTAGATCAGCCAACAATTTTATGAAAACGGGATTTTGGAGTGAGAATGGAAAGCATGTGCTTCGCATTTTGCCGTTTGATTTTAGAAATCAGTGTGTGTGTGTGTGTGTGTATGATTTGAAAAATGATTTTGATAATGATAAATAGCACAACGGGTGTTTTTAGTAAAATTCAGGGCTTTTCAGAAGTTAATTCAATTTGAAATCGAATATCCGGCAATTTTCAAAATTCATTCGTCAATAGTATACCACAATTTAATTACTTAAACCGGCATTGCCGAATCTAGTATTCTCATATTGAATATTTAAATAAGCACCGTGATTTATAGATTAAATCAAGTACAAACACTTGTTAATTCCTTCGTGAACCAAGACTGATAAAATTGAGATTTTATAATTTTAACTGATAAAAATATATTTAAAAATGGTTACAGCTCATTCCACTCATTTTGTTTTGAAAACAGGGTTTAAATATGAAATCTGGATTGATTTTAAGATAAACAACAATTTCTACATGTAATTAATCAATTATAACTGATAAAATAAAGACATATAAAAAATTAAAGTCGGAATGGGATAAAAAAATACCTGAGAGCCTTAAAAATATTAGAATACTATTTTAGAGCACTGCTCCCGAAGTCTCAAAGTTGACTGATGTTTCAAATAGGGTCAGTCTATGTGTATCTATAGCTAAAAAATATTTATGAACTAGGCCAAGAGCATCTGTTTGGGAGACAAATGGTCTGGAAGCATCTGTCTGGGAGACACACAATTTTTGTGTCCTGTGGAAAAATTCTTCTAAGGAATCTGTCAGGGAGACACAAACTTTTTGTATCTTGTGGATAGATGCTTTTAGGGCATCTGTCAACATGACGGATGTTTTTAGCCCGAGATGGTTTTGTTGTTTTGGCCTAACGAAGTATCAAATTGACCTGAATTTTTAAAATGCTCTCCCCCACGATACAACCTATTTATTGACCAAATTTGATCTCATTTGGACTTCGAAAAGGCATCCGTTTGATTACCCGAAGTGAACTCTTAATTTTCTGAGTTCCCAGAGATCCGTCAGTCGGATCAAGCTGATTTTCGAGTATCTTACTCCATGTGCATTACCTAACAACTCCCAAAGTTTGAGGATGATTAGAGCTTAGGAACTCTCATTGCACAAATTTCCACGAGATTTGACGGTTTTCAGTTCCGGCAAATTTCGATAATCCTTGTAACTTCTTTTTCAGGTGTCATTTCGACTTCCTTCTTTAACATGTATCACATATATATAGTATGTGTACATCTATAAATTCTCGTGCATGCATGCGTGTTCATTTCCTTAGGGAGCGAGATTTTACGAATATCGCAAAATGAGGTGTTCACCCATATATATTTCAAATTTTGTAGTCAACTCACTCAGGACTCAGCTCCCCTTCATTGCGCTTTTGGTTCAATTTCATTCAAAGGGGTGTTGTTCGAAAGTTAAACGGATGAATTTTTTTATAAAACTTGGCAGAGATGATCTCTATAATGGTCAGATCATATTCACAAAATTTCATTAAGAACTTCAAACCGAAAGTGGGCATAGTAAAAATTTAATGCATTTGTTCATTTTCAACCATTCAAATTCTAGATCATCATCTCACCTATTTCTAAATTGAATCTTCTGATGAAATTTTGTAGATATGATTTACGACTCATCATAGAGATTATTTCTAGTAAGTTTCTTGAAAAAAATTCATCTGTTTAGTCCTTGAACTAAACCCCTTTGTACGGAATTAGACCAAAAGGTAATGGAGAGGAGCAAACTCCACTCACTTACCGGTTGAATTTTTTTTATGAAATTTGGTGGAGATCTTTACCAAATTTTATGAAAAAAATTATCCAATTGAATCTTCAAAATGCCTAATCTATGACTTAATATCTTTATGTTGAGACCTTACTTCAAATTTACCATATATAGATATTTAATGTATTATTTATCTTTTTTTATTTGATTAATACTTACTATAACTATTTGTGTACAAAAATTATACAAAAATTAAATAAGATTAGTTGTACTCCAAGTTTAGTGAGGAGATGTATTGAGTTATAACTTCTTGACATATAATATATATATATATATATATATATATATATATATATATATATATATATATATATATGTGGAAAATTTCAAGTAAAAACCTTAACTTAAAAACCTTATTTATTGATTGAGTCAGTTGGCACACTTTCCGATATAATTTTTTGATGAAATTTGGTGGGGACGTTCTTCGTTATGTGTAGAAAATCCCCACCAAATTTCATCAAAACATTCAATCGGGAAATGAGTTAACTACAGGATTGAAAAATATTGAATATATATATATATTTCTTGACCAATATTTTTCAATCATGTAGTTAACTCGCTTCGTGGTTGAATTTTTTGATAAAATTTGGTGGAGGTGTTCTAAACATGATGAATAACATCCCCACAAAAATTCATCAAAAAATTATATCGGGAAGCATGTCAAATGGCCCAGTCTATAAATATGATCCTTAAGTTAATGTCCTTACTTGAAATGCATCTTTTATATATATATATATATATATATATATATATATATATATATATTATTCTTTTAATTATAAAATTCATATTGACCTCAACGTCGCTAATGAAAAAAAATATATACATTTTAACGTAACTAATTTGAATAAAGAAATTTATTTATTATCGATATCATGTCCCAAAAGAACCATATTCTTAAATTTGAATAACTTGAAAAAAAGTGGTTTGCTTAAATTGACACAAAATGAGGTAGTAATTAATTCATAAGATTGACCATGTGGCTTATCTACTACTAGTTTTTTTGTAAGGGTTCAATCTAATTAGCTTGAGATTCCATAATTTAAGGGATATTTCATGTTCGAATCTCCCTAGGTGCAAATTATCTTGGGTCAGTAGCAATGCAAGTTCAATCCATTTGGAGGGAGATTGTGCAAATTACCTTGGACCATCAGCAATCAGCAGTCACACATCCAATTTGGTGTGGCGAAAACACCTTGGAAACCAAAAAATAAGGTACTAATTTATTTTTTCAACTCGAATAAGGGTGACTAAAAACAAAAATATACTAACCTATAGGACGACTTTTACATATAAAATATCACCAAATCACATGCTAATACGACATGGATCGACAAAAATTATAAGTTAATATTGAACCCTTAACGAATTTGAGTGGGTATATGGTTTAGCCATAGAATAACAAACTGGTTAAGGGCTCATTGTTAGAATTCCAGTAACTTTTTAAACCAGCTAAAAATAAAGTTAAATTTTTAGTATAACTGAAGTTTATTGTATAATTAAGTTTTACTTTGTATCAATTTTAAGATTTATGATTTTTTTTGTAGTGGAAATATTGCCGGATAACTTATCGAGCCGTGTTTAAATGGAGATAAAATTCACTCATATTTGTTAATACTTGACACGAACCGATTATATTACTACGTCTATTAGACATAATGTAACATCCTGTGTTTATGAAAATTGGTTAAATAATGATCTTAGTAGGTTGACTAGCGAAAGTTGAATACGTTTATAAAGTTTTTGGTTGTCTACGATAAATTTTGGGAAAAAAATTTATCATGCATATTTTGGGAAATTTTCTCTTTGGGAGTTGTAGATTTCTTAATTACCTTTCCAAGGATATAAAATCATTCCAATTAGAGTATTGAGCGAGAAGTTATAGCCAGAATAAGAACAAGGTAACAGGGTAAAAAATTAACATGTGAACCGGTATGAGATTTTTGGCATACCGGTCCGGATTATAAGTTTTAAGAAAATACTGAACTACGAACCAGTTTGGGATTTTTGTATACCAGTCCAGTGTTAAAAATTTAGGGAAATGGAGACTGCGGACCGGTCTCCCATTTTTTGCATACCAGTCTACCAGTAAAACCCGAGCATCGACTTAACTCGTTTTTAAGTGCATTTTGGTTCATTCTTTTCACCTATTTCTACCTAAAACCTCAATTCGCAGTTCGTCCTCCATTTTGTTTTTATATCTAATCAATTGATCTTAATTCATACTACTATATACTCCCTTTTCTTATAATTCTTGTTTCAATGTAGCTTGGTATGCAGAGAAATAAATAATATTAATTCAAACTAATTAGTAATAATATATTAAAACAAGAGTGTCTATGTTATATACTTGAAGGGACCCAAAAATTATAGCATCAAGATGGGCCTGGATAAGTCTTGGTCAGTTCGAGAGCAGAAAGCCCATAATTGGTCAGAACAATTCTGTCAGAGTATCATTGGCTCCACATTTGATTGAAATAGTACAAACATGGTCCCTTTGGGTAGGGTTGGCAAAAAAAACCGAATAAACCGAGCCGACTGGTTTGATTGAATCGGTTTTTCGACGAGTTGGTGAACCGACAAAAAAAGGTAGAGAACCGACCGAACATGTTGAAGGCGGTAGCGAAAGCGGTTGGAAAACTAGAGAACCGTCGGTGAACCGAACCGACCGGTTTTATAAAATAATAATAAATTATATATATTCAAAATTTTAAACTTTGCGTCAGAAATCACGTGAAAAGGCATTGAGCCGCGTGCGCGCAATGAAAATTGCAGTGACATTTTTTTTTATTTCACATTCTCTCTCTTCATTCTTCTTTTTCTCTCATCATCTCTCTCACCAAACAAACACCACCCACGCCATTTTTTCTCTTCTTCTCCATACTACTGCTTCTCTTCATAACACTCTCTTTTTCTTCATTCTTCTTTTTCTCTCATCTTTCTCACCAAATACCACCTCACGCCATTTCTTCTTCTTCCTTCCTTCTTCTTCTCTTCTTCTTCTTCTTCTTCTTCTCTCTTTAACACTTTTCTCTCTTCATTCTTCTTTTTTTA